>CM072527.1:37093179-37288179 GCA_036898135.1 Oncomelania hupensis
CCAATATAGGATATGACTCAAGCTGCCTAAGGCGCTGGCCAATATAGGATATGACTCAAGCTGCCTAAGGCGCTGGCCACTATAGGATATGACTCAAGTTGCCTAAGGCGCTGATCAATATAGGCTATGACTCAAGTTGCCTAAGGCGCTGGCCAATATAGGATATGACTCAAGCTGCCTAAGGCGCTGGCCAATATAGGATATGACTCAAGTTGCCTAAGGCGCTGGCCAATATAGGATTTGACTCAAGTTGCCTAAGGCGCTGATCAATATAGGATATGACTCAAGCTGCCTAAGGCGCTGGCCAATATAGGATATGACTCAAGTTGCCTAAGGCGCTGATCAATATAGGATATGACTCAAGCTGCCTAAGGCGCTGGCCAATATAGGATATCACTCAAGCTGCCCAAGCCCAGGGTGCCAACTTGTTGCCTTATGTGCATCGTCGGACGTTCCAGACTTCTGAGCAGTTTTGGGCGAACGAGAGGGAATAGGATCTGGTGCTTCCTGTGGGGAGGGGTGGAGGTGCATGAGAGGGGGGGAGTGTTTTTGTAACTAACACTCACCCAACTATCTAGGGGCTTCTTCTTTTTCTTCATCTTCTTCTTCTTCTTTTTGAGTTGAGCAGCCACACTCAATACGTTGATTCATTTGCTGCTGTAGGTTGTTACTAGTGAGAGGCCATGTTTTGCATGGTGTGGTGAAAAAACAACAAAGAAACAAAACAAAACCAAAATAAAAACACACCGCACACTGTAGAATAAATAATATGAAGCTACTTGCTGTATGCACAACTCTATGTGGAGCTGATGGACAGCCACAGCATGCCGAGGCCACAGTCTTATGCTGTGCAAGGCCCATAATTGGCTGCAGCAGCAAGGGACATACAAAATGACGTCACCTAACAGAGGACATAGACATTGAAGGATGGAGAGGTGGGGGTTGGGGATGGGGGGCGGATGAGAGTTGAGACGGAGTGGCTTTGTGGTTTAAATGCCACGTGACAGCAGGTTGCTGTCCTAAGGGTCAGGAGAGCTGGCTTCTTCGGCGAAGAGGTCGTTCCTGTCCCTGATGGGGCTGAGTGGTGTGGTGCCGCTGCAGCACTGAATAGCTCAGTATGCTGCAGTCCATGCGGACAGTACGGCTGAGGACAGCCGAGGTTTACGGTGGTCGCCCTGCCCTCGTCCCTACGCAGTGTGTTCGGACAATCATTCAATCACGTCGTCAACATTGGTGCGAAACTTGCAAGATTTGATTTTTTTTTAATTTTTTATTTACTTTATTGTTCCTTTTTCATAGGGAAATTCTGGGCCGCCTCCCCTGGGGAAAGCGCAGTCGCAGCCTGTGGCGCGCCCAAACCCAACCTACCTAACATTTGTTGCGATTTTCAAATTTTGGTTTGAAAGATGGTTGTGTTGTTGTTGTTGTTGTTGTTTGTGGTGGTGGTGATGATAATGATTATGATAATGATGATGAGGAGGAGGAGGAGGAGGAGGAAGAGGAGGAAGAGTGTGATAATGATGATGATAAGTGTGGAAACAGAAAAACGTGGGAGGTAAGGGATGGTGGGATCAGGAGGAGGATGAGGAGGAGGAGTAGGGAGAGAGGGAGAGCGAGAGAGAGAGCAAGAGAGGGAGATGGAGAGAGGGGGAGAGCGAGAGAGGGAGAAAATGAGAGAGAGAGCGAGCAAGAGAGAGCGAGAAAGAGAGGGAGAGGGAGCACAAAAAAGAGAGAGAGAGTGAGAGAGAGAGAGAGAGAGAGAGAGAGAGAGAGAGAGAGAGAGAGAGAGAGAGAGAGAGAGAGAGAGAGAGTATGACGTTTAGAAAGAACATGGATTTGCAGTCCAATCGATATTCATTACTAGGAATGCGTTGATTTGTTTGTAGTTGGTTGCGTGCAGACACGCTAGTGTTGTCGCTGTGGTCAATGATTTGACTGATTGAATATTAATTGATTGATTGATTTGCGTTATGCATATGTCAGTTTTCTGATAATTAGACCCGTTTATCAATCGGAGGTTGATATATTTCCGGAACTGATCGGAAAGTTGCACACCCTTTTCAACAGGGACAATCCGAAATTCTGGGGGTCATATTAGGAGCATGTACGTCGATTCGCGCATCGTTTTGCGCATTCATAATTGTATTATTACGAAAAGATACGGAATAAAATTTTAAGACAAATTTTGATATTTAATATTAGGATTACAGTTAGTTAGAATTTGGATTAGGATTAGGTTTAGAGTTATGGCTAGTGTTAGCTTTAACTGTAATGGTAGGCCTAAACTAAACCTATTTTCACCAGCAGAATTTCGGTATTTTCACCCTCTCTTTGTAGTTCTAAACATTCGCATGAAAGATGACCAAACCTGACGTAGCCTAACAAGAAACAAATGACGTCACAGTCACTGTTCTAAAATCTCACATCTGTTACTATCTCCAGAAAAATACTACCTCTGTCACTTCGCATTCTGTGAATCAATCTCTCTCTCTCTCTCTCTCTCTCTCTCTCTCTCTCTCTCTCTCTCTCTCTCTCTCTCTCTCTCTCTCTCTCTCTCTCTCTCTCTCCCCTTCCCCCCCCCCGCATTCCAGCATCTAAATTTACACCATTTAGAACACGTCTCCTAAAACACAATAAAAATTAAATACACATTAATTGTTAATCCTGTTAATTGATATTAGCAACATTAATTTGATATCAATTGTTTGAAAATGATTTTATCTAATGACGACTTTGTTTATTTGTTATTGTTCCATGATGTGAATGTTATAACCTTGAGTTGTATTTAATAGCAATTGTTAAAGCCCCAAAGGCAAGATGTAAAAAAACGCATCCAGCGCTTACTCTTTTACCCTTGCAAAATAAAATTGTTATCTTATCTTATCTTATTTTATCTTATCTTATCTTATCTCCCCCTCTGTCTCTCTCTCCCCCTCTGTCTCTTTCCCCTCTGTCTCTCTTTCCCTCTCTCTATCTCACCTATCTCTCCTCCCCCCCCCCCCCTCCTTTGTATAAGACTGAACATTGATATTAAACGTCCTTCCATCCATTGACGATATGTCAGACGGGGATACACCCTCCAGGAAAGAAGAGGTAAGGACCTAAATCAACACTGAACCACATGAGCAATGATATTGCTGAGATGGACAGTGAAAATTGGCCACTTTTATCTTGCGCACCTAACCTTAGCTGCTTCTTTGTTTGTTGGTGTTGTTTATTATAATTATCACCTAACCTTAGCTGCTTCTTTGTTTGTTTGTTGGTGCTGTTCATTATAATTATCACCTAACCTTAGCTGCTTCTTTGTTTGTTGGTATCGTTTATTATAATTATCACATAACCTTAGCTGCTCATTTGTTTGTTTGTTGGTGCTGTTCATTATAATTATCACCTAACCTTAGCTGCTTCTTTGTTGGTTTGTTGGTGTGGTTTATTATTTTTTTCTCCTCGCCCTTTTATTCGAGAGGTTGAAACCAAGGCAAAGGCATTGTGCCATATACGAGGTCATAACCAAGGAAAAAAGGTTCATGTTCGCTAGGACAAAAACCTCTCACTCCAGCCACTAGGACACATAACCTGGGCACAGGTCGCACGTCATTCGCGAGTTCGTACCACGAGGTGACATTAAACCTGGGTGAAGGTGTCTTGACATTCTTGAGGTAATGCCCTCGTTAAATCTTTAGGTCATCACCTGGGTAAAAGACGCAAGACTACGTCACGTGATTCGCGAGGTCGTAACCAGGACAAAGGTTTGAACCTATTAGTGAGGTTGTAACCTGGGTGAAGACCACGCTTCAATCAAAGTCCTAACTTGGTGAAAAAGCTGTGTTTGTGAGATTATTACTATCAATCCATACTTAGGATGGGCATCATTATGGTATGATTGTGTGTACAAGAAACATTAACATAACATAAAGTCTGATTGGTTAACAAAAAATAAAAGTGTAAAAGCCCCAAGTTGAAGAATGTTTGTATTTTTGGCAAAACAGATTTCTCCTAATATTTGACGTTTTTGTTTTTACATTAAACAATGATAAAGTGGGCTTTAGTTGCTCAAACCAACAGCCAAAGTTTGAATTCTCCATGTCTGTTCTGACAGGGGTTGATTTCCTCTAAGTTGAACGGCACATCAATAGGGTGAAAGACCGTCTAGTAGACATTGTTAGTGCTAGAGCGGTAGAGTGGCACATCAATACTGTAAAAGACCGTCTAGTAGACATTGTTAGTGCTAGAGCGGTAGAGTGGCACATCAATACTGTAAAAGACCGTCTAGTAGACATTGTTAGTGCTAGAGCGGTAGAGTGGCACATCAATACTGTAAAAGACCGTCTAGTAGACATTGTTAGTGCTAGAGCGGTAGAGTGGCACATCAATACTGTAAAAGACCGTCTAGTAGACATTGTTAGTGCTAGAGCGGTAGAGCGGCCGCACCTATTAATAGCCACAAGATCTATTTATTGATTAAAAAAACAACAACTTTACCTTGGAATGAGATTTTTGTTGTTGTTTTGATTAAAGCTTTTTTCCAGTGAGGCAACACTCACTGTGCATTTTAAAAGGATCTGTGGCGGGGAGGTGGTCACAATGGATCATTTTAAAGGGATCTGTGGCGAAAAGGTGGTCACAATGGGTCATTTTAAAGGGATCTTTTACGGGGACGTGTCAAAATGGGTCATTTTAAAGTAGCTTTCACGTGAGGAAACCAAAGTAGTTTGGATTTGTCCCACAGCCGTAGGCTCAGTGGGCGAGCGTTCGCCTGGAACACCTGTTGACCCAGGTTCCTCTTCCGTGCTGGACCAGAAAAAAATGTGGCCAATTTCACTGTCAGTATTTGCAGTATGATTGCTCTGGTGGTTCAGTGTTGATTTAGGTCCCTACCCTCTCTATCCTGGGATGGTTATCCCTGTCTGCCATATCGCCAATGGTGGGTGTAGACGTTAAACCTCAATGTTCATTCATGTGTGTGCGTGTGTATGTGTGTGTAGATTCCGCTGGACCTAAACCATTAAACATGTCGTGTAATGTGTGTGTGGATATTGCTTTCTTTCTCACTCATGATCAGATGCGTGTGAACCAAAAACGAATTCTTTATTTTGCTTTTGAGTCTCACTTGTGACTACCGGCACTTTAGAATATACTTATTATCCGTTGGTGATAACGCGTTTACGACTGTAACAGCAGAAATATTGACGACAAACATGTAGGAAATTAGCTTAGCGAAACAGAGATACCATCGAATGGAACTGGACATTAATACAACAGTTAGCTAACAAGCAGCACACACATGGCAAATTAACTTCCTTGAAACAGTCACACCGCCGATACTACCGATACCATCTAACAGACGGAGCGACCAAGAAGTTTAAATAGCATACTTTAGTCAAAAACTAATCATAACGTTGTCTTCGGTAAATAACTTACTCCACGGTGACCATAGTCAATGAGACACTAAGTAGCTCACTCCAGCCAAAAGTTACCAAGATGATGTCATCAGTACTTGTAGCAGGCTCAGCTTATCGTTATTACATCTATTCTCCACTCTATCCCTGACACTCCACTTTAAATATAATTATGCGTGTCCAGTGACAAGAGAGAGGGGGAGGAACTATTCAAATTAGGACCCTAATTCTGTAGATGCGAGAGTAAAGAAAACGAGAGCTAAAAACGATTGGTCAGAAGACTACTAGGGACTTTTGCATACCCTTGGGGACCAAAAATCAGCTACTCAGTCACAAAAGAACTGTTAAGCTGTGAGGGTCGACCAAAGGAACAAACTGCAGTGTTCGTCTATCTCCATCTCATCAAGAGAGTGCTAGAGACGTAAAAGACGATTTCACGAGTCCCAGAGTCCACAAGTAAGATAACACTAGTAGTTTTGATATGTGTATGTTTATTGTATATTGATTGCCATGTATAAATAATATGTTCTTGATATATATAGTTACAGAAACAGATTATTGTTTCTGAGACAGTATGCATGTGGATTGATGTATCTTAGCCTTAAGATTCGAATTGAATTGTGCATATGGGAACCCTGCAGGTGTCTGATGCTATAAACACTTTGCAGAGGAGACCGCACACTTATAGCTAACGAGAATACTGTAGCCAGAGCTCCGACTTTTACAGGTCGGACCTGGGATCATAAATGTTTGTGGAGACGAACGCCTGACCGTCGCTCCCGTGACACCAAAGGAGAACTACCACGATTCTACCTGGCCACGTCCGGACCCCCACAGCTTCAAGAGCGACCCGACTTACCGTAGATAAGTCACCCGCACATGAACTGAGTCCTACCCTCGAGAAACGTATAGAAAACCACTCGAATTTAGAAAACTACGAACAGTGAAGAACATAACTACAGTTAGCACAGGATGAATAAACCCTGCCAACGAACTCTCCCAGCACGTTGAACTATATTACTTATTAAATTACCGGTTAATGCAGAAATGTTAAAGTTTGTGTTGAATATATAAAAGTGAAATTACATACATACGACTGGTGTCATTCTATTTGTATTGTTGTGTAGCTATTAGTTTTCTTCTCTCGAGACATAATAATCTAGTCTTTTGATTAGTAATTAACGGTTCTCAAGTTGAGCCAAATGATACTAAAATTCCCGAGAACAAATATAAATTTTATGTGACCAAAGTGCCGTGATCTGTCTCTCACACTACTTTAGGAATTCTGGTAAAAGAACGATCGATAGTGGTAGCACATTGCCCATCTATCAATAACTCTTACCCCCTAGTAAGATAAACGTATCTTCCCCAGAATATCATCACATATGGGGGCTCGTCCGGGATAATAAATTTTAGTATCTATATCTTGAGTAACTAAAGATAATATCGAATAGAAAACATTATCTCACTTAGGATTCGGAACAGTGGTCTAGTACAAAATCCGAGAGTTGACTCAGTTACATTGGGAAAAACGTTTTTCTTGATTTTTGAATTGCATGATTGTATTGATTGTTGTATGCACATGTATGTATTGATTGATGTAAGATAATTGTTTCTTATGCATTGATTGAAAATTGTTGTGGATTGCTGGTAACATCTCACATAGGGATATTTTGATTGTACTTGTGTTAAACTAGATTGACTAATAGTGATTAGATTGTCTTGCTTTTGGACTCTGGAAATCTAGAAATCTATCATGGCCGACTTCATCAAGGTCCGAAGAGAATTAAGAGAAGAGGGGATAGCACTAGGTCTAACAGGGCAAGATTTAATCACGTATGTAACCTCAGAATGGGATAAATTGGAAAAAACCAGAGCAGAGGAAAGAATCTGTGCAGAAAAAGCTAGAGCAGAGGAAAGAATCTGTGCAGAAAAAGCTAGAATTGAAGATAGAGACCGTGCCATAGAGGCAGCCGAAAAGCTGAAAGCTATGGAATTAGAGATGGCAGAACGTCTAAAAAAGATGGACATTGAAGCCAGGGAAAAAGAAAGGGACCAGTTGATAGCAGCTCGGGCAACTGACCCGAATATTAGCCTACTGTCAAACTCATCTGACAACCCTCCCCAACCTCCGTCCATCACTCCAGGCATGAATTTTTTTCTAAGTACATTTGACGAGAAAGTTGATAGGATAGATGCATATCTTGATCGGTTTGAGCGCTTAGCACAGGAATTCGAACTTGACTATAACAAATGGAATATTAAATTAGCTCAAGGATTGAGAGGTACAGCCTATGACGTGTATGTGAAATTGCCCACAGGACAAAGTAACGATTACGCAGCTCTCAAGAAAGCACTCTTGATTTGGTTCGAGTTGACCTCCGAAACCTACCGGAAAAAATTGCGCAACTCGCGAAGAGAAAAAGGTGAAACTCACAGTCAGTTTGTAGACCGATTGGAAACGTACTTGCGTAAATGGTTAGCCTTATCCAACCTAGGAGAAACATTTGCCGATCTAGCAGAACTAATCCTTAGCGAACAGTTACGCGATGCAATGACGCCAGAAACTAGGATGTTCACCGCGGAACAAGGTGCCGAGAACTTAGCTGATCTAATCAAACTAGCGGACCGTTACACCACCGCGCATGAAAACAAAGCTAAACGCAAGGTAACAGATAAACCCAGCAGAGATGGAAACAACCAGAAACTCCACCCACAACAAACACAGCAGTCTAATCAGAATCAGCAGAATTTGGATAACAAGAAAACCCAAAACTCGGTGAAACCGCCCGGTCAAGGTCAAAACCCCCGGAAATATTGTTCTAACTGCAAAAGAACTAACCATAACACCGTTGATTGCCGTAGAACAGCGAATCAAACGCACACAGTGGCTGTAAGTCAAACTAGTACCGTTGAACTGGAGACTTCAGATAAGTCCCGACCCCCAGTCAGTGAAACAGTTGTAGTGAACGGAAAAACCGCGTCATGTCTATACGACACCGGATTATCGTACGATGCAATCGTCAGTCGAACTCTTGTAGCGGCTGATGACATCACCAACGAGACCGTCACTTTGCAAGGCCCTGATCGATCCATACCCGCCTCCACCTTACCAATCGCGATAGTCCATGTAGACTCCCGATATGTGTCAGGAAAAGTAAAAGCGGCAGTAATGGATGCACCTTTGTATGACATCATACTAGGGTGTAAATATGTGTATTTAGGGACTCCGATTGCGCCTCAGGTGGTTGCATCTGTCCAAACTAGAGCACAGACCAGACAGGACGCTGCAGATAATCTCCCTGCTAATCCGGCACCAGCCGAGATGAGGGCAGATCAACTAGCTGACCCCACATTAGCTAAATGCTACAAAAAACTCCCTCAGGCGCATAACCCACCTAAGAAAGGAGAGTTCTTTGAGAAAAACGGACTACTGTACAGATAGACAGACCACGACCACTCTCAATTAGTTGTCCCTGCCAAAAATAGACCACAGGTACTAGAGGTAGGACACGCCATTGCATTCAGCGGGCACATGGGCGTGAGTGCAACAATTCAGAGAATTACCGCTCACTATCATTGGCCGGGAATAACAGGAGACATTACGCGCTTTGTCCGCTCTTGTCCCCAGTGCCAGAAGGTAGACCAACCAGAGATAGGAGTCCCAGCAACGCTAGGCGAAACACCCGTAACCGGTACCCCATCCCACAGAGTAGCAGTAGAGATCGTAGGCCCACTGCCACTCACAGAAAAGCGCAAACCCCTACGCGACGCCGCAACATCCACCGATCATTTAATGGCTTTGTCTATAGCAGAAGAAGTCGAAGCAACAGAGGATTTAGCTATCGAGTATCCGCTGAAAAGTAGCGAGACCTACAGAGACGTAGCTATCAACCCAAAACTATCGACAGACAGACAAAGACAGATAATGGAGATTGTTGCACAACACCAAGCAGTGTTGACGGACATACCTGGACAGACACCGTTAGTTGAAGTGACAATGACCTTGACTGACACTACCCCTGTCCGAGTAAAACCGTACCCTATCCCTCTTGCCAAACAAACCGCTGTCAAGCAGGAGATAGCCACCCTATTAGAGGCTGGAATAATTTCCCCCTCAACCTCCCCATACAGCGCTGGAATAGTCCTCTTATGTAAACCGAGCGGAGAACACCGTCTATGCATTGACTACCGGCGACTGAACGCAGTTACGGAATTTCAGGCCGAACCGCTACCAGACACAGCACAACTGTTCGCGAAATTGCATAACGCAAAATACTTCTCGCTAATAGACCTAAGCAAAGGGTACTATCAGATACCGGTGCCAGAGCACCTAAGACCGTATCTAGCCTTCAGTACAGCTGATGGCCACTATGAGTTTAATGTCTTACCGTTTGGACTTAACAACGCACCAAGCATTTTCTCACGCATGATGAAACAACTTCTCGCGCCCATTCAAGAAGAAGAACTCCATCACTTTATGGATGATATCTTAATCGCGACCCACACCTGGGATGACCACTTAAGGCTTCTCTCTACCGTTCTTCAGCGACTTAGGGAAACCGGACTAACAGCCCGACCGACAAAGTGCCTGTTAGGATACGAAGAGATAGAGTTTCTCGGTCACACACTCAGACACGGCAGTCTTCTTCCAGAAGACAAGAACATCGCGAAAATGAACAAGGCACCGCGCCCGATAAACAAGAAGGATGTGCAATCGTTTCTAGGCCTATGTGGCTACTATCAGAAATTCGTTGCCAACTTCAATTCCATCGCCGCGCCATTGTCTGATCTAACCAAGAAGAAAGCGCCCAAGAAAGTAGAATGGAATGCCGAGTGCGAAGATGCGTTCCAAACCCTGAAAGCTAGACTCACCTCACAACCCATCCTGAAGTTGCCCGATGCAACCCAAACATTCGTGTTACGCACAGACGCGAGTAATCAAGGTTTAGGAGCAACCCTACTGCAATCTGACCCCAATGACCCTACACTTCTCCTGCCAGTCGCGTATGCCAGCCGGAAATTAAACAAAGCTGAACACAATTACGCAACAGTAGAAAAAGAATGTTTGGCATTGGTCTGGGCCATCTAGAAATTCCAGATGTATTTGTATGGTGCTCATTTCAAGGTGCAGTGCGACCACCAACCCTTAACCTTCCTTGCGTCATCGCAGAAACTCAACGCCAGACTCATGCGTTGGTCACTCTTGCTACAGCCCTACTCATTTCATGTAGAATACATACCCGGGAAGAGTAACCATGGAGCTGACTACCTCAGCAGATACCCCGTGCCCACTGTAGACAAACCTAACCTTGCTTCCAACTCCTCACAGTTGCGGGTGGATGCACCCAGCTTTGTACCCCAGTGACCTCTTCCCCAGTACTCTATGTAAATAATGCATGTACATATTTGCGCCACCATTTCAGTACCAATTCTTACCCACGTGTAAGAATAGTTTTTTGGGGGGCCTATGTAACAGCAGAAATATTGACGACAAACATGTAGGAAATTAGCTTAGCGAAACAGAGATACCATCGAATGGAACTGGACATTAATACAACAGTTAGCTAACAAGCAGCACACACATGGCAAATTAACTTCCTTGAAACAGTCACACCGCCGATACTACCGATACCATCTAACAGACGGAGCGACCAAGAAGTTTAAATAGCATACTTTAGTCAAAAACTAATCATAACGTTGTCTTCGGTAAATAACTTACTCCACGGTGACCATAGTCAATGAGACACTAAGTAGCTCACTCCAGCCAAAAGTTACCAAGATGATGTCATCAGTACTTGGGCAGGCTCAGCTTATCGTTATTACATCTATTCTCCACTCTATCCCTGACACTCCACTTTAAATATAATTATGCGTGTCCAGTGACAAGAGAGAGGGGGAGGAACTATTCAAATTAGAACCATAATTCTGTAGATGCGAGAGTAAAGAAAACGAGAGCTAAAAACGATTGGTCAGAAGACTACTAGGGACTTTTGCATACCCTTGGGGACCAAAAATCAGCTAGTCAGTCACAAAAGAACTGTTAAACTGTGAGGGTCGACCAAAGGAACAAACTGCAGTGTTCGTCTATCTCCATCTCATCAAGAGAGTGCTAGAGACGTAAAAGACGATTTCACGAGTCCCAGAGTCCACAAGTAAGATAACACTAGTAGTTTTGATATGTGTATGTTTATTGTATATTGATTGCCATGTATAAATAATATGTTCTTGATATATATAGTTACAGAAACAGATTATTGTTTCTGAGACAGTATGCATGTGGATTGATGTATCTTAGCCTTAAGATTCGAATTGAATTGTGCATATGGGAACCCTGCAGGTGTCTGATGCTATAAACACTTTGCAGAGGAGACCGCACACTTATAGCTAACGAGAATACTGTAGCCAGAGCTCCGACTTTTACAGGTCGGACCTGGGATCATAAATGTTTGTGGAGACGAACGCCTGACCGTCGCTCCCGTGACACCAAAGGAGAACTACCATGATTCTACCTGGCCACGTCCGGACCCCACAGCTTCAAGAGCGACCCGACTTACCGTAGATAAGTCACCCGCACATGAACTGAGTCCTACCCTCGAGAAACGTATAGAAAACCACTCGAATTTAGAAAACTACGAACAGTGAAGAACATAACTACAGTTAGCACAGGATGAATAAACCCTGCCAACGAACTCTCCCAGCACGTTGAACTATATTACTTATTAAATTACCGGTTAATGCAGAAATGTTAAAGTTTGTGTTGAATATATAAAAGTGAAATTACATACATACGACTGGTGTCATTCTATTTGTATTGTTGTGTAGCTATTAGTTTTCTTCTCTCGAGACATAATAATCTAGTCTTTTGATTAGTAATTAACGGTTCTCAAGTTGAGCCAAATGATACTAAAATTCCCGAGAACAAATATAAATTTTATGTGACCAAAGTGCCGTGATCTGTCTCTCACACTACTTTAGGAATTCTGGTAAAAGAACGATCGATAGTGGTAGCACATTGCCCATCTATCAATAAGTCTTACCCCCTAGTAAGATAAACGTATCTTCCCCAGAATATCATCACATATGGGGGCTCGTCCGGGATAATAAATTTTAGTATCTATATCTTGAGTAACTAAAGATAATATCGAATAGAAAACATTATCTCACTTAGGATTCGGAACAGTGGTCTAGTACAAAATCCGAGAGTTGACTCAGTTACATTGGGAAAAACGTTTTTCTTGATTTTTGAATTGCATGATTGTATTGATTGTTGTATGCACATGTATGTATTGATTGATGTAAGATAATTGTTTCTTATGCATTGATTGAAAATTGTTGTGGATTGCTGGTAACATCTCACATAGGGATATTTTGATTGTACTTGTGTTAAACTAGATTGACTAATAGTGATTAGATTGTCTTGCTTTTGGACTCTGGAAATCTAGAAATCTATCATGGCCGACTTCATCAAGGTCCGAAGAGAATTAAGAGAAGAGGGGATAGCACTAGGTCTAACAGGGCAAGATTTAATCACGTATGTAACCTCAGAATGGGATAAATTGGAAAAAACCAGAGCAGAGGAAAGAATCTGTGCAGAAAAAGCTAGAGCAGAGGAAAGAATCTGTGCAGAAAAAGCTAGAATTGAAGATAGAGACCGTGCCATAGAGGCAGCCGAAAAGCTGAAAGCTATGGAATTAGAGATGGCAGAACGTCTAAAAAAGATGGACATTGAAGCCAGGGAAAAAGAAAGGGACCAGTTGATAGCAGCTCGGGCAACTGACCCGAATATTAGCCTACTGTCAAACTCATCTGACAACCCTCCCCAACCTCCGTCCATCACTCCAGGCATGAATTTTTTTCTAAGTACATTTGACGAGAAAGTTGATAGGATAGATGCATATCTGGATCGGTTTGAGCGCTTAGCACAGGAATTCGAACTTGACTATAACAAATGGAATATTAAATTAGCTCAAGGATTGAGAGGTACAGCCTATGACGTGTACGTGAAATTGCCCACAGGACAAAGTAACGATTACGCAGCTCTCAAGAAAGCACTCTTGATTTGGTTCGAGTTGACCTCCGAAACCTACCGGAAAAAATTGCGCAACTCGCGAAGAGAAAAAGGTGAAACTCACAGTCAGTTTGTAGACCGATTGGAAACGTACTTGCGTAAATGGTTAGCCTTATCCAACCTAGGAGAAACATTTGCCGATCTAGCAGAACTAATCCTTAGCGAACAGTTACGCGATGCAATGACGCCAGAAACTAGGATGTTCACCGCGGAACAAGGTGCCGAGAACTTAGCTGATCTAATCAAACTAGCGGACCGTTACACCACCGCGCATGAAAACGAAGCTAAACGCAAGGTAACAGATCTGCCGTGAACTGACAAAACCGAGCAAGTCCACAAAACCTACTTTCGAGAAAATCGACGTTTTGTGTTGCGCTATATTACGCGATCGTTTCTGGAAGTTTAAGGGCATATTATAATGCAATTCCTCGATTTAAGAGTGTATACCTTGAATGTTAAAGAAATGTTTGATAGATTTGATGTTTTAAGACTATTTGTGGACTTGCTTTGTTTTGTCAGATTATTCGTGAGATAGATCTTTGTTGAGAACATGACAAAACCAAGCAAGTCACCCGCTTGGTTTTGTCAGTTTATTATTGAATTAAATCCTTGTTAAAAAAATTCACAAAACCAAGTAAGTCAAATCCGCTTGGTTTTGTCAGTTTATTATTAAGTAAATCCTTTTTTTCAAAATTCACCAAACCAAGTAAGTCCCATAGGCCGTTTCGTTTCTTTGTTAAAAAGTCTGACGAGATGAGTCACATAAGTTGGGTTTTGTAAGATATGGGTGCGGCAGTTACAGTGAGTGTATATGTGTGCCTGTTTATTGTTTTTAGCCATTCTTTACTTAATATTCCTGGGTTGGTATGCAGGAGTCATGGGTTTTTTTTGCTCTCCCTTCAAAATAATATTAGATGCAGCCAATTTAATTTTAAAAATACAAAACTATTTTCCTTTTAGTTTCCTATTATAGCGATCTTCCTGCCTTTACACCACGTGTATGTCTTGTATTTTGTTGCCCTTGTTGTGTGTCTGTAATATATTTGTTGCTGTTTGTTTGTGGGTTCGGGCACTGAATAGAATAGGCCCAACGTTTCCCGGCGTGTCGTAAGAGGCGACTAACAGGGGTAATGTTAGCACGGCATCACTGAGCGAAAGTCTTCTACACAGAAGTCACTGGCCAGGGCGAGGAACCTCACGTTGCTACATGTTCAACGACCACGTGCTCGGGGCCAAGGCGAGCCACACTGTATTCGTGGATTTCGGCTGTGGCCAACAGCCTGGAGAGGATTGGGCACCGCCAGGTCCTTTTTTGCCCAAGACACACTACATGCATAATGACACTATCCACTAATTCCATGCTGGATAGGTCGTCGCCCGGCTCAAGGACCGCGCCTTCCGTTGGCCACCAGGACGGAGGTGTTAAGTATGCTACTGATGGACAATTTAGCAAGATCCGCACGAGAAACAACATCGTCATAGGAACCTGGAATGTCAGGACCCTAACTGCGGAAGGAAAATTAGAAGAACTGGCCCACGAGTTGGACCACTATCGATGGAACGTTCTAGGCATTAGCGAACTGCGCTGGAAAGGCCTAGGTGAAACAACGACAGACAAAGGCCACAAGCTCTATTTCAGCGGTAGAGATGACAGGCACGAACACGGCGTTGGATTCTTGGTCCACAAGAACATTCTAGCCACTGTCATGGGTAGCCGCCCAGTAGACTCATTACCATCCGCCTGAGAGCAGCCCCTTTCAACATCACCATCATCCAGACCTATGCCCCAACATCAGACTATGACGACAGCGAAGTGGAGGATTTTTATGAAAATCTACAGGCGGTCCTTGACCAAGTGCCGAAAAAGGACATAGTCATAGTGCAAGGCGACTGGAATGCCAAGGTTGGCCAAGATGCGCACCACAACTGGGGAGACACATGTGGACCCCACTGAAACAACGAGACAAATGACAGGGGTCTGAGATTCTTGGAGTTTGCCAGATACAACAATCTGGTACTGGCAAACACACTTGGTCTCCACAAAAACTCCAGACGATGGACATGGCACAGTCCCAGGGGGGAGCATCACAACCAAATAGACTACATCATGGTCAAGAAACGCTTCAGATCAAGCATCAACATTGGCAGGACACGCACTTTTCCAGGAGCAGACATCGGAAGTGACCACGATCTCTTGATGATGTCTTTCCGGCTCCGCTTGAAGAGAGTAAATACTGCACTAGACTGAAGTTCGACCTGGACAAACTGCAAGACCCGGAGGTGGCAGAACTATTTCAGGCCACAATTGAAGGGAAATTTGCACCACTGCTCATTTTGGGGTCTGGTGAAGTAGATGTCAACACCATGACCACCACCTTCAACTCAGCTGTGACAGATGCCGCCACTGAGATCCTTGGCAAGCACCGACCAAAGAAGAAGCCGTGGATCACACCTGAACTTTTGGATCTGTGTGATAAACGAAGAGAGATTAAAAAAAGAAAGAAAAAGAACACACAGGGAGCTGATGTCTACCGAAAATTCAACAATGACATCCGAAAAGGCATGCGCACAGCAAAGGAGAACTGGATAGAAGATCAATGCCAGGAAATAGAGAACAGTCTGAACAAAAACAACAGCAAGAAGGCCTACCAGACTGTAAAGCAGCTGACAAGTTTCAAACAGCCTAAAGTCTCCACGATCCAAAGCAAGTCTGGCATATGCCTTACCGAAGAACAAGAAGTCTTGGACAGATGAACAGAGTACTGCTCTGACCTTTACAACCATACACCAAATGGAGACCCATCAGTTCTAGCATGTCCCGAGAACAGAGAAGAAGAAATCCTCCCAATTCTCCGGGAAGAAGTTGAGGCAGCAGTGCAATCGCTAAAGAAAGGGAAGTCAGCGGGAGTGGACAACATACCCGCGGAACTGCTACAAGCAGGAGGAGAAGCGATGATTGATGCCCTCACCATTATCTGTAACAAGATCTGGAAGAGTGGAGAGTGGCCTATACCATGGGCCCAGTCGCTTGTCATCACTCTTCCCAAAAAAGGTAACCTTCAAAAGTGTGAAAATTACCGCACCGTCAGCCTCATCATCCATCCCAGCAAGGTCCTCCTGAAAATATTACTCAACAGGTTGAAACCCCAAGCTGAACAAATCATAGCTGAAGAACAAGCAGGATTCAGGGCAGGGCGAAGTACCACTGAACAGATTTTCAACCTCAGAATAATCTGTGAGAAATACCTACAGCACCAACTTCATGTGTTCATAGACTTCAAGAAAACGTTTGACCGAGTCTGGCATGCAGCTCTATGGGCAACAATGAAAGCGTACAACATCAGACCTAAAATTATTGAAGTCATCAAAAACCTGTATGACAAGGCTACCAGTGCAGTCCT
This sequence comes from Oncomelania hupensis, assembly GCA_036898135.1. Lineage (NCBI taxonomy): Eukaryota > Metazoa > Mollusca > Gastropoda > Littorinimorpha > Pomatiopsidae > Oncomelania > Oncomelania hupensis. The sequence goes on from CM072527.1 coordinate 37,110,051, forward strand.
CCACAACAGCGCCATCTGGAACTGGTTCAGAACAACAATCGGTGTGCGTCAAGGATGCCTACTCTCTCCAACACCCTTCAACATCTTCCTAGAGCGCATCATGTCAGATGCTCTTGCAGATCACGAAGGCACAGTCAGCATAGGGGGTAGAGCAATCTCCAATCTTCGTTTTGCGGATGACATTGATGGATTGGCTGGAGAGGAACAAGAACTTGAACAGCTGGTACAGAGGCTTGACACCACCTCCAAAGCTTGTGGAATTGAAATAAGTGCAGAGAAGACCGAAATGATGACCAACAACACCAATGGCATCAACACGGACATCAAAGTCCAAGGCCAATCCCTCAACACAGTGCATAGCTTCAAATATTTAGGAGCCATTGTATCAGACAATGGGTCCCGACAGGAAGTCCTCTCCAGGATCGCACAAACAACTGCTGCCCTGACAAGGTTGAAGCCATTTGGAAAGACAGGACCATCATTCTACATTCCAAAGTAAGACTGCTGCGCTCCCTTGTCATCTCCATCTTCCTATATGCTTGCGAAGCATGGACCCTCACAGCAGATCTACAACGAAGAATACAAAGCATGGAGATGAGGTGCTACAGAATACTTCTGGGCATTTCCTATACCCAACACATCACCAACGACGAAGTCCGACAGACCATCACACAAGCCATTTGACAACACGATGACCTGCTCACAGTGGTGAAGAAACGGAAACTCCGATGGTATGGCCACGTCACCAGATCATCAGGCCTTGCAAAGACTATTCTGCAAGGCACAGTGCAAGGAGGTAGAAGAAGAGGGAGACCGAAAAAGAGGTGGGAGGACAACATTCGAGAATGGACTGGTTTGACACTGAGCGAAGCCATCAGGGCTGCTGAGGACAGACAGAGATGGAGTATGCTGGTTAAACGATCATCTGTGGTGCCCCTACGACCTCAGGGTTACGGGACAGGATAGGATAGGATAGGATAGGATAGGATAGGATAGGATAGTTTGTTTGTTTATTTTCACACCTCGTGGAAGTTGCCGCTTAGGCGGAAGATCTACAGGATCCTTCATGGTGGGCAGGAAAGTACATGAAGAAAACTCTTTTTCAAAAAGCCGAACACGTTCTTTGCTGACCGAAATTTCGTCATCATTTTCACAGGAAAATAATATTGCACAGCAGCAATAACATGGATTCTCACTGGTCCGCTTCATCTTAAGGCGCTTTCTCATTGGTCGGGAGGACTTACTTTTCTTTGTCAGTTTATTGTAGAAAATGACGTCATCATGCCAACTCGAGCATCAGCCAGAGGATCGCCGAAACAAAATCGCAGGGGACTTGCTTGGTTTTATCAGTTTATTCCCCCACTTAAAATTTTTTTAACAAGGACTTACTCTATGATATCTCCAAATCTAAACATAGTTCGGATTTGATTTTTACAGGTAAGATGCGTCATGCTCTTGCAAGTTTGATGGCGCAAAAAACTCATTTTCGACCTTAGGTGGACTTACTCGGTTTTGTCAAATCACGGCAGAGATAAACCCAGCAGAGATGGAAACAACCAGAAACTCCACCCACAACAAACACAGCAGTCTAATCAGAATCAGCAGAATTTGGATAACAAGAAAACCCAAAACTCGGTGAAACCGCCCGGTCAAGGTCAAAACCCTCGGAAATATTGTTCTAACTGCAAAAGAACTAACCATAACACCGTTGATTGCCGTAGAACAGCGAATCAAACGCACACAGTGGCTGTAAGTCAAACTAGTACCGTTGAACTGGAGACTTCAGATAAGTCCCGACCCCCAGTCAGTGAAACAGTTGTAGTGAACGGAAAAACCGCGTCATGTCTATACGACACCGGATTATCGTACGATGCAATCGTCAGTCGAACTCTTGTAGCGGCTGATGACATCACCAACGAGACCGTCACTTTGCAAGGCCCTGATCGATCCATACCCGCCTCCACCTTACCAATCGCGATAGTCCATGTAGACTCCCGATATGTGTCAGGAAAAGTAAAAGCGGCAGTAATGGATGCACCTTTGTATGACATCATACTAGGGTGTAAATATGTGTATTTAGGGACTCCGATTGCGCCTCAGGTGGTTGCATCTGTCCAAACTAGAGCACAGACCAGACAGGACGCTGAAGATAATCTCCCTGCTAATCCGGCACCAGCCGAGATGAGGGCAGATCAACAAGCTGACCCCACATTAGCTAAATGCTACAAAAAACTCCCTCAGGCGCATAACCCACCTAAGAAAGGAGAGTTCTTTAAGAAAAACGGACTACTGTACAGACAGACAGACCACGACCACTCTCAATTAGTTGTCCCTGCCAAAAATAGACCACAGGTACTAGAGGTAGGACACGCCATTGCATTCAGCGGGCACATGGGCGTGAGTGCAACAATTCAGAGAATTACCGCTCACTATCATTGGCCGGGAATAACAGGAGACATTACGCGCTTTGTCCGCTCTTGTCCCCAGTGCCAGAAGGTAGACCAACCAGAGATAGGAGTCCCAGCAACGCTAGGCGAAACGCCCGTAACCGGTACCCCATCCCACAGAGTAGCAGTAGAGATCGTAGGCCCACTGCCACTCACAGAAAAGCGCAAACCCCTACGCGACGCCGCAACATCCACCGATCATTTAATGGCTTTGTCTATAGCAGAAGAAGTCGAAGCAACAGAGGATTTAGCTATCGAGTATCCGCTGAAAAGTAGCGAGACCTACAGAGACGTAGCTATCAACCCAAAACTATCGACAGACAGACAAAGACAGATAATGGAGATTGTTGCACAACACCAAGCAGTGTTAACGGACATACCTGGACAGACACCGTTAGTTGAAGTGACAATGACCTTGACTGACACTACCCCTGTCCGAGTAAAACCGTACCCTATCCCTCTTGCCAAACAAACCGCTGTCAAGCAGGAGATAGCCACCCTATTAGAGGCTGGAATAATTTCCCCCTCAACCTCCCCATACAGCGCTGGAATAGTCCTCTTACGTAAACCGAGCGGAGAACACCATCTATGCATTGACTACCGGCGACTGAACGCAGTTACGGAATTTCAGGCCGAACCGCTACCAGACACAGCACAACTGTTCGCGAAATTGCATAACGCAAAATACTTCTCGCGAATAGACCTAAGCAAAGGGTACTATCAGATACCGGTGCCAGAGCACCTAAGACCGTATCTAGCCTTCAGTACAGCTGATGGCCACTATGAGTTTAATGTCTTACCGTTTGGACTTAACAACGCACCAAGCATTTTCTCACGCATGATGAAACAACTTCTCGCGCCCATTCAAGAAGAAGAACTCCATCACTTTATGGATGATATCTTAATCGCGACCCACACCTGGGATGACCACTTAAGGCTTCTCTCTACCGTTCTTCAGCGACTTAGGGAAACCGGACTAACAGCCCGACCGACAAAGTGCCTGTTAGGATACGAAGAGATAGAGTTTCTCGGTCACACACTCAGACACGGCAGTCTTCTTCCGGAAGACAAGAACATCGCGAAAATGAACAAGGCACCGCGCCCGATAAACAAGAAGGATGTGCAATCGTTTCTAGGCCTATGTGGCTACTATCAGAAATTCGTTGCCAACTTCAATTCCATCGCCGCGCCATTGTCTGATCTAACCAAGAAGAAAGCGCCCGAGAAAGTAGAATGGAATGCCGAGTGCGAAGATGCGTTCCAAACCCTGAAAGCTAGACTCACCTCACAACCCATCCTGAAGTTGCCCGATGCAACCCAACCATTCGTGTTACGCACAGACGCGAGTAATCAAGGTTTAGGAGCAACCCTACTGCAATCTGACCCCAATGACCCTACACTTCTCCTGCCAGTCGCGTATGCCAGCCGGAAATTAAACAAAGCTGAACACAATTACGCAACAGTAGAAAAAGAATGTTTGGCATTGGTCTGGGCCATCCAGAAATTCCAGATGTATTTGTATGGTGCTCATTTTAAGGTGCAGTGCGACCACCAACCCTTAACCTTCCTTGCGTCATCGCAGAAGCTCAACGCCAGACTCATGCGTTGGTCACTCTTGCTACAGCCCTACTCATTTCATGTAGAATACATACCCGGGAAGAGTAACCATGGAGCTGACTACCTCAGCAGATACCCCGTGCCCACTGTAGACAAACCTAACCTTGCTTCCAACCCCTCACAGTTGCGGGTGGATGCACCCAGCTTTGTACCCCAGTGACCTCTTCCCCAGTACTCTATGTAAATAATGCATGTACATATTTGCGCCACCATTTCAGTACCAATTCTTACCCACGTGTAAGAATAGTTTTTTGGGGAGCCTATGTAACAGCAGAAATATTGACGACAAACATGTAGGAAATTAGCTTAGCGAAACAGAGATACCATCGAATGGAACTGGACATTAATACAACAGTTAGCTAACAAGCAGCACACACATGGCAAATTAACTTCCTTGAAACAGTCACACCGCCGATACTACCGATACCATCTAACAGACGGAGCGACCAAGAAGTTTAAATAGCATACTTTAGTCAAAAACTAATCATAACGTTGTCTTCGGTAAATAACTTACTCCACGGTGACCATAGTCAATGAGACACTAAGTAGCTCACTCCAGCCAAAAGTTACCAAGATGATGTCATCAGTACTTGGGCAGGCTCAGCTTATCGTTATTACATCTATTCTCCACTCTATCCCTGACACTCCACTTTAAATATAATTATGCGTGTCCAGTGACAAGAGAGAGGGGGAGGAACTATTCAAATTAGAACCATAATTCTGTAGATGCGAGAGTAAAGAAAACGAGAGCTAAAAACGATTGGTCAGAAGACTACTAGGGACTTTTGCATACCCTTGGGGACCAAAAATCAGCTAGTCAGTCACAAAAGAACTGTTAAACTGTGAGGGTCGACCAAAGGAACAAACTGCAGTGTTCGTCTATCTCCATCTCATCAAGAGAGTGCTAGAGACGTAAAAGACGATTTCACGAGTCCCAGAGTCCACAAGTAAGATAACACTAGTAGTTTTGATATGTGTATGTTTATTGTATATTGATTGCCATGTATAAATAATATGTTCTTGATATATATAGTTACAGAAACAGATTATTGTTTCTGAGACAGTATGCATGTGGATTGATGTATCTTAGCCTTAAGATTCGAATTGAATTGTGCATATGGGAACCCTGCAGGTGTCTGATGCTATAAACACTTTGCAGAGGAGACCGCACACTTATAGCTAACGAGAATACTGTAGCCAGAGCTCCGACTTTTACAGGTCGGACCTGGGATCATAAATGTTTGTGGAGACGAACGCCTGACCGTCGCTCCCGTGACACCAAAGGAGAACTACCACGATTCTACCTGGCCACGTCCGGACCCCACAGCTTCAAGAGCGACCCGACTTACCGTAGATAAGTCACCCGCACATGAACTGAGTCCTACCCTCGAGAAACGTATAGAAAACCACTCGAATTTAGAAAACTACGAACAGTGAAGAACATAACTACAGTTAGCACAGGATGAATAAACCCTGCCAACGAACTCTCCCAGCACGTTGAACTATATTACTTGTTTGTGTTGAATATATAAAAGTGAAATTACATACATACGACTGGTGTCATTCTATTTGTATTGTTGTGTAGCTATTAGTTTTCTTCTCTCGAGACATAATAATCTAGTCTTTTGATTAGTAATTAACGGTTCTCAAGTTGAGCCAAATGATACTAAAATTCCCGAGAACAAATATAAATTTTATGTGACCAAAGTGCCGTGATCTGTCTCTCACACTACTTTAGGAATTCTGGTAAAAGAACGATCGATAGTGGTAGCACATTGCCCATCTATCAATAAGTCTTACCCCCTAGTAAGATAAACGTATCTTCCCCAGAATATCATCACAACGACCACTCAGTTACGTGGCTAAAATTTCTGTGCTAGGTGTCAAAACTTAAGTCTTGCATTATATAATACATGCTAGACTAACATCGTCGATGAGCATTTTTAGTTGTTGTTTTTTTTATTCCTTTTTTTAATCTACCAGATTATAACTCACTGAAAGAATGAACATTGAGGTTCAACGTCTACACTCACCATTGGCGATATGGCAGACGGGGATAACCATCCCAGGGAAAGAGGGGTAGGGACCTGAATCAATACTGAACCATCAAAGCAATCATACTGCTAAAATGGACAGTGAAAATGGCATGCGCCACGTTTTATATCGCCCACCACGGGATTCGAACCTGGGTCATCGGTGTGCCAGACGAACGCTCTACCAATTGAGCTACGGCGGTGGGACAAAATATATAACTCACTTTTCCAACACAATTATAAATGTGTACATTATAGTCCAGAATGCCTTGCCCACATCCTGGCCCAAAAGGGGCATCACGATATTATTCTAAATTATTTTATTACATTTGTTGTTGTTGCTATTATTGTATTAGCAGTTATTGTTGTCGTCATTGTTGTTGTTGTTGTCGTTGTTGTTACTGTTGTTTTTGTTGTTGTTGTTGTTGTTGTTGTTGTTGTTGTTCTTCTTCTTCTTCTTCTTCTTCTTTTTCTTCTTCTTTCCTACCCTCTTCCCCCATTCTTCTTCTTCTTTTTTCTCCTTACGTCACCTCGCATTTCTTTTCGAGATTTTGAACTCAGGTCAAAGACCTTAATATGTCATTAACGAGGTCGTACCCACGACAAAGAGTTCATGTTCTCCGCGAGGTCATAACCAGTGCAAAGACCTTTCACGTCTGCAGCCACAAAACACCCAAGACTACGTCATTACACAAGATCGTAACTAGGGCAAAATTGTCCACACAATTAATCCTATCCTGTCCTATCCTGTCCCGTAACTCGGAGGTCGTAGGGGCACCACAGATGATCGTTTAACCAGCATACTCCATCTTTCTCTGTCCTAAGCAGCCCTGATGGTTTCGCTCAGTGTCAAACCAGTCCATTCTCGAATGTTGTCCACCCACTTCTTTTTCGGTCTCCCAGCCTTCTTCTACCTCCTTGCACTGTGCCTTGCAGAATGGTCTTTGCAAGGCCTGATGATCTGGTGACGTGGCCATACCATCGGAGTTTCCGATTCTTCACCTCTGTGATCAGGTCATCGTGTTGTCCAATGGCTTGTGTGATGGTCTGTCGGACTTCGTCGATGGTGATGTGTTGGGTATAGCAAATGCCCAAAAGTCTTCTTGCTTCGCAAGCATATAGGAAAATGGAGATGACAAGGGAGCGCAGCAGTCTTACTTTGGAATGTAGACTGTCTTTCCAAATGGGCTTCAACCTTGTCAGGGCAGCAGTTGTTTGTGCGATCCTGGAGAGGACTTCCTGTCGGGACCCATTGTCTGATACAATGGCTCCTAAATATTTGAAGCTATGCACTGTGTTGAGGGATTGGCCTTGGACTTTGATGCCCGTTTTGATGCCACTGGTGTTTTTGGTCATCAGTTTGGTCTTCTCTGCACTTATTTCCGTTCCATAAGCTTTATAGGTGGTATCAAGCCTCTGTACCAGCTGTTCAAGTTCTTGTTCCACTCCAGCCAATACATCAATGTCATCCGCAAAACGAAGATTGGAGTTTGCTCTACCCCCTATGCTGACTGTGCCTTCGTGATCTGAAAGGGCATCTGACATGAGGCGCTCTAGGAAGATGTTGAAGAGTGTTGGAGAGAGTAGGTTTCCTTGACGTACACCGATTGTTGTTCTGAACCAGTTCCCGATGACGCTGTTGTGGAGGACTGCACTGGTAGCCTTGTCATACAGGCTTGTGATGACTTTAATAATTTTAGGCCTGATGTTGTACACTTTCATTGTTGCCCATAGAGCTGCATGCCAGTCTCGGTCAAACGCCTTCTTGAAGTCTATGAACACTTCCGTTGGCCACCAGGATGGAGATGATAAGTACATGTATGCTACTGATGGACAATTTAGCAGGATCCGCACGAGAAACAACATCGTCATTGGAACCTGGAATGTCAGGACCCTAACTGCGGAAGGAAAATTAGAAGTACTGGCCCACGAGCTGGACCACTATCGATGGAACGTTTTAGGTATCAGCGAACTGCGCTGGAAAGGCCTAGGTGAAACAGCGACCGACAAAGTCCACAAGCTCTATTTTAGCGGTAGAGATGACAGGCACGAACACGGAGTTGGATTCTTGGTCCACAAGAACATTCTAGCCACTGTCATGGGTTGCCGCCCAGTCTCCAGTAGACTCATTACCATCCGTCTGAGAGCAGCCCCTTTCAAAATAACAATCATCCAGGCCTATGCTCCAACATCAGACTATGACGACAGCGAAGTGGAGGATTTTTATGAAAATCTACCGGCGGTCCTTGACCATGTGCCGAAGAAGGACATAATCATAGTGCAAGGCGACTGGAATGCCAAGGTTGGCCAAGATGCGCACCACAACTGGGGAGACACATGTGGACCCCACTGCAACAACGAAACAAATGACAGGGGTCTGAGACTCTTGGAGTTTGCCAGATATAACAATAGGGTACTGGCAAACACGCTTGGTCTCCACAAAAACTCCAGACGATGGGCATGGTACAGTCCCGGCGGGGAGCATCACAACCAGATACATGTAGACTACATCATGGTCAAGAAACGCTTCAGATCAAGCATCAACATTTGCAGGACACGCACTTTTCCAGGAGCAGACATCGGAAGTGACACGATCTCGTGATGATGTCTTTCCGGCTCCACTTGAAGAGAGAAAATACAGCAAAGTGCGCAAGACTGAAGTTCGATCTGGACAAACTGCAAGACCCGGAGGTGGCAGAACTATTTCAGGCCTCAATTGGAGGGAAATTTGCACCACTGCTCATTTCGGGGGCTGGTGAAGTAGATGTCAACACCATGACCACCACCTTTAACTCAGCTGTGACAGATGCCGCCTCTGAGATCCTTGGCAAGCACCAACCAAAGAAGAAGCCGTGGATCACACCTGAACTTTTGGATCTGTGTGATATACGAAGAGAGATAAAAAATAAAAAAAAAAAATAAAAAAAAAAGAACACCTCACATGGAGCTGATGTCTACCGAAAAATCAACAATGACAACCGAAAAGGCATGCGCACAGCTAAGGAGAACTGGATAGAAGATCAATGCCAGGAAATAGAGAACAGTCTGAACAAGAACAACAGCAAGAAGGCCTACCAGACTGTGAAGCGTCTGACAAGTGTTAAAAAGCCCAAAGTCTCCACGATCCAAAGCATGTCTGGCATATGCCTTACAGAAGAACAAGAAGTCTTGGACAGATGGACAGAGTACTGCTCTGACCTTTACAACCATACACCAAATGGAGACCCATCAGTTCTAGAATGTCCCGAGAACAGAGAAGAAGAAGAAATCCTCCCAATTCTTCGGGAAGAAGTTGAGGCAGCAGTGCAATCGCTGAAGAAAGGGAAGTCAGCGGGAGTGGACAACATACCCGCGGAACTGCTACAAGCAGGAGGAGAAGCGATTGATGCCCTCACCATTATCTGTAACAAGATCTGGCAGAGTGGGGAGTGGCCTACACCATGGACCCGGCCGGTCGCTTGTCGTCACTCTTCCCAAAAAAGGTAACCTTCAGGAGTGTGAAAATTACCGCACCATCAGCCTCATCAGCCATCCCAGCTATGTCCTCCTGAAAATAATACTCAACAGGTTGAAACCCCAAGCTGAACAAATCATAGCTGAAGAACAAGCAGGATTCATGGCAGGGCGAAGAACCACTGAACAGATTTTCAACCTCAGAATAATCTGCGATAAATACCTACACAGAGAAATCTATCACAATTAATCCAGCGACGATTTATTGTGAACTTTGTAAATAAATCGTTCTTATATCGCGCATTTTTTTTAGTTCTAGAGCTGCTCAAGGCGCTGGCTGATACAGGAAATTAATCAAGCCGCCCGAGGCGCTTTGCTGCGGAGCTATCAATAAAATCAACATTGTTGTTATCAATAGGTGCATAAGCCAACGAATGGATCGATTTATATTAAAGAAGGTTAGTTTTGTTATAGCGTTTTATTCTTGTAGAACAATAGTGATTGTTAATTTTAAAAGGACCTGTTACTCTGGACTGTGTGTCCTTGGGACATTGCATCTTACAGTTGGACTTGACTTTGTCGGATGTCGGATGTGTCGTGGTGTCGGATAGCGCAGTGGTTGGAGCACTCGCTGCTGTGTCGCAAGTTAAGCACCGTCCAGGGCGGTTAGCACTTGAATGGGTGATCGCAACGTGAAGCGACAAATAACAACGCCCCCAGTTGCCTCAACTGTGATTGAGTATCTACTCTCTTGAGGGTGGGGAAGGTAAAGCAGCGAGGGAGAGAGATTACGCTGGCCCAAGATAAGTGTGATCTCCAACATCACGCTCCCCTACGGCCACAAGGCTATGGGACTACGTTTGCCTTTTTACCTTTTACTTGACTTTGTGATCTGTTAAACTGCGGAAGAACCTTGGTGCCACTAGGTCATTGCCCGGCAACAGGTTATTGTGACCATCGACCTTCACGAGGCTCTCTCTCTCTCTCTCTCTCTCTCTCTCTCTCTCTCTCTCTCTCTCTCTCTCTATTTGGGTGTGTGCGTGTGTGAGTGTGTCTTTATATCACTCATGATTAAACGCATGTGAATCCAAAATAAGTAATTATATTGCGCTCGAGAGTCCCCTTCCGTCTATCGGCACAATGAAATATGCCTATTGATTGCCATTCACATGTATGTACGTGTTTGCCATCTCTCTGTTATGTGTCTAACGCTCAGGGTGCCTAAACTTAATCCTTGCATTGCAAGGAGTCTTTCATACCATGGTGTCTGAACTTCATTCCGCGGTGTCTGAACTTTCATTCCATGGTATTCCGTGATGTCTAAATTTCATTCCGTGGTGTCTAAACTTTCATTCCATGGGGCCTGAACTGTCAGTCCAGTTCAGCTTGGTTCAGTATTTTAATTTTACGTCTGTACACTCTAGGTGCATGGCATTAGTCAATAAAACTAAAATATAGTAAAATCATAACAATCTACCGACTAAAAATAAAATTATAACAATCTAACAACTGGTGATTTTAATATAACATCAACAATTATAGCGATATCTGGATGGGAATGACCTGTTAACTGTGACGGTGGGTCTATTGTTGCTGGGCTCTGCACAATGGAATGCTATTACCCACTCGTCTTAAGTCGATAGGGATCTCTAGTAAATCTTCCTGTGACTCTACTTAATACATTTATTTGTTTAGCTCGGTCTGTGTTTAGGCTCTGGTACAGAGATAGAAAGAAAAAATGGTAAAAGATCAATGTCACACTAGCTCTCACACGGCTATGAAACATAGGTAGTCCAGCCACTTGATAACAGTAAATATCACACATTTATTTCCTCTACTCTATACACGATCTGCTAAGTACGATACTAACTTAAAAGTTCAAATGTTTCTTTGACTGGTTCGCTTCTTGATAGTTCTATGCAGCTACTGTAACATCATCGGGCACTGGATGCTTTCTGCCCTAAGGGTCGGAGTTCTGGAAGAGTGGACTACTATGGTCCTTTGATACAGGTGTGGTGCACTGCGTATTGTGTACTTAGCTCAGTGTCTGAAGAGCTGCGTTGTGGTTGCTTCCTTGATAAGCTGTGTTGTTGTGGGTTCTTCTCCTTGTTGCTAGACTGGTGGGCTCTCTTCGCTCATTGCTTGATCAGCTGCTGCAGGCCAACTTTCAGTGAAGACTTTTTCTTGTCTTTCGCCTGGCTGGGCTCACGATATGATGCCTGCTCGTCTGTAACATATGAGACGAAATTCTGCACAACCTGTATTCCAGGTGAGTGCAGAGCGTCGCACTGAAGGCCGAAGTAGCCCTCAGTGATTATCTCCACATCTCTAGATATAAGCGACGAACATTGTGCTAATTCCGTGGTCCACTGGAATCTCCACTCTAATTTCCTATACATAGATAAATATAAATCATGGCTAACTATACACATAGAGAATTAATTAATATTGTACACATTCTCTGGTACAGCCACTGGTCTGCAAGCATACATATAGGTTAAACAACAGTGGGTCCGTAAGGTATACAACATGGCGTCGGCCGGTCGTGTTCGCCACCTGTTTCGACTAACAATTCAATTCTAATCATGGCAAATTTCACAAACATAATTCAACAATAATATCAAGACATCACGATAAAACAAAAGTATGTTCATTTACCTTTTTGACAATGTCAGGCCGTGGCTAACTTAGTTGAATCGAGTTTTCAACAAGTCCTGCTTTCCTGGTCCATGGAGAGATTTCTGCTAGAGCGTAGCTGTGTGCTCAAGGCAGTTTGAATGCAGAATGACTCTCCTAAGTTGTCTGCCTGAACCAGGTAGAACCGGTATACCTAATCTCTCTCTGTCTGGATTGGCTGTAAATTCGATGAGCTCTGAGGTAAGCTGGATGATGTCACTATACTGCTCTATCGTCCGTATAGCAGAGTGTAGCACACATCATTAACTTCTGTCGTCTGCTTCAGCGTAATATTAACCTTAGTGTTGCAACTGACTAAACAGGGCAAAACCTTAAAATGTGCTGTGTTTAAATCTCGGCTCTTGTTACAGGCTCCCTCAACTGAAAAAAGGCAATAACTACTGGATTCGACTTTTTTCTACTACAGAGCCTAGTATAACACTGCACTATCCTAGGGTCCAATTTACAAACTAGTTAAGTTGCTCTACCTGAGCTGCAATGCTATGCCAGGTAACTATGGACACTGGTGACAGGGGTTCTACTGGACGGGGACAAAGTCTGGTGCTGTGGCCCTTAGTTGGGTTGGGTGGGCGACAGCTGATGTGTCCTCCACGAGATGACGACTGAGGTAGTCGGTTCCGTGGTTCTCTTTGCCGGGGATGTACACGATTTGGAAAGAGTATGCCTGAAGGGTGAGTGCCCATCGCATCAGGCGCGAGTTCAAGGGTTTGGAGGCTGCCAGGAACCATAGTGGTTGGTGGTCCACCTGAACTGTGAAGTGGGTCCCATACAGGTAGAGTTGAAACTTCTGTATGGCCCAGACCAGTCCAAGGCATTCTTTCTCCGACGTGGCGTAGTGTGTCTCGGCAGGTCTCAGTTTTCTGCTGGCGTAGGCGACAGGGAATAGCGTTTCTGTGTTCTTAGGGTCGCGCTGTAGCAGTACTGCCCCGAGGCCTAAGTCACTTGCGTCGGTGCGTAGAACGAAGGGCTGCGTCAAACCTTGTAGGTGGAGAACTGGCGCCGATGTCATTTTGTCCTTGAGGGTTTGGAATGCTGTCTCGCATTCGGCTGTCCAAACGACTTTGTCCGGGGCGGTTTTCCGGGTTCCATTGGTTAGTGGCACTGCGATGCTGTTGTAGTTGGGGATGAACTTCTGGTAGAAGCCCCAGAGCCCCAGAAACGAATGCACTTCCTTTTTGGTCTTGGGCCTAGGAGCGTCGAGCAGACGTTTCACGGTCTTTTCTACAGGTCGCAGGCTTCCTTGACCGATGGTGTGTCCCAGAAATTCTAATTCAGGGAATCCAATCTGACACTTGGTGGGTCGTGCCGTCAATCCAGTGTCTCTGAGGCGGGCGAGTAGTCGTTGTAGGAGAGTGACATGTTCCTCCCACGTAGGTGTTGCGATGAGGATGTCGTCCATAAACGAGTGTAGGTGCTCGCTGCTCAGGGATGCCAGGAGTTTCCGCATCATGGCGCTAAAGATGCTGGGTGCGTGGTGTAGTCCGAAAGGAAGTACGTTGAACTCGAAGTGTCCTTCCATGGTGCTAAACGCTAGGTACTTTCGGACTTGTGGTTGTACTGGTATTTGTCTAAAATCACATTGTTGTGAAAAGACGTTAAATTAAAATATTGAATTGAATTGAATTGAATTGTACTGGTATCTGATAGTACTTTTTGCTGAGGTCGATGCGTGAGAAAGAGTCCGCTGGACCTAAAGCAAAAATCATGTAATGTAATGTGATGCCTGAGAAGTACTTCGCTCGCTGTAGCTTGGCAAATAGGTCAGTCTGGTCCGGGAGTGGTTCTGGCTGAAACTGCGATACGGCATTCAGATGTCTGAAGTCGATGCACAGTCGATGCTCTCCGTTGGGCTTTCGCAACAATATCGTTCCTGCGCTGTAGGGTGAAGTAGACGCTGAGATGATTCCGGTTGCCAGTAATGTGTCTATCTCTTCCTTAATGGCTCGCTGCTGTGACAGTGGCATCGGGTAGAGCTTCTGGCGGACGGGTGTTGGGTCGGTCACCGTTAGGGTTACTTCGATGAGGTCTGTCCTTCCTGGTCGGTCTGGTCGAGCACAGTCTCATGTTGTCGAATGACCTGTAGTACTTGCTGTTGCTGTTTGGCGGCTGGGTCTCTGCTGAGTATCACATCCTTGTGGGTCTCTTTGGAATGCAGGGGATACTCTACTGCATTTGTCTCCATGCTATCTCCTTCCTCCGCGATGGCGATGGCTAGCAAGTTGTGAGTGCTGGGGGGTCGCTGGTCTGTCCGTGTATTTCTTGAGGAGATTGATGTGGTGGTATCGGGCTCTCCCGTTTACTTCTACTTGGTAGACTGTCTTGGATCTCTTGGCAGTCACCCGGTAAGGTCCTCTCCAAGCGATGTCCAGCTTGTTGGTTCCACTTGGAAGTAAGAGTAGCACTTGATCGCCGACTTGCAGTTCTCGATACTTCGCGTGGCGGTTGTAGTACTTCGCCTGCCGGGTTCTTGCCTTTTTCAGTGCTTCACCAGCTTTCTTCCACGTTGCTTTGAGGGTTTCCTTCAGGTCTGCGACGTACTTGGTGGCACCTCTAGGTGTGTCGTCTATCTTGGCTTCCGTCCAACTTCTGCATAGGGCTTCTAGCGGTCCCGCTAGTGGTCTGCCGAAAAGCAATGTTGACGGGGTGTAACCTGTGGCTGCATGGGGTGTTTCTCGATACGTGAACAGTGCCGCATTCACGTAGGTGTCCCACGCTTCCGGGTTGTCGTCGGTGACTTTCCTGAGGATGGTGAGAGTGGTTCCATTCAGTCTTTCTACTTGTCCGTTGCTGGCTGGGTGGTACGGTGGTGTGCAAATGTGATGAACCTGTATCAACTCGAACACGTCTTGCAATTTGCGGCCGGTGAACTGAGATCCGTTGTCCGTTCTAATGCTGTCCGGGAATCCCACTCTGGTAAAGATGGCGATGAGTGCATCTGCAATCTTCCTGGTGTCGATCGCTGGCAACGGGACTGCTTCGCACCACATCGAACAGGCGTCGACGATGAAATCTGTTCCGCTTCTTCGTCATGGGCAGTGGTCCTACTATGTCTACTGAGGCTTGCTGGAATGGCACGCCGACTACTACCGATGGTCCTAAGGTGACTGGTACGGTGTGATGGCGCGGGGACTATCGTTGACATTGGTGACAAGATTTCACGTAGCGCTTGACATCCTCCGTGATTCCTGGCCAATTATAGTAGTGTGCGCTGATCCTCTGTACTGTGGCACCAATTCCCATGTGTCCGCTGAGTGGCATGCTGAGGCCTAATTCTAGTACTTGGGCTCGAAGGGTGGCTGGCAGTACTAGTTGAGTGTGATCGCCATCTCCTTGCCGATGTAGAACTCCATCTTCCATGTAGAAGTCTCCTTTGTGCGGGGGTGTGTTCGCCTTTGGTAACTTCTGGAAGCACTTCGCTATCGAGGCGTTCGCTTTTTGTGCTGTTTTGATCTCTTCGAGTCCTGGGTTCGGGGCTAACTCGGGCTGGGGTGGTTGGGTTTTAGCCTGGGCCCTGGTTTACACTGCAGCTATCTCTACAGTTTTAGGGGGCGTGCCTAAAAACAAATACCTACATCCTAGCACTAGATCATACAGGGGTTTCTGTAAAACTGCTGCTTGGATTCGTCCTGTGACGTATCTACTCTCTATCTCTATCCAAGCTATAGGGCAAGTGGTCGTCGGTTCCGTCAAGTCTGCGCCTTGTAGTTCGACTGTCTTGTCCGTCAAGTCCGCGCGCGAGACAAGAGACTCGCAAACTATCGCGTCGTATGATAGACCTGTGTCATACAGACAGTTCGCTTCTTTACCGTTGACTTTGACCGTGTCTGTCACCGATGGGTGATCTCAGATGGGGTGTGGCTTTGTACCGCTGCTTTGAGTTAGAACTCTATGAGCTGGCCGGCTTTCGCGCTCGTCCCTACGTTGTGCGGCCAACTTGAAACATTCCGCGGTGGAGTGATTATTTCGGTTGCAAAACGAGCAATACCGTTTCTGTTCTGCGGGACCTCTTTTTCCGAATTCCGCGTTGGATCCTCTATTTTGCCCAGGTCTGGGGTGATTCGGTCGATTCGCGGTGCGCACTTCCAGGTGAGGGCTTTGTTTCTGTGCCTCTTTCCCGTTAGGCTTTAGGTCTCGCCTGAAGCTCTTGGCTTCTCCGTGGGCGGCCACGTACCTATCTGCGACCTTGACCAGATCTTCCAGTCTTTCCGCGCCCTGCTCTACTGAGAATGTTTTCAGCTCGGGGGTCATGGGTTCCCGTAGCTGTTCCCACACTAATAGTTCGGTCAGTCCATCATATGTCTTAGCCGTGGCTGACTGGCTAATCCACTTATCTAGCATTGTGGACAAACGATCCACGAACTGCGCATAACTTTCTCCTTTCATTCTCCGATTGGTGCGGAATTTTTGCCGGTAGCATTCTCCTGTAAGTTCGAATCCCGTTAGGAGTGCCTCTTTTACTCTGTGATAGTCAGTCACTCTGTCAGTCGGTAGCTTACTGTAGATGTCATATTCCTTTCCTCTAAGCCCTTGACTAAGCTTAAAAGACCAATGGGTGGGATCTAGTTTGTACTCTGTGGCTAGGCGCTCAAACCTAGTCAGATAGAGATCTAGACCTTCTTCTCTTTCGTTGAATGGTCCCAGTGGGAATGACATACCTAGTACAGGGTTGGAGGCTACATCTAGTTGATCTGAGTGGGGAGGGGTGGTGGCCGAACTTGAGGCCCCTAATCTCCTCAGTTCCAACTCATGCTGTCTGTCTTTTTCCTTTTCTGCCCTCTCTTTTTTTTCTGCCCGCTCATAGTCCCATCTCCTAACTTATGCTTCTCTCTCTGCTGCTACCTTCTTCTGCTTCTAATTCTGCTTTCTTCTGTTCTCTCTCTGCTGCTCTCTCTGCCCTAGCCTCCTGCTTCTCTACTTCTTCATTGATATACGCAAGTAAGTCGGTTCCTGCTAAGTGTAATGAATCTTCTAATTCCTTGAAGCGCAATCTCTAGGCTACTTGGTCTGACATATGACCAACCTCTGAATCACGTGGAATACAAAAACACGAGCAATATGGCAATTCAATAAAAACAATGCAAAGACAATCAAATTCGTAATCAATAAAAGAATACAACAAGAGTCAAATGGCATACAACAGTTACTTAAGCAAAACCTGCAAAAGAACTATGCAACATACAGGCACAAAAATAATTGAAGCAAAAAAGTTTTAAAGCAAAAGAATAGTGCACCAACTCTGTTTCCTACAACAACTATTCAACTACAAGTTATTGTACTGCTACTATTACTGTAATCCTATTCTATTGTACACAGATCCCGTTATCCCCAGTTCCTGTTATAAGCAGATCCTGGCAGGCTCGCCAATTAAGTTGTGACGGTGGGTCTATTGTTGCTGGGCTCTGCACAATGGAATGATATTACCCACTCGTCTTAAGTCGATGGGGATCGTTAGTAAATTTCCCTGTGACTCTACTTAATACATTTATTTGTTTAGCTCGGTCTGTGTTTAGGTTGGGGTACAGAGATAGAAAGAAAAATGGTAAAAGATCACTGTCACACTAGCTCTCACACGGCTATGAAACATAGGTAGGACGCCTTTGGTGATGTCACGTGGTGAGTTTTGGTGAAATGACTCCCCTTCGTCTTGTTCAAAGAACAAGTATAGACCAAAGCATTGAAAGATAAGGAAAACTCGAAAGACAGTGAAGTTACACTTTCTTCCAATTATTATTTACCCAAGTATGCTTACATCGAAAATTCCACCGAACAGTGCTTTCAAGTTAAGCTGTACACATTTTCCGAAATGCTTTTATAATGAAATTTTTTTTGTTTTCTTCCTCATTCCTCCAAATTCAGATAGGTTTTGTATTTTAATTTTTTGGAGAGACCGGAATTACTTCTGGCTTCAGCAATGATTGTAACTACTTGGCTGCGTGTGATTATGTGAAGAAGTTCCTGCCGATGAAGGTGAAGGTGACGAGGCGAAATCTGGCACGCGCTGACTCAAGGCACCTGTCTTGCAAAGTACACACTTACGTCTCGCAGTGCCCCTCCGTATAGTTGAGATGAAGGTGATGGTCATTGGAGGTGATAGTGATGGATGGATGGTTGATACGCCCAGTTACTCCCGGAAGCAACTGCACCCTGTAAATGATCATATTGCTGTCAGCAAACAGGTTAAATCTGTATATTATTTTTAACTAGTACCAGTGGAATGGTGCGTATGGGTTCGGTTTGTAAACACACAACACAAATTCAGACTCCAGCCTGTTATACTTATCACGAAATGCTTTATATCTTAGCTGGTAACTCAGCTGGCTCTGAAGGCTCAGTGGGGGCTAAATTTATATGAGGCTTCTTGCACCAACAGAGCCTTGAGCAACAGTTAAAAGTTAGTTCATCATTGCTTTTAGGGTCCAGCAGACTTCAATGAACAGAATAAGGACCTTTTTTGGGAGTGCGCTATATATAAACAATAATTTTAAAAAAAATTCAATTGCCTGCCTACATGCATGTTCTACAGCAAAGGAGAAATTGATAGAAGATCAGTGCCAGGAAACAGAGAACAGTCTGAATAAGAACAACAGCAAGAAGGCTTACCAGACTGTGAAGCGGCTGACAAGTGTTAAACAGCCCATCAGTTCTAGCATTTCCAGAGAAGAAATCCTCCCAATTCTCCGAGAAAAAGTTGAGGCAGCAGTGCAATCGCTGAAGAAGGGGAAGTCAGCGGGAGTGGACAACATACCCGGGGAACTGCTTCAAGCAGGAGGAGAAGCAATGATTGACGCACTCACCATTATCTGTAACAAGATCTGGTTGAATGGGGAGTGGCCTACACCATGGACCCAGTCGCTTGTCATCACTCTTCCCAAAAAAGGTAACCTTCATGAATGTGAAAATTACCGCACCATCAGCCTCATCAGCCATCCCAGCAAGGTCCTCCTGAAAATAATACTCAACAGGTTGAAACCCCAAGCTGAACAAATCATAGCTGAAGAGCAAGCAGGATTCAGGGCTCGGTGAAGTACCAGTGAACAGATTTTCAACCTCAAAATAATCTGCGAGAAATACCTACAGCACCAAAAACATCTATATCATGTGTTCGTAGACTTCAAGAAGGCGTTTGACCGAGTCTGGCATGCAGCTCTGTGGGCAACCATGAGAGTGTACAACATCAGCCCTAAAATTATTGAAGTCATCAAAAGCCTGTATGACAAGGCTACCAGTGCAGTCCTCCACAACAGCGCCATCGGAAACTGGTTCAAAACAACAATCGGTGTGCGTCAGGGATGCCTACCCTCTCCAACACTCTTCAGCATCTTCCTAGAGCGCATCATGTCAGATGCCCTTGCAGATCACGAAGGCACAGTCAGCATAGGGGGAAGAGCAATCTCCAACCTTCGTTTTGCGGATGACATTGATGGATTGGCTGGAGAGAAACAAGAACTTGAACAGCTGATACAGAGGCTTGACACCACCTCCAGAGCCTATGGAATGGAAATAAGTGCAGAGAAGACCAAAATGATGACCAACAACACCAATGGCATCAACACGGACATCAAACTCCAAGGTCAATCCCTTAACACAGTCCATAGCTTCAAATATTTAGGAGCCATTGTATCAGACCATGGGTCCAGATAGGAAGTGCTCTCCAGGATCGCACAAACAACTGCTGCCCTGGCGAGGTTGAAGCCAAATTGGAAAGACAGGACCATCAGTCTACATTCCAAGGTAAGGCTGCTGCGCTCCCTTGTCATCTCCATTTTCCTATATGCTTGCGAAGCATGGACCCTCACAGCAGATCTCCAACGAAGAATACAAAGCATGGAGGTGAGTTGCCACAGAAGATTTCTTGGCATTTCCTATACTCAACACATCACCAACGACAAAGTCCGACAGACCATCACACAAGCCATTGGACAATACGATGACCTGCTCACAGTGGTAAAAAAACGGAAACTCCGATAGTATGGCCACATCACCAGATCATCAGGTCTTGCAAAGATCATCCTGCAAGGCATAGGCATAGTGCAAGTATGTAGAAGAAGTGGGAGACCGAGAAAGAGGTGGGAGGACAACATTCGAGAATGGACTGGTTTGACACTGAGCGAAACAATCAGGGTTGCTGAGGACAGGGAAAGATGGAGTACGCTGGTTAAACGAAAATCTGTGGTGCCCCTACGACCTCCGAGTTACGGGATAGAATAGGATAGGATAGGATACGACAGTTTAAGAACAGCCTCCTCTGTCCCTCCTCTCGCCTCCCTTCGTCCCTCTCCCTCGCACTCCTTGTGGTTTGTTTCGTTAGCCACGTCTTTTCACGCACGCCGGTGACGTTTGCAATACCCACAAAGTGCCAAGCCGATGGCTGTTTGCGGTAAGTGGGCGGAGCTTTAGTGTCGTATAACTAGATCAGTGAACTAGACATGAAAGCCGTAATTATCTATATGGATGTAAACAGCAAAACCAATGATCATTTGAACAATTCTGTCGTTAAATAAAAAAAAACATTTCACATCTTAAACAAATTTATAATAATGCAGACTACTTACAGCCCATGTTCGATGACTGCACACGGGTTCGATCTACAGAGTCGTACTCCACGAATTATATATCAATATTTGTGAATTAGAGGTATGAATTACAATTAGTATTACATTAACAGGCAGATATAATGTTAATGTTAAACAATATTCAACCCTGAGCTAACAAAAAAATCTTCCTTTGGTAGAATTGTATAGGGACTTCATCTTTGCGCGGAAGGTCATACGAAGCGGCCATATAGAAACTCCCTCTCTCTCCAATGTGTGTATTCGACTGGTTGACCCATGGATTCACACACCGCAGTGTGTTAAAATGTAAACACACGTATTTGACACAAACCCACAAGTAAGGTCGGAGGTCGAGAACCGGTATTTACACGATTTTTGTAACTGCTGTTCAGAATCCGGTTTAAAATAAATGGGTTTCAAATTTTGAAACCCACTTTTTTTTTTACCCACTCGCACGTCCGTGTATTAAGCGCATAAACCTGATGTCACGTGAAGAGTTTTTGTGTAGTGACTCGCCTACGTCTCGTTCCAAGAACGAGTTAAGTATAGATAAAAGGTAGTATTGAAAGAATAAAGAAAACTCGAAACAACAGTGTAAAATTTCCCTTTTTGTTATTATTTACACTACTGGACCACGATTTACAAAATCTGCCGAAAATGTTTCAAATAATCTGTACAAAACCCCGAAATATTCTTAAAATATTCTTCAAGTTAAAGTCTTGTTTGGTATCCCCAATTTCCTCAGGAGTTTAATCAGATTTATAGTTCACATCATCTGGTGGGGTATCGGAACTACCATAGGCTTCAGCAGTGTCACTTAGCTGAGCTAGGAAGTGCGGTGGTAGCCCCTGTCGGTGATGATGCTGGTGCTGCTGGTGGTGGTGGACTGCAACGGTGTTGGCGGCGGCAGTGGACTGGTAGGTGGTTGTATGGCTGAAAGGATGGTGGTGAGGTTGTGTGGTCGGCTGGTTGGTTGGTGGTATGGTCCTCTCTCCCCCTGGCTATGGATCCGGGAAAAACTCCCCAGGCACGGGATCCGAGAGAAGAGAAAATCTGCAACATGCTGAAAGACCATACAGTATCCCGACTCCCATAACCTTACCTAACCAGGCAAGGTTCACACCATCAGAAAAATAAACAGTGCATCGTTTATTACGGTAATAAACGCCCCTGCATCCAGCACTGCTGTCATCCTGCAAAGAATATTGGGGTAAACAAACGACTGTCTGCATCAATAATGATAAAAGAAAATAATAAATTCTCACCTCAAAAGATTATGTTGTTATATAAAAGTGTATCCAATGATGCATGTGTCACAGATAGTCCAGGCCTACTATAATTCCACAAGACTAGACCTGCTTTTATTCTAAATTGTTCTGTTCTGTCCTGACACAACTGTCACTCTGTTCTGACCTGACACAACTGTCACTTGCTCCTGTCCTGACACTGCAATAATGTCCAGAAGTTTTACATAACACTTTGCTTAGTCAACTGAAAACTGCACACGCTGTATACCAAACCTATCTCTGCCACAGAAATAGTATAATTATAATTATAACAGCGCTTCGTTATTTATGCATAAATAACGAACTAAAACACCAGTTTTCTCAAACACAAATATTCGCTAATCCTAGCGAGAATCTACAATAGTGTTATAACGTGTTTCTACTCTAGTAGACGGAAAAGAAGTGACGATTCTTACTGCGCTTTCGAAATCTATCGCTCACTTTCTTCAAAACTTGCATTTTGCACGGGCTTCACGGCAAAAACTTATCCGAAACGTAGCCATGCTAAGCCATACTCTGCAGTTACAAAACAGACAAACTCGGGTTTATTATATCACATAATTTATTTCCACAAACTTTATACATAATATAATACATTGTCATTTTGCATGTGACAATACCCTCCGACACAAGATGAAACATGGGAGTTTCATTCAAAACTGTTCTGTATCCTTCCCCTTGCTTCCTAGTTGAAGGTTCGACTCAGGTAGTCGGCTCCCACGTTGTCCTTGCCTGCAATAGCTTGAACTGTGAACTCGTAAGGCTGTAACAACATAGCCCAGGGTCTAACGAAGTGGCTAGAACTGTAGCATGAGGAAGTGGGTACTGTTTGGTTCTGATTGGTTCTTGCTGCGTAAGGTTGAATGAGATCTCCTCCAACTCAGTTTTGAGAGGTAAATCTGTCAAGATACGCTGGCTTTCGCGAGCGAGCTGCGTTAGCTCTTCCTTCTTGTCTGGTTCCAAGCCAGGGTTAATGTTGACATCTACATGGCTCTCTTTTGCTGTCAAGATGCATGTAGGTACCTGCTCTGACTCAAGCTCAACCTCTGTCTCATCGATGACGACCGCGACGTTGTCAACCCTCTGCTCCTCTGACGAATCATTTTCTTCCTCCTCCTCGGCGCTGACTTCTTCCTCTCGTTCGATGTATCGTCGCAAGAGATTCGCGTGGTACATCCGGACTTTCCCCTTGACTTGAATCTTGTAGTCAGGTGAACCTCGCCAGTCCCCGACGCGTTCAATGACCTTGTACGGACCTTGCCACTGCAGCTGCAGTTTGTTATGCTGCTGCGGAAGTAGAAGAAGCACCTTGTCTCCAGACTTGAATGTACGTGGTGCGGCCTTCTTGTCGAACTCTTTCGCATATCTTTCCGAAGACTTCTTGAGATTTTGCTGGGCAAGTTCGCAGGTTTCTTTGATCCTGTTTCTAAGTTCCACTATGTACGTTGCGGTGGTTTGGATTTCTTCAGGTGCTTGCTCATCTGTCCAACTCTGACGAAGAATGGCCATAGGACCCCGAACTCGACGTCCGTATAGCAGTTCGAACGGTGCAAAACCTGTGCTCTCTTGAGGTGACTCTCTGTATGCAAACAGTACCGCTGGCAGATAGCGATCCCACACACTTGGTTTTTCCTGGCACAACTTGCGTAACATGGACTTGAGTGTGCCGTTGAATCTTTCCACCAAACCATTGCACTGGGCATGATACGGTGTGGTACACATTTGACGGATGCCCAAGAGACGACTGACCTCTCGCATGATCTCGCTTGTGAATTGGGTTCCGCGATCTGTTAGGATTTCCGCTGGAATGCCCAGTCTTGACCACAGCTCTAACAATGCCTCGGCTACACGGGGAGCTTCGATGGATTTCAATGGCATCGCCTCTGGATAGCGAGTAGCGTAGTCCACCATGGTCAATATGTACCTGTTGCCATTGTCGGAAGCGGGCTTGATAGGACCGATGATGTCAACTGCGACGCGTCGGAATGGTTCGTCGATTAGCGGCATTGGTACCAAAGGAACCTTCTTGACCCGGCCTCTCGGCGACATCTTCTGACACTGATCACAAGATGAGCAGAAACGGCGCACATCTCCAACTATGCCTGGCCAATAGAATTGGCGCCATATGCGGTCTAGTGTCCTCGTGGTTGCCAGATGACCCCCGAACGCTGAATCGTGTGCCACTGACATCACCCCTCTCCGTAGACTCTTTGGAAGAACAACTTGCTGATACTGGTCTTGTTGCGTCCGGAATTTCCTGTAGAGAATTCCTTTCGTCCATAGGTATGATGCGAACCCTTGTTTACCAGCTTTCTTCTCTTGTCCTGACTCGGCGGCGGTTCTCAGACTAGCAAGAGACTGATCCTGCATCTGTAGAGCAATCAAGTCCTTCGGCTTGATATTTCCCGATCCGGTATCTACTGCTGGAAGCGGCGGCAGTGGACGCTGCTGGCGCTCTGCTTGTTGCCTGGTAAGTACCGC
Source organism: Oncomelania hupensis (assembly GCA_036898135.1). Classification (NCBI taxonomy): domain Eukaryota; kingdom Metazoa; phylum Mollusca; class Gastropoda; order Littorinimorpha; family Pomatiopsidae; genus Oncomelania; species Oncomelania hupensis. The sequence goes on from CM072527.1 coordinate 37,134,617, forward strand.
TACTTGCTTGGGTACGCGGTAGACTGGAATGCTCACCAAAGTTCTATCAGCCAACAGAACTTTGTTGCCAATGATGAGATCTGCGGGCGGATTCTGCATAACCACGGCTTCAATCTCAGCCTCGATCCAAGGAGTATTCACCGTAATGCGAGCTATCGGTAGATCCTTGCACAAACTGGTTTCAGCTAGAGTGATCGGCACTTTACGACCGGTGTAAGCGCATGGCGGTACGAACGACGCTCTAACCACCATCACATCGGCTCCTGTATCGCGTAGTCCTTCAGCTTGATGTCCGTCGATGCTAACCTTGCATTTTGGGTTGAAATGTTTCTGCGAACATGGAACACACAGTTCAGGTATTCCATCCTCCTCTGTGGTTGCTTGCGCACCTGAAACAATAACATGCGTACCTTGCTGGGCTGCTGCTCGCTTGGGACAGTCCTTCTTGAAGTGTCCTGTGCGGTGACAGTAGTGACAGGTTACACGAGCTGTAGTTGCCTGCCCAGCTGATCGTGCTTGACTCGAACCTCTTTCTTCTTCCTTCGCTGGCTTGGCATTCTCCCTAGGTTGAGTGTTAGCTCTGGAAGATCCGTTCCTCGGCGATTGTTTACGGTGCCGCTGTGGGTGTGCCTCCTTGTGTACTTGAGCAAAGTGTGCAGCACTTGCCAGAGTGTCGGGTTCGTGTTCCAAAACAAACGACGCCGTTTCAGCGGGAAGACTTTCCATGAACTGTTCCAAAAGCATCAGCTCCATTAGATCCGCATACTTCTGTCGCTTGCCGGACATCTCCACCCAGCGATCGGCAAAAAGTCGTAAACGGGCAACAAACTGTGTGTACGTTTCGCCTTCTCTCACCTTTGCTCTACGCAATCGCTGACGGTAGACATTAGCTGTAAGCTGAAATCTTTCCAACAGTGCTTTCTTCAACTTCGGGTAGTTGAGTGCGGTATCCTCGTCTACTGAGTTGTAGAGTTGCAAAGCTTTACCTTTAAGTCCTGTACTCAATTTCACTGCCCACGTAGTTTCAGGCCATTCGTGTGCACGGGCAAGACGCTCGAACCGTCGCAAGTAGTCGTCGAGATCATCTTTAGACTCATCAAACTCTGGAATAGAAGCGTTTTCGACAACTATGCGACTCGTCGATGCCACTGGTTGATGACTGGCATTCTGCAGTTTCGCCATCTTCTCTGCATGAGATAGTCTCATAGATTCCAATTTATACTCCAAGTCTCTCTCCTGTTTGGTAGTTTGCTCTTTCAGTGACCACTCCCGTTGGGTAAGACGCTCTTCACGCTCCCTTTGCTCCCTGGCTAGCCTCTCTTCTGTAGCAGCTTTTGCCTGGTCAGCTAAAGTGTGACGTACAAAATCAGCTAACTCTCGTCCAGCCAGATTGAGACGTTGACCAAGAGAAACTACAACTTCAGTTTGATCAGGTAAACCGGAACCTGAAATCTCGCCAACAGACTTAGACTTTGCATCTATGTTACCATGCTGTCGCGCGTTCTGGACCGCGGGAGAACTTAACGCTACATTCTGTGTTTTGCGCAACCGTGCGGAAATTGGAGAGTCAGTAATGGCTTCGGCCATGACTACGATCGAACAAAACTATCCTAAAACGTCAAAACAACCTAGAACATACGCTAGACAATAAACAATGTCAGCAACCTTGACCGTAACAGCAACTCCTGAAAACAAGTATCCGAGTACTCAAATGAATGAATATAAAACTCTTACTCTAAAACAAAAACAACGATCAACATATTTACATGCACTACCTTCAAACAATCTAACTTAAGAACAACAAACTTTGTGAAGCCACAAGGTAATTCCTAACCTATACCAGGATAATGAACTATCTTGTTATCTCAGCGGATGCTGATCTCAGCGGATGCTGATCTCAGCGGGTGCTGATCCCGGACGAGCCCCCATAATTGTCACGTGAAGAGTTTTTGTGTAGTGACTCGCCTACGTCTCGTTCCAAGAACGAGTTAAGTATAGATAAAAGGTAGTATTGAAAGAATAAAGAAAACTCGAAACAACAGTGTAAAATTTCCCTTTTTGTTATTATTTACACTACTGGACCACGATTTACAAAATCTGCCGAAAATGTTTCAAATAATCTGTACAAAACCCCGAAATATTCTTAAAATATTCTTCAAGTTAAAGTCTTGTTTGGTATCCCCAATTTCCTCAGGAGTTTAATCAGATTTATAGTTCACATCATCTGGTGGGGTATCGGAACTACCATAGGCTTCAGCAGTGTCACTTAGCTGAGCTAGGAAGTGCGGTGGTAGCCCCTGTCGGTGATGATGCTGGTGCTGCTGGTGGTGGTGGACTGCAACGGTGTTGGCGGCGGCAGTGGACTGGTAGGTGGTTGTATGGCTGAAAGGATGGTGGTGAGGTTGTGTGGTCGGCTGGTTGGTTGGTGGTATGGTCCTCTCTCCCCCTGGCTATGGATCCGGGAAAAACTCCCCAGGCACGGGATCCGAGAGAAGAGAAAATCTGCAACATGCTGAAAGACCATACAGTATCCCGACTCCCATAACCTTACCTAACCAGGCAAGGTTCACACCATCAGAAAAATAAACAGTGCATCGTTTATTACGGTAATAAACGCCCCTGCATCCAGCACTGCTGTCATCCTGCAAAGAATATTGGGGTAAACAAACGACTGTCTGCATCAATAATGATAAAAGAAAATAATAAATTCTCACCTCAAAAGATTATGTTGTTATATAAAAGTGTATCCAATGATGCATGTGTCACAGATAGTCCAGGCCTACTATAATTCCACAAGACTAGACCTGCTTTTATTCTAAATTGTTCTGTTCTGTCCTGACACAACTGTCACTCTGTTCTGACCTGACACAACTGTCACTTGCTCCTGTCCTGACACTGCAATAATGTCCAGAAGTTTTACATAACACTTTGCTTAGTCAACTGAAAACTGCACACGCTGTATACCAAACCTATCTCTGCCACAGAAATAGTATAATTATAATTATAACAGCGCTTCGTTATTTATGCATAAATAACGAACTAAAACACCAGTTTTCTCAAACACAAATATTCGCTAATCCTAGCGAGAATCTACAATAGTGTTATAACGTGTTTCTACTCTAGTAGACGGAAAAGAAGTGACGATTCTTACTGCGCTTTCGAAATCTATCGCTCACTTTCTTCAAAACTTGCATTTTGCACGGGCTTCACGGCAAAAACTTATCCGAAACGTAGCCATGCTAAGCCATACTCTGCAGTTACAAAACAGACAAACTCGGGTTTATTATATCACATAATTTATTTCCACAAACTTTATACATAATATAATACATTGTCATTTTGCATGTGACACCTGATTATATGGTTCTGAACGCACACACACACACGCATACACACAGATGAAAGAGAGACTGCTGCACAGTGTGTTGACGGATAGTTTTCTTCACATGACGTACTGATGTGAATATTTTTTCTTTGTGTCATATGGGTAGTGTTCTTCATGCGACGTACTGATTTAAATATTCTCTTCATTGTGTAATATGGGTAGTTTTCTTCACAGGACGTCCTAATGTGAATATAATCTTCTTTGTGTGGTAGTTTTCTTCATACGACGGGTAAATAAAATGCAAAATAACAACGTGCAGCCAAGGTTAAATATGGGAAACGTTCCTTTAAAACTTTTATCGATTTCTAGGCTGTCTTTGAAATGATCGATTACTTCATCCTCATCAATTTGTGTTATTTATATTTACCACTTTATCGCCTATCAATGTCGTTGAGGTTCATATTTTTATAAATACGTTTTGCAGTATACATTTTTTTCAATTTTTATTTATTATTATTTTTGTCAAATAGAATGACTGATATAGGATGGATTGAATTACACGGTTCGTGATTTATCCGACAATATAATGCACACTATATAAGCATTTTCATGAAGTAAAACAGAAAAGAAAAAAAAAGCGTTTTCTCGAAAGCGTAATATCTGTATTTGCTGTGTTACTGTGGCTTCAAAACTGTTTCAAAAATTAAAACTTGCTCTTTAACAAACACCTTAATTACAATAAAGCCGTTTTAATGTACAAAATATTAAACAATAGAGCTCCTGATTATTTAAAAATACGTTTTTAGCAAACCTTCATCTCGTTATTCAATTTTCAGACATAATTTAACCTTACATCATTACATCATTATTGCTTTAGGTCCAGCGGACTCTTTCGAGCCAAATCAGGACCGGACAACCCCCAATTCGCATAAAAGATCTGCCGAAACAACCCTAGTGGTAAAACTGAAAGCTCTCCACCAGCCAGTCACTTTACAATAAAGACATCCCACGCAGGGGACGCCGAGGCTGTATTCTAATTTATCGAACCCCCGTTTACAAAAACAAAATAGAATACAAACATCATTATAAATTATCAACAAAACACATACATATAAAATGCCTACATTGCTAAATAATAACATCATAGGAAGCCCTAGTGACCACCTGGCAGAAAGCGTCCAATATTCACAAGCTGATCCAACAGACCTCACAAACAATTAAGGAGTCTTGTCCTGGAAGAGTTTTCAAGAAAAAAGGTAGATGACTGGTCTAGCGAAGAAGAAGATAGTATAGCAGATTGATAAAACAGAGCAGGAATGAGAAAGACAGCAACAGTGGGAATTTAAAGCACTAAATTTCCAGAAAGTGGGGATACTATTTATAATGAAACCCCCGGCACCCCAACGGGGGAAATTTAACCTTGCCACATCCACACTTTAAAATATTTAATGAATCTCTGTCATATTTTGGCCCAAGTATTTGGAATTCTCTACCACAAGAGATCAAGAAAAGTAAATCATTAACATGGTTTAAAATTAGACTCCACAAATTTATATTTTCCCTTGCACCTAATATTCAAGATGATTTTATACATTTTGATTTTTTTCTATCTTGCGACAGTTTAATTTGTTCATGTGTGAATTAGCTTGTGTATGTGTGTGCTTGTGATGGAGGGGGGGGGTGGAGAATGGGAGTAGGGAAGGGGTATTGGAGGGGGTTGGGGGGAGGGAGTATGTTTATTTCGGGACAATAATGTTTTTAGTAATTGTTTTAAAAATTCTTACCATCGTTAAAGTTTGTGTTAGTTTCAAATCAATTTTATGTTAATTTTTTTGTTTGTTCTGAATTTTTATTTTACAATTTTATTAAGGACTAGTTGTAAAACAGGTCCATAGGACCTATTGCTATTACCCTATTAAAGGTTTTGACTTCGACTTCGACTTCGACTTGACATGGCAGATCTAGACTAAACGCTAGCAGCGGGACACGTGTCAATGCTAAAATGGCGGACCATCTCTGCTCCTTGACACGTGTATTTCTGCAGTGTCCTTGTACAGTCTTGAGTCTCCCGCATACGCCTTTTTTTTAATCGTAGGGCCTATTGCTATAAATAATGTCATCTGTGATTGGCCAGGAACCGTTGTACTGAACCATAATTTGTGAAATATATATAGGTATAGAAATCGATCATTATTGTTGGGGTGTTTGTGTTAGTACGAGACTCGCATTTGTCCTTTTGCATCAACATCAACATGGTGGCAAAAACGAAACTCTTTGCTTTGTCTGCTTGTGCCCTTCTATTCATTGCATCGTAAGTTGACACGCTATTGTTTTGTTTTGCAATATTTATTATTAATAGAATTTCATAATATTCCATGTGCCATTCTTAAAACTACTTTAAAACTTCCCCTTGGCATCTTATATTTTGCCTAAAACAGTAATGTAAAAACAAATATTTAGACTTTTGTTTTAAATCTTTCATAATTATAAATATTGTTGTATACGTCACCTCCACATAAGAATAAATCATACTTATTCTACTCTATAGATATTATTATGACAAAAAGATATTTTAAAAAGCTTTATTATTTTTTAAAAATCAAAACAAATATATATAATGTAAAATTTCGCTATTAGTGACTTTTGGGTGTATTGGAAAAGTCAGGTGATACTTTGTTGCATACAACTAAGCGCAATATTGATACAAAATGTATTTTAAAGAAAAGCAAGTAGCAACACCAATTGACTTGAAAAATATTTCCGACATATTAAACCTTCTTGGTTAGTTCTTATGGCCAGGTGACAATGACGTGGTAATCATAACCATTGCACCGTCTGTTAATCCGTGGTGGAGCAACCGTTATAATGTTCTCATTGACTATTAGACAAGTTCTTTCCGTAGGAATTTGTGTGACTTCAGCTATTTTGTTGGCTGCTTTAATGGTTTTGTGTAAAGTGAAATACTTCTCCGATTTCTGCCATTGTACGCGATTATTTATTTTGTTTATTTCTACTTGTTTGTTTGTTTGCTGTTTTCTCCAGATATATTTATATTGATATTCATTTTATAACTAATAATAATAATAATAATAATAATAATAATAATAATAATAATAATAATAATAATAATAATAATAATAATAATAATAATAAAGAGGGTTTAAGAATACTGTAATGGAATTGTAAATCATTAACTTCAAATTTACATTATTTGAAACAGTACGTTGCTTCTAATATTCACCATGAAATATCTTTACAATCTCTCAATGTAAAAATAAGACAATTACCTAAATTTGAAGGATATTATTACCCACCTATATATTATAAATATCACTGGAAGAAATATTAAGGTGAGTGCTGCACTTTATGTGAAAAATGATTTAGAGTATGTTTCATGTGCCTCACTAATTCCATCCAACACTGAGGATGTGTATTCTGCTGCTGTTAAAATAAAAATGAACAATCAGTTACATATTAACAATTTATCTGTTTATTATCTCAAAGGCCTATATTATGTGAACAGTGATTGGATAAACAGTATTGATACCAACCAAAAGTGGATCATAACTGGAGACTTTAGCTGTCATTGTCCACTCTGGGATAAACAGTGTACTCATGTTACTAACAAAACTTTTGTGGATAATATTTTGAACCCTGGTTTGAAATTATTGAATGATGGTCGTCCTACAAGAATACCAGGCACTCTTAATCATCAACCTTATGCCACTGACTTAAACATTGTATCGCCAGACTATTCTGCAAGGCACAGTGCAAGGAGGTAGAAGAAGAGGGAGACCGAAAAAGAGGTGGGAGGACAACATTCGAGAATGGACTGGTTTGACACTGAGCGAAGCCATCAGGGCTGCTGATGACAGAGAAAGATGGAGTATGCTGGTTTAACGATCATCTGTGGTGCCCCTACGACCTACGGGTTACGGGACAGGATAGGATCGGATAGGATTGCTTAAAATTCCGAGGTACGGAAATAAATATATGCTGGATTCCATCACATTGTGGTTTAAAATACAATGATATGGAAAACAGAGCAGCTAAAATTGGTGAAAAATATATTTGCTAAACCGATTTCCCTACACTTATCAAAAAACGAAATGTCGATCATTACTCAAAATGTTGTTCGTAAGCAAAATAATTATTATGAACTTCCTGATAATTCCAGAAGTTCTAGGCAAATTAGCAGTCTTGCTCATTGGTGATTTGTTTTAATGCATGGAGAACAAAATATTGCGGTAATATTACTTGCATATGCGGAAAAAAAATTAGTGTAGAGCATATCCTGACAAAATGTACTGAAATTAGTGTTCTTTTACCAATTGGATATCAAAATGTAACAAAAGCGTACAAATATAGATGTTACTGACTATTATAAAATATCAACGGTTTTGACATACAGTCAGATCGGACAGTTTCTTTGAAACTTAGAAAATAGTATAATTTGTGAATTACGTGATACTTTCCATTTGTAATATTTTTATGTGCATGTGTGTGAGCGAGATGGTATGAGAGAGAGAGAGAGAGAGAGAGAGAGAGAGAGAGAGAGAGAGAGAGAGAGAGAGAGAGAGAGAGAGAGAGAGAGAGAGAGAGAGAGAGAGAGAGAGAGAGAGAAGGAGGGCAAAATAATGGGCTATGTGCAGACAACATTGATGAAGACCGACATTATCACGTCACCCGAGTGGGTTCCGTGACGTCAGCTCAAACAGCGAGTGAAAGAGATCGAACTCAAACTAAAAAGCTAACCCAAATACCAGATGTACAGTTATACTCTTTTATTCAACAACAACATACAGGATAATGGGAGATCTAAACCACCCCCAACCCTTATCCGAACCCACAACCCCAGCAATTCACAATAATTACCTCCCTTGTCTAATCTGAGACCCTTAGAAGCTTTACAGCAAATGCCCACACAACCATATGCAACACTAAACAAATAAAGCTGAAAATAGATTCGATTATAAGTTAAGGAATTAAGCCAGCAAAACTTGAAGAATCTATTAAATTAAGTCCACTGGCTTTACTTATCAAACGTTCACTGACTGTAGCACCCTGTTCTTTTAGCTAATCACAAAACCAAGTAGTCAACACACAGATAATAAAGTATACTGCTCTACATTTCGCTGTAGATGTAGATATGTCTGTAGATAGTAGATATTGTCAGTCTCTCATATGACTTTCCAACCCATATCAGCACACATTAGCATTCTAGTTGTCAATGTCACATAGGGGTGTTCGGTTTTACCGGTTTTCCGGTTAAAATCTGTTCGACTTTCTCACGGTTGGGTAAACCGGTTTGGCCTTAAAAAACCGGAAAACCGCGGTTTTTCTAAGGGACATCACTCGTCCCGTAAAGCACTAGCAAAATGGCAGAAACAGAGAAATTCGTAGCGAACACGCGTGGGAAAGCTGACATTTGGAGATTCTTTCTCCTGCGAGAGACAGAAGCAGGAAAGGTTGACCATAATACCTGTTACTGTAAAGAGTGTTAGGCAAGTATTAAACTTGGCACTTCAAATCTGAATGCACACATTCGCCGACACCACCCTTTGCTGCTGCTGAAGCCAGCCAAGCCTGCGGGCCCTGCACCCAATAGATTTAACCCACAAGTCCAACATGCTAGACCTAGTCCGTGTACCAGCAGCGCTGACGCTGACGTGAGCATTGTGACTGAAGGAGGTGCCAGTACAAGTAAAGGCGACAAAAAAATAAAAGACAATCAGTGAAGCACTCAAAAAGAAGCAGGTATATCCAGCTAACTCCAGATTCCACCAACGGTTTCACAAACTCAAAATTGAAAAGCAAACTCCCAAATCTACCCACAGTGGAGGAGGGAAATAGCCTCTGAGTTAAGTAGCTAGCGGCATAAATTCCCCAAAATTCAATACAGAGGTTATTTCCCTTGCTTACTATGCGCCTTTACTCGGGGTAACCAGTTGTAACTTCTAGCCGGTTAACCGGTTTTAAACCGCGGTTTTCTATTGGAAAAACAGGTTAAAAACCGGTTTGAGAAATCGTACCGGTTCCACCCTCTAATGTCACAGACATTGATAACTAGATTGACAACTAGAATGCTAATGTGTGCTAATATGGGTTGGAAATTCAAGTGAGAGACTGACAAATGACAATGTGTGGGTGTTTTTTTATTTTTTATTGTTTTCTTTATTGTTGTTTTGGCAGATTCTGCATGGTTGGTGGTGGGTTGCGATCAAGGTGATGATTGTCGTGTGCATATGGGATGAATGTGGGGAAATCGAGTTTGCCATTCCGCTAGCTTGACATATAAATATTTTGGTAGTACCTTCACATGTAAGAATGAAAATGTTTGATGTCAAGAATGCTGTACATTTTATGTAGGAGTTCAAGCTGGTGAAATTTTTACAATGTTAATGTTAAATCTTTTTAATGAACTTTTTTTTATGTTGTTGTTGTTGGACTAAAATCACTTTGTGTACAGACTTTAAATTTTAAAAAAGAATTAATAACCATAATGACACCAACCAATATCTGGTCCTATCTATCCTATCCTATCCTATCCCGTAACTCGGAGGTCGTAGGGGCACCACAGATGATCGTTTAACCAGCATACTCCATCTTTCCCTGTTCTCAGCAACCCTGATTGTTTCGCTCAGTGTCAAACCAGTCCATTCTCGAATGTTGTCCTCCCACCTCTTTTTTGGTCTCCCTCTTCTTCTACCTCCTTGCACTGTGCCTTGCAGAATGGTCTTTGCAAGACATGATGATCTGTTGACGTGGCCATACCATCGGAGTTTCATTTTTTTTTACCACTGTGAACAAGTCATCGTGTTGTCCAATGACTTGTGTGATGGTCTGTCGGACTTCGTCGTTGGTGATGTGCTGGGTATCGGAAATGCCCAGAAGTCTTCTGTAGCGCCTCATCTCCATGGTTTGTATTCTTCGTTGTAGATCTGCTGTGAGGGTCAATGTCTCGCAAGCATATAGGAAGATGGAGATGACAAGGGAGCGCAGCAGTCTTACCTTGGAATGTAGACTGATGGTCATGTCTTTCGAAATTGGCTTCAACCTCGCCAGGGTAGAAGTTGTTTGTGCAATGCTGGACAGGACTTCCTGTCGGGACCCACTGTCTGACACAATGGCTCTTAAATATTTTAAGCTATGCACTGTGTTGAGGGATTGGCCTTGGACTTTAATGTCAGTGTTGGTCATCATTTTGGTCTTCTCTGCACTTATTTTCATTCCATCTGGAGGTGGAGTCAAGCCTCTGTACCAGCTGTTCAAGTTCTTGTTCCTCTCCAGGAAAATCCATTAATGTCATCCGCAAAACGAAATACAGGACATAGACAACAGTCTGAACAAGAACAACAGCAAGAAGGCCTACCAGACTGTGAAGCGGCTGACAAGTGTGATAAAAAGCCCAAGGTCTCCACGATCCAAAGCAAATCTGACAATTAGCATTACAGAAGAACAAGAAGTCTTGGACAGATGGACAGAGTACTGCTCTGACCTTTACAAACACACACCAAACGGAGACCCATCAGCTCTAGCATGTCCAGAGAACAGAGAAGAAGAAGAAATCCTCCCAATTCTCCGAGAAGAACTTGAGGCAGCAGTGCAATCGCTGAAGAAGGGGAAGTCAGCGGGAGTGTACAACATACCCGCGGAACTGCTTCATGCAGGCGGAGAAGCGACGATTGAAGCACTCACCATTGTCTGTAACGAGATCTGACAGAGTGGGGAGTGGCCTACACCATGGATCCAGTCGCTTGTCATCACTCCTCCCAAAAAGGTAACCTTCAGGAATGTGAAAATTACCGCACCATCAGCCTCATCAGCCATCCCAGCAAGGTCCTCCTGAAAATAATACTCAACAGGTTGAAACCCCAAGCTGAACAAATCATAGCTGAAGAACAAGCAGGATTCGGGGCAGGGCGAAGTACCACTGAACAGATTTTCAACCTCAGCATAATCTGCGAGAAATACTTACAGCACCATTAACTTCTATATCATGTGTTCGTAGACTTCAAAAAGGCGTTTGACAAAGTCTGGCATGCAGCTCTGTGGGCAACCATGAGAGTGTACAACATCAGCCCTAAAATTATTGAAGTCATCATAAGCCTGTATGACAAGGCTACCAGTGCAGTCCTCCACAACAGTGCCATCGGAAACTGGTTCAGAATAACAGGGATGCCTACTCTCTCCAACACTCTTCAACATCTTCCTAGAGCGCATCATGTCAGATGCCCTTGCAGATCACGAAGGCACAGTCAGCATAGGGGGAAGAGCAATCTCCAGCCTTCGTTTTGCGGATGACATTGATGGATTGGCTGGAGAGGAACCATCTGGTAGACATATTGTATTGTAATGTGATGGTAGACATGTTGTATTATGATGTGATGGTACACATGTTGTATTGTGATGTGATGGTAGAAATGTTGTATTGTGATGTGATGGTAGAGATGTTTTATTGTGATGTGATGGTAGACATGTTGAATTGTGATGTGATGGTAGACATGTTTTTATTGTGATGTGATAGTAGACATGTTGTATTGTGATGTGATGGTAGACGTGTTGTATTGTAGTGTGATGGTATAAATGTTGTATTGTGATGTGATGATAGACTTGTTTTGTGATTTGATAGTAGACATGTTGTATTGTGATGTGATGGTAGACATGTACTGTGATGGGATGGTAGATGTGTTGTGATGTGATGGTAGACATGGTGTATTGTGATGTGATAGTAGACATGTTGTACTGTGATGGGATGGTAGACATGTTGTAGTTTGATGGGATGGTTTCGTGTCCCAAGGTCTTGCCATGGTTGCTGCAGCGAGAATGGGTGTTTACTGAGTTTTACAGTCTGCGATAAGGTCCGCAACGCATGTTGTGGAGAAGAGGTAAGTCTATTAATCCCAGTTTATTGTTCCACACATATCTGGCAATACTTCAATATTAGGTTAAGCCAAAAGTCAGTCGAAGGGCCCCTTGCCTGCTTGCCACATGTCAAGAACCTATTAACAGGTTTTAATCCGACTTCGTAGGAACATTACCTGGGTTAGTGTCCAACTTCCCGTGCTAGGCTTCTGCTGCACCTCAAAGGTCAAGGTTGCTAGGATCCATTTTTTGCTAAATACTTTTTGCTCTGTATGTCACAATGGCAAAACCAATTTGATGATTTTTACGCTGCTGCTTCTCTAAACTGGCTCAGCCGATGTATGTGTGTGAGTGAATGTTTGTGCGAGTGCGCATGTTGTTGTGGTTGTCGTTGTCGTTTTCGAGACTTATCTGGAAATAGTTTGAAATAGTCGAGAGTCAGAACGAGTCAAAATGTCGGTCTGTCCGTCGGTCCGTTGGAAACCATATTTGAAGAACCACTAAGCGGATTTTGTTAAAACTTGAGAAAACATTACCTAGATTATTAACCTGCCTTCTGTGCCTTCACATTTGCTCTATCGCAAACGGTCAAGGCCACTGTAGCCATTTTGTTGCTAAACGCGTTTTGCTCAATATCTTAGAAAATGACTGAAGCGATATTGTTGAGGTTTGGTATACAAATACTTAAAATGATGGGCCTGTAACGGAGGGTTTTTATTGTATTAAATTAAATATTTATACATATATATAACTACTTTTAGTGTAATGGATGAGTGTGTGAGTGTGGCTGTCTGACGCTCAGTCTAAGGATGCATGTTCTATCTCTGTTTACTTTAAATTCTCATCCACCACCACACACGTGCTTACAGACAAGGACAAAGTCTACACAGTTATTTCTCTTTGCCCTTCTGTTTCACTATTTCTCATTCAAACCTTCACATATACATTAAATCATTAACATATACATTAAATCATTTACATATACATTAAATCATACAATTCTCTTCAGCATATAAATGAATCCACACAGATAATTAACAAGTGGCGTATAGGCTATTTATGAATTCAGTACTAGAGGAGTCACTTGCTACCACAGAAGTCGTTGTCTCTTTCTCGAGACGTCACTCGACTCTACATTAGTGTTGACACAGTCAATGATGTCACATCGACGACTTGACTTGACGGCGATTCTTGAACTGAATAAGTGTCAAGTATTAATAACAGTACTCACAGACCATACGACGACTTGACGGAGATTCCTGATCTCTCAGTCGATGCTACGAAACAAGGCTACTCCTGGGGAACACTGCAGATGGTCCCCTGGCCCAGGTCTGGAGATTTTCTTCGTCACCGTTGCTGCACGTCTGCAACAGTGATGGTTGAGGAAGGAGAGAACAGGCGTTGATGGTGTCCACACACCAGTCTCGAAGACGTTGTCACAAGGACAGTTTCATCAGCCTCATATCAGGGGGTTTCCGCTCCGTACCGGCCCCGCTGTATACAACATTTATACAATCGTTTTAAAAGCGCTGGTTTAGGCGAAAGGTTGCCCAGAAGCAAAAAATAGTTCGTGCGGAGCAATCGCAAACGTTTTGTGGCGCTTTTTTTCTACACAACTCGGAGCAGATTACCTGATTTCCAAACTCACTCATAAGTTGTGGGCGACGGACACCACCCAGAGAATTCATAGTATTGGATTATCTGATACCTATTCTCACTTATTATTAAAACCACCCACAGAATTAATAGTATTGGATTATCTGATGCCTATTCTCACTTAGTACTAAAAAGCTATGCCTTAATGCAGGACATATGCTGCGACGATCCTGTGGTTGGACGAGACAAGTGGTACTGCTGCCCTCACACCAAGGTATGCGATTACCCCGCAAGAAACTGCAAAGTTGTTCCCGGGTCTGCACATTTCCCGCGTAAGAATGAATCATAATTATTCTACCTATCATTAAGTCTCAAAACAAGAACAGGCTTTATAGAGACTGTTTAAAAAAAACCACGATTAAAAAAAAATACACGATAAAATCTCACATAAGCTGTATCTCTCTCTCTCTCTCTCTCTCTCTCTCTCTCTCTCTCTCTCTCTCTCTCTCACTCACTCACTCACTAACTCTCTCTCTCTCTCACTCACTCACTCACTCTCTCTCTCTCTCTCTCTCTCTCTCTTTCTTGCCCCATACCCTCCCCCCCCCAACACCACCCATCAATGTCCAGCTCACTCCAGAAACTAATATAATAATAATAATAATAATAATAATAATAATAATACAGGATGCTATACGCGCCTTTCCCCAAATCATTCAGGCTCAAAGCGCGGCGATCTATACCAACATACACGCTCACCTGTCTCATCTACCCTCACACACACCAAACTATCCCATCCATTTCTTGCACTCAAAGTACAGAGCATTAAAAAACTTTTTCCGTATATTTATATTATAGACTTATTAATCATATATAGTATTTAGCAACGCAATAAGAAAAACATGAAAAGAGAATGCACATAAGTGTGATTCCATTGAAAAACGTCATAAAACGTTACATTAAAAACCTGCGCTTCACACGAACATTTGGTTAGGACAACACGTACCTGCAAGGCTAACAAACGTTGCATGTGCTAAGGTTTATTTTATCTTCTCCCAACACGCGTTTTCCCAAATCCCATATTCCTATCAACCTTGCCCGCATCTTAAATTAGTAAAGAAATACATAATAATAATAATAATAATAATAATAATAATAATAATAATAATAATAATAATAATAATAATAATAATAATAATAATAATAATAATAATAATAATATATTTTGTACAGCGCAAATTCCAAACGGATAGTGTGCTCTAGGCGCTCGCACTCAAGCGCACAGACAGATACTGGCAAGATAACAAGTAATTACATGACGTCAGTAGTTACAGTGGCATGAGACATACATGATATCAGCAGGTAGTGACCATGAGACACACGTGGCATCGGCAGTTACAATGACATGAGACATACGTGACATCAGCAGACGCAGTGACATAAGACATACATGACATCAGCATATACAGTGACATGAGACACACGTGACATCAGCAGTTACAATGACATGAGGCATACGTGACATCAGCAGATACAGTGACATGAGACATACATGCCATCAGCAGTTACAGTGACATACATGACGTCAGCCGTTACAGTGGCGTGAGACACACATTAAAAAAAGCGTAAATTGTCAACAAGTAAAAAATATGTTTTTAGACAGTCCGCACTAACGACCTGTCTCTTCCTCTATACTCTGCCCCCCTTTCCATTATCTCTATCTATCTCTACTAACTACCACTACTAGTCTACTACCACCACTACCACCACCACCACTACTACTACTACTACTAATCTACTACTACTACTATTTTAATTAATTGTTTTTTAATAGGGAAGAAGAAGAAGAAGAAGAAGAAGAAGAAGAAGAAGAAGAAGAAGAAGAAGAAGAAGAAGAAGAAATAACAAAGTTTATTTGTTTATGTTAAAATTTTAGCAAACCTACAGGCACCCCTCAGCTTTTTTGCCCTTCAGAGTAAATATAATAATTCAAAACATAAACCCAGATCTAAACACACATTTAACATTGGTTTCTGGCCTGTGGAAAAATTATGAATTAATATGGTTAAAAAGCATTCATTTAAATGATTAAATTACTAATACTACACTACAACAAAATTCTATACTACTACTACTACTACTATCACTACTAAGAAGAAGAAGAAGAAGAAGAAGAAGGAAGAAGAAGAAGAAGAAGAAGAGAAGAAGGGAAGAAGAAGAAGATGAAGAAGAAGAAGAAGAATATCCACAACAATAATGGCAGCAATAAAAATAGTAATTTAGCTTTAATTTTAAAACTGAAAATGCAATTATAAAAAAAAAGCAATGGCACTTTAAAACAGAAAATAAAGCAAAAAAAAACAACACAAAAACACATTTATAAACAAATAGTAGTTTAAAGTAGTATAAAACTTAAATATCAGAGAACAAGAAACTAATTGTCACGGACCAGTGTTTTTTTTATAAAGTTATTTGGGTCCGATGACTTTGTATTATTGTTAGTCTGTTTCTTGAGAGAAGATATTGCTAATTTTACATGAGAGAAAAATTCTGATTGGTTGAGCTGGTCCCATGACAGCTCACTATTGTAAATTTCGAAATCTATTCATTCTTTTCTTGACTATACTAAGGATTGGTTGTTCTGGACTTCTCGCAGCTGTGTCTGCAGGTATATATTGTTTATTGTTTGGAATGTTGTTTTAAAAATATAAGAACATGGTGGTTCACTGTAATTTTTGAATAACGAACTGAATTCTGATAAGTATTTGAATTCAACAATTGCAGTGTATAGTTTTTAAGTTTATTTGTATGAATAAAATTAATTGGTGTTATTGACGTAATAATCAGTTGTTGTCACAATAGTCTAGTTAGACCCTGCACTAAGGCTTCACGCCTCAGATAGTTCATCCTGCTTTGGCCTGTGCATCTTAAAGTAGAGGCTAGCAGACGACACACGTTTTGTGCTAAGCATGTGTAGTGTAAGCAAACTCTCGCTAAGGTAGGCCTGACATAATCCAGCTGACGTAGATCCAGCCACCCCCGAATAAGGGCGCTCAGGTATCACTAGTTTTCGCGGGCTTTGGCTGACCACAAGGCTAGGTGGTCATTCTTGGTCTAAACCTCACACGAGAAGGAGCAACGCTCTGAAAGATCTCTTTCGCAACAGACTACGCAGGTGGCGGGTGAAATTCAATTCATCGCAGTATAGCCATTGCCTGACATTGTCAGAAAGGTAAATGATCAATCTTTTGTTTCATCGCGATTTAATTGATATTATTATTGGATTTTGTTTGTGAAGTCTTGCCATGTTTTATCATTGTGAATGTTATGAAACTTTGCTTGACCACGTAGCTGACACGCGACCGGTTTTTACACCATGAGGTAGCCCCTATGGACCCACTGTTGTTTCTCCTATGTGTATTCTTGCAGACCAGTTGCTGTACTGGAGAAAGCGAATTTTGTTAATTTTAGTTTAGCCATGATGTATGTATATGTATAGGAATTATGTTGGAGATTCCAGAGGGCCACGGACTTAGAAGATTATTTGTCCCTTGTTTGTATAAGTGGATGTGATCTCAACTGAGGGTTGTTTCTGTCATCAGTGAGACGCTCTGCACACCTTTTGTAAGCAAGGCGTTGCAGAAACTCGTCTTATGTTTTGCAGACGAGCAGGCTTGGTCCGATGCAGGAGATAGACCACTGAGAGTCGACCCTGACATTCGGCCTGCAGTGGAGCATCAAGCACTGAGCTCCGATAGCCCAATAGTCGAACAAACAAGGAGGAGACACCATCACCACACCTCAATGATTCAGTTAAGTTCTCAAGAAAACTTGCACACACACTGATCTAGAAGGACTGTGCGGTAGTCTACTCTCCTGAAAACGAACATTAGGCCAACCAGAACAAATAGTTCAATGATGAGACAGTAGCAAATATCGAGAACAGTAGCAGCATAGACCATCAAGGAGCGAACTACTCAAAGTGAACTTGGACTGTTAAGTTAATCCTAGTTATATTACGTTTTAGACATTTAAGTTAATATAGTGATTAGAGAATTATGTATAGAGTAGAGGAAATAAATGTGATATTTACTGTTAACAAGTGGATGGACTACCTATGTTTCATAGCCGTGCGAGAGCTAGTGTGTCAGTGAAGCTATTACACTTTTCTCCCTATCTCTGTAACCCTATCCGCACACAGACCGAGCTAAACATACTCGTATAAATGTATTAAGATTAGTCATAGGATGATTGAACTAGCTGATCCCCGCAGACAAAAGATGGAGTGAGTAATAGCATTCAATTGTGCAGAGCCCAGCAACAATAGATCCACCGTCACAGTTGTTATAATTAGTTGTAGAATTTGTGTTTATGTTGTGAACTATACTCGATATGGGTAAAATTGGGAATTTGTATTGCTGCACTGGAGGGGACACAGAGATAGAGAGGTATATGTAATGGTCCGAAGACAAGTTTCTGTATCTAGATACTTTGTTGCGATTAAGTCCTTTGTCTGCACAAGTCTCTTGCTGCGGGGGCCTCAAGACGGAAAAGGAGAAGCAGAAGAGAGAAGAAGAAGAAACGAGGAGGAAGAAGAAGAAGAAGAAGAAGAAGAAGAAGAAGAAGAAGAAGAAGAAGAAGAAGAAGAAGAAGAAGAAGAAGAAGAAGAAGAAGAAGAAGAAGAAGAAGAAGAAGTAAGAGGACGCCGAAAAAGAGAGTGCCGAAGAAGAAGAAGCAGAAGAAAAAGTAAGAAGAAGAGAACGCAGAAGGAGAAGAAGAAAACGACGGACGGGAGGACGAGGAGGAAAAAGAAGAGGAGGACGAGGAGGAGAGAAGGGAGTGTGAGGCGAGGAGGAAGAGGAGCAGAGAAGAAGAGGAGGACGACGGAGAAGGCGAAAGGAGAAGGAGAGCGCGATTTGGAGGAAACAGAGACAAAAGACAGCGTAGGCAGAGAACTATGGGGCGCCATGTGTCCATTTATTCTATGTGACTATTCTATACATAGAATAAATTCTATGCACATAGAAAGCATTCTATGCACACAAAAAGCATTCATTAGTTGAAATTCCATTTATAAAAAAGAAACCAATATTGTAAGTCATAGAATAAAATTCTTTGTATAGAATAACATTATATAATAATATAGTGTAAAATTCTATGTCCATAATAAAATTCTATGTATGGAATAACATTTTATAATAGAGAATAAGATTCTATGTATGTAATACAATTCTATATTATAGAATGCACTTGTATGCATAGAATTATATTCTATAACATAGAATTAATTCTATTACAAAGAATGAATTCTATGCGTATAGAATTTATTCCATGTGCATACAATTCATTCTATAACATAGAATGAATTCTTTAACATAAAATAAATTGCATGACATAGAATGAATTCTATACGCATAGAATTCATTCTATAACATAGAATGAATTCTTTAACATAAAATAAATTATATGACATAAAATGAATTCTATATGCATAGAATAAATTGTATAACATAGAATGAATTCTATAATAAAGAATGAATTCTATATGCATAGAATGAATTTTATAGCATAGAATGAATTCTATGACATAGAATGAATAGTATAACATAGAATAAATAAGATGACATAGAATGAATTCTATGACATAGAATGAATTCTATAACATAGAATGAATTCTATAGCATAGAATGAATTCTATGTTACAGAATGAATTCTATGTCGTAGAATTCATTCTATGCTATAGAATTCATTCTATGCTATAGAATAAATTCTATGTCATAGAATTCATTCTTTGCTATAGAATTCATTCTATGTTATAGAATTCATTCTATGTCATAGAATTCATTCTATGTCATCTTATTCATTCTATGTTATACTATTCATTCTATGCTATAGAATCCATTCTATGTCATAGAATTCATTATATGTCATAGAATGAATTCTATGTCATAGAATTCATTCTATGTTATAGAATGAAATCAATATATACACTTTTTTAAAATAGTAAAAACTGGGGCACTGTCAAGGTATAGAGAACATTTTTTATGGCATGGGACTGTATTGCAGAGAGATATACACATTGCCACATCCCATCACCACACCACATCACTCTACGTCACACTGCACCACAAATGTGATGGGTAGGTGTGGTGGAGTGATTAGGTTATGTGATGATGTGGTCTGATTCACTCGCTTTTAAGGCATAATAGAACTGTATTGCAGATACATACATACACATTACCACATCACATCACCACACTACATCACTCTAAATCACACCACACTGCACCACAAATGTGATGGGTGGGAGGGGTGGGGTGATTAGATTATGTGATGTGATTCACGGATGCCATGATATGTGCTGTCTGCTGCAATGTGAAGTTGTGCTGCTGCTGTGATGTCGGCTGATGTGATGTGATGATTTGTTGATGTGATGTGATTTTATGTGGTGGTGCGTTTTCACGATGATGGTGATGAAGCAATGTGATGCAGTGATGTGATGTGATGATGTGATCGATGTGGTGATGATGCGATGTGGTGATTCATAGAATGTTATTATGGACATAGAATTTTACACTATATTAATTATAGAATGTTATGCTATACAAAGAATTTTATTCTATGACTTACAATATTGGTTTCTTTTTTATAAATGGAATTTCAACTAATGAATGCTTTTTGTGTGCATAGAATGCTTTCTATGTGCATAGAATGTCTTCTATGTATAGAATGGTCACATAGAATAAATGGACACATGGCGCCCCAGAGAACAGACTAGAGAATCCAACATAAATACAGTGTGACCATTTACATTATATATCTTCTTCTTTTTTTCTAAACGGATTTATTCCGCGAAATGAGGTGAGTAGAAACAATTGTATTTATCCCCGTTTGATTGTTATACTTGAGCTATGTTGTTGATTTATGTTTATGTTTTAAAGAAGACGTGGCAACGTAGTTTATTGTTACGAGTTACTGAAGTTGTGAGACGGGAGAACACGCAGATTTCACGCATGCATACAGGCAATTGTTGAAGTCCGCCTTTTCGTGACACTAATGTATATAGGTAATAACCATCAAAAATCAAACTTATAACATAAATGCACAACGTACCAAATAAAATTTAAAAAATCCTGCTACAGAGGACTTCTGGGCATTTCGGATACCCAGCACATCACCAACGACGAAGTCCGACAGACCATCCCATAAGCCATTGGACAACACGATGACCTGCTTACAGTGGTAAAAAAAACCGGAAACTCCGATGGTATGGCCACGTCACCAGATCGTCAGGTCTTGCAAAGACCATCCTGCAAGGCACAGCGCCAAGTGGTAGAAGAAGGAGACCGAAAAAGAGGTGGGAGGACAACATTCGAGAATGGACTGGTTTGACACTGAGAAACCATCAGGGTTGCTGTGGACAGAGAAAGATGGAGTACGCTGGTTAAACGATCATCTTTGGTGCCCCTACGAC
Organism: Oncomelania hupensis; assembly: GCA_036898135.1. Taxonomy (NCBI): domain Eukaryota; kingdom Metazoa; phylum Mollusca; class Gastropoda; order Littorinimorpha; family Pomatiopsidae; genus Oncomelania; species Oncomelania hupensis. The sequence continues at coordinate 37,155,877 of CM072527.1, forward strand.
CTCCGAGTTACGGGATTGGATAGAATAGGATAAGCTTAGACGGCTGTGATCAAGCACAAAAGTTATCAGTCTAAGTTTTAAGAACTGTAATGGCTAAGGAGGGAAATGGTTGCTCTCGTTACAGATATTTACAGAACTAAGGGGGTTTTAGAGACTTTTTAAAAAAGAAGGAAGCGATTGAGAATGGCGGAGATCAGAAGGTAGTGAGTTCCAAAGAGTTGGAGCATAGACGAAGAAAGACCTTTTTACCAACAGTGTTTAGAAAATATCTTGGAACTGCAAGGAGAGAAGCATCTTGAGATCATAAAGAGTGGGTAGGTTGATAGGCGCGCATGAGCTCAGACAGGTAGGATGGAGTTGTTTATTTTAAAACGTTACAATATAACAAAGCTTAAACAACATAAGAACTCCCACTCCAGTAGGCATTATAACAATGGCTTTTAAATCACAGGAAAATCAACAGCAGTGTAGCATGTCATCCATAAATATATTAAAGGTACAGATATAAGAAAACAACAACAACAACAACAACACACATAAATCAGCAATCGTAGCAATGCGGGAATGGTGAGGGCAGGAGGGTTCCTGTCACAATGGTGGCAACCGCCTTACGCTTGACAGCAGCCGTGCACATGGCCTAAAGACAGCTCCAGAAATTCACATTTGCTCCCAGAGATCGCCCACGGTCGGCACTCCGGGCACGGCAGCCACCCCGACGACGCACAGCTCGAACGTACGCCTCTTTAAATGAAATAAACTCTTTGATTAACTATCCTATCCTATCCTATCCCGTAACTCAATGGTCGTTGGGGCACCACAGATGATCGTTTAATCAGCGTACTCCATCTTTCTCTGTCCTCAGCAACCCTCATGGCTTTGCTCAGTGTCAAGCCAATCCATTCTCGAAGGTTGTCCTCCTACCTCTTTTTCGGTCTCCCTCTTCTTCTGCCTCCTTGCACCGTGCCTTGCAGGAGGGTCCTTGTAAGGCCTGATGCGCTGGTTACGTGGCCATACCATCGGAGTTTCCGTTTCTTAACCACTGTGAGCAATTCACCATGTTGGCCAATAGATCGAGTGATGGTTTGTCGGATTTCGTCATTGGTGTTGTACTGGGTACAGGAAATGCCCAGAAATCTTCTGTAGCACCTCATCTCCATGCTTTGTATTCTTCGTTGTAGATCGCTATGATGGTCCATGTTTTGCAAGCGTATAGGAAGATGGAGATGACAAGGGAGCGCAGCAGCCTTACATTGGAATGTGAACTGATGGTCCTGTCTTTCCAAATGCGTTTCAACCTTGTAGGGCAGCAGTTGTTTGTGCGATCCTGGAGAGGACTTCCTGTCGGAACCCATTGTCCGATAAAATAATAAATACATTTTTGAAGCTATGTACTGTGTTGAGGGATTGGCCTTGGACTTTGATGTCCGTGTTGATGTCATTGGTGCTGATGGTCATCATGTTGGTCTTTTCTGCTCTTATTTCCATTGCATAGGCTCTGGAAGCCTCTATCAGCTGGTCAAGTTCTTGTTCCTCTCCAGCCAATCTATCAATGTTATCTGCAAAACGAAGGTTGGAGATTGCTCTACTCCTATGCTGACTGTGCCTTCGTGATCTGCAAGGGCATCTGACATGATTAGCTCTAGGAAGATGTTGAAGATTGTTGGAGAAAGTATGCATCCTTGACGCACACCGATTGTGGTTCTGAACCAGTTTACGAGGGCGCTGTTGTGGAGGACTGCACTGGTAGCCTTGTCATACAGGTTTTTGATGACTTCAATAATTGTAGTGCCGATGTTGCATGCTCTCATGGTTGCCCACTGGCCAAACGCTTTGTGGAAGTCTAGAAACACATGATAAAGATGTTGTTGGTGCTGTAGGTATTTCTCGCAGATTATTCTGAGGCTAAAAATCTGTTTAGTGGTACTTCGTCCTACCTTGAAATCCTTCTTGTACTTCAGCTATGATTTGTTCAGCTTGTGGTTTCAACCTGTTGAGTATTATTATTTTTATTTAATGTAGTTATTTATTTTGCGCTTTTTTCTCGTAAATTAATGGACAGATTTCTTTGAAACTTGGTAGTTAGTTTGTTTGTTAGTTAGTTAGTTAGTGTGTGTGTGAGAGAGAGAGAGAGAAAGAGAGAGTGAGAAAGAGAGAGAAAGAGAGAGAGAGAGAGAAGTCGAAGTCGAAACCTTTAATAGGATAATAGCATTAGGTCCTATGGACCTGTCTTACAGTTAAAAGAGAGAGAGAGAGAGAGAGAGAGAGAGAGAGAGAGAGAGAGAGAGAGAGAGAGAGAGAGAGAGAGAGAGAGAGAGAGCACGCGATGGAACTCGGTTTGGAATTTGCGCTATATGTATTAGTATAGATATAATTATAATTATAATTTCTTCTTCTTCTTCTTCTTCTTCTTCTTCTTCTTCTTCTTCTTCTTCTTCTTCTTCTTCTTCTCCTTATTATTATTATTATTATTATTATTATTATTATTATTATTATTATTATTATTATTATTATTATTATTAAGGAATACGACTATAGTCTATCATACTGTATTTAAAAAGGATTTATAAGTGCAATCTTTATGTCAAACAGTCAGCAACGAGATCGAGAACTGGGTGGCCGAATTCTTTACTTCCCATGAATTTCCGGTCCGCGCCAGGGACTGCGGAAGTAGTTGCTACCGTCACTTCAACTTAACCCGCAGTGTTGACAAGCGGTGTGCATTAAAGTGCTGGAAGTGAGTAAACAATGAGTAGCCCAACATGGCTTTACAAGTAGTCCGTTACAAGGTTATGTTTAAAAAGTAACCAGTACAGAACATAACCACGCGCCTTCTTCTAATAATAAAACCATAGACACCATTGCCAGCTTAACACCGGCCCTAACGACTTATATTGCATGACTGCTGATGATACTGACTGCAAGTCCTGGTAAGACTTGGTTCCCTGTACCTGTGCCGGGAGTTAACTCGTCCCAGCCAGCGTAGGTGAACCCGATAAGACTCGCTCCGCTATATGGGTCAGTAAAATACGCGGTAGCGGGTTTTACTGCGTTCGCAAGTACGATACTGCGTTAGTCCTGTAATGCGCCTTGTTGTCTTTGCAGAAGTTCGTGCATAGCTTTACATCCGCTAATAATATTGTAGAAATCACATTTTTTGACAAATAAGTATCCACTATTTCAACCCTAGAATGTAAATTGTGGGGCATGGTGACCATTGACAGTTACTGGGGAGAAAGGGGGAAGGTGGAAAGGGAGGGAATCCTGTAGATTTCATTTTATTGGGCAGGAAGAATACTTTTACTTTGGCTGAAATGAATACTATTTCCTATATTTAATGTGTGCGCTCTTGTTTCATTTCCAGTTTCTATTTACTTCAATTCCGCCAGCCGCTCTAGTCCTGATTTGGCTCGAAAGAGTCCGCTGGACCTAAAGCAATTATCTTGTATTGTATCTCCACCTAGACCAACGCCAGTACTTGCAGACCGATGTCAAATTGTTCCGGCATGACCATTGCTGTCGATTTGTATTTCGGTTTTAAGATGTTTCTTTAAAACGAAAAATAAAACTGGTAACAAAAAATGTACCATTGTGTATCCTTGTGACTAATACATTACTTGTGTCTAATTTATGATATTGCCTGTCATCCTTTGGACTAATACATTGCTTTTGTCTGATTTCTCTTTCTGTCTTGGGAACTTCTCTCTCTCTCTCTCTCTCTCTCTCTCTCTCTCTCTGTTTCTCTCTCTGTCTATTTCTCTCTCTCTTTCTCCCTCTCTCTCATTCACTCACTCTCTCTCCGTTGTGTAGACATCGCCAAATCCGTACAAAGAGCAGAAGCGCATTACCAGAGGTAAGGCGGCTGCGCTCCCTTGTCATCTCCATCTTCCTATACCCTTGCAAAACATGGACTCTCATAGCAGATCTACAACGAAGAATATAAAGCATGGATATGAAGAGAACTTCTGGGCATATCCTAAACCCAGCACATCACCAACAACGAAGTCCGACATACCATCACAGAAGCATGTTCACAGTGGTGAAGAAACGGAAACTCGGATGGTATGACCACGTCACCAGGGCATCAGGCCTTGCAAAGATCATCCTGCAAGGCACGGTGCAAGGAGGCAGAAAAAGAGGGAGACAGAAAATGAGGTGGGAGGACAACATTCGAAAATGGACTGGCTTGACACTGAGCGAAGCCACGAGGGTTGCTGAGGACAGAGAAAGATGGAGTACGCTGGTTATACGATCATCTGTGGTGCCCCCAACGACCTTCGAGTTACGGGATAGAATATGATAGGGCAGGATCAACAATATAAAGCCAATCCAGCAATGATAGCAAACGTCAGACTTCTGGGAACATTGATAGGACAGGATCAACAATATAAAGCCAATCCAGCAATGATAGCAAACGTCAGACTTCTGGGAACAATGATAGGACAGGATCAACAATATAAAGCCAATCCAGCAATGATAGCAAACGTCAGACTTCTGGGAACAATGATAGGACAGGATCAACAATATAAAGCCAATCCAGCAATGATAGCAAACGTCAGACTTGTGGGAACATTGATAGGACAGGATCAACAATATAAAGCCAATCCAGCAATGATAGCAAACGTCAGACTTGTGGGAACAACAAAGCTAAGTAGAAAGGATACATCTTTTTTCTTTCACACACACGCGCAATCATAATCACGAAGCTTCAACACATGCACACACATAGTTTGAAAAAACACGCAAACATATGCACAGTTTGAACACAAACACAAAGTTTGAACACACACACAAACACACACAGTTTGAACACACATACACACACAAAGTTTGAACAAACACACACACACACAGTTTGAACACACACACACACACACACACACACACACTGCCCTTCACCCGCCCATGACCTCGTGCACTGGGACTCCATGTTTGGAATTCCCTTTTATAAAATATTTATTTGCGATATTTTTCGGTATTTTGTTTGTTTAACCACTTTCAGCCAAATAATCTTTATATAGAAGCATATTTTCTAAATAATCATTTCTTTACAAACAATGTGAGATTTCTCTAAATAATATATTTTCTACGTAAATAACTTATTATTTACCTAAACAATACGTTGTTTACATAAATAAATCATGATATAGGTAAATAGGACATTGTTGCTAAATAAAAATTATGTACATATATAATGCATAATTTAGCACATTGTGTTAAATAATGTATTATTTAGAAATGTTTCTACATAATTTTTTGTTTACCTATATAATGCATTATTTAGCAGAAATGGCTAAATAAAGTATTATTTTGAAGACGTTGCTAAATAATGCATTACTTACGTTAAAAATTTATTGTTTATGGACCTCAATTTTCATTATTTAGGGAATTCCAGGATTCGCTTGAACATTTGGCTTTCATAATTGTACTGCTTTTTATAATTAAATAGAAGGCCTTTCCAAAGATTGTGTATCCAAAATGTGTGATAATTATTTATTGTTCAACATAATTACTCCACAAATTCGAAGATAAAACGTCTATAACCTCCCGAACACCAACGAAAGGTAGAGGTCAGGTTTGTTTGTGCGGGAGTGTTCAGTTTCTTGAGTATCCCGTCAGAAAAAAAAGCTTTCTTTTTGAATTTATTTACCCAAAAACTGTGTTAAGACTGCGTTTCCGTCTGTTCTTTTGAGCTGAATTATGTTTTAATTTCAAACGGAAAGTTTCAGCATATTTGAAACTACCAAGGATTGGGCATTACATTACATTACACGATTATTGCTTTAGGTCCAGCGGACTCTTCCGAGCCAAATCAGGACCAAACAAGGAATTGGGCGGAAATATTCTGAAGGCAAGGACGCCAAAGCAGAAAATAATGTTGTCTCCCTCTTTATCGGAGCAGTTGTCTTGTATAATAATACTATTGCGAAGGAATACAAAGGAAGAGTGAAATCAAGTAGTTGCCTCATTTTGAATCACAAAACAACGTAAAATCACAATTTTTCAATTTTCTTTATAACTACCACATAACATCTTCTAAATAATAAATTATTTAGCACATTAAAAAAAATACATTATTTAACACAGTCTGCTAAATAACGCATTATACCGGTAAATAATTCCATATTTAGCAAAAATATCTTATTTACCTATATTATGATTTATTTACGTAAACAATATATTGTGTAGGTAAATAACAAGATAATTACGTACAAAATATATTAAGTAGAGAAATCTTACATTGTTTGTAAACAAATGATTTTGTTATGGAAAATATGATTCTAAATAAAGATTATTTAGCTGAAAGTGGTGAAAATAAATTTTTTACAAAGGGAATTCCATATCCATGCAATCCAAACGTTCATGTATTACCTCTCTTTAAAACGGAAACTCTTCGGGAAATAAAGAGGCCCACGGGGCTGAGGGGAGGGGGGGGGGTTAAAAACAACAACTGGACATGCGCATTGTGTTTTGAAAGTGTCCGAAAAATTCGTTCATTACCCGTAGCCACCCCCTTCCTTATCCCCTAGTCTCTCTCTCGCTCCCTCTTTCTCTCTCTCTCTCTCTCTCTCTCTCTCTCTCTTTCTCTCACCCTCCCTCTTTCACTCACTCTCTCGCTCACTCACAAACATTCATCACACATGCGATTTTTCAAAAAGGACTGGACAACGAAACACCATAGGGACATAACTCCATTTTTCAACTCGTATGACAAGGCGAAGTGGCTTGCCCTTGAGTCCGGCACTTCACCAAATCCCTTTTTTCGTTGGCTTGTGACTGCAGCTCCTTCAGTTTGGACAACCAGCACGGGCAGGAGACAGGGATTGGAGATCATAATAAACGAGCGGAACCAGGCATGGCCATAGTATAAAATGGCCATCACAGTGGGACCATTGAGAGCTCAAGGATTTGGAGGTCCAGAAAAAAGAACAGCCGACAATAGAGCAGTTAACATAATTCGTTACACTCTCCTGCCAAACACCTCCTTTGATCTTGGCTTAGTGCACGACTTGCCCCGGACGAGCTGGTAGCAAGGACTTATTCTCTGAAGAAACAAAATTCCATACAAGAACTCTGCAAACAAAATACAAGTTTTCAATTTAACATGATTAACTGATTTCATAAGTCATAATGATACAATGCATAATATGAAAATGACAGGTCTGTTACAAAAGCTCGTATCTTTCTTTAATTTATTTTTTTCTTCCAGCGAAATGTTGGCTGAAAACTTAGACCTCATCCGTCTGACCAGTCGGTCTGAAACATCGAGAGCTGTGTTGTATCCGATTCGTCGTTGCACTGGTATCAAAGCAAATTCAAAACTGCGCATACATTAAAATGAAGCAAGGTAAGTCTGATAACTATCTTACTAGAGAAGCGAATGTTGTTTAGTTTACATGTAAACAGCAAAAATTTAGTTCAAGATCTTTGAAGAAAAATGTTGTGACAGAAAAACTGAATCAGTTTGTGTGCACTTTTCAGCCAGCACTCGCGCAAATTTTAACTCATGGTCTGTGTTGAAATAATGCAGCCAGAGCGTGATACACAATGATACATGATATCAATTCTGCAACATTGCTTCACCAGAGCTACAACAGGGCTACATCAGTCCGAACCTGCAGGCTGACGTGGCAGGCCGGGCACATCTATCTGCCCCTCGGCAAACAAAAACTGCGACGTCACCGCTCTCGCCAGGCCAGAGTGATGTCCCTTGAATCAACAAGGCCACCTGTCCAGGCCTGTTTCCAGGCGACAAGGCGGACAATCCTGTTGTTAAAGCGGCAGTCATGCGCGGTGTGGGGTGGAAACGGAGTAAACGATATCTCCCCCTTTTCTCTACCCGTCACACTGTGCACGCTTCCCTATTTCTCCTATTATTATTATTATTATTATTATTATTATTATTATTATTATTATTATTATTATTATTATTATTAACAAGGAGCGGGTTTTGTAACTGGGAAGACTAAGAGGACTGTTGTCGCTTTTGTTTGTTTATTTGACGGTCACCAATCCTAGTAAGTAGCTATCCTGCTGGATGCTTCTCGGCTCAAAACAGGATCATGAGATGCCGAACTACTTGGCTGGGCTTCTACCCACGCTACCTATACACCATCAACTTCTACATTCAAGGAAAGGCAGCGTGAGAGAGTCAACGCAGAGAGGGAGGCCACTCGCAGTTAGAAGGGGGGAAGCGCTTAGCTCAGCCAATATTTGGTCAGACACAATGTAGAGAGGGCTCTGTGACTTGATGTCGGACGGTTCCAGACTTTCCCCTCTCGGAGTGCTCATTTAGCGTTTTAGAGGTTTTCATGCCCTTTGAGTGGTAAACAATACAAGGCACCCATTAATAACACTGCAAACTCCGTTCCTCTGTAGCGGAAAGCCAGTCCACAAACAGAACATCCAGTTTCAATACTTGGCCAGATTTGCCTGCTCAGCTCTTGGCCAGTGGTGCTCAAAAAAAGGGGGTAGAAAATAACCAGAAAGTTTGCACTGTTGGTTTGATCTAGGATTTCCCAACTTTGTGTCACAAGCACGAAGGAGGGTGGTCATATTTGACGACCGATCAAACATTCGCGCTTGGAAAAAGCAGTCGTTTTGGAAGCAAGGAAAAAAAAAAAAAAGACTTTACGCGGAGGAAAACAAATCTTGATTATACACACTTTCTCCAAGAAAGCTGGAAAGGCAAGCGTCACAGAGCGACAAAGAATTGAATTGTGCCTTCAAGACAAGGGCTGCCCCTTGTCAACCATTCAACATTGACACTACTAAGTGCAGAATGCAAACCCCACTTCGAAACAGAAGAATATTGAAATTGAAACCTACATTAGATGTAGTTCTATAAATGGACCACAACTAGTTTGGAAGGCAGAGACGTGAGGTAGACGGAAGTCACAAAGAATCAGCAAGTCAAAAGTCAAACTGTCAGAAGAAGTCTACCAGTCAAACTGATAAGAAAGCGTGGAGAATCGGGGTTGCTACGGCCAGACGATCCCTCATTGTACCCAAGTAAAGAGCACGGACAATGCCTACACCCCAAAGCTGCCAAAGCGTTTGGTTCCTCAGTCACACACATGAAAGGTGCCGACAGCGTCAACACGGCGACCTGAAGGTGATCCGAGAGGAAAAGCTCTCGGCCCGCCTCGCTACCTCTCAGACGGATTGACCGGAAGTCTGACAGCGGCAGCAGAAGACAAGGGGATGACGGGAAGGGAGCGGTCACAGTCTGATGCACGTGACACACGCCTTGTCTCGGTCGCTTATCGCTCTCGTCTGGCCCCGGCTCCCGGGAGACTTCGTGTGATCAAAACGATTGGAGGGAACGGAACAAACTGTTGATATCGACACACAACACGTAAGAAGGGATATTGTGGGGTGAGGCAATGAGGACAGACGGAATACATAGTCCGTAGTTTGGAGGAGGTGGGTTCTTGAGGTAAGAAAGGTGCAGCCAACGTTAAAGAAGTCAACTTCCACAAGTTGTAGACCAAGGGAGAGCTGATGAAGTGTGACTGCTTTCAGAAATACTGACCAAGCAAATTATGGAAGGAGAGGGGTGTGTTTGTGACGGGGTGGTGGTGGTGGGAGTGGGATGGTGCAACACACACTCTAAGCAACGCATAAGACCCCGGTCACCATCAACATGAAAGCCTTTCCCTTGACTCGGTTTTCAGTGAGACGAAAGAGAATCTTGCTTTCTTTGAACGCGTGATGGCACACAAGATTTTCTTTTTCGCTTGGCTAACAAATCAAGAATTCAAAAAACACTGTTCCACAACTTTGGTTTTATCGTGTTTTATACCCTTGATATTGTTCATTTGGGAAACATTTATCCTCAGTCTGCCCTGCATAAAACATCATTTATCTATTCCACTATAAATATGGCAGGCTATGTTATCATTCTATATAAAGATGAGACCTCTATTGTGCAATTCAGAGCAGCGTTAGCTAAAAGAATGAATCTCTTGGAACGAATATTAAGGTTTTAAAAAGCACAACTCTTTTTATCAGATTCAACTCGCATAAAAAAAAATCCCTCCCTTTTAATTTGTTTTGCAATTTTGAGATTGTGGCAGAAGTCAGTTTTGCCGACACCATGTTTTTTCTAACATAAGTCCCATTGGCAATGCCGACATCTTTCCAACTTTAGGACATTTCGCGGTCACTTCAGGTTGTCCTCATTTCACCAAACGCCAAAGTAATCAGCCGCGTTCTAACCTAGAGCTAAGAACATGATGAGCAAAGGCGAGCTGAATAGAAAACGCATGAACGAAAAAGGGGAATAGGAGGGGACCGTAATGACAGCCCTGCGGGACACCTCATCTAAATCCTCTTCAGCGAAAGCCAAAGTAGCTGTTGATTTCTTTGCGTCGTCTTCTGGCAATCCGTCACGATGACAATGAAGAAGGCATTAACACAAGACTTAGCTCAACCACGCTGGAATGAAAAGCTGGATGACGAGGTGAACTTTGCCTCATCAAGGTTGGCGCTGAAGACAACAAGCCGTGGCCTGCGGGACGTGAAGGACGATGAGATCATCTGGCCTGTGTGGCGGAGAGCGGGGAGCAATCTAAAGCTTCTCCGCACCAATCTCTTCCCTTTTTCTCGCTAATACACTGTCTGCTGGCCCTGCTCCTTGACCGCTCCTTTCCCGATCGGAAATTTAATCCCACCCTACTTGGCCGTCCTGCCCCGCGCCTTCTCGGAGTGGACATTTCATGCTGGCCACCACCTGTGCTTGCCAGTATGCCAGGAGAGGGTCATGTGACCCGTGACCTTTGCCTCTCGACCTTTCTAGTCATTTCTATCGGCCAATCTGGTGTGCTGGCAACATCTCCATGATCTGGAATTGCAACTTTTCGCTGTAACTGGGGTTTAGAACTGCAAATTTTTGCTGGAACTGAGATCTAGAACTGCAACTTTTCGCTGGAACTGGGGTCTAGGATACCGGTAGTGTACATATTCGCTGAATCTGGGGTCTATAATAATACATTTTTACTGGGTCCTTACGGATAGCAATTTTTCACTAAAACTAGTGACAGATTGCAACTGTCTGCTGGGTTTTTTTGACAGCAACTTCTCCAAAGTCTCGACTTTCGTTTTAAAACTTACAACATGATCGCCTTGAGGGGTAAAAACCGGAGTAGGAGAGGATAAATAGATTGGACACAACGTTTCAAGGCCTTTGTTTTCGCAGGGAGCGTATGAATGAAATGTCACCGCTGACCTGGAACCAGAGCTTCGAGGCACAATATGACTTAAGATAAATGAACAAGTTGTTTTCTTGTGATATTGCTTTCTGTTCCAATCCAAGATTGCATTCATTAAATATTTATGAAAAGTTTAGCGGGGTGTGGCGAACAGTGAGGAGATCTCCGAGGTCGGCCATTCAGTCTCCAGGAGTATACACTAGAAAATCAGCAGCACGCGCCGATTAAAGCTGACAACAGATTGTAATCCTCCTCCCTCTCTCCCTCCACCCCCCTTCCCTCACCCACCGTCTTTAGTCCCGAAACTTGTCCTGTTTCTTCCTCCCCATCATCTTTTTTAAGAATTGAAAGGTTATTGAATGATTGTTTTTTATATGCTGCAAATAAACTTCCTTTTTGTTGTTGTTTGAGCCACGATGGCCCATTTTGTTGACAGAAAATAAGTGTTACATTATTTGAAAAACATCTGTAAATGATACAACTCCTATAAGAATGAGACGAATCACATCATCTCTGCCGCCATCAATCTCCAGTTGTTTTTTTCTACAACATAATCTCTCTCTCTCTTTCTTTCTCTCTTTCTCATTCTCTCTCATTCTCTATCTCTCAATCTCTCTTTCTCTCTCTTAACGTAACGTACAGGTCCATAGGACCTAATGCTATTATCCAATTAAAGGTTTCGACTTCGACTTCGACTTCGACTTCGACTTCGACTTCTTTTTCTCTTATTTTCTCTCTGTGTATTATAATAATTCTCTAGGCGTGTGGCTCTAATGCTAGAGGTCTTTTTAGTATTTGCTTGTTTTGCTTTGGTGTTTATTTGCTGTTATATGTCTTAATTTTGTAATGTTTTAATCTATTCGGATTGCGAATCTTTGTTTTAATTAAAGACGTGTGAAGTTATAGACAATAAATTATCAAAGCGTCAAAAAAGCCTCTCTCTCTCTCTCTCTCTCTCTCTCTCTCTCTCTCTCTCTCTCCTTCTCTCTCCTTCTCTCCCCCCCCTCTCTCTCTCTCTCTCTCCATTCCCATTTCCCTATCTCTGCTCACGTCTTGATCAATACAGCGCGGTAGCGGGGTGAGGGGGGGGGGGGGGGGGGGGGGAGGGGGGGGGGGGGGGGGGGGGGGAGGAAAGAGAGAGAGAGAAGTGTGTGCGCCTGTATATCTTTCTGTCTGCTTGCGTGTGTGTGTATGTGTGTGCGTGTGGGGGTGCGCGTGCTCGGGTATCTGTGTGTATTTTTTTTTAATCCAAACACCTATTTCATGTTGACAGGTTGTTTTTTTTTAATCAACTTTGGACCGAAGCCTAGACCTCGGGCCGGAGTAATAATACTAATTTACACCATAACCGCTGACCGTGGCGATCGCAGTTTGCGTATTTTAATCTAATCACGTCCAGGAGCGTGGCTTAGCAGTGAGGATCTGTCCACTATGTCATAACACACTGCTGTAGGGACACTTTTTTTTCCCCATCAGCCACTGCCGCGTCGCCCAAAACATTGAAAGCGTAGATCTACATATCGTAACGTACCTGATGAGGCACGCCGCGAAAATGACATTAAATATAGGCCTGCGTGATGCCCATGCCGACCCCCTTCTCCCTCCCCCCTTCTCCCCCCCCCCCCCCCTCTCTCTCTCTCTCATACATACACACACGCATACACACACTCACATACTGGCGCACCAACGCACAAACAATATAGGCCTAATTATAATACACACAGCAGAAGAAGAAGAAGTGTCACGTGGGGTTTATGGGCTCTGCACAATGGAATTATGGACCCTCACGTATATTCGGTGGGAACTGCTAGTAAGTCACCCTATGAATTACTTTAATAAATTTATTTGTTTAGCTCGTTCCGTGTTAAGGTTGGGGTACAGAAATAGATAGAAAAATGGTAAAAGAATACTGTCACACTAGCTTTCACACGGCTATGAATCATAAGTAGTCCAGCCACTGGATAACAGTTAAAATCACACATTTATTTCTTCTACTCTATACAAGATTCTCTAAGTACTAATCTAACTTAAAATGTCTCAGTCACTGCTAATAGTTCGATCGCTGATAGTCTAGGCAGCTGTTATATCTTCATCGGGCACTTTCTATTCGAATTCATGTAGATTTGGACTACTGTGGTCCGTTTTACAGTTTCTGAAGAGTTGGACTACTGTGGTCCTGTTATAATCAGTTTAAGTGCACCTTCGTGTTATGCACTTAACTCATGAGTGGGGGTTCGAAGTCCTTCTGTGAGGTAGCTTCTGGTCCACCTGTGTCGTTGTGTAGTTGGGTTCCCTTGCCACGCTGTGGGGTCTGACAGGGAGTTTTCCGGGTCGCTCTTTCCGTCTTGTGCGGTAGAGGATACTCCGCCAACTAGTCGTTTCTGTGGAGTGGTGCGCCCAGGATAGCTCGCCTGCTCGTCTGTAATATAAGAGACGAAATTCTGCACAACCCTGAATAATCGGTTTGTGCAGAGCGTCTCACTGAAAGCCAAAGTAGCCCTCAGTGATAGCTCCACATCTCTATACATAAGCGACGAACATTCTGCTACTTCCGGGTTCCACTGGAATCTCACTCTAAATTCCTATTCATACATGAATATCAATCGTGTCTAACTATACACATACAGAATTAATAATAATATAAACATTCAGTGGTACAGCCACTGGTCTGCAAACATACATATAAGTTAAACAACAGTGGTTCCGTACGGGATACAACATGGCGGCGCAACCGGTCGTGTTTCGCCTCGTGGTCGGCTCTTCCACGTGGTACGGCAAATTCGGATTAATAATTCACATTTATGCATAGCAAATTCCACAAACATAATTTCAACAATAATATAAATATATCACGATGAAACAGAAGGGTGTTCATTTACCTGTTTGACAAGTTCAGGCCCGTTGTGACTTGATAGAATTCTATGCTTCTAAGTCCTGCTTCCTGGTCTAAGTGTGTAGAGATTTCTCTAGCTATCTAGCTGTTCACACTTCGGTGTATTCCTCCCAACTGACCAAAACTGTGCGTGGTTTGGACCCAGTCAAACTGGCTCCAACCACTTTGCCTAAGCTCTCCCATTGGTTCCAACGGTCCGATTCAAAACTTAAGTGCTGACGTCACTGCGCTGTGTGTGTGGCTCAGGCTCGCAGTGTGCTGTAATTTAATTGCTGCTGTGTAATAGACTGACTCTCTACTATTACAAAGACTACACAATGCTAAATAGTCAACAAGCAGAGTTAATACTAGCCAGTTCGCGACAGGCTCCCTCAACTGAAAAAAGGCGATGACTACTGGATTCGACCTTTTTCTACTACAGAGCCTAGTTTAACACTGCACTATCCTAGGGTCCTATTTACACACTAGTTAAGTTGCTCTACCTGAGCTGCAATGCTGTGCCAGGTAGCTATGGACACTAGTGACAGGGTATTACTGGGCGGGGACGAATTCTGGTGCTGTGGCCCTTAGTTGTGTTGGGTGGGCGACAGCTGCTGTGTCCTCCACGAGATGGCGACTGAGGTAGTCGGCTCCGTGGTTTTCCTTGCCGGGGATGTACTCGATTTGGAATGAGTATGCCTGAAGGGTGAGTGCCCATCTCATCAGGCGAGAGTTCAAAGACTTGGAGGCTGCCAGGAACGATAGTGGTTGGTGGTCCACCTGAACTGTGAAGTGGGTCCCATACAGGTAGAGTTGGAATTTCTGTATGGCCCAGACTAGTCCAAGGCATTCCTTCTCCGACGTGGCGTAGTGGGTCTCGGCGGGTCTCAATTTTCTGCTGGCGTAGGCGACAGGGAATAGCGTCTCCGCATTCTTGGGGTCGCGCTGTAGCAGTACTGCTCCGAGGCCTAAGTCGCTTGCGTCGGTGCGAAGAACGAATGGCTGAGTCAAATCGGGTAGATGGAGTACTGGCGCCGATGTCATTCTGTCCTTGAGTGTTTGGAATGCTGTCTCGCATTCCGCTGTCCATACGACTTTGTCCGGGGCGATTTTCCGGGTTCCATTTGTCAGTGGTACGGCGATGCTGTTGTAGTTGGGGATGAACTTCTGGTAGAAGCCGCAGAGTCCTAGAAACGACTGCACTTCCTTCTTGGTCTTGGGCCTAGGAGCGTCGAGTAGGCGTTTCACTGTCTTTTCTACCGGTCGCAGGCTTCCTTGACTGATGGTGTGTCCCAGAAATTCTAGTTCCGTGAATCCAATCTGACATTTGGTGGGTCTTGCCGTCAATCCCGTGTCTCTGAGGCGGGCGAGTAGTTGCTGTAGGAGCGTGACATGTTCCTCCCACGTAGGTGTTGCGATGAGGATGTCGTCCATAAACGAATGTAGGTGCTCGCTGCTCAGGGGTGCCAGGAGTTTTCGCATCATGGCGCTGAAGATGCTGGGTGCGTTGTGGAGTCCGAATGGAAGCACGTTGAATTCGAAGTGTCCTTCCATAGTGCTGAAAGCTAGGTACTTTCGGACTTGTGGTTGTACTGGTATCTGATAGTATCCTTTGCTGAGGTCGATGCGTGAGAAGTACTTCGCTCGCTGTAGCTTGGCAAATAGGTCTGTCTGGTCCGGGAGTGGCTCTGGCTGGAACTGCGTTACGGCATTCAACAGTCTGAAGTCGATGCACAGTCGATGCTCTCCGTTGGGTTTTCGCAACAATACCGTGCCTGCGCTGTAGGGTGAAGTAGACTCTGAGATGATTCCGGCTGCCAGTAAGGTGTCTATCTCTTCCTTGATGGCTCGCTGCTGAGACAGGGGCATCGGGTAGAGCTTCTGGCGGACGGGTGTTGGGTCGGTCACCGTTAAGGTTACTTCGACGAGGTCTGTCCTCCCTGGTCGGTCTGTGAGCACAGTCTGATGTTGTCGAATGACCTGTCGTACTTGCTGTTGCTGTTTAGCGGCTAGGTCTCCGTTGAGTATCACGTCTTTGTAGGTTTCTTTGGAGTGCAGGGGGTACTCTACTGCATTGGTCTCCATGCTTTCTCCTTCTTCCGCGATGGCGATGGCTAACAAGTTGTGAGTGCTGGGGGTCGCTGGTCGGTCCGTGTATACTTCTTGAGGAGATTGATGTGGTGGTATCGGGCTCTCCCGTTCACCTCTACTTGGTAGACTGTCTTGGATTTCTTGGCAGTCACCCGGTACGGTCCTCTCCAAGCGATGTCCAGCTTGTTGGTTCCACTTGGAAGTAAGAGTAGCACTTGATCGCCGACTTGCAGTTCTCTGTCCTTCGCGTGGCGGTTGTAGTACTTCGCCTGACGGGCTCTTGCCTTCTTCAGTGCTTCACCAGCTTTCTTCCACGTTGCTTTGAGGGTTTCCTGCAGGTCTGCGACGTACTTGGTGGCACCTCTTGGTGTGTCGTCTATCTTGGCTTCCGTCCAACTTCTGCGTAGGGCTTCTAGCGGTCCTGCTAGAGGTCTGCCGAATAGCAATGTTGACGGGGTGTAGCCTGTGGCTGCATGGGGCGTTTCTCGGTATGCGAACAGTGCCGCATTCACGTAGGTGTCCCACGCTTCTGGATTGTCGTCGGCGACTTTCCTGAGTATGGTGAGAAGGGTTCCATTCAGTCTTTCTACTTGTCCGTTGCTGGCGGGTGGTATGGTGGTGTGCGAATGTGATGAACTTGTATCAACTCGAACACGTCTTGCATCAGGCGGCCGGTGAACTGAGATCCGTTGTCCGTTCTAATGCTGTCCGGGAATCCGACTCTGGTAAAGATGGCGATGAGTGCATCTGCAATCTTCTTGGTGTCGATCGCTGGCAACGGGACTGCTTCGCACCACATCGTACATGCGTCGACGAGTGTGAGTAGAAATCTGTTCCGCTTCTTGGTCATGGGCAGTGGTCCTACTATGTCTACTGAGACTTGCTGGAATGGCACGCCGACTACTACTGATGGTCCTAAGGTAACTGGTACGGTGTGATGTCGCGGGGAATATCGTTGACATTGGTGGCAAGATTTCACGTAGCGCTTGACATCCTCCGTGATTCCTGGCCAATAGTAGTGTGCGCTGATTCTCTGCACTGTGGCTCCAATTCCCATGTGTCCGCTGAGTGGCATGCTGTGGCCTAATTCTAGTACTTGGGCTCGAAGGGTGGCTGGTAGTACTAGTTGGGTGTGATCTCCATCTCCTTGTCGATGTAGAACTCCCTCTTCCATGTAGAAGTCTCCCTTGTGCGGGGGTGTGTGCGCCTTGGGTAGCTTCTGGAAGCACTTCGCTATCGAGGTGTCTTCTTTCTGTGCTGTTTTGATCTCTTCGAGTCCTGGATTCGGAGCGAACTCGGGCTGGGGTGGTTGGGTTTTAGCTTGGGCCCTGGTTTGCACTGCAGCTATCTCTACAGTTTTAGGGGGCGTGCCTAAGAACACATACCTACAACCTAGCACTAGATCATACAGGGGTTTCTGTAAAACAGCTGCTTGGATTCGTCCTGTGACGTACCTACTCTCTACTTCGATCCATGCTATTGGGCAAGTAGTCGTCGGTTTCGTCAAGTCTGCTCCTTGTAAGTCGACTGTCTTGTCCGTCAAGTCCGCGCGCGATACAAGAGATTCGCTAACTATCGCGTCGTATGATAGACCTGTGTCATACAGACAGTTCGCTTCTTTTCCGTTGACCTTGACCGTGTCTGTCACCGATGGGTGATCTCCGATTGTGTGTGGCTTGTTACCGCTGCTTTGAGTTAGAACTCTGTGCGCTGGCCGGCTTTCGCGCTCTTCCCTACGTTGTGCGGCCAACTTGAAACATTCTGCGGTGGAGTGATTGTTTCTGTTGCAGAACGAACAATACCGTCTCTGTTCTGCAGGACCTCTTTTCCCGAATTCCGTGTTGGGTCCTTTATTCTGCCCAGGTCTGGGGTTATTCGGCTTATTCGCGGTGCGCTCTTCCCGGTTAGGGCTTCGTTTCTGTGCCTCTTTCCCGTTAGGCTTTAGGTCTCGCCTGAAGCTCTTGGCTTCTCCGTGTGCGGCCACGTACCTATCTGCGACCTTGACCAGATCTTCCAGTCTTTCCGCGCCCTGTTCTACTGAGAATGTCCTCAGCTCGGGGGTCATGGTTTCCCGTAGCTGTTCCCATACTAACAGTTCTGTCAGTCCATCATACGTCTTAGCCGTGGCTGACTGGCTAATCCACTTATCCAGCATTGTGGACAACCGATCCGCGAACTGCGCATAGCTCTCTCCTTTCACTCTCCGATTGGTGCGGAATTTTTGCCGGTAGCATTCTCCTGTTAGTTCGAATCCCGTTAGGAGTGCCTCTTTTACTTTGTGATAGTCAGTCACTCTGTCAGTCGGTAGCTTACTGTAGATGTCATAAGCCTTTCCTCTAAGCCCTTGACTAAGCTTAAAGGACCAATGAGTGGGATCTAGTTTGTACTCTGTTGCTAGACGCTCAAACCTAGTCAGATAGAGATCTAGACCTTCTTCTCTCTCATTGAATGTTCCCAGTGGAAATGACATTCCTTGTACAGGGTTGGATGCTACCTCTAGCTGATCTGAGTGGGGAGGGGTTGAGGAAGAACTTGAAGCTCCTGATCCCAATCTTCTTAGCTCTAACTCATGCTGTCTTTCTTTTTCCTTTTCTTCCCTCTCTTTTTCTTTTTCTGCCCGCTCATACTCCCATTTCCTAACTTCTGCTTCTCTCTCTGCTGCTAATGCTGCCTTCTTCTGTTCTCCTTCTAATTCTAATTTCTTCTGTTCTCTTGCTGCTTCTAACTCTGCTTTTTTCTGTTCTCTTGCTGCTTCTAACTCTGCTTTCTTTTGCTCTGCTTCTAATGCTAGTTTCTTCTGCTCTGCTTCTAATGCTAGTTTCTTTTGCTCTGCTTCTAGTTCTGCTTTTTTCTGTTCTCTCTCTGCAGCTCTCTCTGCCGCTTCGAGTTTCTTCGCCTCTCTCTCTGCTGCTCTCTCTGCCTTAGCCTCCTGCTTCTCTACCTCTGCATTGATATACGCAATTAGGTCTCCCCCTGCTAAGTGTAAAGCTTCCCCTAATTCCTTGAAGCGCAATCTCAAGGCCACTGGGTCCGACATTGCCAAACGTGTCTATGAACAACCTCTGAATCACGTGGAATACCAAAACACTAGCAATATTGCAATTCAATAAAAACAATGCAAAGACCATACAATTCGTAATCAATAATAGAATAAAACAAGAGTCAAATGGCATACAACAGTTATTTAAGCAAAACCTGCAAAAGAACAATGCAACATACAGGCACAAAAATATTTGAAGCAAAAAAGTTTTTAACTAAAGAATAGTGCACCCAAACTGATTAGTCCTTGTTACCACTATTCTAAGTTATTCTACTTCTACTGTTATCTAATTTTATTGTACTTAGGTCCGGTTATACCCAA
Organism: Oncomelania hupensis; assembly: GCA_036898135.1. Taxonomy (NCBI): domain Eukaryota; kingdom Metazoa; phylum Mollusca; class Gastropoda; order Littorinimorpha; family Pomatiopsidae; genus Oncomelania; species Oncomelania hupensis. The sequence goes on from CM072527.1 coordinate 37,175,411, forward strand.
TTCCTATTATACACAGATCCTGGCTAGGCTCGCCAATTAAAGTGTCACGTGGGGTTTATGGGCTCTGCACAATGGAATTATGGACCCTCACGTATATTCGGTGGGAACTGCTAGTAAGTCACCCTATGAATTACTTTAATAAATTTATTTGTTTAGCTCGTTCCGTGTTAAGGTTGGGGTACAGAAATAGATAGAAAAATGGTAAAAGAATACTGTCACACTAGCTTTCACACGGCTATGAATCATAAGTAGTCCAGCCACTGGATAACAGTTAAAATCACACATTTATTTCTTCTACTCTATACAAGATTCTCTAAGTACTAATCTAACTTAAAATGTCTCAGTCACTGCTAATAGTTCGATCGCTGATAGTCTAGGCAGCTGTTATATCTTCATCGGGCACTTTCTATTCGAATTCATGTAGATTTGGACTACTGTGGTCCGTTTTACAGTTTCTGAAGAGTTGGACTACTGTGGTCCTGTTATAATCAGTTTAAGTGCACCTTCGTGTTATGCACTTAACTCATGAGTGGGGGTTCGAAGTCCTTCTGTGAGGTAGCTTCTGGTCCACCTGTGTCGTTGTGTAGTTGGGTTCCCTTGCCACGCTGTGGGGTCTGACAGGGAGTTTTCCGGGTCGCTCTTTCCGTCTTGTGCGGTAGAGGATACTCCGCCAACTAGTCGTTTCTGTGGAGTGGGGTGCACAGGATAGCTCGCCTGCTCGTCTGTAATATAAGAGACGAAATTCTGCACAACCCTGAATAATCGGTTTGTGCAGAGCGTCTCACTGAAAGCCAAAGTAGCCCTCAGTGATAGCTCCACATCTCTATACATAAGCGACGAACATTCTGCTACTTCCGGGTTCCACTGGAATCTCACTCTAAATTCCTATTCATACATGAATATCAATCGTGTCTAACTATACACATACAGAATTAATAATAATATAAACATTCAGTGGTACAGCCACTGGTCTGCAAACATACATATAAGTTAAACAACAGTGGTTCCGTACGGGATACAACATGGCGGCGCAACCGGTCGTGTTTCGCCTCGTGGTCGGCTCTTCCACGTGGTACGGCAAATTCGGATTAATAATTCACATTTATGCATAGCAAATTCCACAAACATAATTTCAACAATAATATAAATATATCACGATGAAACAGAAGGGTGTTCATTTACCTGTTTGACAAGTTCAGGCCCGTTGTGACTTGATAGAATTCTATGCTTCTAAGTCCTGCTTCCTGGTCTAAGTGTGTAGAGATTTCTCTAGCTATCTAGCTGTTCACACTTCGGTGTATTCCTCCCAACTGACCAAAACTGTGCGTGGTTTGGACCCAGTCAAACTGGCTCCAACCACTTTGCCTAAGCTCTCCCATTGGTTCCAACGGTCCGATTCAAAACTTAAGTGCTGACGTCACTGCGCTGTGTGTGTGGCTCAGGCTCGCAGTGTGCTGTAATTTAATTGCTGCTGTGTAATAGACTGACTCTCTACTATTACAAAGACTACACAATGCTAAATAGTCAACAAGCAGAGTTAATACTAGCCAGTTCGCGACAAGAAGTAGTAGTAGTAGTAGTAGTAGTAGTAGTAGTAGTAGTAGTAGTAGTAGTAGTAGTAGTAGTAGTAGTAGTAGTAGTAGTAGAAGAAGAAGAAGAAGAAGAACAACAACAACAACAACAACAACAAGACGAAAGAGACACAAAACAAAATTACCCCAGAGTAGTAGTAGTAGTAGTAGTAGTAGTAGTAGTAGTAGTAGTAGTAGTAGTAGTAGTAGTAGTAGTAGTAGTAGTAGTAGTAGTAGTAGTAGAAGAAGAAGAACAACAACAACAACAACAAGACGAAAGAGACACAAAACAAAATTACCCCAGACACATAATACTCTTACAGCTTGAGAGAGAGAGAGAGAGAGAGAGAGAGAGAGAGAGAGAGAGAGAGAGAGAGAGAGAGTGAGAGAGAGAGAGAGAGAGAGAGAGAGAGAGAGAATGAGAGATAGAGAGAAAGAGAGAGAATAAGAATACGAATCTTTTATTCCAGAAGTCCAGGGATCGCCCCTATGGAAGAGGTGGGCATAAGACATAATCAAACAACAAACATTGAATACATCATAACAAACACATATGTATAGATGCCTTGTACATCACACAGCACGTTGCATTGTACGGTTAGCCTCTCATAACGAAGGGACTGTTAGAAAACTATGCATTAAGTTTGTTTCTATGGAAACTTCGGTAACTAGCATTACATTATTATTGCTTTAGGTCCAGCGGACTCTTCCGAGCCAAATCAGGACCGGACAACCCAAGATCCGCATAAAAGATCTGCCGAAACAGCCCTAGTGGTAAAACCGAAAGCTCTCCACCAGCCAGTCACTTTACAATAAAGACATCCCACGCAGGGGACGGCTGAGGCTTCACCCCAACTTATCGAACCCCCGTTTACAAAAACAAAATAGAATACAAACATCATTATAAATTATCAACAAAACACATACATATAAAATGCATACATTGCTAAATAATAACATCATAGGAAGCCCTAGTGACCACCCGGCAGAAAGCGTCCAATATTCCCAAGCTGATCCAACAGACCTCATACACAAATTAGGAGTCTTGTCCCAGAAGAGTTTTCAAGAAAAAAGGTAGGAGACTGGTCTAGCGAAGAAGACGATAGTATAGCAGATTGATAGAACAGAGCAGGAATGAGAAAGAGCAAATGAGAAAAACAGCGACAGTGGGAATTTAAAGCACTAAATTTCCAGAAAGTGGGGATACTATTTATACTGAAATTCCCGGCCCCCCAACGGGGGTACGGTAACTAGCAGTATCCTATCCTGTTTTGTAGGCCTATATATAGACTGCACAACAGCCTACATACAAAACAGGTTAAGATATTGAATGAAGCGTGCTGTGTGATATACAAGGCATTCTGTAATGTTTTGGGCTATGAACTGTTTCCTTAAGTTGCTAAACACTTGAAAACACAGTACAAAATATAATTCATTTTCTACTGCTGACTTACACATAGAATAAATATATCATTGCCGGCACAAAAGGGAACAAATAAGTCTGGAAACACCAAACCTAAATTTTGCCATCACGAACTTGAAATGTTTATCAATATTTAGTTGCAAATAATTAGACAGACTGTTGTGTTCGGAATTACAAAATATATTATACATTTGAAAACGTTCGATATTATTTACATGCTCACTCCATTATTGCATCTCCAATCAATCAATCTTTGTTCAGAGAGAGAGAGAGAGAGAGAGAGAGGATGGAATTGTTTTCCACACACTCACACACATTAAAATAATGAAATCACCATCGTAAATAAAGTGTCCACACTGCGGGAGGGGGTTCCATCACGAGGTATGAGCTATTGTTTTGCAATTTGTTAGAGACAGGTGCGAACATGACTTACCTGGCTATCACGTAATTGCTGACCGCTGGGTGCGTACAGCCAGCCCGGGTTGCCCAGCCAGCCAGACCGCTACGTAACGTTACGTAACTATTTTTGCGGAAAGCCTGCGCAACCCCCATGTTCGCGGAGAGCGCTAGAGAGCACCGGGTAGCGGTCTCCAAAGGTTGTTTGCCAAGATAAAAAGATGGCGGCCAGAGTGGTGGGCTTTTGATTTGCGAATGGCGATGTGTTCAACGGTGAAATAGCAAGGGAGGACTTTAATCATTTACAGTCTGGTAAGATTTGTGTACTTGTTACTTGACGGAATAATTATGCTTATGTGCAATCGGTATGAATTAGTTTTTATATTTGACGGTATTGGTGTGTCGTTAATGCGATTGACAGTAACTGTCACTTTCGGCCGGCTTCACTTTGATTGGCTCTTGTGCAGCCAACATACGCTGTGCCATTTTAAAAACATTCGCTTATGCAAATGGTTGCCCAGAAGCAAAAATAGTTTGTGTGGAGTAAACCAAACGTTTTGTGGCGATTTGTTCTAGGCAACTCGGGGCAGGTGTAACTTGCATAATCTGTAAGTCATTGCATAGCGTTTGTACTGAGGTACTTATTAAGTTATGTTTGCTATGTTATGTATGTTATGTTGTGCTATGCTATGCTATGCTATATAACGTTACGTTATGTTATGTTACATCATGGTAGTATTTTTACTGAGGTCTATATTATGTTATGAATCCGTATATATTGTGTAGGCATTTTGCGTTATGTCATGTAACGTAAGGTTTTTATATTACATTTTTGGTAGTGTTTGTACTGAGGTCTATATAATGGTATGATTGCTTTGTTGTGTTGTGTGTTTTATGTTACGGTTATGCTATGAAAACTTCATAAGTGGAGAAAGGTCACTTTACTATTAAAACAACACAGAAATAACTAAATCACAAATACTGAGTTCATCGATACAATAGCCGTCAGCTTAAAGTACTAAACAACTCTTTTGATAAACTCCATCCATCTCCTCATCCTCATCCTCATCCTCATCCTCATCATCATCATCGTCATCGTCATCATCATCATCATCACCATCATCAATTTCCATCCTCCAAATGACACAACAGTATCCAACTAAACCTAAACCTAAATGTACTTATTTAGTCCACAACGTTAAAGTGGCCAGACAGCATTTGTTATCGATATGGTACTAATCACAATTGTAAAACAACAATCAAGCCGCCTAGCTCTTTTGTTCCAGTACACATCTTTTACCAAGAGTGCATCGTGGGCGAGTGTGGAAGAAATCTGTGAAGGGATCTTCTGCTTATTCTCAACAACCGGGGCAGAAATATGTTAACGGATCCTGTGCTCAGAACGGTTGGTGGCAGTGCGGCACCGAGGAACAACCCTTCCTGCCGGCTTGTCGTAAAAGATCACAGGGCAGATGGCACCGCGCACACAATGCGCCTGATGAGCCGAAAAACACTCCCCCTCTTTCTTTGATTAATTCCACCCTCCTCCCCACCCTCTCCTTATAGCTCCTCCTCTTTGCCTTTCTCCCATCCCAGCACCATGCAGGCTCGCCCTACTCCGTGACGTTCACGTGCTGAGCGCGAAGCGCGTGCTTTTGTGTGCTGAATTTCCCGCCGTATGTTTGCCGGTCCGGACATTTTTCTACCCGCCAGGACCCATAACTCCAGAAGCTCGGTCTGCCCCGCAGGCGCTTTTCGGCCAGATTTAATGCCCCTGCCTAAGTAGCGAGTCTTCCAATCGGCAGTTGCGTGGCAGGACGAGCTTCTCCAGTCTAGGTCATGAAAAGTTGGATCTACTGTTTATGGCCGTGTAAAGTTGGATACCGAGTGTCCACGCACTGTGGAAGTCCATGCTTAACTCTATCCATGTAGACGTATCAGCGGCTGGAATATTCCTAAATGGCGACGCTCCAAAAGCCAATACCTGTTCTGCACGTCGCCAAGGACGCAAGGACTACCAATGATCACCCGAAAAGAGTTATATCCCCGGATAAATAAACAAATAAACAACCAAGCAAATAAATAAATAAATGAATAAATAGTCGCTGCACTTATTTATTTTCGCTTCCATAAATTCCCCATGTAATGTAAATTCTCTTTGGATATGAGGTCTCTGCGATGCAACCCAAACAGACCTGACGAGTGTTCTTCTGACATTAAGTGAAGAAATTTTGGTCGTCTTGCAGGACGAGTACAAGAGACGCTTCCTTCCTTCATATCTATAGGGAATGAAGAGCGTAACCGTGATCTAGAAAGCTCAGAATGGACTGTACATATCAGGGGAAGATGGAGCCGGTCGGGGTCGCGCGCGGCCCCAAGTTGATGTGGCTTTTATGACGATTGCGAGGACCGAGTTATGGCGCGGCTTGCAAAGACCGGCTGTATCACGTCCATTTTGTATTTACTGGCCAAGTGGACTTTGACGACACTATTGCAGTCACCGCGTGCCTAGTAAAGCAGGGGGCAATTTGACACCACACCCGGTACTTCTCTTTAACGGTTTCATTCGGGGACTGGAGTATCTCCAGTTGTCTGGTGTTGGGAGTATACTAGGGACTACTAAAAGAGGCGTCCGTGACCATCAGTCCTAGGTCGTCGCATTATTACTGTCACCATAGACAACAGCAGATGAACTTACCCCACAGAACCACCCACCCCACACTCCCCAAGTTAGGCTGGTTGGAGGATATCAAACCAAATAATAATAATAATAATAATAATAATAATAATAATAATAATAATAATAATAATAATAATAATAATAATAATAATAATTTTTAATTTATTAATTTTATAATTTAATTATTTTTATTTTTATTTTTTAAATATTTTAATCACTCTTATATGGGACGAATTTACTGGCCCTATTTAGGCGGCTTTTCAGGGGTACCCCGGTTTCCTCCCTCACTTCAATAATAGTATTGGATGCAGTCGATCTAAATGTCAAAACTACACATGTAACAGCGATCTCTTCACATCGCCGCGCTTTAAGTTCGATAGCTGACAAAGCGCGTGACATTAGCCTGTATTATTATTATTATTATTATTATTATTATTATTATTATTATTATTATTATTATTATTATCATTATTATTATTATTATCATTATTATTATTATTATTATTATTATTATTATTATTATTATTATTATTATTATTATCATTATTATTATTATTATTATTATTATTATTATTATTATTATTATTATTATTATTATTATTATTATTATCTTCATTATTATTATTACTATTATTATTATTATTTTTTATTATTATTATTATTATTATTATTATTATTATTATTATTATTATTATTATTATTATTTTTATTATTATTATTACTATTATTATTATAGCGTATTTCCCAGTTCAATAGTTGCTCAAGGCGCCAGATAGTACAGAATGTAACTCCGCCAGGGGCGCTAACTTGTTGCATTAGGCGCATCAACTAACGCCAAGACTACTAAGTACAATCCGGGGATGGGCTACAATGAACCTAGTGCGTGCTGGGTGTACTTATGTAACTGGCACTCACCCGTCAAGTACACGCAGCGTTGGGGCTATAAGTCCGTGCGTTAAAATGCGTGCGTGCACAGTTTGACCTCGGTTTATACTACGGTATCTCATCCCAAGTTAGTCCGTCATTGTTTATAGGGCCTAGCGGACTGCAAACAGCCGAATCAGGACCACAACTTGGTTGCAAGAGGACTCACCCCTGATCCGTATAAAGGATCTGCTGAAACAACCCTAATTGTAACACTGAAGACACCCCACCAGCCGGTCACTTTACAATAAAGGCATCCAATGCAAGAGCTTTACTCTAATTTATCGAACCCCCGTTTACAAAAAAACATCAATATATGAAATATTAACAAAGCACATACATATAAAATGCATACATTTCTAAATAATAATACCATAAAAGCCCTAGTGATTATTTGGCAGAACGCGTTCAATATCCCCAAGCTGACCTAACAGGCCCTATACACAAATGAGTAGTTTGGGGAGTTTTCAAGAAAAAAAAAGGTAGGTGTCTGGTCTAGCGAAGAAGATAGTAGAATGATAAAATAGATTAGGAAGAAATAAGAATGACAGAAACCGTGGTAATTTAAAGCACAAAATTTCCACAAAGTGGGGATACTATTTATACAGAAAATCCCAGCACCCAAACGGGGGGATCACATCCCAAGGAATAATAATAATAATAATATAATAATAATAATAATAATAATAATAATAATAATAATAATAAATAATAATAATAATAATAATAATAATAATAATCTAGTAGTAGTAGTAGTAGTAGTAGTAGTAGTAGTAGTAGTAGTAGTAGTAGTAGTATAAATTTATTACTATTTTTAATCAATCACTCAATCAAGCCTCATTATTATCATCATCATCATCATCACTACCATCATTACATTACATTACATTATTATTGCTTTAGGTCCAGCGGACTCTTCCGAGCCAAATCAGGACCGGACAACCCCTGATCCGCATAAGAGATCTGCTGAAACAACCCTAGTGGTAAAACCGAAAGCTCTCCACCAGCCAGTCACTTTACAATAAAGACGTCCCACGCAGGGGACGGCTGAGGCTTCACCCCAACTTATCGAACCCCCGTTTACAAAAACAAAATAGAATACAAACATCATTATAAATTATCAACAAGACACATACATATAAAATGCCTACATTGCTAAATAATAACATCATAGGAAGCCCTAGTGATCACCTGGCAGAAAGCGTCCAATATTCCCAAGCTGATCCAACAGACCTCACACACAAACAATGAGTCTTGTCCCGGAAGAGTTTTCAAGAAAAAAGGTAGGAGACTGGTCTAGCGAAGAAGACGATAGTATAGCAGATTGATAGAACAGAGCAGGAATGAGAAAGAGCAAATGAGAAAGTCAGCGACAGTGGGAATTTAAAGCACTAAATTTCCAGAAAGTGGGGATACTATTTATACTGAAACCCCCGGCACCACAACGGGGGTATCACTACCATCACCTCCACCACCATCCATATGGAATGCGTGCGATAGATCTTCGCCGTTATCATTGCACAAGCAGGCAATGAATAAGGTCAATACTCAATGGAGGGCGGGTTCCGGTAGTAAGATGGCCAGCCTAAATGTGCCTAATTGTGGCGGCAGCGTTTTAACTGCGGCCTAATTACCGACGGCAATCAACGTCTCGCCACCCAAGCGAGCGGGTCACTGAAGCGATCCCGCTCCATCTGGCCACTCGGCACTCTCCGACCATCTTCGCCCACCTCCGTGACACCCCCCTAAAAAAGTCTCAGCGGAATTTTAACGGTGTTTAATTTTCCGGAAAGAAAGACCGTCTGATGATTGGGTATTTTAATCAATTTACGCCAAGGAAAAGGCTTAACTGAACTTCATGGAGTTATACTTTGGTTGTCTCTTGTTGTAGGCTCTGGTTGAATGCGCAAAAATGTTGTTTTCCATCCTGGATAATAAGTCTTCGGTGGTAGCGAATTCTAGAGAGCACGAGTGAATGGAAGCAGCGGTTGTGTATACATTACATTACATGATTATTGCTTTAGGTCCAGCAGACTCTTCCGAGCCAAATCCGTACCAAACGCGGCTGTGTATAAGCAGGGACAGTAGCTGTAGAGGTATATTTTTATTTATTTATTTATTTTTAAAACAAAATAGTAATAAATGAAAATTGAATTTTAATGGCTGCACTCACCTTTGGCTAAACGGCAGACAGGGCTAACCATTCCATGGAAGATGGGGTAAAGACCTAAATAAACAATGAACCACCAGAGCAATCATACTGCTGTGGTAGACAGTGACAAGCAGCCACTTTAATCTTAGCCCACCATGCACGGGATTCGAACCTGGGTCACCGGTGCTTCAGGCGAGCTCTCTACCTCTCAGCAGCGGCGGTGGGTCAAAACAATTTTTTTAAACATTGCATAAATAAATGCATAAATAAATAAATAAATAAATAAACACCCACAACCACAAAGCTTTCGTCAGGGTCTGATTTGTACGACGCCTGCAAGTATAAGGAGAACTAATGCAACCTATGCTACCTTCTTGAAAGTGTCCAAAGCTTTCGTCATGGTCTTATTTGTAGTATGCCATAATGCAACATTATGCTACCTTCTTGAAAGTGTCCAAAGCTTTCGTCATGGTCTTATTTGTAGTATGCCATAATGCAACATTATGCTACCTTCTTGAAAGTGTCCAAAGCTTTCGTCATGGTCTTATTTGTAGTATGCCATAATGCAACATTATGCTACCTTCTTTAAAGTGTCCAAAGCTTTCGTCATGGTCTTATTTGTAGTATGCCATAATGCAACATTATGCTACCTTCTTTAAAGTGTCCAAAGCTTTCGTCATGGTCTTATTTGTAGTATGCCATAATGCAACATTATGCTACCTTCTTTAAAGTGTCCAAAGCTTTCGTCATGATCTTATTTGTAGTATGCCATAATGCAACATTATGCTACCTTCTTGAAAGTGTCCAAAGCTTTCGTCATGGTCTTATTTGTAGTACGCCATAATGCAACATTATGCTACCTTCTTTAAAGTGTCCAAAGCTTTCGTCATGATCTTATTTGTAGTAGTCCCCCATAATGCAACACATGCTCCTTCTTGAAAGGGACCAAAGCTTTCGTCATGGTCTTATTTGTAGTACGCCATAATGCAACGCATGCTACCTTCTTTAAAGGGACCTATTTTGACCACGCCCTCTCCATAGATCCTTTTAACGTTCACCGTGAGTGCTGCCCCACGGACAAAAAACAAAAAAAATTATAACAACAACAACAACAAAGATACATTCCGTAGTTTGGTGTGCCAGCCAGCCAACATTCTGGATCTAAAAATAGCAGCTACCGGGGCCGGTAAGAGATAGAACCCGTGAAAACAATGGCTCGTAAGATTTTTTGTTTTAGGTTGATAAAATAGATCCTACCTTATCCCAGAAACCAAAAGACACACTCTTCAAGCTGCGTGTTTCACTCAGAAATAGGGTCACAGGTCACACTGCTAAGGTATCGATGTACCGTTAAAAACAGGGGAAATAACTTCCTGTCAGAACCGAAATGGAACATTCAACTTTAGCAGTTGCTTTGCGCAACGAAAGCTCACTTTATCATTGTTTAATGCACCGAAAGCTCACTTTATCATTGTTTAATGCAACGAAAGCTCATTTATCATTGTTTAATGCAACGAAAGCTCACTTTATCATTGTGTAATGCAACGAAAGCTAACTTTATCATTGTTTAATGCAACGGACGCTCACTTATCATTGTTTAATGCAACGAAAGCTCACTTTATCATTGTGTAATGCAACCAAAGCCCACTTTATCATTGTGTAATGCAATAATAATAATGCGAATATTAGAGTAAACCCGTGTTAGTAAAAAGTAAACAAATCCCTCGAGTTGCGGCCCTTTAATAAGGAATCAAACCATGTACAGCACGGCATTTCTCAAATGAACTGCTTCATTAGTTTTCCAGTTTTCCTCAGCACCCATTGGAAAAAAAAAAAACCAACAAACTCCAACACTTTCACTTTTAAAATATTTGTTGTTTCCATTGCGACAGCATTGTAAATTACACTGAAAGAAGTAGAAAATATATTCAAGTTTAAATTGGAATACTTTTTTTTTTTACCGTGGAAGAGAAATGGCGATCTGTAAAACATGAAACTACCGACCTACATCCAAGAAAAGATAAAACAAGATAGTTTAACTTGAACAAAAAGATATTTTTTTGTTGTTGGTGTTTGGTTTTTTTTTGGTTGTTGCTGCTGTTGTTGTTCTTCTTCTTCTCCTTCTCATTCTTTTGCTGCTGCTGATGATGATGATGTACAGGAGAAGGAGGAAGAGAAGTAGAAGGAGAAGGAGGAGGAGAAGAAGAAGAAGAAGAAGAAGAAGAAGAAGAAGAAGAAGAAGAAGAAGAAGAAGAAGAAGAAGAAGAAGAAGAAGAGCGGGAGGCAGAAGAAGGGAAGTTTTAATTAAGCACAGTGCTGGTTGCTCTTTCTGTGGCGTGGGTCGATGGCCAGCCTCTTCCAGTAATTAATCACAGCCAGGCCAGGCCAGGAATTTTGATTTGACAGGACGGACCTACAGGATGAAGAGAAAAGCCTTCCTCCAGCCAGACTATCTGCTGGACCAACCCAAGCCAGTGTCCCACACTTGAACAGCGCACTGCTCCATGTGGCAGAGACCTACTCGTTGGGTGTGACCACGAGTCCACTGAAGACACTCTAGGATTTGCAACAGAAGCAGTCAGCAGTTCAATCGCTTAGAGCATGCGCAGTTGACTCCGGCTCCATGCTTTCTCAATGGGGACAGCAGATGTTTCTTATGATTTAGAAGTCGACTTTCTGTACTGACTCTTTATACGATACTCCACGTGCTTCCTCCGTGGAACGTCAAAGAATCCGCTCATGCTTTGAAATGTAAAGTCGACAGGTTCAAGCAACCACACAAATAGTCGACCGGTGAAACATAGATACGCTATTTACCGATTTGCTATCGAGGATTAACTTTCAACGTGTAATGTCCATGTCACAGGGTAGCTTGAAATCCAAACTGACTTTGGACAGCACATTAAGCAGCACTTATAGCTGTTAGATGCGCTATATAAGAGTCACTACTTTAATAGTGATTCGATGATTCTCAGTGAAACCCCTTTCCTGTAACGCTTCCGCGCTGTACCCTCGATAGGATGATGGTTCACCTGACATACGGACATCATCACCACCAATGGATTGCCAAAAAAAAAAAAAAAAAGCTCTCACGCCAGTGAGGTCATCTGGTATTATCTATAAGAGATGATCAAGTAAAAGGCCAGGCAAGTTCTATGGTAAGCTTGCAATTCGCTTTGCCATGCTGCCAACAGAATACTGTAGGTTCATTATACAGTCTATTCATAACTTTAAAAAAAATTCATTGGGTGCCTGCATTGTGATTACAACCTTTAATGTGGAACACACAAGCTTACAAAACACAGAGAGAGAGAGAGAGAGAGAGAGAGAGAGAGAGAGAGAGAGAGAGAGAGAGAGAGAGAGAGAGAGAGAGAGAGAGAGAGAGAGAATTTTCTTCGCAAAGAACAGTATCGTTACGAAGATGAAGAAACCCACACAAACAAACACTGGTACGCCAACGTATACAAGATTTCACTGGGAATACTATGAAAGCCTTCTTTCTCACATTGCGCAAATCACTTTTATAGTAAATGATTTTGTTTAATGACGTTGTAAGCAGAGCCTTTTGGCGAACAAAGGTTCTCCACGTTTTCAATGACTTTGGATGTAAAAGATGCCGCAGCCAGTATGTCGGACTCCGCATCGTCCAAAGATTCCTAAAAAAAAATATTCAGCACTTGTCCCAGGCTTTTGCGCTTTCTTTCTTTGTGTTTGAAATGACAAAACCTCATGATATATCCAAAACACCCCATTCTCGACAAATAAATAAATAAATAAATAAATAAATAAATAAATAAATCTCGGTTTGGCCATCCATACAAACAAACATCACCAGCCTTTCTCTAATAATCCCCTGCTCTCTCTCTCTCTCTCTCTCTCTCTCTCTCTCTCTCTCTCTCTCTCTCTCTCTCTCTCGCTACCAGTCTTACCCCCACCCCCACCTCCACCCTCTTTCCCAACTCTCAACTAACACTAACCCAACCACCTCCACTCTGCTAGTCCTCGTCCCTTGCCGTGAAATCCTCCCCGATCCTCCCGTTCTCTTCGCCCTGAGTTTAGCCATTGTCACGCACACTGCATCCAACAATACAAAACTGCCTTCCTGAGTCCTGACCTCTCTCTCTCTCTCTCTCTCTCTCTCTCTCTCTCTCTCTCTCTCTCTCTCTCTCTCTCTCTCTCTCTCTCTCTCTCTTTTTCTCTCTCTCTCTGTCCCTCTCTCTCCACCCGAAAATCTCATCTTCACCCCTCTCTATATTACATGATATCTCTCGGCTGTCCGCAGTGTAGCACGGATGTGGTCACAGTGCCAGCCATTCTCTGATTTGTCCAAGACCGCGCCTTTCCCTGGTAGGCCCGTGAAGGGAGACCATCCCGACCGACCACGCAGATGAGATTACTTCCCCTGGATGGAGTTTTGCGCCGTTTGCTCTCCATTGTGGGAACATCGTCTTCAGCAAACAGGGCTAAATGACGTCTCAGAAACTGTGCTCTGTTCTACGATTGTAGGTAGATCCCTTTCGCAATATTTCATTGATCTCGATATTCCTTGTCCTTGTGGCGTTGGCAGCAAATAGGAAAGAATGACGACGAAAGAAGAAGAAGAAGAAGTAGTAAGAATGGCGGAGGTGGATTAAAGGTTTGTGCTCAGAGAGAGCGAGCGAGAGAGAGAGAGAGAGAGAGAGAGAGAGAGAGAGAGAGAGAGAGAGAGAGGGAGAGAAGAAGAAGAAGAAGAAGAAGAAGAAGAAGAAGAAGAAGAGGAGGACGAGGAGGAGGAAAAGAGCGTTAAAAGACGTGTTAGCAGCAGAAAAATATATAACAGAAAGATTTCTTCCCCTAAAACTATGACGTGAGATAGGCAAAAGAAACAGGGATAGCCATAACTTCACAGAATAAGTCCAAAATCTTTTAAATCTCTGTGGAATATAACAATACCTTACCAATACTCCTCCCAACCCAGAGAAAGTAGTGAACTAAATTAAATTAAATATTAACAAATTCCCCAGTTCTTCAAACAATGGGCCCTTGGCTCCTTCCTTCCTTCTCATCACCATCGTCGTCCTAGTCATCGTCGTCATCATCATCATTATCGTCACCACCACCACCACCATCACCATCATCGTCATTATCATCATCATAATCATCGCCATCATCATCATCATCATCATCCAATCGTCATCTTGGCCTGATTTTCAGACTCTTCTCCTTACATCAATATGGTCCCGCTCCTTGTAGCTCTTGCTCCTCCCTACAACTATACACCTACCCCCCCCACTCCCCACTCACACCCTATTGCCCCTAACAGCCCTCCTCACCATCACACTCCTCTCTCCCACCATACTCTCTTTCCTGCTTTAGTTCCATTGTGTCAATGAAAGCCGCGGGCAAGCGTCCTTAGTCCCGATGCTGGGGATTACAGTTTGAACATCAGAAATAGACCCATTTGCAAATGGACGAACGAGCGAAAATACGATAATGGCAGACTTCTGTAGCCGAGATTGATGTTTTTCTTTAAAAAAAACAAAAAAAACTCGATGCGTCATTCGCCAAAAAAACAAGTAAACTTAAGCTTATATCAGTAATGTAAATGTCTGTTGTATTTCGCCAGGGTCGTATATTCTCGCATGTCAAAGGTACAGAAATATTCCACGGATCTACAACAATGCTAATGCTAATGCTAATGCAAAAAAAAATAATAATAATAATAATAATAATAATAATAATTATTATTATTATTATTATTATTATTATTATTATTATTATTATTAGTCTTTATTATTATTATTATTATTATTATTATTATTATTATTATTATTATTATTATTATTATTATTATTATTATTATCATCGTCATCATCATCATCATCATCATCATCATCATTAAATTTTACAAATATAAAAACAAACAAATACATAAATAAGGAAACAGCGTTTTAAAATGATGGAGAGAATGATGGAGAGAACAATGAAATAACACTACCACAACGGTCACAATAACAACTACAATAATTATTACAGTAGTCAAAGCATAAAAACTAAACAGCAAACCACTACACGGGTTTTTAAAATAAAACTGTTAAAAAATATAATGAAAAGGAAGTGTACAATAACTTCTCGTGTTAAAAGTAAACTCAACAAGCATGAACACAGCTCACCTTCGGTCGCTCTGCAGTATTCCACCGATACCATGTACTCCATTGCTACGTAGCGGCTAAAATCCACACTCAGTAATCCTGGCAACAGTAACAAGTGATCCCAGATGTTGTTTACTGTCCACAACACACCATATTTAACAGTGGCAGGTCTGGAAATATCTTAATTCTTAACAGGCCTTACGTCAGAGTTTATTTACAACACGTGTTAATTCAATCTCAGAGATTTCATTTACCACGATCACAAAGGTTTGGTTTGTTTGTTTGTTTGTTTGTTTTAAAGATTTTTTGTTTCTTTGTTTGTTTTTTAAGCATGAATGAAGAACTACAAGTGTACACAATTAATGTCACACGTTTGATCCCAAGGTTTAGGACAGAGCAACCGTAGTGGAAAGGTGAAGATTTTCTGCAGGCGCACACCAGCATTCAGAACCAGAAATTTCACAGTGCCACAAAATGTGAGGTGTGCAGGTACATTTTCCACGGGTTCTGTTAAAAATTACACGGCTGGCATTACAATTATTGTCGAACGAGTGGTCAAATTAACTGTCGAGAGTCTTCTAGTGTTGTCGCTGAATTTTTTTGGTTGTTCCGCCTTTGTTTTAATGCCGGAGTTTTAATCAGACCTATTTATACTTAGCAATGTTGTCTGCTTTTCTGCCTCATTCGTGTGTGTGTGTGTGTGTGTGGGTGTGTGTGTGTGTGCGTGCGTGTGTATGTATATGTTTGTTTGTGTGGTGTTGTGTGTGGGGGGGTTATGTGTGTAGTGTGGTGTGTGTGTGTGTGGTTTGTGTGTGTGTATGTGTTTGGTGTGGTATGTGTGTGAGGTGGTATGTGTGTGACGTGTATGTGGTGTGTATGGGTTTGTGTTGTTTAGTGGATGGGTTGTATGTGTGTGTGTTGTGTATGCTTAGTGTGTGTTTTACCGATAAGATTTTTTTTTAAAGGGTTTTGGTGTATACGTATTTATTTGAGCTGCTTCTGTAGTAGTGCGCCAAGATGTTTGTAATTGGACCTTTCAACCTGCCACCAAAACCACCTATAATAATAATAATGAAAATAATAATATTAATAATAATAATAATAATAATAATAATAATAATAATAATAATAATAATAATAATAACAATAATAATAATAATAATCATAACACTTCTTGGGAATACTTGAATGCATTAAAAAAATTATTTTCAATAATTCGCTTTTTAATAACTATTTTTATTTTGGGTCATCTTAGTGATTATTTTGATGTTTAATACATTCAACTATAACATTGTCTTTCCATTTATAAATATAATTATGAAAGGAACATTGTCTATAAAACGAAGGAACGCGCTCAAGTGACTTGTTGAGGAATACAATAAAATATTCAATCTATCTTTAGCCTTGCTTTCAAATGCAGCAGGAGAGTTAAATTTAAAATAAACAGGAACGAACAAAATTAATTTTTAGCTTTCTCAATCCCCTAATACCCCCCCCCCCCTCCCTTATCTTCTGTCTGTCCGCTTTCAACACTGTCTTTCTTCCTCCCGTTCCACCTCCACTGGCTCTCCCCAAGGCACTGTTCTCTCCCCTGTTCTCTTCACACTCTACACAAACGACTGCTCTGGCTCCACCGACACCCCTTTCATCAAATACTCTGACGACACCGCTCTACAAAATCTCTCAAATTCTCACTCCGTCTATGTAGAAGAAGTCTCTAAGTTCACCGCGTGGTGCACTGATAACTATCTCAACCTGAATGTAAAGAAGACAAAAGAACTGATAATAGATTTCAGAAGAAACCCTGTTGCCATTCCAGACTTGGAGATAGGGGGAGAAAGGGTGGAAAGAGTCAATGAGTACAAATACTTAGGCACCATTGTAGACAGTAAACTCAATTTTAATTCCAACACAACAAGCATACACAAGAAATGTCAATCCAGAATATATTGCCTTCAGAAGCTTCGCTCCCTCAATGTCAGTCGTCCTGTGTTAACCAACTTTTACAGATGTTTTGTTCAGTCTGTTGTGACCTTTGGCTTCCTGTGTTGGTATGGAGGGTTGAGTGAGAAACACAAGAATGTATTGAACAGGATTGTACACGTCTGTGCGAAAGTGACGGGTGAAAGGCAGGATGAATTGTGTGTGTTGTACGAACGTCAGGCTGAGCGAAAGGCATATCAGATTGCGAGTGACCCGAGCCATGTTCTGGCTACACACTATGAACTCATGCCGTCAGGGCGCAGACATCGAATGCCAAAACTGTCCACAGTGAGAGCAAGAAAGAGTTTTGTGCCCAATTCTATTCATGTTATGAATATGTCGCGAGCAAGATTGTAGGAATGAGTGTTCATGATCTATGTACAATTGTGTTTATTGTGAGATATGTTTTATTATTTTATTTTTTTTAAATGCAATGTTGAAGTGAAAATTTGGATTGTATCCTAGTTAATAATGTTTGCTCCTAGTTACTGTGGGGGTGTGCGTGTGTGAATGAGTGGGTATGTGTGAAGGATGAGAAGATAGTTTGAAATTAACGTTGTAATAATATGCAGTGAGAAAGGCAATATCTAGTCTATGTATCTTAGAAAAATGACATGTTTAATGTTGGAATAAATGTGATAGTAAGTGTGCTGTGCGAAAGGCAATATTTAGTCTATGTATCTTAGAGAAATGACATGTTCAATGTTGGAATAAATGTGATAGTGTGTGCTGTGCAAGAACTTGAAAGTAATGTCCAGTCTATATGCCGTATAAGGAGTAAGGAAATGAATATGATGTGTTATATAATTATGTATACATAATGTGCTAAAACGTTCTTTCCCATGTACTCTAAAATTTTTTATGTCGGATTGTATTGTAGACCATGTATTGAATTTCTCAGTTTGAGATCAATAAAGTTATATTGTATTGTATTGTATTGTATTGTTCTCTCTTTCCACCCCTCCCATTTTCCTTTCCAGATAATATCTGAAAATACTTTGCTATAGTCGGGAACGAGAGCGAGCCCATCATTCCATGTTTATTTCTTTACGAGGAAACCGAGTCCCAACGTCATTATTTATTTATTTATTTATTTATTTATTTATTTATTTATTTTCTGCCCGAACGACCAATTGTTCATTCCTTTACGAACTTACTTGGTTCAATTCTCACTGGCTTCGTTCTTTTGTGCCCAATCGTCCAGTAATAATAACAATAAAATAAAACATAAATATCCTTAAATCAGTGACCGTTTTAAAAACAACAACAACAAAAAGAAACTTACATGCAAATTAAATTGAATTGTTCATGTTTTCTGTTAAAATTGAGTGATGTCGGAATACTTTATATATTAAATAATATAAATATTGCAGAAATGTCCGGGGGAAATATATATATATATATATATATATATATATATATATATATATATATATATATATATATATATATATATATATATATATATATATATACAGATCCGTAGAAATATAAAACTTTAAATATGCATGTGTATTACAGGGCCTGATAAGGTGCGTGATTAAAAGCGTACATGATGTGACAGATGATCTAAAACAGTAAAGGTTTACACGCACGAGAACATCATTTTTAATTTTGATTAATCGCTCTTGTATAGCGCTTTTCCAGCTTATGAGCTGCTCAAGGCGCTGGCCGATACAGGATCTAACTCAAGGCGCCTTAGCTGCCTTATCATAGAAGAAGAACAATAACAACAAATATTACCACTGGCACTACAAAATCAATAATAATAATAATAATAATAATAATAATAATAATAATAATAATAATAATAATAATGATAACGATAATAATAATAATAATAATAATAATAATAATAATAATAATAATAATAATAATAATAACGATAATAATGATAATAATAATAATAATAATAATAATAATAATAATAATAATAATAATAATAATAATAATATTAGTGATGATGATGATGGTGATGATGATGATGATGATGATGATGATGATGATGATGATGATGATGATGATGATGTTGCATCAATTTTTATTCGTCAGATTAACATAAGTTGTACTGATAAATGATGTTGATGATGACGATAATGTTGATGATAATAATAATAATGATAATAATAATAATTATTATAACAATGACAAGAATAATAATAATAATAATAATAATAATAATAATAATAATAATAATAATAATAATAATAATAATAATAATAATAACAATAACAACAACAACAACAACAACAACAACAACAACAGCAGCCTTTCTTAATTTTTTTTTTCGGCTAAAATTAATTTTCGAAGTATTTATTTATTTATCTGATCATTTACCGATTCATTTGTCTAATATTAGTAATTTATTTATAATAGTAATTTATTTATTCATTCAATGTTTAATAAATGTTCACAAAAGGATTCAGTCTTGTGGCCCACCTGACCTCTCGGCCAATTTTAAGACTCCTGACATTTTTTCATTTTAGCTTTAACTAACCTAACTTATTTATTTATTTATTTATTTATAAATTAATTTATGTATTTGTTTTAATTTATTAAATAATCTATCCATTCATATAGTTATTCGGTTTTTTAAATTTGCAAGCTGTAATATTTTAAAAACATTTTAAAAGAAACGTTTCGCGCTGTATTTCAAAATAGGCTGAGCCATGTTTAATAAATGTTGGCTTGCAGATAGTTGAAGGAGTGTCCAATGGTGCTACGTTTTCATTTTGCTTCTGAAGAATAAAACAAAGACAGAACAGGACCACGAAAATGAGCTCTTTATAAAATGCTTTGTTTTCATCTCTGTATAGTAGTAGTAGTAGTAGTAGTAGTAGTAGTAGTAGTAGTAGTAGTAGTAGTAGTAGTAGTAGTAGTAGGAGTAGTAGTAGTAGTAGTGTGTGTGTTTATGTATGTCTGGAAGTACATTTGAATGGCATGCCATCTTGTTATATTTTAGTAGTAGTAATAGTAGTAGCAACAGTAGTATAGTAATAGTAGTAGTAGTAGTTGTAGCTGCAGCAGCAGCAGTAGTAGTAGTAGTAGTTGTTGTAAAAGCAGTTGTAGTAGCAGTAGTAGTAGTAGTAATAGTAGTAGTAGTAGCTGCAGTAGCAGTGGTTGTAGTAGTGGTAGTAGTAGCAGCAGCAGCAGCAGCAGCAGCAGCAGTAGTAGTAGTAGTAGTAGTAGTAGTAGTAGTAGTAGTAGTAGTAGTAGTAGTAGTATCTACCCATAAAACGTTCTTTAATTAGTTTTCTTTTAAATTCTGTTTTCCTGTTAATGTTGCATTGTTCATTTAAGTTCACTTTCAACTCCAATTTGGAAGTGGAAAGATTGTCAGTGTTTCAGTACGGAAACGTTCAGGCAGATGAAACAGACACAATTCACTTTTTCTTCTTGTTCTTCTTCTTTCCGATCTGTATAGGCACGCTAACGTCTGAATGCAGGAATGGAATCGATTATCTCAGACCTGAGTTGGCCACACTCTTTCACTACGACATGTAGCGCAGTTCACCAAGCAGAGGGGCTGAGGGTGACGGTGGGCGGTTCTTCAAGTTCCACAAAAGCTCCAGCAACAAAGGAACAACAACAAAATCTGCAGCATTTTCGTTTTTTTCGCTATCTTCCATACGGAATACACAGAGATGAATGCACTTATTCAAAACACACACGCACACATACACACACACACTCTCTCTCTCCTCTGCCCTTATGGCACA
This sequence comes from Oncomelania hupensis, assembly GCA_036898135.1. Taxonomy (NCBI): domain Eukaryota; kingdom Metazoa; phylum Mollusca; class Gastropoda; order Littorinimorpha; family Pomatiopsidae; genus Oncomelania; species Oncomelania hupensis. The sequence continues at coordinate 37,196,390 of CM072527.1, forward strand.
CTTATACGCACGCATACGCTTATTCTCACTCTCTTTCTCTCCCCTCCCTCCCTCCCTCTCTCTCTCTCTCTCTCTCTCTTATTTTCCTTACACACACACACAACCGTGTAGAAACGCCGTTGTGACGACTTTCATGAAACTCTACATATATTACTTTGACATTTTTACAAATTTGTCCATTTTGTAAAGCTAACCCTAACCATAACTCAAATCCTAACCCAAACCCAAACCCTTAACCTAACCCTAACACGGCCCTAACCCTAACGGAACACTGTTTTGACGTCAAAATAACGGGGTCCGTCAAAAGAAAGTACGTAGAGGTTCAAGTGTATGTCAGAATAAAGGCGTTTCTACCTAGCCACATACACACACACACACACGCACGCACACACACACACACCCACGCGCACACACACACACAATACTCTCACACACACACACACACTCCCTCACCTTGTAAAATCAATAACGTAATCAAACAAGCAAATTTCCAAGTCAGTTCACGATTAAAACTTGGACGTAGCAGCGTGATGTGATTAGGGGTCTTGTGTTCCGCTAGTACTCACGCTACTGCAGCATACTCAGTGCATTGTAGTGTTGTTGTTTTTTAAGCCATGCGGGCGTCGATGCGTAAGTATCGACCAGTGACAAGCTGACCAGTGATGACAATATTTGCTGACGCCCTGCCAAACCATGGATACTAGTATATTATTTAAAAAAAACAAAAACGAAAACACCTAGAACTTAAGGTTTTAAGACAAAGTTTGCCTACGGCTGACAGGTGAAGACGCTGCTGCAGGTGGACGATATCCTCCCCAACACCTCACACACTAGAATTCACTCAGCGCTGCTTCGACGTTCCTACCTAGATGTTAGCCTTTACAACCACAACAAACACACACACACAATGCAGGAAAACTTCACAATCAATGACAATTTGAATCCTCATCACCGCCTGACAGTTCTTCACCACAAACACGTAGTACACAGGCAGTGGCTTAAGCTACACTTTTAATCTTTTTTTTTTTAAAGTTGCGTAACTGTGAAGACGTTGAAGACACTCTCTTAAATAGGCGTGAAGACGTTCAACGAGGCTGAAGAAGACGCTTGCAACAGAGGATCCAAACTAGTCGCGAGTCTGGTAGAAGCGACCCCCCCAAAAAAAATTGAGCAGTCACAAAACGGCAATAAAAAAACAATTTGGTTGCCGACACCACAAAGCAGGAAATGGTACACACAAAAGTAGAAAGCTGCACTGTGTCAGAGTGACAAGAAATGGGCCCAAAGAAGATAGAGAAGAGCCAGAGCAGAGACAGAAGCCACAACCTCAAACGTGCAGGACGCCAGGGCGACTGAGGGAGAGAACTGGAAACATTGCTCACTATTGGAATTAAATCGAATTCCCCGTTTATGTGGACATATATTTAATAACGTTCAATTAATTTGATCAGGCGAGGGAGGGGAATAATTTAGCAAATTGGGCGGGTAAATACGGAGATTAGGCGGCAGTCAGCGGGGCCATCTAATCAACTTAGTGTAGCGCCCACTCCACCAGCCTCGGCCAGGGAGACGGAGAGGGGTGGGGAGGGGAAAGGTGAGGGACCCTGCGAGGAAAACATCGTTAATGTCGTTTTACTACCCTCCCTCACTAATTGTGACTTCACTTCTAATCTTCCCGTCTTTGAAAAAACATCATCTTTGACTCGCGGCTTTTCAACCAAGGGGGAGGGAAAAAAAAAGTTGTTTGAACAAGACGTCCGCAGACGGTTCCTAAAGGCAAGTCTTTTAAAGTTGCGTTGAGGTGTATTCTCTCCCAGTCTCTCTTTCATTTTTTTTTTGAATTCGCACTCCTCCATTCCTTCTCAACCATCCCCACCCTGTTGATGGGAGTGATAAGTTTTATAGATTGCGCTACAGGGGAAGATGAGGGCATTGTGGTCTGCAGTTTGTTTCCATGCAAGCTATGCGTTAGGCTGTGTTATAGGCCTGCTGCGCTACGCTGTGCTAAGGGGTGCTGAGCTCTGTTTTGCAAATAGTGATTGTGCGCCATGGTTGGGGCGCTATTTTGTAATTGATGAGTCGCCGGCCGCCAGAGACATCGGTCCATGCATCACACTTGACAACATGACCCCACTTTGCCAATTGCACTGGGCGCGCGCGCACCCAACTTTGGCGCGTGCACGCATGCGCAGTGGCTGCCGGAAGCGCGTGCTTTGACTAATGAGGTCCGATGGTGTATGGTCCTCACTGCAATGATACGGGGCTTTCCCTTTTTACCCGTTACCGTTCCTAGGCACGGACTGCCATCGGCCTGTGGCCATGGGGGAAGGTTTTGGGTCTTGGAGTGGTGGAGCAGGGAACGGCATTGATGAGACCGAGGAGACTGAGCATGAAGGATTCTTAGGTCGATGTATGCCGTCTACACTTATTGTTGTGCTCTGACAAACTAACATGGCGCAACAAAACCCAATTCTCAACTGTTCCAACATAACAGGTAGCCTCTATCGAAAACTGGTCTAGTACTAGGGAGTGTCAGCAATGACCGAAAATCAGGTTTTCGTGGCTGCTACGTCACTGGGAATTACCGGTGTTTTCCAGGTTACACAACGTCACAGTTGTCTCACCACCGTCACACGAGTTTTGGGGTCAGCACTCGTGTTTTCGTTGACTATTTTCGTCAGGCAGATTTATCTCACACAGATTACCTCATTAAATTAAAATCTACTGCAGTGTGCATAAAAACAAAGCTCCAAGGACTAGTAAACACTGCGATCTTTATGATCATGTCGCTGACTGCTTCAAAACAGAGCCGCTGCATTGCATTTGAAGCAGACCGTTTCAACCATGTTTCTCGGCATTTTACACCACAGAAAACTTGCTGGTAAAACAAGGTTGGCTAATGCAAGTACCAAGTGTATTTGTAATCATGTATTGATACTATAAATGTGTCAAAACACTCACCGAAAACCGTCGAGAAGCTTTTCGTGGAAACCTGCAAAAGTCCCACGAAAATGGCTGCTTTCGCCCACAGGAACTACTTGGCGGAAGTACACAGGCGTCAACAATCCGAGGGAATCCCCACCGAAAGTGTCTTTTCGGCCTTTGCTGACACTCACTACTGTCACTTTGTCTTTCGAACTTAAGAGGTCCAAGAGGCGAGGAAGCCAATTTCATTTTTGACATTCAAAATGACGTTTGAACTCACGATAGGGGAACGAGTTCTTTCAATTTTTAAAAAAACATATCACAATTGGTTTTTTTAACGGTTCAATGTTTTTAGTGCTAGTGACAGGCTTAGCATGTGACCTAAGCAGCAAAGTTTTAATCAGCGCAAATGGAAACAGGTCAGGATCACGACAAAATCTATAAATATTAAACAAGTAAATATTATAAATAAGTAGGAAATGCATGCTCAATCAAAAAATATATATATATATACATACATGCATACATACATAAAAACGAACTACAGCAGCTTCTAATAGTAATTTTATTTTCGTCTGCCAAAGTCATAAACTGTAGGCTGTAAAAGTCTTTATAATGTACATAAGATAATAAAGGATTTAAAACAATAATTAAAAAGGCAAGAAAATGCTTTTTATTCTGAAAACACACACACACACACACACACACACACACACACACACACGCACGTATGTATGTTCAGAAAAAAATAAGCTTCTAGAAGTAGAAGAAGTAGAAGAGATTGCATGCAAGCCTACGTGTAGATAGGCTAATGATTATGACATCGTGTTTTCCCTATTGCTAAAAGGATCACGATTCAACACAGAAAGCTGCACAGCCACTGGCCTCGTTTGTCCTTCACATTTATTTCCAATGGTAGCAGCCGCAGGCAGAGAAAAGCAAACCTCCCTTCAATTGCTGCCCGGATTAACAATTCCACTACCCCTCCCATCCTTTCCTGTCCGGTCTCCCCCCCCCTCTCCCTACCCCACATCCTCCCTCCTCTCCCCTCCCCTCTTCCAGACAAAGCACCTCCCCAAAGACACGCACCACATTAAATCTCCCTGTACCTGCATGTATTTGATTGGATTTTATGTTATTTGACTGAGCGTGGATATTATAACTGAAACATAACTTGCTGTAGTGAAGATCACCTCTCTCCCCCATCGTTCACTGCACCCTCACTCCACCCCCGGCACATGAAAACTGACTCGACCGATTTTTTTTTCTGTTTCTATGCATATACGTTTACTAGTCTTCTGCTCAGTCATTTAGTATAGCTTATTTCCAGACTTATATGGAAATGCTTTGAAATAATAATAATAATAATAATACAGGATGCTATGTACGCGCCTTTCCCCAAGGCTCAAAGCGCGGCGATCTATACCAACATACACGCTCACCTGTCTCATTTACCCTCACACACACCAAATACACATATATCACTCAAACAGGTGGTGTAAAGGCAGGAAATCGCTATTAGAAGACGGAAGAAAATCGATTTAAAAAAAAAAATTTGAAATTTTTATATTGACTGCATCCTGTACAATTATTGATGGGAGGGAGGAAACCGGAGTGCCCGGAGAAAACCCTCGGTGACCTCAATAGTCTCGTACCTAAGTCACATACGTTCGCCCCTTGCGGGAATCGAACCCGCGACCTTCGGCATAGGAAACCGGCGACTTATCCACTGCGCCACGAGGTCGGTGGGAATCAGAACGAGCCAAATATCGATCTTTCGGTAGGTCGGTCCGTCCGTCGGTCCCTTGGAAATCCTATCCTATCCTATCCTATCCTTGGAAATCTTATCTCAAGAACCACTGAAACGGATTTTGACCAAGCTCCAGAGGAACATCACCTCGATCAACATCACACCGATCAACATCACCTGCCTGCCGTGTCGTCATATAGGAATGTCCGTAAAGGTCAAGGTCCCTGGAGTCCTCATGTGGCTAAACACGTTTTGAGCAATCTGTTAACAACGGCTGAAGCGATTGTGTAGAGTTTTGGTATACATGTACTTCAAATCACGGACCATCTTTCAAAAGCAGTCCGGTTGTCAGACAGTGGGTCGCGCCCTCCGTCGCCCTGAATGTCACTAGTTTTGTTGAAAACAAATCTCAATGATCTCGAGAATATATGAACCGAAATTCATCATTTTTTACTGTGTGCATACTTTAACTATTGCTAAACCTGTTAGATCATTTTTGCTTGTCACATAGTGGCCTATCATTCCATGATTTCCCTGTGCTTTCTTACATTCAAACCCAATCACAACACCGCTAACAAAAGGAACACTTTTGTAAATGCTTATTTTTCGGTTATGTGTGTGTGGGTGTGGGTGTGTGTGCGGGTGGGTGTGTGTGCGGGTGTGTGTGTGTGGGGGGGGGAGGGCGGGGGTGCGCATGTTTACACGGCGTTATTTGTACAAACTAGTGCACATCTACATACGTTCTTGGACAGACCTCCTTGTTTGGACGTCCATTTAATGATCCGTTAGGGTTAGGGTTAGGGAAAGGGTTAGAACACTTAAAAGTACTTAAAAAGGGGGTCGTAGCACGACCCATTGTCCACACAACGTATGTGGCGTTTGAGGAAAGTCTAAATAACGGTGTCTGAGCAAGTATGTGTGTTGATAGTTGAGAGTTGAAAGTAAAAAGAGGAGAGCGAAAAGGCGATTGTATGCAGTTGTTGATAAACGCTGAATAAAGTTTGAAAACTACATACGAAGACTTTGCCTTGTTGCTGAGTGAGCAGGCTGCGTGGATAAACGAACCTGAGTTACACTTTATCAGTACTTCAAGCATCGGGGCTGAATCAACTACTGATAGAAAAACACCATCAATCGAGTGTAACATTTTGTGTGTGTGGAAATACATTTAGAAATAGATTTATATTTGTACTTTCTCCAAGGTCGAGGTCGCTGAAGTCCATAGTTTCTTGTTTCACCAAACACGTTTTGCGTTTTATCTCTTAAATCAGCATAATAGAATTATTTGGATAAATTTTAGTCTGCGGATAGTTCAAAGAATGGTCAATCGTTTCATGTTTTCATTTCCTTGAAACGGATAGTTCAAAGAATGGCCAATCGTTCCATGTTTTCATTTCCCTTGGAACGGATAGTTCAAAGAATGGCCAATCGTTCCATGTTTTCTTTTCCCTTGGAACGGCTAGTTCAAAGAATGGCCAATCGTTCCATGTTTTCATTTCCCTTGGAAAGGCTAAAGCTCAGACGGAAACGTCCGACGAAAATGAACACTTTTTGCAAATGCCGGTTTTTAGCTAGATGTGTAAGTGTCTGGAAATACATTGGAATGGCTTGCCATCTTGTTTGGAGTTGTTATTTTGCCATCCACGGTCGTCTTTGCCTGACAATCGACCAATGTGGGCCTGTTGGCAATGACTGCTGGTGCGCATCACGTATGAGGTGCCTGCGCGCCGTATGAGTAAAAATGCTATAAATATCATGCTTTCTATGTATATACAATGCATTTTATGTGAATATAAGTCTTTCTACATACATACAATACATTCTATGCACATAGAATATATTCTATAATACAGAATTTAATCCAAGAACATAAGTGTAATTGTTCGTTCATGGAATGAATTTCTTATATTATAGAATAGATTTATATATTCTAGAATTAATTTCTATGTTATGGAATTTATTTCTTTATTATAGAAATTGTTTCTATATTATAAACATTATTTCTATATTATAGAATGTATTTCTATATTATAGATTTTTACAGTATAGAATGTGTTTTTTAAATTATAAAATAGATTTCTATATTCTAGAATTTATTTTTACGTTATATAATAGATTTCTATATTATAGAATGCATTTTTTTTATAATTATACAATTTTATTCTATGTCAAACGAGGCTATGCTACATGTATGTCAAACGAGGCTATGCTACATATATGTAAAACGAGGCTATGTTACATGTATGTCAAACGAGGCTATGCTACATGTATGTCAAACGAGGCTATGCTATGTCAAACGAGCCCCTTACAGTCTTGACCTCAAATGTCCATGGTAGAAAACATTTTTGTGAGTATTTCCGATTGTTTCCCATTGACTAGCCTCGTTTGGCATAAAATAAATTTATATAATTATATACTATAGAAAAGCGTTTTATAATATAGAAATGCATTGTTATATATATAACATATATGTATATGTGTTGTATATTTATATAAATAAATTCTATAATATTGAAATAAATTATATAAAGTTATAAATAAATTCTATTATTATAGAAACCTATTCTATAATATAGAAATCCATTCTATAATACGGAAAAAAAAATTAAATAATGTACAAATACGTTCCATAATATAGAAATCCATTCGATAAAATATAAATAAATTATATAAAATAGAAATACATTCTATAATATAATATAGAAGTCCATTAAATAATACAGAAATCTATTCCATATTTGAGAAATTCATTCCATATATAGACAATTACACTTATGTTCTTGGATTAAATTCTAGATTAAAGAATAGATCCTATGTGCACATAGAATGTATTGCGTGCAAAATATGAATTATATACACACAGAATGCATTATATACGTAGAATGTTATTTATACTCATACGGCGCCTCATAATCAATACTCCTACTCCATCGGATGAGAGTATAAACCGAGTCTAGTCTAGTCGGTGCACGCAAGCATTCCATCGCGTGGACTTTAAAGATCCTGACGCTCATGTTCTATACGGGTGAGTTCCGGATACACAAATACACCCAGCATGCACTAGGTCACTTCCCCCATCCCCGGTCGCCCAGGGTTGTGCTCAGTTGTCCGGGCGTCAGACTATGCGCCCAAATGCTGCAAGTGGGCGCCTCAGGCTACTGGAGTTAGATCCTGTATCGGCCAGCGCCTTGAGCAGCTCTTGATCTGGAAAAGCGCTATATATATATATAAATAAATAAAAAGTAATTAAAATCAAGACTGTTTATTTGTTTATTTATTTACTTACATATTGAAAGATCTGTTCCGTCTTTTGTGTATGTTTATCCTGAAGAAGATCGTAGCTCGAAAGTTTGCCCTGTATTATTTTGTCTTGGTTTGTCGACATTACATTACATTACATGATTATTGCTTTAGGTCCAGCGGACTCTTCCGAGCCAAATCAGGACCGGACAACCCCCGATCCGCATAAACGATCTGCTGAAACAAAATGCTCTCCACCAGCCAGTCACTTTACAATAAAGACATCCCACGCTGGGGACGCTGAGGCTGTATTCTAAATTATCGAACCCCCATTTACTAAAACAAAATAGAATACAAACATCATTATAAATTATCAACAAAACACATACATATAAAATGCCTACATTGCTAAATAATAACATCATAGGAAGCCCTAGTGACCACCTGGCAGAAAGAGTCCAATATTCCCAAGCTGATCCCACAGATCTCACACACAAATAAGGAGTCTTGTCCCCAAAAGAGTTTTCAAGAAAAAAGGTAGGTGGCTGGTCTAGCGAAGAAGAAGATAGTATAGCAGATTGATAGAACAGAGCAGGAATGAGAAAGAACAAATGAGAAAGACAGCGACAGTGGGAATTTAAAGCACTACATTTCCAGAAAGTGGGGATACTATTTATACTGAAACCCCCGGCACCCCAACGGGGGAGTTTGTTGACATTAGCATTCTCTAAGTGTATTTGTCCATTTTGCTTGTCATTGTTGTGAAATCTCAATGCTAACAGTTTTCAGGATTTAAAAAAGCTATATTCTCATTTTAGTTTAAATTTGGTGTATTTATATCTCTCTGTTCCTTGAATCGAGTGACCGTGTTCGACGGCAGTAAGCGAGGTAACAATGTCGTCGATGAGGACGATGATCGCAGGAGTAGTGTTGCTATACTCAACGAGACGATAACGACGGGCGATTATATTGATAATTTTAATGATTAGGACACTTCTCCGCACCTCTCAGTCCGTTAGAGTGCAACATTTTATGTTGTTTATTTTTGTATGCCATTATTTATCTTTCTTTGGCATTGTTGTTGTTGAGGTAAGACAAGACACTGGTAGAAATGGCAGAGCCTATCATGCGCTTCGGATGTGGAGAGTGTGCTTGGTTCTGTAGCTTTTTGCGATGTTTGGTTGTGGGACCCTGCTGGGATTTGATGACAAAACGCAACGAGTCTAATGACGCTAGTTTTGACAAATCCATTAGCCGTTGTGTCCAGGTCTGTTCGTCTTTTGGTGACTTAAGCCTAGCAAGGTCTGACGACAAACGTTTTGATTGCAATCACAATGACAGTGAATGTTTGGAGTCGTGATTTGAATGTGAGGATTGACGCTTTGAGTGTTCAGTAGCCACACTAAAACCTTTGATTTTGGTACACACTGCGCATAAACAAAAAGCACAAGAGTTGTTACCCTTGCTGCGCCGAAAGTCAAAATGTGTGAAAAGCAGCGAAGAAGAATTTTTGCATTACACGTTAGCATAATTATCATTTGTCAAGTTCAGAGAAAAATACGATATCCTATAAACATTCAAGTGACTGTACCATCTCTATTACTTCACAGGTATGTTTCACACTCCACGTTCCTATCTGGCCGGTCTTAGCCATTATTAGCCATTTTCTCAAGATCACGTGAACAAAGAAGCGCGTTTCATTGGTTACCATGCTGAATGACCCGCAATCAGTTCGTCGAAATTAGGGCATGTTCTAAACGTGGAAAATCATCGCAAATCACGCTGCGAACCGATTTGACTGAGATGATTCGGTGATAGTCTCACGAAAACAATGACTCAAGTCATGAATTTCCCTAGGATTGCAATCAAAACGTTCGCCGTCACTTGTACGTATCTCGCAGTCTAAGGACGCCTGAGATTCAAAATCCATACTGAAGATGCTGCTCTTGGAGTTCTATGTACAAGGATGTTAAAATTACCATTTATAAAAAATATATTATTAACACACACACACACACACACACACACACACACATACTTGCGCAGACACCGTTATTTGGACTTTCCTCTATCGCCACATACGTTCTGTGGACAATGGGTCGTGCTACGACCCACTTTTTAAGTACTTTAAAGTGTTCTAACCCTAACCCTAACCCTCACGGATCATTAAATGGACGTCCCAACAAGGAGGTCTGTCCAAAGAACGTATGTAAACTTGCACTAGTTTGTCCCAATAACGCCGTGTAAGCATCCTCACACACACACACACACACACACATCCAACTGACTCGCTGTATTTTGTCAGCGCACGACAGCCAGTATGGTGCACCTGAGTCTGTCCATTACTCTGATTACTTGCTGCTTTGCGTGTCAGCTCTGGAACCAACCGGGCAGGCAGGGTATCTGGGACTCTGTGCGGCACCAGAAATACATGGCGATGCTGGGTGTCTGTGATCTATCAAGTGGAAAACACTCACCCGTAGTCAAAATGCCAGTACCAAATCGCGCCTTCGCCCAAATATATTGGCCTGCGAATTTTGTTGTTTGTTTGTTTTTTTTACCTGTCAACATCCCTGAAGGAGTTTTCTCAGAAAGTCGGGTAGTAGGATATCTGCATCATTCAAGCCGTTTTTACCTCATCCCAACCTTTTCAAGGTACGAGTTTTTGTTCCAAATATTAAACTTGCAGCTCAGTCCAAGACAGCCTACCTTTTAGTCACTTCTTCTTCCCATTAGTTCACAGCTGAGGATACTTTGGTCAAGGTTCACTGGATCGTGTGCTGCCTCTTAGCTATGATCAAGTGCAGACAAACTGAAGTTAGTTTCATTTTCTGAGAAAGTTTTAACCTGGCTAATGAGAACTACAGAGAACTACTGAGTTGGCGCTACCATGAGCCCGGTAGGAGTGTAGCTGACAAGTCCAACATCGTAGACATACTCGGGGAAAAAAACAACGTTTCAACCTAAACATCGTTTAAAACAACATTAAAAGAACAATAATGATGACGATGAAGCCCACTCGTAAGACGCAGTATGCTACTACCTACCTACCTACCTACTACTACTACTACTACTACTACTACTACTACTACCCCCGTTGTGGTGCCGGGGGTTTCAGTATAAATAGTATCCCCACTTTCTGGAAATTTAGTGCTTTAAATTCCCACTGTCGCTGTCTATCTCATTTGCTCTTTCTCATTTCTGCTCTGTTCTATCAATCTGCTATACTATCTTCTTCTTCGCTAGACCAGTCACCTACCTTTTTTCTTGAAAACTCTTCCGGGACAAGATTCCTTATTTGTGTATGAGGTCTGTTGGATCAGCTTGGGAATATTGGACGCTTTCTGCCAGGTGGTCATTAGGGCTTCCTATGATGTTATTATTTAGCAATGTAGGCATTTTATATGTATGTGTTTTGTTGATAACTTATAATTATGTTTGTATTCTATTTTGTTTTTGTAAACGGGGGTTCGATAAATTAGAGTACAGCCTCAGCGTCCCCTGCGTGGGATGTCTTTATTGTAAAGTGACTGGCTGGTGGAGAGCTTTCAGTTTTGCCACTACGGTTGTTTCAACAGATCTTTTATGCGGATCAGGGGTTGTCCGGTCCTGATTTGGCTCGGAAGAGTCCGCTGGACCTAAAGCAATAATCATGTAATGTAATGTAACTACTACTACTACTACTACTACTACTACTACTACTACTACTACTACTACTACTACTACTATACTACTACTACTACTACTACTACCACTACTACGAACATTTATATACCGTCCAGTCTAGACAAAAATAGTCTGCTCTATAGGCGCATATACCAACACTGCACAAGTATACAATGTCATCCATTCTAGCAGCGTGCTGAGGGAGAACAGGGATTAATGAAAAAAGAAGGTGGAAAGACGAAGTCAACAAGGATGAACCCTGAAGCGAGAAACACGAAACGGAATAGGCGTTGAGGGAATAGAGCTAATGATACCTCTCCGCCACAACCTTATCCAATATCCCCCTTGTTTTCTCTCATTTTCACCCGTCTTGTTGTCCGCCTGGAATGAAAAGATTTGCTCCTACTAAGCTAAAGCCTTCGCCACGTTCGTTGGTCTTTCTAGATTTGTCTCCAGCTTCGATCTGCTTGCCTGAAACAGCGAATAAAGGCGGAAAGTCGCTGGAAATTCTAAGACCGAGTTAGCCACATGAAAAGTTTCCATTCCTCTTTGCCGTTTCTTCAGCACCACACTGTCCTCCCTCCATGTTACTTTTTCAATTGGACAGTGGATCTATACACACTATTACAAAAATTATATATATATATATATATATATATATATATATATATATATATATATATATATATATATATATATATATATATATATGTATACTGTATATATATCTATATATGGGGGGGGGGGGTGCGTGTATATATATATATATAGGCTTATATGTGTGTGTGTGTGTGTGTGTGTGTGTGTGTGTGTGTGTGTGTGTGATTTGATTTTATTTTTATTTGTTAATGGAAAAGGTTTAGAAACGTAGCGTCGTTATTGCAGTTTTTTTTTTCAACCTATGCCGCTTTAATTCACTATACTTACACAATTACACGCTTCAGTCCCTCTCTCTGTGTCATTTGTGTGTGTGTGTGTGTGAGAGAGAGAGAGAGAGAGAGAGAGAGAGAGAGAGAGAGAGAGAGAGAGAGAGAGAGAGATGTAAGACGTTGTTAATTTCAAGACCACAGGCCAGCAAACGTTCATAAGTGTACAAACACAAAAGTACGCGTCCCTAAAATCAGTCCTTAATTTAAATGCAATGAAGACACACCAGTAAAAACATTTTTGCCATTAAGTTAACACACAATGTATACGACACACACACAAATGTCCTCTTAGTTTTGCCAACTCTATCATTCCTCATTTTCTTCCAAACGCATGCTTTAATTATCTCTGTTACTGAACTATCTAGCATCATTTTTCTATGAAATATACGTATTCTCTCCCTTATTCTTAAATGCAAATGTCTTCATTGCATCATTTTCTCACAAACATTGCACCCTTACTCACAATTATATCTGTCTATTCTCATCATGTTCTCATAAACATCTGCTTTCGGATATCAATATGTCCATCCGCAAACATTTTAATAAACAAACACCTGCATTTTAACACACATCTGTTAGTCTTGTATCATTTTCTCTCAAACACCTGGTCTGGCATGACGTCTGGCTATCTTGCAACCATTTTACCAAGTGAACACCTGCATTTTAACATGCACCTATATCTGTAAATTTTGCATCATTTTTCTCTCGAACACCAGCATTCTTAAACAATACACACAACTGTCTTTTTTACATTATTTTCTTTCAAGACATCGGGTTTATATATAAAAAAAATTTTAATCGTTCATAAACAATTTCTGTTTCTCAATTCCCTCTAGCATGCTCTGGTCGTTTCTGGCAAACCCTGTAAAGATACTTTGACAGGTGCATAATAACTTGTTCTTCATCGTTTGCCATAATCAATTCACCAGAAACATTGTTCGGACTTCCCACAACATACTCCAAAAGAGGGATACCCCACCCCGTCTTAATGCAGCGTACCATGTACACTAGTAAAACATATATTTCATCTTCATTTGCACTTTGACAGACTGGGCACCGAAGATGTCTTGGGATAACATCCTGACGATATAATATTAGTTTATGTATACGAATTTTTGAAACAACAAATCTGATATACGCTTTCCGAAAACAGCGAAGCTGCCTGACATTGAAGTAATGTTCACATCCACTGCCATAAAACTCAAAACTATCAAAGAAGTAATTTCAATCATCCAGTCTTGTCTGTACTGATCAATCAATCGCTGTTAAAAAAAATGCCCAGAAATACCTTCACCATCCCCCATCCCCTGCTGCATCCATACATTTCCACACCCATTTCTGAATACAAGTACTTTCACATTTTGGGAGGCACTGTGGTCCAATGGTAGTGCTTCGGCTTCCGGATCTGAAGGTCCCGGGTTCAAGCCCTGGCCGGGCCATTGTGTTGTGTCCCTGGGAAAGACACTTTACTTTTGTTTTCCTACTCCTTCGGATGAGAGGATAAACCGAGGTCTAGTCTGTGTCGCATGCATTCCATCATAACGGACTTTAAAGATCCTGACGCTCATGTCCTAGACGGGTGAGTGCCGGTAACAAGAACACACCCAGCATGCACTTGGTCCTTCTCCCCCATCCCTGGCTGCCCAGGATTGTGCTCATTTGTCCGGGCGTCAGACCATGCGCCCAAAGGCTGCGGATGGGCGTCTCGGGCGGTTTTGAGTTAGATCCTGTATCGGCCAGCGCCTTGATCCTTAGGCTAAGTCGCCTTACAAATGACGAACATTATTATTATTATTATTATTATTATTATTATTATTATTATTATTATTATTATTATTATTATTATTATTATATGCCCAAAACCTGCCCAGGCTGATAGAGAGAAAGAGAGAGAGAGAGAGGGGGGAGGGAGAGAGAGAGTAAGAGAGAGAGAGAGAGAGAGAGAGAGAGAGAGAGAGAGAGAGAGAGAATTTGTAGTAAGAAACGTCTCTGAAAACTGACAGATTGGAAATTTGATCCATTCCGACACCCGCTGAGTAATCTCCGGAAACATTTACGGAAATTGCCGACAAAAGACGAGGAGCGGGGTGTTTTGATTTTGTGACCATCGGAACTGTACCCGAACGCGTCTTTAGAAGCGAAGAGAAGAGGGCGGAAATTGTATTCAGAAGTCTCACATGTCAGTGCTTTACAAAAACAACGACGGACAAAAAATTTTTTTTAATCAAATAAAAAAGATAGCAAACCATGCAAACACAAACAGCTAATTAAGCTTACAAATCGCGTTGAGTTGTGGTCTGTTTTGTACACAGACACGTACACACACACACAGACACACACGTGTGTAGAACCGACGTTGCGATGACTGTTGTAAAAAAAAAAAACAGACATTATTTTGACACACTTTTCATTTTCTTGACATTATTTTGACATTTTCACATTTTTGAAGCTATCTCTAACCCTAACCCTAACCCTTAACCTAACCCTAAAACAGCTGTAACTCTACCGGAACCCTATTTTGACGTCAGCCTTCCAAAAAAGTCAAAAGAAACCATGTGGAGTTTCATGAGTGTGTCACTGTAACGTCGTTTCTACATGCCCGCGCGCGCGTACCCACACACACACGGTGCCACCTTACCCTCCCTCTCACATACCCATTATTAGCATTACGCCACAAATCCATCTACAGATTACAGTACATAATTGTTGCTTTAGGTCCAGCGGACTCTTCCGAGCCAAATCAGGACCGGACAACCCCCAATCCGCATAAAAGATCTGCTGAAACAACCCTAGTGGGAAAACTGAATGCCCTCCACCAACCAGTCACTTTACAATAAAGACATCCCACGCAGGGGACGGCTGAGGCTTTACCCCAACTACTCGAACCCCCGGTTACAAAAACAAAATAGAATACAAACATCATTATAAATTATCAACAAAACACATACATATAAAATGCCTACATTGCTAAATAATACAATCATAGGAAGCCCTAGTGACCACCCAGCAGAAAGCGTCCAACACTCCCAAGCTGATCCAACAGACCTCCTACACAAACAAGGAGTCTTGTCCAGGAAGAGTTTTCAAGAAAAAAGATAGGTCATTGATCTAGCGAAGAAGAGCAAATGAGGAAGACAGCGACAGTGGGAATTTAAAGCACTAAATTTCCAGAAAGTGGGGATACTATTTATACTGAAACCCCCGGCACTCCAACGGGCGGAACTGTTGCCGCAGTGAATCGGTCTTGCCTATAAAGGAAAGACAGGTTTTCAACTGGGGCATTCCAGTGACAAAAGGTCTCCTCTCTGAAAATCCTTAACGGGAAGAGAGGGGACCATAAACTGATTAAAAAAAAAAAAAAAAACAACTGGGGCTTTCACTTTTCCCTTTATAGGTTAGAACAATCTACATTGGCAAGATTGCTCATGACCCCAAGGGGTATTTTGACGTCAAAATAGGGCAGCCTTCCCAAAAAGTCAAAAGAAACCATGTGGAGTTTCATGAGTGTGTCACTGTAACGTCGTTTTTACATGCCCACGCACACATACACAGAGGCGCACACACAATTCACGCGCGCGCACACAAACACCGGCGCGCACACACATACACACACGCTCGCGCGCGCGTACCCACACACACACACGGTGCCACCTTACCCTCCCTCTCACGTACCCATTATTAGCATTACGCCACAAATCCATCTACAGATGGCAAAACAAACTACAGTCAGGTGAGAGCTGTCTTGACTGGAGGAGCAGCACAGAGCGGTTTTAGCCAAGAATGAACACCAGGGACCTTGACCTTTGAGGTTGAGCAAGTGTTAGAGCACGGGAGACTAGCCACTAACTGAGGTATAATGTTCCTGGGAAGTTTGGTCAAAATCCATTCAGTGGTTGTTGAGATAGGATCGTACAACGTGTTGTAGGCTAATTACTCAAAAACGTAATGAATAAATAAAACAGTAATAAAGTATTGATGCAAACATTTTACCTATCAAAATGTTAGCTCACTGAAGGAGTTTTCTCCGAAGCCCAGGTTCCATCTTTCTTTTATCAAGCCGTTTTCCACGTCACTACCTTTTCAAGGTACGCATTTTCGCGCTAAAGTAATGAAGGGTATCTTTAAAAATAGTACAAGGGAAATTACTCTTGATTGCATGAAAACCAATGCATTGGGAAAGTATACACAGGGTTGTTTCCCATGCTGTAAAATGTGTAATTGTAGATTATAGTCACACGACACCGAAGCGTATAGGCGACTACTGCTCACATTATTCTGACACCAGCGAACCAGTTGATGGTAAGGGGAAAATAATATGGTCACACATTGACCAATCCGGGATTCGAACCAGGTACCTTTCGGTTACTAGTAAGACGCTCTACCAACTGAGCTACCCGGCCCCACCACCCATGCTGTGGTAAAGTTATGCGAACTAAAACTTCTCGCGGTGGGGTTCTTATTTTTTACGTTTTCGTAGAGTTTTATAAGCTCAAAAAGCTGCTTAAGGCAATTACCCCTCTAGCTCTAGCCTCCCAAGGCGTCAGCCACAGAAAATGTTCAGTCTAAGACCTGCACTATTTTATAATTACAGCTTCCGGAACAAAAGGTGCAAGCGAACTTTTTTTTTTAATTAAAAAATTGAAAGTTTCCTTGCTATGTCCTACTTCTGTAGTAAAATAGTGCCTTGAATTAACCTTCGCGATTTTGTATCTTATTAATTTACCCATTGTGTGTAGAAACCTATCCATACGACGCAAAGAAGAGAATTTAGTCCTATTAGTAGCCCTATACGTCGTGTGAAGGAAACTACCCATAATAGCCTAAAAACGTAAACGAGGAGTCCAAAACACCGTGCAGCAATCCCTCTCTTTGTCATGTGTGTGTGTGTGTGTGTGTATTTGTGTGTGTTTGTGCGTGTGCGCGCGCGCGTGTGTGAGAGAGAGACAGAGAGAGAGAATACTACAAATGATTTAATCAGTATAAGGCCTATGCTCCCTACTGAAGGGGTGTGCACACTGAATTTACAAACAATATATACATATGTAACACATACTCAATCAAAGGAGTCAATTCAACAACAAAAAATTACGAAATTGCGATCTCCCTCATTTTAAACGCTTTGTAGGCTACAAGGTGGGCTCTTTTCATAACTTTCGGACTGATACCGAGTTGTTATGTCCCTTGTGTTAAGAAACGAGAACGAACAGCGCGAAGCTCGTGATGAGACCGCTAGTAGGCTAATATGATACGTAGGCCTACTACGCAAGCAATGCTTCATGTTAAGCGACGTCAGGTGAGTACTTGAATGGGTGACCATTGATGAAAGGCAACCATCAAACGACCAACAACATTAGTGGACAACAAAAATGGGCTGTAGCATTACACAGTGGTACATCATTATTATTAGTCTAATAGTATCATATCATGTAATGAGTAATGTATCCACACCAAGTTATCTAACATTTATAAAGTCAGTTCGAAAGAGTCATCCATTATTTGAATAATATCGGCAGTCGCAAAATAAGTATACGATGTGAAAACATAATACATTTTTATATACCTATGTGAGTGAAATGACTACTACAGTGCACATACCAACATTAAATACTAATAAGTATGTAAAGTAAAAATATGTGTATAATTGCTTACTTTGGATAGTAATCTGGCATCATAGTCAGTTACTTTGGATAGTAATCTGGCATCATAGTCAGTTACTTTGGATAGCAATCTGGCATCATAGTCAGTTATTTTGGATAGTAATCTGGCATCATAGTCAGTTACTTTGGATAGTAATCTGGCATCATTGTCAGTTACTTTGGATAGTAATCTGGCATCATTGTCAGTTACTTTGGATAGTAATCTGGCATCATAGTCAGTTACTTTGGATAGCAATCTGGCATCATAGTCAGTTATTTTGGATAGTAATCTGGCATCATAGTCAGTTACTTTGGATAGTAATCTGGCATCATTGTCAGTTACTTTGGATAGTAATCTGGCATCATAGTCAGTTACTTTGGATAGCAATCTGGCATCATAGTCAGTTATTTTGGATAGTAATCTGGCATCATAGTCAGTTACTTTGGATAGTAATCTGGCATCATTGTCAGTTACTTTGGATAGTAATCTGGCATCATAGTCAGTTACTTTGGATAGCAATCTGGCATCATAGTCAGTTATTTTGGATAGTAATCTGGCATCATTGTCAGTTACTTTGGATAGTAATCTGGCATCATAGTCAGTTACTTTGGATATTTATAACTGTGATATACACACACCCTACTACCCAGGCTTCACGCTCACGTGCGCGCACAGAAATTGCAGATGTCGTTCGTGCACTGCAGTTGATTTCGCCTGATGCCCCTAATTTTGTTCTTGGCGATTTTAATCATTGTTACTTGCGCAGTTGTCTCCCTTCATTCAAACAGTTTGTCACAGTCAACACACGGGAAGATGCTATACTTGACTGTTGCTATGGCAACATTCCCCATGCATATAAATCTTTTCAGCTCCCTAAAATCGGACTATCCGATCACGACTCTGTACATTTGATCCCTTCATATAAACCTAAAATACTAACTGAGTCTGTCGTTGCCAAAACTGTAAAAGTATGGTCGGATGATTGTGTTGAGCAATTGCAGGGTTGTTTCGATTCACAGACTGGAATGTTTTTCTTGATTCCTCTGATGATGTTAATCAGGCTGCTGATGTGGTCACTGCACTATGTTAAATTCTGTGAAGACATGATTATTCCAACCAAACAAGTCAAAATCTATCCAAACAACAAGCCCTGGGTCTCGAGATCACTGAAAAATACTATTAATGAAAAGAAAATTGCATTTCAAACTGGGGATAGGGAAGAAAGAAAGAGGGTTCAGAGGAAATTAAGGGAGGAAATACGTGCAGCTAAGTTAGAATATAAAGAGAAATTTGAACGTCAGTTCCAGTCAGGCAACATAAGGGATGCTTGGAAGGGGTTGAAAACCTTATCAGGCCAGAATAAACCTCAGAGCAGTGGTTGCCTGCGAAGTGAAGATGAAAAGTTAGCTTTCTCTAACGAGCTGAATGATTTTTATTGTCGTTTTGAACGCAATGATTTGAGTGACAGTTTGTCTGAAGTTTTGGTTGATCTTCAGGAAAGGGTGAGAAATGGGGAGGGAGATGCTTCTGGTGACTTTGAGATCCGGGATTGTGTTGTTGAGTCCCACTTCAAGAGAATAAACCCCCGTAAGGCAATGGGTCCAGATGGCTTGTGTGGAAAACTGTTGAAAGTATGTTCTGCTCAGTTATGTGTTGTTTTCAGTCATTTGTTTTCTTTATCATTGAAACAATGTGCTGTCCCCTCAGTCTGGAAAAATTCCACTATCTGTCCTGTTCCAAAGTCTAGAAGCCCATCTGAGTTGAATGACTATAGGCCCGTTGCACTCACCAGCATCGCCATGAAATGCTTTGAGCGTATCGTCTTGAAAAAACTTCTCTCTCAAACACAACAGTTTCTTGATCCTTTTCAGTTCGCATACAAGCAAGACAGATCCACTGACGACGCAACAATCACTCTACTCAACAACGCTTATACACAGCTGGATAAACCTAGTTCTTTCGTTAGGATTCTCTTTATCGATTTTTCTTCTGCTTTTAATACGATACAACCTCATCTCATTGCGCTCAAACTTCTGGCCCTTGACGTCAATCCCAGGCTTATCCTGTGGATAGTCAGCTTTCTAGTTCACAGATCTCAGTCAGTCTGCTTCCAGCGAGCTCTCTCCTCTACTCGAACTACATCAACTGGCTCCCCTCAGGGCACTGTACTATCTCCTGTTCCGTTTACTCTGTACACCAACGATTGCACAGGCTCTGAAAATACACCTCTCATTAAGTACTCAGATGACTCTGCCCTTCAAGACCTCTCCAACTCTGCAACTGTTTATCTAAAGGAAGTGCAAAGGTTTATTGCATGGTGCAAAGAGAATTTTTTAAATATAAATGTGAAGAAAACTAAAGAACTGATTATTGATTTTAGAAAAAACCCATCTGCTGTGCCTGACTTAGTGATTGATGGAGAAAAGGTGGAGAGAGTCTTGGAATACAAATATCTGGGAACAATACTTGACAATAAGCTTACCTTTGATTCCAACACTACTTCCATCCATAAGAAATGTCAGTCAAGAATATATTGCCTCCAGAAATTGCGCTCTCTGAAAGTCAACAAGTCTGTTTTATGTAACTTTTACAGATGTTTTATTCAATCGGTGCTGACCTTTGGTTTTCTTTGCTGGTTTGGAGGTCTCAGTGTGAGGAGTAAGAATGTGTTGGATAGAATTGTGAAGGTGTGTGGGAAAGTGGTGGGTGAAAAGCAGGAGAGTTTGTGTGTGTTGTACGAAAGGCAAGTAAGAAAGAAAGCGAGCATGATTGTAAGAGACTCCACTCACATCCTAGCCCAGCACTACCAGCTCCTTCCTTCTGGTCGCCGTTTCAGAGTGCCAAATGTTTCTACAGTTAGAGCTAAGAACAGTTTTGTACCCAAATCAGTACAAATTCTTAATAAGTGTTGACTGAATGAGTTGGGTGCGAGTGGTTTATGGGAGTACTAGAGATGAATTTTATAATATTTGCAGCAATTTTTCAACTATTCAGTATGTATCTAGTTAACTAATGCATAAGTTTTAAAATCTGTGATTGTCAGTGCTAGAATGATACGCAGAGTTTGATGATTGTATATTTTTTTAAAGATGCTTTATAACGTTTATAATTTTATAATCTCATGTCTAACCCGTGTGTGTGTGTGTGGATGTGTGTGTGTGGGTGTGTGTGTTTGTGGGTAGGTGTTTTATTTATTTATGTTGAAGTGCAATAAGGACATGTAGTGTGATATGTATTTTAAGTTTTACAATGTGTCGGAAATGTTCTTGTTAATATGTACATAAGCGTGATTACACGTACATGTTTACATGTTTATAGTATTGTTACATTTTATTACCTTTTGCTGACAGCAAATCCATGTTAGAATTTCTCCTTGGAGATAATAAAGTTTTCTGAATCTGAATCTGAATAGTAATCTGGCATCATAGTCAGTTACTTTGGATAGCAATCTGGCATCATAGTCAGTTACTTTGGATAGTAATCTGGCATCGTAGTCAGTTACTTTGGATAGTAATCTGGCATCATAGTCAGTTACTTTGGATAGTAATCTGGCATCATAGTCAGTTACTTTGGATAGTAATCTGGCATCATAGTAAGTTATTTTGGATAGTAATCTGGCATCGTAGTCAGTTATTTTGGATAGTAATCTGGCATCGTAGTCAGTTACTTTGGATAGTAATCTGGCATCGCAGTCAGTTACTTTGGATAATAATCTGGCATCATAGTCAGTTAATTTGAATTGTAATCTGGCATCGTAGGCATTGCTAAATATTACAGACTACAACTAGTATTATTGCTTTCGTGGCTGATGACCAGGGTCGGATTATGATCTTCATGATGGGGGAGAAGGGTTCTTGTTTCACCCCATTTTATATTTCACTGCGCAAAATGTAGTCTTTTATTGAAGTGAACTAAAATCCGATTCTTTGAAAGAAAACCCCACCTTTCTTCTTTAAGAAGACTGACAACTAAAAACACATTTTAACTCTGTGATATTATGCAGCCCCAGGGGTCGGGGTTGATGTTTCTGGGTTCTAGGGAAGGGTTACAATAAACTGGCACTAAAACAAATAACCGTCATTTTCATTTTGGAAGTGTCCAGAAATTTTGAAAGACCGAAAACAAAGCTTGCTCTATGTGTGATGATATTTTGGGGAAGATACGTTTATCTTATTAGGGGGTAAGACTTTTAGATAGATGGGGCGTTATGCTACCTCTATCGGTCGTTCTTTTATCAGAATTCCAATGCGGTGTGAGAGACTAATCACGGTGATTGGTCACATAAAATTTATAGTTGTACTCGGGCTTTAAAGTATCATTTGGCTCAATTTCAGAAATGCTTATTACTAATCAAAAGACTAGGTTACTTGGTCTCAAGAGAAGAAAAACTAGTAGATACACAACAATACAAATAGAATGACACCAGTCGTATGTATGTGATTTCACTATTTATATAGTCAACACAAATTCTAACATTTCTTCGTTAACATGTAAATTAATAATTATAATTGTTGAGTCAGTTGATCAAGTTGAGGGTTCCTGCCTCTCAGGATGATCGGGCGAGTCTTGTAGCTATGGGGTTCGGACGTGGCGAGGTAGAATCTAGGTTGTTCTCCTTCTGTACCACGGGAGCAAGCGTCATGCATTGACTCCACAAACCGTCCCAGAGCTGAACTGTAAAAGTCAGAACTCTGGCTACAATATTCTAATCAGAGATGGGTATGCGGTAACCTCGGCACTGAGTCCATAGCATCAGACACCTGCCGAGTTTCCCCGGTGCACACTTCGATCCGAATCTTAAAACTAAGATATCACAATCAACATGTACAACATGTCAGACACAATAATCGGTATCTAAACACATGGCAATCAATATAATATAAACATACACGTATCAAACTACTAGTGTTAACTTACCTCTAGTCTCTGGGAATCATGAAACCATCTCTAGTCTTATCACTGAGGCTTTCTGGTTCACTGCAGTCTGTTCCTTTGACCCTCGTGGCTTCATAATTCGTTTTCGACTGAAGAGCTAACATTTGGGGTCCGAGGATATCCATGGGGTTCTACGCTCTCTGACCAATCGTTTAATTCTCGTTTCTTAATCTCGCGCATATGGGACTACATTTGAATATTCTTTCTTTGAAAATTCTTCCCACCTGTTCTACTTGGGAGACACGCTGGGTTATATCTGACGTCGTGTCAGAGATGCACCAGGCTAGATCACATAGAGATATTAGTCGCATAGGCTAGTTAGTGCTTAAGAGACCCTGGTCATATTGGCGGATTAAGCTACTTAAAATTCTTGGTTTACGAGTTCTGCCTGCTTGTCTGGGGAACGA
This sequence comes from Oncomelania hupensis, assembly GCA_036898135.1. Taxonomy (NCBI): domain Eukaryota; kingdom Metazoa; phylum Mollusca; class Gastropoda; order Littorinimorpha; family Pomatiopsidae; genus Oncomelania; species Oncomelania hupensis. The sequence goes on from CM072527.1 coordinate 37,219,879, forward strand.
ACAGTTCAAGAAGGTTAATTTGACACATGTGGTCCTCGCTTTAGATAACTAGTGAATTAACTTCAAATTCATTCGATACTATCTGTTTCTCGCTACACTAATTTAATACATTTTTGCCGGCAACATTTCTGTTGTTACACTATGCCATCACTCAAACTGAAAACAAATGTTTGCACTATGAAAATACGCAGCCCAAGAGCTTGATGTTTCTGGGTTCTAGGAAAGAGTTGCAATAAATTGGCACTGACAAATCCGAGGATACTGTCCATCTTAATTTGGGGAGTGTCCATTGATTTTATCATGTGCACTTCCTTCTTTGAAAAGACCAACAACTAAAAACACATGTTTGCTCTGCCCAAGGGCTCGAGTTGATGTTCTTTGCTATCATGGATCCATTCTACTTGGTTAATCATGTCCCTGTACACGCACACACGCACATACACACACACATGACAAAACACTTCAGAAGAATAGCTGCCTCATTTTATTAAATGATAAAATCTACCCACACACACAAACAAAACACATGACAAAACACTAAAGGAGAATAGCTGCCTCATTTTATTATATGAAAACAAAATACAGCAGTCTAATACATTACATTACATGATTATTGCTTTAGGTCCAGCGTACTCTTCCGAGCCAAATCAGGACCAGACAACCCCTGATCCGCATAAAGGATCTGCTGAAACAACCCTAGTGGTAAAACTGAAGGCACTCCACCAGCCAGTCACTTTACAATAAAGACATCTCACGCAGGGGACGCTGAGTCTATATTCTAATTGATCGTACCCCCGTTCACAAAAACAAAATAGAATACAAACATCATTATAAATTATCAACAAAACACATACACATAAAATGCCTACATTGCTAAATAATAACATCATAGGAAGCCCTAATGACCACCTGGCAGAAAGCATCCAACATTCCCAAGCTGATCCAACAGACCTCACACACAAATAAGGAGTTGTGTCCCGGAAGAGTTTTCAAGAAAAAAGGTAGGTGACTGGTCTAGTGAAGAAGATAGTATAGCAGATTGATAGACCAGAGCATGAATGAGAGGGATTATTAAGCCTCTTTATAAGCAGAAGGGGGACAAAGACAATGCAAATAATTATCGTGGAATATCTATCTTGAGCTGTTTTGGTAAATTGTTTACAAGCTTAATTAAAAAAAGACTAGATTCTTTCTTGGAGTCTAATAATGTTCTGGATGAAGAACATGCTGGATTTAGGGGTGGATATTCTGTTTCTGATCATATATTCACTTTACACTCGCTTGTTGAATTCTTCCTATCAAAGAAAAAGCGTTTGTACTGTGTTTTTATTGATTATGAAAAGGCATTTGATTTTGTTAACCGTTCTTTGTTATGGCAGAAATTATTAAATTCTAATGTAAACGGAAATATACTCCATATAATAAAAGACTTGTATAATAAAGCAAAATCACAGGTACAGTGGAATGATACTCTTTCTGATTATTTTTCTTGTAAAACAGGTGTCAGACAAGGTGAAAATCTGTCTCCGTTATTGTTTGCTGTATCTTTGAATGATTTAAAAAGTTTTCTTGGTGAAAAACTAATTGGTCTAAGAACTGTTAAGCTTGCAGCATCGGATATTTTTCTGGATGATGACTATATTGAGACTCTGTATAAAATGTTTATTTTGCTATATGCCGAAGACACCGTAATTTTTGTGAATCTTCTGCTGAATTACAGTCTTCTTTAGATGCTATGCATCAATATTGCACTAAATAAAAATTAAAAGTCAATGCTGCTAAAACTAAGGTCGTTGTTCTGTATAAAATGTTTATTTTGCTATATGCCGATGACACCGTAATTTTTTGTGAATCTTCTGCTGAATTACAGTCTTCTTTAGATGCTATGCATCAATATTGCACTAAATACAAATTAAAAGTCAATGCTGCTAAAACTAAGGTCGTTGTTTTTTTCAAAAGGCAAAGTCAGAAATCTACCTAATGTATTTTACAATGGTGTTAAATTGGCTGTGGTATATGATTTTCAGTATCTCGGAATTAAAATTAACTATAATGGTAGCTTTAAACCAGCCCAAAAAAATTAATATGATCGTGCCTCTAAAGCTATGTTTTCTCTTTTAAGAAAAATTAGAAAGCTTATGTTACCACTAGAAATTCAAATTGATCTGTTTGAGAAAACTATAGTTCCTATTCTGTTATATGGTTCAGAGATATGGTGTCCTCAAATGAGTGACCTTGCCACTAAACTGCAACTGCATTTTTATAAACTAATTTTAAAGCTGGGTAAGTCTACTCCTTCTCAAATGATTGTTGGTAAATAGGGCAGGTTCCTCTGGAGTTACAGGCAAAGCAGAGAATGTTAAATTTTTGGTATAAGCTTGTCCACCCTGATAACAGTAATAAATTGTCCAGCGTTATGTACACTTTTTTGTTTCACATTGATTTGCATAAATGGTTATAAATCTTCATTTCTCGATTCTGTGCGGAAAGAGTTAACTAATCTAGGACTTGGTAATATTTAGTTCAATCAGGGGATAACCAATGTTTTGCCTTCTGCTTCAGTTTTTAAGTGTACAATTAAACAACGCCTACATGATCAGTTTATTCAAGGCTGGTTCGAGGAAATAAACAATAATGAATTTTACTATAATTATCGAATGTTTAAGCTACATTTTGAATTTGAAAAATATTTGCGTGTTTTACCAACAAATCTTGCAATATCTGTTCTAAAGTTTAGGACACTTAACCACAGAATGCCAGTGCAGAGAGGCCGATATTTTAACATTCCTAGACACGAACGTGTATGTCAAAAATGTAATAGTGGCGATCTTGGTGATGAATTTCATTATTTAATTTTGTGTTCACATTTTTGTAACTCGAGAAGAGAATTATTAAAATCATATTTTTACAGATATCCCAAAGCCATCAAATTTCAAGAATTATTGTCATCTAACAAAAAGTCAGTATTATTAAAGCTTGTAAGTCTAATGAAATTAATAATTAAACAAATGTAATGTTTTTATCCCATGTCAAAAATTAATATAGTTCTGATGTTGACAGGTTATGAGTAGTAAAAACTATTTCAGTAGTTTGTCATTGATGTGTTTAGATTGAATTGTATTGTTAGTTATGATTCATAGTTGTTATCCCCAATCAAGTTCTTTAATCTTCTTTTCCCCACTCAATACCTCCCCTTGCCACTTCCCCCCTTCCCCCTCCACGCTATCCCGCTGTATAAATAAATAGATTTAATTTTTTTTTAAATCTAAAATGTTATATAATTAATTATTTTGCATGTTTGTGTATATTATTTTAACCATGTCCATGTGCCCTTAATGGTTTTTTTCTGGAATAAAATTTGCCTTGCCTTGCCTTGCATGGACATTGAAAAAATGGCAACATTTTAAAAAAAGATTAAAAAAAGAGAAAGAACAAAGGAGAAAGACAGCGACAGTGGGAATTTAAAGCACTAAATTTCCAGAAAGTGGGGATAGTATTTATACAGAAACCCCCGGCACCCCAACGGGGGTAGTCTAAAACAATATAAACAGAAACCTAATGTTACGACACATAACGTACAATGGTAAACATGTACACACACACTATCACCCTTTGTACTTTAACCTTTACAGGAACCATCAATATAAATTACATTATTAGGGTCAAGAATTTCCAAATCCAAAACTACTGTCAGCCACCCACTTACTTTTCTCCCCATCTGGACAGACATAAAAACACCAAACAAAATAAGTTTTCCATTTCAAATTCATACAGCACAAACAACGGAAGCTCCACTTGACAGTGAATATCAGCAGCTCAACTTCAACTGACCGTTACATTGTACAAGTTCTCCACAAATGCAATGCTGACATGGCAGTATCGTTGTTCATTTAATTGTCATCAATCCTATATGGCACTTCTCCAGTTCAAGAGCTGCTCAAGGCGCTGGTGGAAACAGGGTCTAACTCAAGCTGCCTGAGGCGCCCACTCGCAACCTCTGGGCCCGTAGCATGGCGCCCAGACAACTGAGCACAATCCTGGGCGACCGGGGTGGGAGAAGGGACCTAGTGCGTGCTGGATGTATTTGTGTAGCTGCCACCCACCTGTCTAGGACATGAGCTTCAGGATCTTTAAAGTCCAGACTAGACCTCAATTTATACTTTCATCCGAAGGAGTTGTTTCCAAATGAATGAGGAAACCATCTCACCACACCCCAGGAATTCAGAACATAACATCTTAATTTATTGATTGATTGATTGATTGTTGCTTTAGGTCCAGCGGACTCTTCCGAGCCAAATCAGGACCACATAACCCCCAATCAGCATAAAAGATCTGCTGAAACAACCCTAGGGGTAAAACCGAAAGGTCTCCACCAGCCAGTCACTTTACAATAAAGACATCCCACGCAGGGGACGGCTGAGGCTTTACCCCAACTAATCAAACCCCCGGTTACAAAAACAAAATAGAATACAAACATCATTACAAATTATCAACAAAACACATACATATAAAATGCCTATATTGCTAAATAATAACATCATAGGAAGCCCTAGTGACCACCCGGCAGAAAGCGTCCAACATTCCCAAGCTGATCCAACAGACCTCATACACAAACAAGGAGTCTTGTCCAGGAAGAGTTTTCAAGAAAAAAGGTAGGTCACTGATCTAGCGAAGAAGAAGATAGTATAGCAGATTGATAGGACAGAGCAGGAATGAGAAAGAGCAAATGAGAAAGACAGCGACAGTGGGAATTTAAAGCACTAAATTTCCAGAAAGTGGGGGTACTATTTATACTGAAACCCCCGGCACTCCAACGGGGGTACTGTTGCCGCAGTGAATCGGTCATGCCTATTAAGGAAAGACAGGTTTTCAACTGGGGCTTTCACTTTTCCCTGTATAGGTTAGAACAATCTACAGTGGCAAGATTGCTCATGACCCCAATAATAATCATATCATATAATCATAACCCTCAAAATAACTAGGTGACTAAAAATAAATCATTCAAATTTGTTTATGTTAAATCAAAATGTATTGATGATAATTAGCATGCACAGAAACATCATACCACCATATGTTAATATACTGGGCCACATGCCCATTCTCGACTTGTACACATTAACGCCACGTAGCAATATAGTTATACACACACAACATGGACATTCATGGTTGTTTAAGGAGAAAGCCTCGAAAGGAGTATGAAATGAAATGAAAGATGAAAGATCTCTAAATAAAATCTCTCTAAAAAGCTAAATGACTGGGGAATACAGTTAAAAGATCAATGCAAACTCAATGGACATAATAAATTAATTACTGATCAAGTTCATTACAATTCAAAGTCTCCAAGCCCAAAACACGGTCTCGAACATAACGCTGCATATTGCCCGCAATGTACAAGAAAGACACACAAAAAGGGACCAGAAACCGAATAAAAAGCAATAACGTAACTTCAAATGTGCACTCAATTCTTAATAATTCAAAATATGAGTAGCTGAGTACTGAGTAGTATATTGGTAGCTGACGTCTACGCCAATTCTACATTTTATTCAATACGTGTTTCAACACACACAAACCAAGCTGTACTCCCACACACAAAGTCTAGAAGACATTTTGGAGATAATGGTCTCTGTGCTGATGACGTCACAACAGGAACTTTGATGTTCCTGGCAACATTTTAATTATTCCCCAAACTTGAAAGGCATATTACGTTCTTTGCCTTAACTCACAGGTGACGCTACTCAAAACTCTACACAAAAGACAGGCTTTCATTGTCCTGCACCTATTAATAAATTATACAAAATAAATCTATACAATCATTAAAGTTACAAACAAATAAATCTCATGCATAAACAGACTCAACACATAGTATATTAATTCAAAAGTCTACACAAAAGACAGGCCTTCATTGTCCTGCACATATTAATAAATTATACAAAATAAATCTATACAATCATTAAAGTTACAAACAAATAAATCTCATGCATAATCAGAATCAACACATAGTATATTAATTCAAAAGTCTACACAAAAGACAGGCCTTCATTGTCCTGCACATATTAATAAATTATACAAAATAAATCTATACAATCATTAAAGTTACAAACAAATAAATCTCATGCATAATCCAGAGCATGGAATTACCCCTGTTAAAAAAAGAGGAAATACCATCCCCCCCTAGGAGGGTCCGGGGGCATGCTACCCCGGAAAATTTTTAAAATAAATATTAAATTCTGTGCAATCTGGTGCATTTTAGAGAGAAACTTAGCAGTTTAACCCCATAAAAATGTTGCCCTTTTTTTCCTTTAAATTAAAAAAAAAAATTATTAACGTTTTCTTCAATAAGATCTGATTATACAGGTGAAAACAAGGATTTTTCTTTCTCTGGTCACCGAATTATAAAAAAAGGTTGTATAGAGAACTTTCAAAATAATTTGATAACACTTGACTGGAAATTTCATTTTAATGAATTTATTCGTAAATAAAATAAAGAGCATTTTAACAATATATCTGTATACACAGTTTATGTGTGTGAATTCCAGTTTATCTGAAAATTGAGCAATGAACTCTGCTTCTTTTTTGTGGGGACTGGTGACTGGCTGGCAGCATGAGCACAATCTGTTTCCACGAAAGATGATTGGATCTGGCTGGTTGATGGTTCAAGCTCTAGATTTGTTGATTCTACAGGGGCAAAGCAGGAAGATGACACTGCAAGAGATTTCTGATGCTTTTGGCTTGCTCTCTCATTTGCAGACTCAATAGTTTCTGTTGCCTTTCTTTTGGATGGTAGTTTTTTAATAAGTGTAACGTCGAGTTCTTCTGCTTTCTTGCTCTAATCTTTGTCTCCCGGTTTTCCTCCTTTCTCTCCTCATTCACTCTCCAGGCTGCATTGCTGTAGCTTTCTAATGTGAAATTAAAGCAGTTCTTCTCCGACTTTTACTTCTAACCAAGCCCACCTCCACGCATTTCTAGCAGTGTCATCCACGAAAACCTCACCACGATTCACAATTCGCCTCTCCGCCATCTTTGACAACTAAAGCTACCCAGCTACACCAGTGTGAATCGCGCTTTTTGAGATCGGCAACCCGTTTAGAGATTCACTGGATCAGAACAAGAAAAAAATCGTCACACCTCCATACAGATTTTGTTTCCGCGGAAACTTAAAAGATTTCCGCGAAAAGCAAGGCCCTGTACCGCGGAAAATCGCGGAAACGCAGAGAATTCCATGCTCTGATAATCAGAATCAACACATAGTATATTCATTCAAAACTGACCTTTTTTGAAAAATCAATGAACTGATTATGTTAAGCATGAACAGAAACCTGAATGAAGTCCTCAGGATAAACATTTTCACGTCACAAAAAGTATCCACAATCTGGCTGCTGGGCCACAAGAATGGGACGGAACCTATACTTTTTAAAGGGAATTCATTGCCATCAGTATTTCTAAAATCTAAGTGCAACCTGTGGGAAAATGCATTCTTTCTACCTCTCTCCTTTATTAGTGGTACAAGCATGTGTACTGAAGCATGGAAGTACAAACACATGGAAACACGTCTCCTTCTTTCTATGACTAAGGGAGTTCGCAGCCAAGTCACGTGGTTTTGCCCTTGTGTTCGATACTTCCGGTTGCAGAAAGTCTTATGTCCGCATCATGTGGAAGTACAAACCATGGACCAATTAGATGACCTTGTTGAGGCATGTAGATACTTTTTCCTTTCTAAATTTCTATGTACTAACGAAGAAAAGTGTAAGTACTAGATTTAATGTTCTTCATCGGTTTTTGAAATGTGAAACTTGATGTTTTCGACTGTGCAAATAGCCGCTATCGGAGAGACCGCCATTGATCGACGTGTCATTCACTCATTGTCACTTCTTCTTCTTCTTCGTAATACTGTGGATACCCCGTTTTCGAGGAAAATTATTCCACAAGGTGCATGCCGGGTGTGTTCTTGTTACCGGCACTCACCCGTCTAGGACATGAGCGTCAGGATCTTTAAAGTCCGTTATGATGGAATGTATGCGACACAGACTAGACCTCGGTTTATACTCTCAGCTGAAGGAGTAGGAAATGGGAGTAAAAACACAATGCCCCGGCCTGGGCTCGAACCCGGGACCTTCAGATCCGCAAGCCAAAGCTCTACCATTAGGCCACCTTGCTTCCCTAGGCCAAAACTTGCGAGGCAAGGTAGAGATGTAGATTGTAGTCATTTCTTATCATGGACATTTTCATGATACATTTGTAACTTTAGTAGTGTATATATTTAATCTATCGTTGTTTTTGACTTATTTCTTTTAGTTTACGGCGAAACAGCAGCAACTGCCCTGAGGGCGACGTTTGGCGGACATGTCAACAGGGTCAAAATATCACTATCAAAACATGTACGCCATTCAGCAACCGGAAGTTTGGAACACACACGTCCAAAAAAGACTGGAAGCAGAGAACTTCTGGCCTTCTCGCCGAAAGCATCCATATACTGAAGAATCCATGTACTGAAGGTAGCCCAGTCCAAGTACTTAGGCCTATCTCTCTCTCTTTCTTTCTCTCTCTCTCTCCATCTCTCTCTCTTTCTCCAGTTCTGTTAGTGAAGGGGAAACCAGATAGTGGCATGACTGGCATAGCCAGCTGATAGACAAATTCCCGCCTTTTGGACAGGCCTTTGTGTGGTCAGTCTGGTGTAGTAATTCCAGTTGTAAATTGATAATAATGATTTAGCCATTAAATGCAAGGTTTTGATACTATTAGGTAGGGTTCTTATATTGATTATTTATGATGTAAGAGTAAAGTTTATAGTTAGAAGGACAATGTGAATTTTATGTTAAGGACTATATTTTTGTGTGGAGTTTTTCCTACAAAGGGAGGCGGTCTTATTTATAGCCTAAAGTTCCAGCACTTCTCTCTTCTCTTTTTGGCCATCCCACAGCTAACACCTAGTACCAGAAACATTATATTGTAGAAACAGGCTCAGTTAATTATGAGTTTTTCTGCTTGGAGTGAAAACATCTCCCTTATTATGAGGATGCGCGGGTGCTGAACCATTGTATGGCTAGTTATGCCAAAGACCACCATGGGTAGCTAAGGGTCCATCACCCTGAGGTTGCTTGCTAGTTCGCTCGAGTGTTGCTTGAAAATAAAATGGGCCAAGAAATGGACAAAGAGGGCTCCGTGGTTCCTCCTCCTTCACCTGCGGACTCCTTCAACTGCACCACCCTTTTTCCCTATCCTTTAACCTAAGGGTGCAGTCCAGTAAGCTTTGAACAAGGTTTTATTTACAAAGTGACACCAGGCCAGCTGGAACAAGGGAGGTAACGCAGTAGTTGCCCAGCAGTCACTTCTCATGAAGTGGGTCCTCCTATGATAATTACTGTGGCGCAGTAGCACAGTGGTCTGGGCACAGGCTAGCAACGTTTCATGTTAACCAACGGTCAGGCGGGGTTAGTACGTACAAGGCAACTACTAAAGGACGTAACCAAGACTGAAACAAGCGCATGAGGCGCCCCGTTCCACCCAGCTGTGAATGGGTACCTGGCTCCGTTTAGAACCAGGGAAGATAAAGCAGCGAGGGAGAGGAGGCAGGCACCGCCCTCATAGAGCTGGCCTAGAGAAAAGAGAGGTCCTTAATGCCTCTCTCCCCAACGACCCAAAGGTTACGGGAACACCTTTACCACCTTATGATAATGAATCCTTTTAGATGAATAACTACTACTAGTCGGAATCAGAAAGCACAATAACGCTACTATCCCCAGCCCAGCCCTCATTCACAGGCTCTCTCTTCACCTGAGCGCTGCCGTCTTCTTCTTCGTCAGAGCTACAAATAACAGTGGTGCCCTCTTTCGATTGCGAGACGGTAAATGTAGCCTTCGCTGTGCTGGGATCAAAGAAGAATTCTTGCTTGGGCTTGAAGTTTGCTTCGCCGCGACGAAAAAGGAAGTTGGGCAGCTTGAGGCTGGCATTGATGTTTACAGGCCCCTTGGATTTATTGGCTACAGGCAAACTCAACGTTCCATGCTTGGCTAACCTATCCGTATTGTGAGTTCTGTGCGCTAAAGGCAGAACTTCGTGAGCACCGCTTGCAGCAGATGTTTGTACCCCACTAACCCTGTCACAAGGCTGAAACGGTGATTGGGAACTTAACTCTTTTATCGAACACGGTGCTGGCGGTTTCGGTTCATTTATCATAAATGGTGCTGCCGGTTCCAGTTTTATTATTCTGCATTCTTTGGCTACTTTGGGTTGGCAATTGTGTACAGCATTTCCTGTTTTACTGTCAGTACTTCTGTCATGCCTTCTATCTATGTCATTAGCAGCATGCTGCTGGGGAAACGGCAACCTCTCTGTTCCTCTCTCAGTGAATCTCACTTTCGCTAACTGATCCTGTGTTAGTTTCAATGTATTCCCAGCTGTTTTAGAAGAACTATCAGCTGTCGGCTGATGACACCCAGCAGAAGCTAATGGAGTGTCCCTCCCCAGCTCTGAGAACAACGGAACATTTTTCAAAGTAGACATTCTTTCTGCCTTTGCCTCAAAGCTTACAAACGACAAAGTTGTTGTATTGGAACTTCCATTGAAATTGCCGCTCTGCTGGCTTACATCCAGACAGCTTCTATGCTGGTTTGCTTCACTTACATCAGTACTTCTGCCACCTGCGACTTCATTCTGTTGTTCACGGTTCCCTTCATCGTCATCATCTGCTTCATCAAAACTGTCATTTTTCGATGACGTTGCTGAACAAACTGCTGCAGGAATTATGCCGGTGTTATTTCGATGGGAATTATGGCGTGTGGATGAAGACCAGGACTCAGAGCTTGTCAGAGATGCAGGGCCACTTGCTCTTTCTTCAGCTGCAGCAGAGAAGTCATCCTTCAAAGGTTCAGAGTTCTCTCCCATGTCATCGCCCTCAGCAGCTATGTCCACTGCAAAGAGACAGGAACACACACACAAAACGTAGAAAAACGTGAGGACACAACCAAAGCGACGTAATTACAATGACACAGCGTACAAAAAATACACAAACCTAAACATTTTGTAAAGCAATCAAATAAATTTTAAAAAGCAATTGCAAAGAAACAAAAGAGAAGGCAGAAAGTGCCTGCTGCGGTGTTTACCTTGCTTAGCCTGACTTGTACCAGTCTGCATGTTGCCCACCCTATATGCTGCTGTTTGTTTTGTTATTTGTGTTAACATTAATTAAATAATTATTTAATCATCCTCTCCCCATTCCCCACCATCCTAAAAACCCAAACAACATCCGCCACCACCACCATCACCTATAATTCACTCAAAACCTGACTACCACCTTAATCATACTAAATTAATGCGCCAGGACAACTTGTTGCACACATTCTTGTTTCTCCACAAACAGTGTGGCTTTAAACTGTGGACATCTGGCATTGGACAACAAGATGACATGCTCACTGTGGTGTAGAAACGGAAACTCCGATACTATGGCCACGTCACCAGAGCATCTGGCCTTGCAAAAACCATCCTGCGAGGCACAGTGCAAGGAGGCGGAAGAAGAGGGAGACAGAAAAAGAGGTGGGAGAACAACATTCGAGAATGGACTGGTTTGCCACTGAACGAAGCCATGAGAGTTGCTGACAACAGAGAAAGATGGCGTACGCTGGTTAAATGATCATCTGTGGGTCTACAATCTTTGAGTTACGGGATAGGATAGGATAGGATACATCTGGCATTGTAGATTCGACACTGCATTCTAAACATACATTCAAACTATAACACAAAACAAATTAATTTGCATGCTTCATTGGAAAAATAAACCACTAAAGAACACAAATCAGTGAGTTTCTTCCTCCAATTTTTAACTTTCAAAACTATGAATATAAAACTAGGAACACAAATTTTTTCTTTCGCAATGAGCAGATTAAAAACTCCCTAAAATTATGAGCTTAACAATGTGTACAACAAATGAGCAACAGAGTGGAATCTGGAAGGCATGCAATAAAAATGCAATGTAATACTGGTACCAACTGAGACTAGAATTTGTTACATAACAATAAAATGGTTGGAACTACTCGAGAAAAATGGCTACAATTGTAGAAAAAAAAAAAGAAAAAGAAAAAAAAAAACAGCATCAATTATTTACAAATATTTCAGAGATTTTAAACCCCTTCTATTTTCAAATCTGATCATAGACAGGTGAAGGATCATGTGTGAATTAGAATAATAAAAGTTCTCTTTAGAAAGGGGGTATAAGGGAGTAGGAGGGGAGGGGGTGTGTGGGAAGATGTGTAGGAAGGTGTGTGGAGCGATAAAAACCCACCCGTTTCTCTCTATAAACATTTCTGCAAGGTTCACTTTGGCTTGAAAGAGTCGAGTTAATGACTACAGCTGTTGAACTGCAGTTGTCCAAAAGTTGACATTGCAAGACCCCCCAAACAATCGTTCATGATTCAAACACATGAAGAAAATGGCCGGAAACTACTACTCCCCATGCGGTAAAACTGAACACTACCAGTCAGTCCTATTCTGCGTGATGAACAAAACACTGTGTGGTCAAATGGGGACTATCCTATCCTATCCTGTCCCGTAACCCGAAGGTCGTAGGGGCACCACAGATGATCGTTTAACCAACATACTCCATCTTTCTCTGTCAGGCCTGCCTACCCAAGATTTGAAACTTCAGGGACATTTTGCACGGCCGACAAGCAAGGGCGACCAATACGCGCCCAATTAAGTAGTGGGGTCCAAAGGACCCAAAATCATGCAATCTGAGCAAGAATTTGAATTAAACAAATTTGATATAACAAGAAACTCTGTTAACAAATTATTTATTAAGCATAGCCGTACTAATTTTAGAAAACATACTTTTAGTAATAGAGTTGCACCTCTATCAACTTCCACAAAATATTAAAGTTTAAACAGGCAAAAACTTTAAACAGTTTCAAAAATCTTATTGATGAACAAGAAATTTTAAAATTTATAAAATACGATTTTGATAGTTGAGCGTCTTGAGCCGGCTTAAATCAGACCTGAAATATATGTGCTAAAGATGGGACATTAAATAAGCCGTGAGGCTTAATGATCACCATGATCTAGTCCCTACACTACTAGTACTACTAGGCCTACTACTACTACTAAGGAAATTGGCACTTAATCATCAGGATCCCAGTCACACTAAAAGTATCAAATGCATGCAAGCTTACCTTTTAGCTATATTTACACTATGTACACCACTCCACTACACCACTGAATCTACTTTGACTTGGGAAGAGACCTGCTTGTGAAACCTCTGTTAAATTTGTCCAATGACGCCATCGGCAAATTTAGCTCGACCACAAGATCCACCATCAGGGTTTCAGCTCTTATTACGTCCAAATCATGGTTAGAAACTTGACTGGACGCTTGACTTGGAAAATAACTAGTCAACTTTTGGTTTGTTTTGTCAATTTTTTTTTAGACTTTCCAAGCTCGCTTCTTTTTTCAAATGCTTCTTTCCCTCGACATGCCGGTTCACGTCATCCATACCACCGTACATGCAGCCGAATTCACTGGCACATATTGTGCAAAACACCTTGTATTCCACACTTCCACGTTTGATACACGGATATCTTTCGGTGTATTTTCCCCTGTAAGGCTGCAGGCGCTTTGTAGACTTTTTACCACCGGCACCAGCGGATTTGGATTCACTTTCAGTTTCATCGGAAAATTCAACATCAGTCTCGTGCACCTTACGTTTTGACGCCATTTTCGATTCGAACGAGTTTCTATGCCCATGCGCAGTGCGGCTCAAACAGCTGTTCGGCAACACTCGGAAGGCCGCGTCATCATCATGTGCTGTGACTTCGGCCACTGTCAGAACTGAAACCGCGCGTCATTTGTCTTTTTTTTTTCCCCCGACACGCACGCTTAACAAGTGTGTTCCAGAATTTTTTTAAATTTCCGGAACGCGAAAAAAACTTCCGTATTTTCCGTAACCAATTGTAATATTTATTTATATCCGGGACAAATCCGGAAATTCCGGAACGGTAGGCAGGCCTGCTCTGTCCTCAGCAGCCCTGATGGCTTCGCTTAGTGTCAAACCAGTCCATTCTCGAATGTTGTCCTCCCACCTCTTTTTCGGTCTCCCTCTTCTTCTACCTCCTTGCACTGTGCCTTGCAGAATAGTCTTTGAAAGGCCTGATGATCTGGTGACGTGGCCATACCATCGGAGTTTCCGTTTCTTCACCACTGTTAGCAGGTCATCGTGTTGTCCAGGTGGGGACTAGTCTAAACAAAACCATCTGAATTTCACCACAAAAATATCGATATATGCTAACACAAAAAATGATACAAGGCTAGCAACCAATGCACATCTTAGGCTATCACATTGTAAGGTATCATTCCATAATTATCTTATGTTGTATGTCACATCATATCCTACGCTGTATGTCACAATATCATAGCTAATGTTGTATGCCATAATAATCATATTTGATGTTGTTTGTCATATTAATTTTATGTCACATCATATCTAACGTTTTCAGTTACAATTTTTGAGGTCCTGATTCCGCTCTCTGTAGTCCCTGGACCCTTTAAACAATGTCTAACTAACTAACATAAAACCATTTAACAAAAAATTGACAGCAAAAAATATTTGTGTACGGGTTTAGAACAAAGAACATTCGGGAATGAACCGGCTTGACACTGAGCGAAGCCATGAGTGTTGCTGAGGACAGATAAAGATAGAGTACGCTGGTTAAATCATCATCTGTGGTGCCCCAACGACTTTCGAGTTATGGGATAGGATAGGATAGAACAAAGACGCCAAGTATTGACGATGATGATGCTGATAATGAAAACTTGTTTAATGCAGTTCACATAAATTGTCAAAAAAATAAGGAACAGAGATTGTGACTAAAAACAACCCTTAACCCTTTGAACCCTGGATGCCCCACCAATTCTGAGCCCCATCCCCTGGGCTCCCCGGAGAAAAATGGCATTTTTAGCATGCTTTTAGTAAAACAACAAAAACATAACCAAAGTGTTAGACAACCCAAAGTACTTCAAATGTCATCTCTTCATCTTCATTATCATCCCACAATTGATCGATTACTTCCTGAGTTGTGTACAGTCGCTTAGCGACGCTTCCTTGATTTGTAGACCTTCGTTTCATGACGCAAAATTGAGAAAAAAACGTCACAAAAACATGCACTGTGCTGCACTAGAGCGCTGACATTTTGCTTTACCTTATTCCCAATAACCCTCAATAACCCTATTTAAAACAGCAAGTACTAGAAAGAACAGTAAGCTGTGTACGGACCGCAAGATTAACTGTAAAGTTACGAGACCGATTTATCGGTCTTTCGGGGCACAGCTGTTTAAGGGCTAGACCGATATATCGGTCTTTCGGGTTCAAGAGGTTAACAGTAAAAGATAACGGATCACTTCCATTTGAAAATAAAGTGCAGATTAGTCAAACTACAAGCACTGTCAATAACTCTTTTAGGAAAACAACTGAGTTATGCAGTCATTGTTACAGCACGCGTACATGGGGGTGCCAGGAGCAACAAGAGGTGAGCGATAGAGGGGAAGAAAAAAAAAGTCACTGACGTTCGATCATGGCTCCATAATCCTCTTCCTCCTCTCCTTCCTCTGGCTCAGGATGCACCTCCTCCTCCTCCCCGGAATTTTCCTTAGAGACCTGGCCTTCACTTCTGGTGCTTGGTGGGGGTGGTGGGGCTTCATCACCATCTTCGTTGTCATCCCCCATCATGGTTTGAAGGTTGGAGTACTTGTGGATGACCTGCACGAGATTGCTACATTTAAAATAATGTTGTAGTGCTCAGTGTCTCAACAGCAGCAATCCTAGTAACATAAAAATAATAATTATAATTATAATAATTTTTATAATAATAATAATAATTATTATTATTATTATTATTATTATTATTATTATTATTATTAATATTATAATGATGATAATAATAATAATAATAATAATAATAATAATAATAATAATAATAATAACAACAATAATAAATGTCAATTATACAGCATCTATTGCAATAAGCATCAACAATAACAAAACAAGCCCCACAAACAATGTTATCATACAAGTGTCAGCATTTCCATTGCTTTTCAGATCCCTGAGCAACTCTCTGCATAAAAAGAAAAGAACAAATTGCCTTGAAGATTTCTGGATGCAAAGTATTCATTACAGGGCATTACTCAAACCATTGTTTTCAAAGAGAAACAGCAATAGAGACCAACCTCCTCCAGTCGGGACTTTCCAATACGCTGATTTTCCTCCAACTTTCGGGCCAGCTCTGCGTCAAACAGGGCCGGGTCTTGTTCGTAGCTAAAGACACAAGCAGGCAGAAATAGTATGATATCATTCACCGTTATTTCATATTTTAACAACTGTATGGCACACCAGTGAGGGAGTGCCATTCTGAAAATTCTGTTTTGGACTGCTGTTGCGCTGCTGCAGAAAGTCTTTGCCTTTACACTACAGTTGCTCTGCCCACAAACCTTATTAAACGTTGGAATCTAGCAGGTGACATTTAAATACCTGCTGTTCTCCCCTTACACCTTATTTTAATATTATTCATCTTTAGTAGACAACAAGGGAGGCAACACGTTGAGTAGAACACAGTAGTTGTACAACTCCCCTTTTTGTCTCCCTTGTTCATACTCGCCCTCAGTGGCGTTCCTCATATTACAAAGTAAAAACTTCTGGATTAAGAGTTATAAATGTTCACTTTATTACAATATTGCTCATGTGAAACAATGGACCTGACAAAATGTTTCTTATAAGAAACGTTACATAACAAAATTATTAATAAAAGTAAACTTAAAAATGCAATGCAAAATAAAATTGAAAAAAAAAAAAAACACAATAAAATATCAAAAACGATGCAAAGTACAACAAAATAACAAATCACAACAAATTATATATGCACTTTCAAATGCACTTTTATTATTATTATTATTATTATTATTATTATTATTATTATTATTATTATTATTATTATTATTATGGTCCAAATTATTATTAACATAATTATTAATAATTTTAAAGGGTAGAAAAAAGGTAAAAAAGGTAAAGGTTGTCCCATAGCCTGTGGCCGTAGGGGAGCGTGATGTTGGAGATTACACTTATCTTTGGGCCAGCGTAATGAGGGTGATGCCCATCTCTCTCCCTCGCTGCTTTACCTTCCCCACCATTAAGAGAGTAGGTACTCAGTCACAGTTGAGTCAACTGGGGGCATTGTTATTTGTCGCTTCTCGTTTTGCGGTCACCCATCCAAGTGTTAACCGCACTGGACGATGCTTAACTTGCGACACAGTAGCGAGTGCAAAGGGTAAAAAGTTTGCTCAAATTACAATCCAAATCAGATATCTCGCAAACACTTTTATGTGGAAAATTTAAAAAATACACTAAAACTGAAACATAACAATTATCGCAGCCGATAGTGCACTTGTGGATTTTTGCATAATACATCTGGAAACTGTGTTTTTGTTTTCAAACATACCTGGCCATCATGGTCTGCTTGCTGTTGAACGTCGATATGAAATCCTCATGTCGTCTTTTCTTCAACGCCTCGCCCACATCCAGAAATGTCTCCCTGGAGATGTCGTTAACCTGCTGGACACTGGAAGGTGGGTGTGGGTGGGCATCAAGGTGGGGAGGGGAGAGGTAATTTAAATACAATAACGATCGACATTAGGATGGCAGATAACCCTGTCCACATTTTACCCTATTGTAGGTACTAGGTGTGGACTGTAAACAAGGGTCAAGGGAGATAACTGTAGCTATGTCGACCAATACAGAGTGCCATCTGGCAGATAACCCTGTCAGTACAATCCTATCGTAGATACAGTACTATCGACCATCACATACTTCCTCGTCGATTGCTGTTGAAAGTGCCTCTAGGAGGCGTTAAGTATCATAATTACTTGTAATATGTTAAACAATAAAACCATTGAGGGCGCTGTGGTAGCGTGGTCTAAGGCGAGACTAACTTGCCTTGTCCTCAGGCTAGAAACCAAAGGTGCCTGACAGGTGTGGGATCGATCCTGTCTCTAAGTTTTATGTTTCTCCGAATATGATTTACGGGCAACGTCTCTGGGTTTTTCTCCAGTACTCTGGTTTGCTCCCCCAGCAAAATTTGGAAGCACAACTAATATTAGGTAGGCTGGGTTTGGGCACGCTACAAGCTGCAACTCCTTCCCCAAGGGAGGGAACCCACAATTTCCCAATAAAAAGGGATAATACAGTCTCAAAAACAAAAACAAAATCTTTTTTTTTTACTCAGTGTTTGCCTTTTAATAAACATTTTAAAATAATAATAATAATAATAATAATAATAATAATAATAATAATAATAATAATAATAATAATAATAATAATAATACAGGATGCTATCTTGTTCTTTTTCTTCAATGGAACTCACAAGCACGGCGATCTGAAGAGATGTCTATTACAGAAGTAAGAATACACATGCATTTTTAATTGTGACATTTTAGATTGACAGCAGCCAATGCCATTATTGGTGGGAGGGAGGAAACTGGAGTATCCAGAGAAAACCCTCGGTTATCCTGAAAAGTCTGGTACTGAAGTGATGTAAGTTGGTTCCATGCAGGATTGGAACCAGCGACACTGGCATAAAAAACCAGCTCACTATCCACTCAGCTACCAGACACCTCATCACAACAATGAAATCTACATCCATCCACAACAATACAATTTAAGCCCATTCATACAGAATAAACAAATTCAGAACTTTTTTTTTTTCAAAACAAAACAGCAATTCAGGGGAAATGAAGATTTTTCTCGACCCCAACAAATAAATACAATGCCCACACTATCAACTACACGCAACCACCACTACCATCAACAACAGCAGCTACTTTCAACCCCCCCCCCCCCCTCTCTTGACTTCAACAACCGTTTTATTCCTCTTTTGACTTTCTTTGCAAATGTCCCGATGCTTTCAAAACCACCACGACCATCACAACCAACACTAACACCATCACCAACACCACTGAACTCTCCCTTCCTTCCCCTCGCCTTACCTCAACCGCAGTTTATCTCGCTCATTGGCTTTCTTCACCACCCTTTTGACGTCATGAAAATCTGGGAAGACATCTTTTCCAGGGCGGTTGATGAATCTCTCAATCTTGCGGTTGATTTCAGGGAAGCGAGTCCCTGCAATAAAACATCAATTTCAGGAAGAACTAGAAATAGAGGTTGTTGAGCATTTTCACCCTTATTAGTATACTGCACCCTTCTGTGTGTGTGTGTGTATGTACATTTATATATACATACATTACACATACACTATTTTGACAGCCAATGCAAAGTCCTGGGCAATCAATGCTATTTTTATGTATGCCTCTGAAAAAAGAGACAATAAACCTTAAGAAAAACGAATTAACAATTTAATGTTCATGTCAGTTCCACATAACAATGCACACACACAAATTGTGCCTCAAACTGTATTTGCTGGGTCTCCCTTGAAGTTGAACAACAGAACTTCTACAGAATCCAAAATAATTTAATAATTGAATGGTTTCATATATAATATATAGAGAGAAAGAACTTTCAGCAAAGGAGCTGCTCAAGGTTCTGGCCAATACAGGTTCTATCTCAAGCTGCGAACTTTGGCGACTGGGGATGCGGGAGAGGGGACATAGTGCTTACTGCGTGCATTTGTGTGGCCGCCAATCACCCGCCTAGAACATCAGCTTCAGGATTTCCTGAAGTACAGGCAATGGAACGCATGCGTACAGAGGCCAGAAGCCAGCTAATACTCTCATCAAAAGGAGTATCATTATTATTATCACCATGGTCGTCATCATCATATCATCTGCATTATCGTTATGGTCATTGTTATTGTCACATGTCAGTATTCAAAGAACTGGCCCACTGTCATTCTTGTTAACGTTTTTCCTTTTGCTTTCATGGCTGGAAAACAAACTTTTTTCCAATGTATTCTTTGGGATGAATAACACTTCTGATGTCTTCCCACTCCTATGTTTGAAGTCCGGAGTATTAAAAAATAAATAAATAAATAAATAAATAAA
The DNA here is from genome assembly GCA_036898135.1 of Oncomelania hupensis. Classification (NCBI taxonomy): domain Eukaryota; kingdom Metazoa; phylum Mollusca; class Gastropoda; order Littorinimorpha; family Pomatiopsidae; genus Oncomelania; species Oncomelania hupensis. The sequence goes on from CM072527.1 coordinate 37,239,901, forward strand.
TAACGGTAGCCTCAAGAAGAGCGTTAGCTTACCTTCGTACTTAAACCTGCGTTCGATGGGTCTGCCAGAGGTGGGCGCCCGACCTTGTATCTCGCACAGCCTGGACCACACCTTTACAAACTTCTTCTGCAGCCTGTCCTCAAACATGTAGGAGGAGTCCTCTTCCTCCATTTCATCCAATGTCAGCTCCTTCTCCCGCACATTCTCAATCTTGTTCCGCAATTTCTGACCAAAGGGATAACAATACAATAATAGTAAAATTCAATACTAATTTATTATTACTAATGATAATGATGCTATATTTAAACAACTGAATTATATAGGAAAGGTCGAAGAAAACTTCAACAGTTGGGGAAGATAAAATCGATAGTCAAAATGTGATAAACACTTATTTTTATCACACTTCTGACGTTCATTCTTGATTTTGCAGTTTCTGTGCGTTGGTACAGGATGAAAGAACTGTTTCATAAACAAAAATGCATTCATTTGGTAGGGCGGCAGAAGAAAAACATGGACTAAACATACTGCTGCCATTTTGCTTTTGTTCTCAGCAAGATATAAGTATGGCACAGTCATATACATTTCCTTGTCCATTGTTAGGGGGCAATAATAAAGTGTTGTGCATTCTGTACATTATACTTTCATAGCCATTTCTCTTATGTAGGCAGCTGTTTCAAAATTCAAGCATGATAAAAATGTTTTCAAAAAATATCTTGCAGTCAACTGAAATAAATCATAAATGGCAAATTTCTCAAAATGTACTTTGTGTGAGCTTTTATTTTTATTTTTAAAACCATTATATTACTAAGGCCCACAAAAATAATATGTCTGTTTATGGTAACATAGGTTAAAAAAAATTGGGTCGGTAGGACGGCTTCTTTTTTTCTTTTTTTTTCCCTCTTTTTTTTAAAGAACCTTTTCCACCTTGGTGAGATTTTTTTGTTTGCTTTTTTCAATTTTCACTTTAGACAATCCCAAAAAAAGTTAAGAGTCGGGCCCCAAAAATTAAGGTCTAAAAAATTAAGGTCTGTCATGATACCGTTTTTTTTTGTTTTTTTTTTTTGTTTGCCTAATCCTCACAGAATCAGGGTTCGTACTGAATCAACGAAACAAAATTCCCAACCTTTTCCCAACCTTTTCCCAACCCATGAGTAAAATTTCCCCACCATAGTCGGCATATAATTCTTTTCTTGGCGCCTGTAATTATTTTGTATTTTTATTTAAATAATTTATTAATACAGTAACACTAAAATTTAGTGATGTTGACAATAAAAATTATTTACATCCTGTAATTATAATAATAGCACTCATAACATTAATTATAACTGTAATGTACAGCAACACGTTGTTTAATGAACACCCACTTATAATTATATATACAAAATATAAATATGTGTGGGTTAAACAACTTGTAAATTATACAGTTATAAGTAGCCTAGTGTTACAAGTGCAATTATTATAAATACAGGCTATATATAATATAATATACTTGCATTTTTTAAATAAGGATATTATTAGTACACTAATTAACAATCAAATTAGGTTCTTTCAAAAAACGAAAAAAAAACAAGATATTAATATGTGCTTCCTTAGTTATATATATATATATTGACATTGTACTATTTGCTATATATGTACCATAAATGAATTTCTCTATGTGATTTGTAAAATAATAAAATATCTTAATATTGTCTAGCTGCAAACAGAGAAAAATTAAGCCATCCCCAAACTCACCCCTAACCCCCCAAAAAATTCAGATAAAGCAATTAGTCTAAACCAGTAATTAATTATGGAAACAGTTAATACTAAGTACTAATGTGAATATATTAGTACCAGCTTTCAATCCAAAGAAATTAGCCAATGCTTATGTTTCTTAACAGCTTTTAAAAACTATTTATGAAGGTGACTATGATCTGTTGATATATATTTATAAAGCAGATTTAATCAAACTGAAATAGTAACAAAAAAATCGATTGGCTTTAAAAAAAATGCTTCATGGTGGTTTTTGAGCATGTAATTGTAAATGAGACATTAAAGATTCCGAAAGAATAAGAAAGAAAATATTTAATAGCTTTGAATTTAAGAAAGTAAATAAAAAAAATTTTTTTAATTAAAAAATATTAAAATCTGTAAAGGTCTTTAGGAAGATAACTGAAAAAAAAAAAACAATCTGCCAGAAAAGGGAGGTAATTGAATTGTATATAAAAAAAAAGTCCCCTAAAAAAATTAAGATTTCAAAGACAGTTTTCTTTATTTTCAAAATTGTATGCTATAATAATGAATGTTAACAAATAATTATTAAGGTCGCTGGTTCGAATCGCAGATTGGTCAACGTGTGATCATATTATTTTCCCCTTTACCAACAACTGGCCCGCTGGTGTCAGTATAAATCGGTCCAGTAGTCACCTATATGCGAAGGAGTCGTGTGACTATAATCTACAAACAACAACAACAAATAATTATTATTATAACAATTTTTAAAAAGGTCAAATCTAAGTATTATGAAAATTTTTAGATTTGGATAGAAAAATACGTTTTTATTTATGCAAAATTGTATGGTCAGTGCATGTTTAGACATACATGTATGAAAAAAAAAATCCCTTGTTCAAGATGTTGCCAGCCAAAACGTAATTTTAATTTTAATGACCCAACTGTAGTAGCGTACAGCTCAAAACATAGTTATTACGGCGAAAGCGTAGTAGTAAACAGGTCTGCTAGTGATTGTAATTTTTTTAAGTACAAACTTCCAAATGAATTAAATTTAATGAAAAGTTAAATAAAGTGCTCCGGTTTTTCTTACTTTACTGTGGCTAGTGATTGCTCCTTCACCCATAGATCCAATAAAGATCGTCTTCTTACACACAAAACAAAAAGCTTTCTGTTTGTTGGAGTCATCTTTTCGAAGCCAAACTTTATACTCTTTTTTTTCTAACCAACCATATTAAAAACGCAATTTCCAGGCATTTTCGCCGGAAACACAAGTTTCCTACTATGACTGTTCAAAGCAAACACCAATGACTCAAAAGAAAATGGCGGACTGCTTGTTGGCGCTTAAAGATAATTCAGTGGTGGCGCTGCGCACAATAAGAACAAGAACCGTAACTCACAATGCACGGGGGGATAATTTTAAAAAAATCGTCTGCTGGCTGAAATAAACGAAACGAATTTTCCCAAACTTTCCCAACCTGATGCCATTTTTCCCAGACTTTCCCAACTGGGAAAAGGGTACCTCAGTTTTCAAAAACTTTCCCAACTTTCCCAACCGCGTACGAACCCTGTCAGAATGCAATCCAATTACTAACCTCCAGCAGTACTTCCAGCTTGTGGATGTGTTTCTGTTGTTTCTGCTCTTTCTCCGTTTCTGCCTTGCTGCCTGCTGCTGTTTCACTGCTGGTTGATGGCCCAGCTATCTGTCCATCTGCTGGCTGAGCCTTCTGGCCCTGCACTGGTTGGCCAGAGGTACTTAGTGAGGACTTGGATGCGTTGACTTTATCAACACCTGTTTCGGATGTTACTCCTGGCAAGGATGATCTTTGATGTCGGTCAATCTGTAACGGAGACCTGTAGACTTTGGGTGGGGCAAAATCAGCATAATCGTCCTCCACAGCAATCACATTGCCCTGGGTGGAGGCGCTGCTGTTGTCTTCTAAGCAAATTATTTCCACTGAAGACGGAGGTTGGAATGTTGAGGTGGATGGCAGCTGGGAGCCTGACTTTGAAGGCCCTTCGAGTTTATCGACACATGGACTGTTGGAGGCTGGTTCTGCCAAACATGCACCCTCCACTGATGCCTTACTACAGACATCGAAAAGATGGGTCAGCGGGGTTTTGCTTGGGAACTTCAGCAGCTTAGTGTCAATTTTAAGTTTGGATGGGTCCAGTCTAGGATTTATCGACTGACTGACTTCAGTGATCAATACTTCATCTGAGTTATCCAAGGATCCCCCCTGGGCATCTTTAGCCTTTGTGGTGGAAGTGGTTTTGATCAATTCACAGTAGCCGTTTTGCCTGACCTGCTCATTCTCAGTGACTTTCGTCAGCTTTACTATTTCTATTGCACTTTTATTACTGATAGAGCGACCAGCTTCAACATTTGACTCTGTCACTGCAGTATGCAACGTACTGACATGACCAGGCCTGTTGGCATTCTCTAGCCTGTTTTGTGATTCGCCACTACTAACAGTTCCTGTCGCTGATTCACAATTTACTATTAAACAATCTTTTGGAAACGGAGCTGCCACCGCTTCGGTTAAAATAGATTCTGTGGCTTTTGAGCTACTTGTAGAAATCCCTGAGGCAGAAAGGTTAGTCTCACTGACAGTGCTGCCATTGGATGCTGAAGCTGTGGGCAGAAATGTAGAGAGATGGTGGAATAGTGTAGGCTTCTGTGGAGAAGGCACTGGCAGCGGTCTGAGTGGCGACACAGAACCCTGAAAAGACATTCTGTACGACAATCGTCTAGGGGATCGGAAAGAGGATTTTGCTGAGGATGATGGGCGTTTCTCCGGAGTTTTCGCTTCCTGTTTGCCAGCAGATTTCAACGTTGCAGAAACAGTCCTGTGTGTCCCGATGGCTTGCTGGATCTTCTTGCCTTCAGCATCCGACGAGTCTGAAGTACTGTCCTCTACACGCGCCATTTTGGTCATGCGAGCCAGTGGTTCTAGCGCCTTCCTTTTTCTGTCTGCCGCCACTCCTGTCTCATTCCTGCCTCCTCCAGCTCCCCAAGCCTTCAGTTCCGCCAGAAAGTCCTTCAGGTGCACAAAAAGGCGCTTAGGTTCCGAACGCATTTTGCCACTGGTGGAGTCGATGAGGACCGCCATGTCCGGCGAGTCGCGGAAGACAGCCTTGCACTGGTTGTAGCGCTTTCTGATGAGAGAGACCAACTCCGCACTCTCTCCTTTCAGCACCCCTTGGCAGAAGACGATGAACTGAAACATTTTAATAGTACACGTCACTTCGCCAGTTTGCACTAGGATTTGTCAGAACCGTTCCCAAAACATTATAACAGTACACGTCAATTCGCGGGTTACGCTAGAATTTTTCAGAACCGGTCCCATTATCGTCCACCTCATGCTTAGTAAATATGACTCGGATCAAAATGGATCCCAGGATCAAAACTCCCAGTACAGGCGGCTTATGTCAGATTTCACAGTATTTCACATTACCCATAAATTTTGTAAACAGAAACTAGTATGTTATAATTAGGCACAAAATGCAACGGAATCGAGTTACGATTCTAAATTATTTTTTTTTAAAAACATCATAGGTCAGTAAAGGAAGTTGCCAGTATGATGAAATCATGCTGACGGATGCTGAAGCAATTGCATTATTCTAGATATGTTACATTATGTGTCACTGCTCCTCCAAACTCAAAAGTAAATCCAACACTTCTATTTAGTCACCTGCCTTTAAAGCATATATTTATTGTTTGACGCTTACACTTAATACACGGACGCCACCAATATTTTACAGTTATTTGTCAATTTTTATCAGCTAAGCCTAATCCCAGTAACAAACCCCAAACTGCATCACTAATTATGAAGTGTACAGAAAGAAGAAGCAAAAGACACTACATTCTCATTTTAAAAGAGAAAGTTAAACTTGACATTAACATTAATGGTAATGCAGAGATCGTCCTAGGGATTTGCAAAACCAGTACGATGTAACAGTAAACAAACCCACTTGAACGCCAACCGGTAGGGCAGTCACGGAAACCGGTATGACCCATAGTAAAGCTTAATAATGCGTCACTATTTTTGCCACCGAAAATCTGCCGACGAATGCAGTGATTAATTTATTGCTCACCGTAAAGCCTACTAACTATAACTGAAACGATGTTTGCCAAAAATAAAAGTGAAAAAAGAGATTTTTGCTTCTTCATTATTACTAGCCTATCTGCCACTGTCGCAAAACATACTGACGAGCACGAGGAAAGAAAAAATCTAAAAGTGCGGGAGTTTAATTTATCCATATTCACGATAGCCTTTTACCGCCAATGTTATATCATTCTGTATTAATTACCTCAAAGAGTATGGCAAGGCTACTGAACGCATTCGCAGGCCTCTCGTCTACACTCCCTAAACTCATAATCAGCGTGACTGGCTGGCTGGCTCTCTCTGTCTCTGTCTTCATTTCTCTTGTTTTTCTTTCTCTTTTCCTTTATTTTTGAAACCAGTCAAACAAAATAAGAACCGGTAGGCTCTACCGGCTACTGATTTTTCAACCGGTATTTTTATTCTCAAACCGGTAAAATACCGGTAATTTCTGGTTAAATCCATCCCTGTAATGACTATATCATTTATTATGCTTCTGGACTTTCCAGCAACAGCTTCATTTGTCAACACACAAAAAGACTCCCCCACCCCAAACGAAAAACGTTGGACACAAACCAATCATTCACTAACAGCAACCCTGTAACATAGGGGGTGAAAGTCAAAAATGTCCAGTGACTCTGTCAGCTAATCTCAACCAAAGCGAACAATAATAAACAAACAAACAAACACACTTTTAAAAAAAGAAGTTTCCCATTCAGTGAAACTTGAAAGAATGAGTGGAGAAACTGGAGGGCAGCAAAAAAATAAAAGGTCACAAATGAGGTGAGAGGGTTACAAAGTGTAGGTCACCCAAGAGGATTTATTGGGCAACCAGGTGAGTGTTGTCAGCACCTTTATCCAATTCTGAAGTCTTATAAAACAAAACAAAATAAGGCAACAACAATAAACCAAAAAAAACCCAGTGATTATTTTACAAAATCATAATACATACCTCCTCAAATTTTTCTGTGGAGCCAGGCATCATGGTATGATATGGAGTACTGTCAAGTCATCCTGAAAAATATATAAACATGTAAAAAATAAAATAAGGATCAGAAGGGTGGAATGACCGAGGTGAAAAGTGAAGGAAACTAGTTGGTGGAGTCAGTGGCATGCCTCCCGGATATGTCTGAATGACCAAAGAATGTAATCACAGTACTGTTGTGTTGTACTGTAGTGTACATCACACGGTGCACTGATAAACACTGTGTAACTTACTGACATGTGCATGTTGTGCCACATGCTTCAAAGTCTTTTCATTTGTCTTTGTAACTTTTCTGTATTATTATATAATACTCTCACAATCTCCCAAAGCCAATGTGATTCTCTCCAGATAACCCGTTTCAGACACTACCCCTGAACAAACACCTTTTCTACCTTTTGTATGCGCTTCAAGCTAAAACTGAGTGTGCTGACAAATCACAAAAGCTCATAACAACACATTTGTATCACTTAAACAATGTCAGAGCTTTCCAAATTCTCTGCAAATTTATGGTAAAAAAAGCAGTAACAAATGCTGTCCAAGGACACCACCTAAAGATATCTGGATAGTTTTTTTTTTAATGTCTCCTGCACATTCATTGGTGAAACTACTACTACTATTGGAAATAATTTTCTAAATTTGTTTAGAAGGTCTGTTTAACAAATTTTATGCGACAGAATCTCGACCAATCGGTCTGCAGGAAGGAGACTTATGTATGGCCTGACTCCAGACCCAGAACAGAGCGGTGTGCTCGGACCAGCATTTGTTACTGCGTTTTGGGAATAAATTTGCAGTGAATTTGAAGCTGGTTTTGTTTAAAGTGAAACAAATGTGTTGCTATGAGTGTTTGTGATTAATATGCGCACTGTTTCAGTTTGAAGTGGACACTGTGACGACACAAGTTTAATACACACTAATTATATGCAGTGTCAGGATGTAGTTTACAGTTTTATATATATGAGAGTGTTGTGCAAAAAGTATGGGTCTGTGCGATATAATGCGTAGTGTATAATAGAGGAATCGAAAGAATCTCGTATTTTACGTAAGCTCGGTAGCTGCTAGAAGCTTGAATGTAGTTCTGTGCCTTGAATTGTGAGCTGGGAGAAGCGGCGTAGGGTAGAGTCAAGTTGGTGCTGGCTATGATCGGACAGCAAGTGGATAATTGTCACTGCCACTATTACAGAATAGATGTAGAGTCCTTTTATAAGGGTTGTGTTTTCATGTTGAAACCACCCGATGTCTTGTACAAGGGCAAGAATGACCAGTATGCTGTTGTGTAACTGTTTTGAAGTAGTATCTTTATTTCAGTTTAGGAGAGTTATCACTGCCACAAATTCTGTGTGATATTGTGTAGAGTGTTTCTCTGAGGGTCGTGTGCTCTTCTATTAGAGACCACCCAAGGCCCAAGTATCTTTAAGATATTAGGATGTCCTAGGATCATAGATAGGGTAGCAGTAACAAACCAACGACTCCCGTACAGACTGGTGTGTGTATTTTGTGTTGTGTTGTGTTGTCTGTATCATCACAGGCCGATGACTGAAGATTGGGCCTCCTTGTTTGCTGTTGCTTCCATGCTGTTGTTGCCATGGCATTGTGCTATGGTTCCATGATGTTCTGAACCGCTTAGTGAAGCTGAGAGGTCACGCCTGCTTGGTGCTGCGTGACCTTTGCTACCTTGGTGTTGCATGACCCCTACTATCTTGATGCTGCGTGACTGCTTGCTTGCATGATCGCTGCTTCTTGGGGTTGCGGTACTCAGGGCCTCGCATACTCGCCTATACACAACATTTTACGCACATAAAAACATTCTAAACATTTAATAAATATTTAATACAGAGGTTTTCAAATAATTCGTTGAAGGATGTGATCAAAGACTTATTCTGTTATGGATTGTGCTAGTTCTTCGAAGACAGTGTGGTGATTTTCTTGGAATTAAGTAGTGAAGAAGCAAAAGACTTGTGTTGCTGATTCCAATGATATTGGTTAAGGATAGTAATGAATAATGAACAATTGTGCTGATTTATGTCAAGGGTTTAATATTAATTACATAATTTCTGTCTAATCTTAGTGATTGTATGCCTAAGCCATTTGTGTAATACTTCATCTTTATTATCTTATAGTTATATCATTGGTTGTTTTGGCATTTTGGGTCCAGTGTATAAAGGGTTACAAATTAGTCAAGGGAGGTGATTGATTGTTAATTGTTGGGGTTTTGGGGACCGGTTAAGGGTTGGGGTAGGGTTAGATTTCCCATATTCCTGTGTATGTGTATTGAATAAAAGAGTGTAACTGTTCCATCTGGTCTTTGTGTTAGCGTTTTAGTTAGAGTTTGAATCCCTTGAGCTGAAGTCACTGATCCCAACTGGGTGACGTGATGGACACAAAAGGTAAGAAAGCCGTTTCTTTTGGGGGCAGTGGCTGAAATGTAAGAGAGAAGTGATCGACTTTCGGCTTCGTACTCACTTAGATAATACTTAATAGTTTAGTTTAGTTGAGAGAGTCTTGTTTAGGCCTCGTGGCTTTTTAATTAAGGTCCCTTTTGTTTTGGGCATTTTTACTTGTCCAGTTCCATTTGCGGTTGTTCAGGGAAATACTAAAGTAAGTATGACTAATTAGTCGCCATATTCAAATTTGGATTCCTGTATGGAATTTATCTTATCCAGAAGATTTTTAAAAGTGTTCAGGTTATTAGCTCTTTTAGTATCAATTGGCAATTTATTCCACATAGGCAGCAACTCTGTAAGCAGACCTGCCTACCCCCCTCAGAGTAAAAGCGGGAGACAGGGGATCAAAAAGATAACCACCCCTTTCAACAACAGTTTTCAAAATTCAAGTATAACAGTATAACAACAAAAGCAACAGGATGCATGTCAAAAGCATGAGTCTACCGCCAAAAGCGGGAGAGCAGGCAGGTCTGTGTAAGGGAATGAGTATTTTCTTTTGTTTGTGCGGCAATGTCTTATAAGAATATTGTCCTGTGCATTTCTTTTCTAGAGTTAGTATTCAACTGAAACAAAGTATTAGCATCGATGTTGTCAATCCCATTAAAAATCTTGTAAGTTTGGATCAGGTCACCTCTCAATTTTCTAAATTTCAGAGAGGGCAAATCCAAAATATTATTAATAATTAATCTCTCTGAGTATGATAAATGTCTCAACGATGTAATGGTCATCCGAGTTGCTCTTCTTTGTACTCTCTCCAAGGCATACGCCTGCTTCTTAAGATACGGAAACCAAATCGCATTCGCATACTCAAGATCTATGTGGCCTTACATGTGATTTGTACAGACTGGTTAAGGTATCACTATCCAAGTAAGTAAACGATCGGCGTATGATACAGAGCATTTTATTAGTCTTGGAAATCGCATTGTTTATGTGTTAATCAAAGTTTACGTTCATGTAAAAAATGACACCCAAATCTTTTTCCTCATTGTTATGGTCATTCGTCGCTTTATCCTCACCTGTCGTCATCAAATAGTTATATCCAGGATTTTTCTTACCATATCGATAACCTAACATTTTGATACATTAAAAGCAATTGCCAGGTATCTGACCAAATCAGAAAACTGTCTATATATCTTTTTGTAATTTATTACATCTTGATGTCACATTATATAGTTCAGTGTTATCAGAAAAAATGCAAAAATTACTAAATACTTTGTCAGGTAAGTCATTTATAAAACCTGTAAAAAGAACAGGACCCAAAATTCTGCCTTGTGGTATACCACTCAGAACTGGCTCATCACTTGAGAAATCATTTCCAACTCTGACACGTTGGGTTCTTCCTTCCAGAAAGCACTTGATCCATTGTACGTGTTCAGTGATCCCATAAGATTTTAGTTTAACTAAAAGTCGTGCATGGGGTACCAAGTCAAATGCCTTGCGAAAGTCCAAGTAAAGCACATCAAAACTCACCCCACTGTTGACCATCTTCGTAAAGTCTTCTATTACCTGCAAGAGTTGTGACACACATGACCTACATTTACGAAAACCATGCTGGCATTCCGTGTACAGAGAGCAAAGAGTCATATGGTTAACGATACGATAGCATCTCTGACAAATGATTCAAGCACTTTATATAGGATACAAGTTAAACTGACAGATCTATAGTTTCCTGCATCACTTCTACTGCCTATTTTTTTTATAAGGCGGTGACATTGGCTCTTCTTCAGTCCGATGGTACAACTCCCTCCTCTAAGGACATATTAAAAGGTTCACAAAGAGGCACTGATAGTGATAACTCTTTACTTGCTTCTTTTAAGACTCTGGATGGTATACCATCTGGGCCAAAAGCCTTACTTGGGTCCAATTTGCTCAACTTCTCCTGAACTGCTTTCGGGGTTATAAAAACTTCAGTTAAAGTAACATTGTCTGATCTAGACTCAAGGTCTAATAAAATAGATCCTCCTGCGTAAACACGCTAGTAAAAAACTTATTTGATACCTCTGCTTTATCAGCATCACTTACTGCTATGCCTCTATCCTCCTTCACAAACTGTGCTAATACCCGAAAATGCTTAGACTAGAGTGTACATATTTCCCAAACACTTTCGGTTTATTTTTACAATTTATTGCAGTATTGTTCTCAAAGTTCTTTTTGCTTTCTTCACCTATCTTGTGCATTCATTTCGCACCTTAACTCTTGGTGACGTATAAGGTTTTCTGTAACATGTACATGTGTGCCTATATCCTGTAAGGATTTCAAGTTTATTGCAATAAATTGGGTTATGAATTTGAAAAAAATACGAAAAATTTATTTATTGTCACATTGACTTACAAAATGGTTATTCCATGTACCCAAAGAACCATTTTGACTTTAGTACTATTTTTACCTGTTAGAATCTTGTAATTAATTCATACTTACAGGTATTTTATAGACTATGTTAATAAAACAACAACAAGACAGTGTGGATTGCATGATGATGAGAATGTGTGCACAGTCAACACAGACAAGAAAACTCATTCTGATCGATAAGGTTACCAAACTCACTATCACTGTCGGAGCTATCCCCTGCCATCATGGCTGAAAATTTCGCAAACTCAAACTTCAAACAAAATCATTAAAAAAGTACACAAAACCACGTCAATCTTGCAAAAACGATAGCGGAAAACACAAGTGAACCTTTCCGGAAGTTGACTAAACCTTCTCTCACGCACTGGAGAGTTCATATTTCCTGTGATTTCATGACTAAAAGGTGCACTAACGAGGCGCGCATTACCGCGCTTCAGGATTACAGGTGAGGCGCACATTACCGCGTTATAGGATGCTAGAAGTTAATATACCGCTGGTAGTCTACATTACATAAAAATACATGATTATTGCTTTAGGTCCAGCAGACTCTTCCGAGCCAAATCAGGACCACAAAATCAAGACCACAACTTCGCTGAAAGAGGACTCGCCCCTGATATGCATAAAAGATCTGCCGAAACAACCCTAGTGGCAACACTGAAGGCACTCCACCAGCCGGTGACTTTACAATAAAGACATCCCATATACTCTAATTTATCGAACCCCCGTTTACAAAAACAAAACAGAATATAAACATCATTATAAAATATCAACAAAACACAAACATATAAAATGCTTACAATACATTGACAAATAATAACATCATAGCCATAGGCATAGGAAGCCCCAGTGACCACCTGGCAGAAACTTGAGAAAGCGTCCAATATTTCCACGCTGATCCAACAGACCTTGAATGAGGGGTTTTGTCCCGAAAGAGTTTTCAAGAAAAAAGGTAGGTGACTGGTCTAGCGAAGAAGAAGATAGTAATCAGTAATAGTATAGACTAGTAGATTGATAGAACAGAGTAGGAATGAGAAATAACAAAGGAGAAAGACAGCAACAGAGGGAATTTAAAGCACTAATTTAGTAATTACAGGAGGCACTGTGGTCTAATGGAAGTGCTTCGGCTTGTGGATCTGAAGGTCCCGGGTTCGAGCCCTGGCCGGGCCATTGTGTTGTGTCCCTGGGAAAGACACTTTACTCCTGTTTTCCTACTCCTTCGGATGAGAGTATAAACCGAGGTCTAGTCTGTGTCGCATACATTCCATCATAACGGACTTTAAAGATCCTGACGCTCATGTCCTAGACGGGTGAGTGCCGGTAACAAGAAAACACCCAGCATGCACCTTGGTAAAAAAGTGCCATAATAATCAAAATTGATTGTGGGCATATATACGGAAGAAGAAGAAAAAAATTTCCAGAAAGTGGGGATACTATTTATACTGAAACCCCCCCCGGCACTCTTACGTGGGGAGCTGGTAGTCTAACCCATCAGTATGACCTTTATAAAACTAAAAGATATTTACTAACTTAGTGACCCGTGCTGGTAGTCTAACGTACCCATCAGGCATCACGGGTCAATAAGTATCTTTTTTAAAGGTCATACTTTTTCTTTATTTTCTTTATGCAGGGTTTACTGAACCATACAGGTTTCAGTTTTACCTGTACCTTACCTTTTGCCCTGGGGATATGCTGCTCCAAAGCTGCAATAATATTTGTTTTAATTAACAACCAGCTAGTACGTAAGTTACGACGTACTATGTACGTATAAATACTATAAATTATAATGTAGTAGGAGGCCCACGAGTTTACAAAGACGAGAAAAAAAAGACTTCAGAGCCTGTGATCTACTCTGGCTCTCGTATGCTTCTTTGGACATGGATTTCGAGTGGAATCGGAAATAAAAAAACCAAACGAGTGTAACCAGAGAATGTGTGTGTGTCTTTTTGTGTGTGTGTTAAAAAACCAAACGAGTGTAACCAGAGAATGTGTGTGCGTCTTTCAACTCTTTGTGTGTGTGTGTACATAGTATGTTTTGGCGCTCAATCAGGCTTAATAACTATTGCATAAATGGAAACGACCTCGACTTGGCAATATGATAATCACAACTTATCAACTTAACCATAATACCTCATAAACAGACTGAAAACCTCACACTTACTTCTAGTACATTACGAAGTTATGTTTGATCCAATCCATTATCTATTTCTTCTCCATTATCCGTACCGGAAGTGAGTAGGCAGCTAACGGAAGTAGGAACAAAAGTTATTTCCCTTAGAAATAAAGACGTAATTAGATGTATAACAAGCGATATTTTCCAAAAATTGATTGCCAGTATTATTTGTGGGGTACTTTTGAGCACAGTTCGCGTATTGTGCCAATCGGAAGAGACCATTGAAGGAAGTAACGAAAGAAAGTAGTAACTTGATGTTTAATCAGTACGGACATAGAACAGATGCAAATTATTGTTTATCGATCTAATGCCAATGGTTAGTAGTTAGTTAGTCTTTGTCTTGCCGTGTACGCCCACAATCAATCGTGTTGATCATTATGGCACTTGAGAGGAAGGTTTTGTATGCATGTCAAGTACGGATACGGAGCTAATAAGTAAATAACATTTAAATCGTGTCGCTACATAGGAAATGTGAGTGAAGGGGGGAAATGCTGGGTAAGGAGACTGGGGGGATGGCGGGTGGTGTGGAGGAGGGGGGGTGAGGAACTGGAGGGCTTTATTGGGAGACTCTTGACACCAAGGTGTCAGCAGCCAGAGCCTCCACTGTTGAGGGCAGTCCAGTCCTTTATGGTTCGTGGCAGAAAAGAGGCGGTTCTATATTGGGTCCTGCACGAGACTTAATTGTTTGTACTGTTTGTTGTGGCTGCGGCGTTGGCGCGATATCGCCTGTTCCACTTTCCCATTGATGATGGGGCAGTTCGCAGTGCCACTAGTGATCTTGCGCAGCATCTGAAGGCGTGCAGTGCGTCGTCGATCCTCCAGGGACCGCCACCCCAGTGACTCCAGCATGTCCCTAACACTCGACGTGTTGTGATAGCGGTTAGTAGCTAACCGGGCGGCGCGTCTCTGAACTGCTTCCAGCCTGTCAATGCCTTTCTGGGTGTGAGGGTCCCAAACAGATGCTGCGTATTCCAGGATAGGACGCACGTAGGTCATGTAAGCTCGCTCCTTGATGGCCGTAGAGCTCACCTTGAGATTCCTTCTCAGGAAGCCTAGTGTCTTACTGGCCTTGTTGGCGATGCTGCTGACATGTGCGTCCCACGTAAGGTTGCTGCGGAGGGTCACCCGAGATACTTGGCCTCAGAGACTGACTCAAGGGTGTGACCGTGTAGGGTGTAACTAGACTGTAGGGGACGTCTGCTCCTCGTGACTGGCAGAGTTGTGCACTTGTCAGGGTGGAACTGCATGTCCCAGCTCTTCTCCCATTGCTCAAGGCGCTGGAGGTCTTGCTGTAGCTGGACTTGCTCTTGGTTGCTAGTTACCACTCTGTATACAGCTGTGTCATCTGCGAACAGTCTTGTCAGTGCAGTCAGACGGTCTGGTAGATCGTTGATGTAGGCCAGGAATAAGCATGGCCCCAGCACCGAGCCTTGGGGGACCCCAGATCGCACACTGACAAAGGAAGAGCAGCTGCCGTTGACCACTACAGCCTGACGCCTGTCGCTAAGGAAGCTGGCGATCCATGTGAGCACCCTGTCATGGATGCCATAGCAGCGGAGTTTGTGGACCAACAGACTGTGGTTGACTCGGTCAAATGCCTTCGCGAAGTCCATGATTAGGACGTCTGTCTGCTGTCCACCTTCCATGTTGCACGAAAGCTCCTCGACAAACTCCAGGAGTTGGGTCTCACACGACCGCCCTCTTCGGAAGCCATGTTGGTTGTCGTGAAGGGTATTGTTGGTGTCGAAGTGGTGCATGACGGCGCAGACGACTATGTGCTCCATAAGTTTGCAGGCCACACATGTCAGTTATTCATTGCTTACAGGGTCCAGCGGACTGCAGAGAGCCATTTTTTAAGATTTGCATCATTTTATAATATCTTAAGATAACGTCTCCCTGGTTCTGATTTGCCTCGGAAGAGTCCACTGGACCTAAAGCAATAACCATTAGAGCTGGGTACCGTTGGTCATAGTCGTACCGGTATTACCGCGGTATTTTTAGGTCGTATCGGTATTTCGTACCGGTATACCGCGATTTTAAGTGTTACAATCAAATGGGATATGGCACTGACAGTAGTGACCGACGCAAAAAAAGATTGTCATACACTTCAAAACAGTTTCAAAGAACCACATTTCCGTAGAAACTGAAGCTTTATTTTTGCTTCAACGCCTTCAAAACAAATTATAATAAATCACTGTTTAGAACATCAGAAAACTTTAAACCATAAAATCAAAATAAAACAAAAATATTCAATGGGAAATGTCTTTAAGAAATTTAAGAGTTCAGAAGGATTGGCGACTGGTACCATATGCTAAAACACGTGTATAAGCTGCTTTTCTTATAAGTTCTTCTTCAAGAACAACTGCATGCCTATCCACGTGTTTGGGCTTTAGAATCGCTCTCTGGGCGGACTAGATGTCGCCCACTGTCGCGTTATGTGTTGTCGAGATTTTCCAGTAAACCAGACCTTGGACACCCGCACCGGTATACCGTAGTCGCCTTTCCGAACCTGCATACAGTTACGTACCGGTAAAACCGTCAAGCCCTAATAACCATGTAATGTAACTGCAAAGAACCGAATCAGGACCACAACTTCGCTGAAAGAGGACTCACCCCGATCCGCATAAAAGATCTGCCGAAACAACACTAGTGGTAACACTGAAGGCACTCCACCAGCCGGTCACTTTACAATAAAG
Organism: Oncomelania hupensis; assembly: GCA_036898135.1. Classification (NCBI taxonomy): domain Eukaryota; kingdom Metazoa; phylum Mollusca; class Gastropoda; order Littorinimorpha; family Pomatiopsidae; genus Oncomelania; species Oncomelania hupensis. The sequence goes on from CM072527.1 coordinate 37,256,352, forward strand.
ACATCCCACGCAGGGGACGCTGAGGCTATATATCTACTCTAATTTATCGAACCCCCCGTTTACAAAAACAAAATAGAATACAAACATTATAAAATATCAACAAAACATACACATATAAAATGCCTACATTGCCAAATAATAACATCATAGGAAGCCCCAGTGACCATTTGGCAGAAAGCATCCAATATTCCCAAGCTGATCCAACAGATCTCACACACAAATGAGGAGTTTTGTCCCGGGAGAGTTTTGAAAAAAGGTAGGTGCATGACTGGCTAGCGAAGAAGAAGATAGTATAGTAGATTGATAGAACAGAGTCGAAAGACAGCGACAGTGGGAATTTAAAGCACTAAATTTCCAGAAAGTAGGGATACTATTTATACTGAAACCCCAGCACACCCACGGGGGGTAATGCCAATGGTAAATCTAGATCTGCTGACAGTATGTACGACAAACGAAAATCTTAGTTTGCTTCAGGATTTTTTCTTTTGTTTTTATTTTATAGTACAGACTTTAAGAAGATTAAAACAAAATTAAATGGTTAAAATCGGTCAATATTAAGGCACTCATTTAACTGTTCAAAAGTTGGTAACCCTCACACAAAAATATAACGCGTTTTTCCCAAAAGTGGCCCGGGTGTCTAAAATGAATACAAAAGTGTTTTTTTGTTGTTGTTTTTTTTTTAATGGGCACTGTATTTACACAGAAAGTTGCAGTACCCGTAGGCTCAGAAAACACAAAATTTGCCAGTATTAGCAGATTATATCTATAAGAAAATAATGACGCATTTATATACATTAATAGCTCGTATTAATTAATTGTTCGACAAGATAAAGATCTTTTTGAAAGTTTTGGGGTAAAATACAACACACACACACAAAACACATTAATAGTCTAAAAAATTTTTGGTCCCTGTGGGTTCAAGCACTGGTTAGAATAAACCCAACGTTTCCCGACGTGTCGTAAGAGGCGAGGCGAGGCGACTAACAGGGGTGATGTCAGCACGGCATCACTGGGCGAAAGTCTTCTACACAGAAGTCACCGGCCAGGACGGAGGAACCTCATGTTACTACAGGTTTAACGACCACGTGCTCTGGGCCAAGGCGAGCCACACTGTATTCGTGGATATCGGCTGTGGCCAACAGCCTGGAGAGGATTGGGCCCTGCCAGGTCTTTCTTGCCCAAGACACACTGCATGATGAATAAAACCATTTACTCCATGCCGGATCGATCGTCGCCCGGATCAACAAGGACCGCGCCTTCCGTTGGCCACCAGGACGGAGGCGATAAGTGTGCTACTGATGGACAACTTGGCAAGATCCGCACCAGAAATAACATCGTCATAGGAACCTGGAATGTCAGGTCCCTAAATGCGGAGGGAAAATTAGAAGAACTGGCCCACGAGATGGACCACTATCGATGGAACGTTTTAGGGATCAGCGAACTGCGCTGGAAAGGCATAGGTGAAACAACGACCGACAAAGGCCACAAGCTTTATTTCAGCGGTAGAGATGACAGGCACGAACACGGAGTTGGATTCTTGGTCCACAAGAACATTCTAGCCACTGTCATGGGTTGTCGCCCAGTCTCCAGTAGACTCATTACCATCCGTCTGAGAGCAGCCCCTTTCAACATCACCATCATCCAGGCCTATGCCCCAACATCAGACTATGACGACAGCGAAGTAAAGGATTTCTATAAAAATCTCCAGGCTGTCCTTGACTAAGTGCCGAAGAAGGACATAGTCATAGTGGAAGGCGACTGGAATGCCAAGGTTGGCCAAGATGCTCACCACAACTGGGGAGACACATGTGGACCCCATTGCAACAACGAGACAAATGACAGGGGTCTGAGACTCTTGGAGTTTGCCAGATACAACAATCTGATATTGGCAAACACGCTTGGTCTCCACAAAAAATCCAGACGATGGACATGGCACAGTCCAGGCGGTGAGCATGACAACCAGATCGACTACATCATGGTCAAGAAACGCTTCAGATCAAGCATCAACATTGGCAGGATACGCACTTTTCCAGTAGCAGACATTGGAAGTGACCACGATCTCGTGATGGTGTCTTTCCGGCTTCGCTTGAAGAGAGTAAACACAGTAAAGTGCACTAGACTGAAGTTCGACCTGGACAAACTGCAAGACCCGGAGTTGGCAGAAATATTTCAGCCCACAGTTGGAGGGAAATTTGCACCACTGCTCATTTTGGGAGCTGGTGAAGTAGATGTTAACACCATGACCACCATCTTCAACTTAGCTGTGACAGATGCCGCCACGGAGATTCTTGGAAAGCACCGGCCAAAGAAGAAGCTGTGGATCACACCTGAACTTTTGGACCTGTGTGATAAACGAAGAGAGATGAAAAAGAAAAAGAACACCTCACAGGGAGCTGATGCCTACCGAAAAATCAACAATGAAATCCGAAAAGGCGTGCGAACAGCAAAGGAGAACTGGATAGAAGATCAATGCCAGGAAAAAGAGAACAATCTGAACAAGAAGGTTTACCAGACTGTGAAGTGGCTGACAAGTGTTACAGCCCAAGGTCTCCACGATCCAAAGCAAGTTCGGCATATGCCTTACAGAAGAACAAGAAGCCTTGGACAGATGGACAGAGTACTGCTCTGATCTTTACAACCACAAACCAAACGGAGACCCATCAGTTCTAGCATGTCCAGAGAACAGAGAAGAAGAAGAAATCCTCCCAATTCTCAGAGAAGAAGTTGAGGCAGCAGTGCAATCGCTAAAGAAGGGGAAGTAAGCAGGAGTGGACAACATACCGGCGGAACTGCTTCAAGCAGGAGGAGAAGCGATGATCGACGCACTCACCATTATGTGTAACAAGATCTGGCAGAGTGGGGAGTGGCCTACACCATGGACCCAGTAGCTTGTCATCACTCTTCCCAAAAAAGGTAACCTTCAGGAGTGTGAAAATTACCGCACCATGAGCCTCATCAGCCATCCCAGCAAGGTCCTTCTGAAAATAATACTCAACAGGTTGAAACCCCAAGCTGAACAAATCATACCTGAAGAGCAAGCCGGATTCATGGCAGGGCGAAGTACTACTGAACAGATATTCAACCTCAGAATAACCTACAGCACCAACAACATCTATATCATGTCTTCGTAGACTTCAAAAAGGCGTTTGACCGAGTGTGGCATGCAGTTCTGTGGGCAACCATGAGAGTGTACAACATCAGCCCTAAAATTAATGAAGTCATCAAAAGTCTGTATGACAAGGCTACCAGTGCAGTCCTCCACAACAGCGCCATCGGAAACTGGTTCAGAACAACAATCGGTGTGCGTCAGGGATGCCTACTCTCTTTAACACTCTTCAACATCTTCCTAGAGCGCATCATGTCAGATGCCCTTGCAGACCACGAAGGCAAAGTCAGCATAGGGGGGAAGAGCAATCTCCAACCTCCGTTTTGCGGATGACATTGATGGATTGGCTGGAGATGAACAAAAACTTGAACAGCTGGCACAGAGGCTTGACACCACCTCCAGAGCCTATGGAATGGAAATAAGTGCAGAGAAGACCAAAATGATGACCAACAACACGGATGGCATCAACACAAACATCAAAGTCCAAGGCCAATCCCTCAACACAGTGCATAGCTTCAAATAATTAGGAGCCATTGTATCAGACAATGGGTCCCGACAGGAAGTCCTCTCCAGGATCGCACAAACAACTGCTGCCCTGGCGAGGTTGAAGCCAATTTGGAAAGACAGGACCATCAGTCTACATTCCAAGGTAAGGCTGCTGCGCTCCCTTGTCATCTCCATCTTCCTATACGCTTGCGAAACATGGACCCTCACAGCAGATCTCCAACGAAGAATACAAAGCATGGAGATGAGGTGCTACAGAAGACTTCTAGGTATTTCCTATACCCAGCGCATCACCAATGACGAAGTTCGACAGACCATCACACAAGTCATTGGACAACACGATGACCTGCTCACAGTGGTGAAAAAACGTAAACTCCAATGGTATGGCCACGTCACCAGATCATTACGTCTAGAAAGACCATCCTGCTAGGCACAGTGCAAGGAGGTAGAAGAAGAGGGAGACCGAAAAAGAGGTGGGAGGACAACATTCGAGAATGGACTGGTTTAACACTGAGCGAAACAATCAGGGTTGCTGAGGACAGGGAAAGATGGAGTACGCTTGTTAAGCGATCATCTGTAGGGCCCCTAAGACCTCCGAGTTATGGGATATGATAGGATAGGATAAGATAGGATAGGATAGGATAGGGTAGGATAGTCTAAATTTTGTTTAATAGATATTACTTGGTACCTGTAGAAAATCATGCGACATTAACGCTTACAGGCCTAGTATTACTACTGCCGTACTGATGTACAATAATAACTTTTTAAACTACTAATAGTAGGCGTAACTCATTCGGAAATTAATTATTCAAAACAAAGACCTTACAAATTCATAGAAATAAACATAAAAGAAGAAGCACATTGTTTTGAAAACAAAGCTCACCATTGATATTTAACTTAATGTGAAACGCATGAGTTCTAATCTGAAGGTGTGTGTGTGGGGAGGGGGGGGTTTGGGTGTGGGTGTGTGTGGGTGGGTGTGTGTGTGTGGGTGGGGGTGTGTGCGTGCGTGTATGTGTGTGGGTGTTTGTGGGTGGGGTGTGTGTGTGTGTGTGTGTGTGTGTGTGCGTGTGTGTGTGTGTGTGCAGTGTTCCCGATTACGCACAGTAGTGCGTCAATTACGCACAAAATATGAAAAATGACGCAGAAAAATTTATTTTCGAATCGCTAAAGTAAAAAATACGACCAACGAGTGGCGAACTAATTCACGGCATAATCAGAATCAGAACCCAACTGAGACTGCCATTGCAGACGATTAAAAATTGTGTCGTCCTTAAAAATCGCATGCGCGCACATTGTAAACTTCCTCCAAGCAATCCATTCACTGAACAGAAGAAATCTTCGTGAATCCATTCTTTGATTCTATCATACACGATCATGTCACTTCTGACTTGATTGACTGGGCCCAAAACCCGTTCATCCACAGCAACATCAAGTACAGATCCAGAAGCTGTTGTGCAGGGTGCTCTGAAGGAGTTTGCAGCAACCAAGCGACTCAGGCTTAAATAAACATTTAATACATGTTTTAAGTTTTTGGTTTTATATGATTATTATAACTAATGTGACACTTTAACAGAGTAAAAAAAAAGTGAGGCTTGGACTTGTTTTTACATTTCTTTTTCTGATTTGGGGACTCTCAAAATTTGCGCAAGGACTCTTAAAATGTTATACCTGGGAGTCCCAAGGACTCTCATTTTTTGTGTGTGGAGGGAACACTGTACGTGTGTGTGAGTGCGAAGCCTTGACAACGAATATAAAACAAACTATAGCGACGAATGGGGGCGTAACCATTCATCGTGTGACCTTGAATTTTGTACAATTTGAAAGGTTTTACGCTCAAAAAGTGTACTTCTTGTTGTTGTTTTAATTAAAAGACACATCAGGTTACTTAAAAAAACAAAAATAGAGTCAAGCAATTTTTTAAAAGGACAAAAACTCCTTTTTTTGGGTTATGAAGTTGAAAATGATTCCCCACAAAAAGTAGTTGCTGGGTTGCATCAGTGTCTCCTCTTTCGTTATTGGTCATTTGTTTGACCCTGGTATCAGCGGTAATATTAGAGTCAGGTTTCACGGAAATCATCTATTCTTGGAGCCCGCCCTTTGATTGAGATGAAGATTAGAGACGACGGTGATGAGGAATGAAATTAAATTCATCGTTTGAATCGTTTACTGATGCAGTGGTGGAACCCTCTTAATTAATACACAGGCGCATTATCCAACAAGAATAGATCATCGGATAGAATTGGTGGATATCCCTGATAGCAGGGGGGTAGCAGTAGAAGGTAGGCTTATGTATGAAATAACTGCTACCCCTCTGCTATCGGGGATGCACTCATCCTTTGGGAGGATCTACTGTTCTTGGTTTACGCGCCGGTGATTAGTGCCTCTGAACTTATGAAACTGTTGTACTTCTTCATCACCCCGAACACCCACTCCCACCAAAAAACATGCATGCATAAAGTAGCTCGAGATCTCCACTTGTGATAGGGGTGGGCCTGGTGATGACGTTGGCTAAGCGCTGGCTGGTTTTATTGGATAAAGGTGGGTGTGTGTGAGTGGGAGAGAGGGGGGGTCGAATCCCGAACTTCTGTGACTTAGGTCGTGACTTTGCAGTTCACGGCGCTGAGGGTTTTTCCTCGCTCCATTTTAATAACGCTATTGGACTCGGTCAACCAAATAAATTCACATGTAATTCTTTTGATTCCCCCCTCTACTTATAACGATCTTCCTACCTTTACACCACATGTTCGAGGTATAACTGTGAGTGTAATTGTTGAAAGAGCGAGTGTGTGTGTATCCTAGCCTAATATGTGAGCGTGTAGACAATAATTTTGTCAGTTCAGATCTCCGCGCCTCGAGTCTGATCAGTTATTATTAGGGGAAAGCACGCACCAAGTATGAAGTAAAATTATGATAATTATAAATACAATTATAATTACGATTAGTCACTGCTAAAATGACCTCGTGAGTGTACTCTGGTGTTTCTGTGAAAGCAAAAGTTGACGTCATTTTTTTTCCTATCCTATCCTATCCTATCCCGTAACTCGGAGGTCGTAGGTGCACCACAGATGATCGTTTAACCAGCGTACTCCATCTTTCCCTGTCCTCAGCAACCCTGATGGCTTCGCTCAGTGTCAAGTCAGTCCATTCTCGAATGCTGTCCTCCCACCTCTTTTTTCGGTCTCCCTCTTCTTCTACCTCCTTGCACTGTGCCTTGCAGGATGGTCTTTGCAAGGCCCGATGATCTGGTGACGTGGCCATGCCATCGGAGTTTCCGTTTTTTCACCACTGTAAACATGTAGTGTTTATGTGACGTAAGTATGCGTATGTTTTGTTCGATTTTTTTTAATGCATTATTTAATTTGATTTTTTTTTTTTAAATTGGTAATTGTCACGCCACGCACTACATTTTCTTGTAATTTATGGGGACAATAAACATATCTTGAAAACTATTGATGAAAGAAAGAAACAAACAAACAAAAAAGAGGGGATGTCCGTATAGTATGAAGGAGATGTCCGTAAGATATTATAATGTCCGTTGATTGATTGATTGATTGATTAATTGTTGCTTTAAGTCCAGCGGACTCTTCCGAGCCAAATCAGGACCGGACAACCCCCGATCCGCATAAAAGATCTGCTGAAACAACCCTAGTGGGAAGACTGAATGCCCTCTACCGGCCAGTCACTTTACAATAAAGACATCCCACGCAGGGGACGGCTGAGGCTTTACCCCAACTACTCGAACCCCCGGTTACAAAAACAAAATAGAATACAAACATCATTATAAATTATCAACAAAACACATACATATAAAATGCCTATATTGCTAACTAATAACATCATAGGAAGCCCTAATGACCAACCGGCAGAAAGCGTCCAATACTCCCAAGCTGATCCAACAGACCTCATACACAAACAAGGAGTCTTGTCCAGGGAGAGTTTTCAAGAAAAAAGGTAGGTCATAATGTCCGTTAAACTACCAATTTACAACCACACCCACAAACACCCCGCACACACACCACCACCAACACCACCTCCACCACCTCCACCACCACAACCACAAGTGAACACCACACCACGGTAGTGATAGAGAAGGAAAGACCAGATACTTGAGAAAGAGAAAAGAACACGCATTCTTCAGCAGACACTATATATACCATTCGCCTCTTCACGTAATACAAGCTCACAAACTTTTATAATTTACATTTTACTCCGGTCAATGTATTTCGGGTTGTTTGAACACAATAAAACTTTAGGTCAGTTGTAAGCCAATCACAATAAGCAACAATGAACCATACAGATCAATATAATAATCAACTTATTATAACAATGTCGATTACCAGACTTACGAGATACGTACAGCTCCCATAGTCTACGAACATACGGTTAAGCAGCTGCTTGAAACAGTGAACAAGAAATCACGATAAAGGCATAGACAGAATACATACGAGGCTCGTTAACTGTATTATCTCTTAGTATTGTTCATACACTCTTTGGTATTCATTACGAATGGCTATGTAATGGATGTCTGTGTATGTTGTAATGCTTGTAAGTGTTCTCTTCAAACGTTTGTGTTGCTTTGGAATGACTCTTTGTATGTTGCTTTGTAATGGGTTTTTTGTACGTTGTGTCGCTTTGTGATGGTTTCCCTTGCATTGCTGTGTCACTCGTCTTTAATGATCACAGTCTATTTCAGCTCGCAACATTGGCTTACTTTTATTCAATTGCGGGGGGCGGAGGGGGGGAGGTGGTAAGGGAAGAGGAAATGGTGTGCAACAAAACTTCTTATTATTATTATTATCATTATTAATATAAATTAAATCTTAAAACAAACCTTTTTCTATATAATATAATATCTATAATGTGTCCATGTTTTATTATATGTAGTCATCATACACTTATTTTGTATTCACACATTTATGCATGTAAATACAAAGCATAAGCTGCCTTATATACTTCTAGCTTAATCTCGTCTTCTTCTAATAAATTACAGTTGTTTTCTTCCCTGATCGTTGATCAAAACTTTAAACGTAAAGAAATGCTATTGTACCAATTAAACACGTTCGCCTTCTACGGAAATACCATAACGTAGCCATTTCTAGTGATTCAAACAAGGGGAAAAAACTCTTTGCACGAACACTTTCATACCATAGTCAAATTTATTTAATTTTGGGGGGGCTCAAAATCAGTGCTATTGTCGGTTCAAAAAGAGCTTGCAAAGACACTGAATATGTACTATTGTGATATAAAATGTTTCGTATTTTTTACAATCATTACCTCCAACACCTTGCTCTGTTCCTTTTGGCCTTGTGGAAAAAAATCTAGTAATTGAATCTTTGATACAAAAAAGGATGCAAGGAGTCCATAGCTAGGTACGCGATGTTGATATCTTTAGTATTTCTGCCTTCCATTTATTGCTTGTGTTTCTGACCTATGTCCACGGCTTTTATTTTTGTTGCCTTTGCCCTATTTGAATGCTTTGAACTGATATGTCCTTTTGGAAAAAGCGCTAAATAAATACCCTTATTATTCCTTATATGTATGTCTTCATGGTGCATGGTGAGGATTTTTCCTCTAACATACGCGTAGCTGTCACACTCTTCATTGTGTAGTTTTAATAGATGTATGTGTGTGTTTGTGTGTGTGTGTGTGTGTGTGTGCGTGTGCGCGCTCGCACGAGCGCTGGTATGTGTAGTTTAATTGTCTTATCATTTCGATGGAAAAGACATACAAATAAATACAATTATGTCTACATATCGGTCCTAATTTTCATATCTTTTTTAACGTACGTTTCATATTATTTTGTCCTAAATCTTACAAAAGTCAACGATCACATACCAGCGGTAAAATGGAAGTTACACTATAAAACAAACAAGCAAACATATGCACAAACATGAATTCATTGTTGCATACATCAAAAGTTTAATACTGAGTGGTTCTTGATCAAACACTTCCCTCTCAAAAAATTCATCACTTTGCTTCATCATCATCATCATCATCATCATCATCATCATCATCATCATCATCAGCATCAGCATCATCATCATCATTAATAAATAAATAAATCAATCAATATCATTCAATCAACATTAATCAATATCAATCATCGTCATCAGCAGCAGCAGCAGCAAGAACAAGGCACGTGCATGTTTGAGCATTCACAATACTATACAGTTACAATTAGCACATTGCTTTACATAATTTATCATATACATCGAGATATCAAGAATTGTTGCTTACAACACTTTGGAAGAAATCGACGGCGACGATGTTGGTTGTGGTGGTGTAAATAATGACGACGACGACGACGACGATGACGACGATGACGATGATGATGATGATGATGATGATGATGATGATGATGATGATGATGATGATGATGATTTTTCTTCATTCCATGGCGCCGTTGCTGCTACTAAAAGTGGCGTTGACAATATGGATGATGACTGTAGTGGTGATATTTTGGATGATGATGATGATGAAGACGATGACGATGACGATGATGATGATGATGATGATGAAGACGATGATGATGATAAAGATGATGATGAAGATGAAGAGGATGATGAAGAGGATGATAGTGGTCTTTCTCATCAGTACTATGACGAGAAGTTTATCATCGGACAACACCATTCTTGAATGAAAACGCCATCATGAAACATTCTCTTTCATCTTCTATACGCTGACATTGTAATAAAATTATTGAGCAACAGTGTTCTGCGTCACATGACCAAACAAACACACTTAAAAAATAAAGAAAAAGAGTTCGTACAACTTCACTTTGCAGAGTAAATCTGTACGACTGTACCAGTCTTTGGTGAAAAATGCTAAACATAATATCATGTGTTCAGATCAGTAGCAAAGAGCTGAGTATAATTATGGCATATCAACGTTGGACACCAAAGACTACCAATCATAGTCTTTGGATATAGTCTTACTTGGGGAAAAAAAAGGATTGGAGTTAAAGACACCATCCAGGCAGGATTCTGATTTGCCTAGCGATCAAATGCTCGCCTGTCACGCAAATAAAACGGGTTCGAGTCTTACACAGATGTTTTTCCTCACACGAAAGTACACATTTAAGATTCGGTCAATCGTATATGCATTCTTCCCTGTTGCCACATAATATCACGTTACCAAAAATGCTGGTCATTGTGCTCAAAGTGCATGAAGCGACTGGTTCTAGTCAACACACATACATAATCACGTGCAAGAGCTGTGAGAGGGAGGTGGGTTCGATCACTCCCCCACAATCAACGTGCATTGTCTACTCTCTCTATTTTCATTTAAGCCTATGCAACATATTGGCAATAATGGCTAGGTAGTCTAGTCCTTGTGAGCCAAAAAGTTAAGACTCTTAAGTTGGCTTAATGTATCCATCACAGGATAGTGGGAACTTTGATAGGGCATGGCGTCTTTCAAGACCGTAAGCATTAATTAAAAGATTGAAAGGGGGTACAATGAACCACGGCGAACGGTGCCTTCAACACTGCGCAAGGGTTTGAGGGGAAATAAAGACGTTCGTCTTTATACAGACTGCGGGACGGGTTCTCGGTTCCAAAGACTTTACTTCGTCGCTCATCGCCCGACAGTCGTCGATTATAAATAGTAATTTCGACCCCAGACGTCTAAACTACACAGCAGTGCCGTCATCCCCGGTGGGTTCCAGTCGTTCTGACAGCACACCAAGCAGCTGCTGGAACTTGTTCAGTCTCTCGGGCCTGGATGCTCGCGCTCCTTTGGACCCCCACATCAGTCGTTGCTGGAACTCTGTCCTACACACCTCCTGCAACTGTCCCGCTTCTCCTCCCACTTCGCCGCCTCCCCCGCCATCACCGAGCTGTTGCAGCAGGTTTCTGGCAGAGTTGCGGTAGGTGTGTGCCTGTGAGGCCAGGAGACGGGCGATGTCCAGATGGGCCAACAGCAGGTCCAAGCCGCCGTTAGGGTCTGCAGCTTCCCACGCCAGCAGTCGCCCTTCGTTCTCTCTCCCTTTTGCTGGCCTGTAACACGTAAAACGTACCAAGTTTAAGTGACCCCTCCACCACGCTCAAGGCGTGTTTGCGAGTATAGGGAGAAATAGGCCGTTTTCACCGTACCACTATGAGCTTTCGCGGCTCACTAAATTCAAATACACATAACTCTAGAACTAATCACCATGGCATATCTTTAAACGGTTTTCAACACTTTAATCAACAGACAAAATACTGTTAGAAACTTACAAAACCTGAATATCGCCCCGAGGTGCTATGTGACTTATCTCGTGGTGGTATAAATCGTGATTATGAATTGTTCTCTTATTGGGCGTGAGAGGCAGAGTTTCAAATCTGAAACTTGAACCCTTTTAGAGTACGAGTGTGAGCCTCATCCTGGATGGGGTTGCTACGCTCTCTGCCGTCACCAGGTAGCAAACTATCATTCATAATCACAATCTACATCACGAAACAATTGACGTTAATCTTTAAAAGCAGCCTTACGTGTCATTGTCAAGCTCTCGCTGCAGAAGCTGTACTACAGGCGCCATGTTGGGAACGGTGACGTTGTTGAGCTGTGACATCACGCCTTGACCGTTGACCTCGTTCAGCGCCTTCAGCAGTGGCCGTAGCTTGGTGTCAAAGGTGTAGGCGCTAGCCGTGTGCTTCTGACGTAGTATCAGCCACGTGTCTCGCAACCGTTGTACCTGCGTAGAAATAACACAAAAGGCCTGATAAGGGGAAATCAGACGAAAATTGTTAGTGCAATCATGTTTCAAAAACAACCTCCGAATTCATCGTGTTGCAACAGTGCGGTACACGAAATTGCACGAAAGCACAGTTCAGAAAGGAATTACGTCCCTTGACGGTTAGCGAGCTGACTAATATTCGCAGTAGGCTTTGGTTTGAGACTAAAGAAGAGCCAAGCCAAGGACAGAGACAGACACAGACAGATTAAAGATACAGGAAGATGAAGACAAACCGAAAACACGAGAAGATAGACACAGCCATAAGACCAAACATAAACGATATCAAAATACAAACATGAGAACGCCCAGATACGTCTACCCGTAAGTGTGCTTACTAGCTTCTTACCTTTAGAAGGGGAAAAAAAACCACTTTAGTTCTAGAAAGAGATAGGTATAAGGCAGAGACAGACATTTAGACAAAATACTAGATTCAGAGGCTCATAGAAGATAAAGAAGTATGAATGTTCACAGCCAGAAGGGAAGACACAATTAGTAGACAGAACAAATTCACAGACATATATCGTGAGAAGATACCAAATGAAATAAATCTTTAAGCAGACGGATGGAAGCAGACAAACTCATTTTCAAAGAAAGACAGAGGAAACTCGACACAGTAGTACTTAACCGTGAATTATACGATACGCCTTTCTTTCACAGTAAATGACTAACCCGTCACTAAAGGTACAGTAGGCCTTACCTGCGGTGACATCAGAGCCTCCACGACGGAGGCGAAGGCAAAAAGATTGGACATGCCGACCCTCAGCTCTGCCGCCGTTTGAATCCACTGACTCAGCATCTTCGCCCTCTCCGTCACCGCGTTACTCGTCATCAGTGACATCATCACGAACAGCCGCTGGCATTCGCATCTAGCGAGGAACGAAAGAAAGAGAGTTGTGTATCACAGCTGACATTGCATGCGTGGCTGTACCAAAAGACTACATTTTTAAATTCGCTGAAAAGCTGCTCATAACGCGCGTTCGTGTTTCAGGGGGAGGAGAGGCCCAGAGGTGGGGCTATAGGCGCTTGTATCTAGACACGCGAGAGCCTACATGCTTAATATGCTTAGATCTCTTGACACTCAGCTAATGACAAGGTCGCACCTTTAGCGGAAATTGGCCTTTTATAGGCCTACTGAGTCAAGCATACAGTTCTTTCAAAATCCTGCAGACATCAAACAGTAAAGTTAAATTTAAAAATAAATAAATAAATAAATAAAAACAAAAACACGAAACTGGCTAAAAGCCCAGATAGTGGAACTATTATCAACAAAAAGGGTAAAGGGTAATTGTAGATTGTAGTCCCACGTCACCGGAGCGTATAGGCTACTACTGGTCACTGTATTCTGACACCAGCGAACCAGTTGATGGTTATGGGGAAAATAATAAGGTCACACGTTGGCCAAACCGGGATTCGAACCAGGTGCCGTTCGGTTTACTAGTAAGCCGCTCTACCAACTGAGCTAACCGGCCCCACTATTATCTACAAATTAGAGTCAGCTTGTTTTTTTGTGCCCGGAAACATTACAAGGAGAGGAGTGCGCAGGGTCCATCTAGATAATATAAAAATCAGAATCACGGTATTGTAAAGCAATAATTAAGAAATATAGTAAATTTGTAGTAAAGTCTACATAACATGCACAGTAAATGAACGTTTGTGGATGACAAACCTTTCTATGATGTCCTCTCGCAGTTGTTCCCCTTGAGGCAAGGTACACAACTCTATGCCGGAAGTGACCCCGACGCCGAGATCATCGTCCTTGGCGACCCTGAGCACCTCGAGGTCAACCTTGGTGATACAGGCGGCGACGGCTTTCGCGTTGCTGGAGATCAGGAGAGCGTTGGTCTTCATGAGGGCGGCAGGCTCCAGCAGGCGGTTGTCTGAGGAAGGGAAGATCGAAGACGAGAAAGAGTCCAACGACAGCTTTGAACCCAGGTTGAACCCTGGCATAGTTATGTTCCTATCCCTTTGGGGGACGACATCATTGTCCACCGGGAATTTGGGGCAATCGGCGCTGCCGTCGCCGCCACAGAGGCCCTCGGCGATGCGCTGTCCGTTGATGGGATACCTGGAGTCGGGCCGGGGTTTGCTATGCTTGCCGCTGGCTTTGGACTTGGTAGGCAGCGTCTGGTAGCCTTTGTTGACGTTGTTGAAGTTGTTGTCGTAGACGCCGCTGTCGCGACTGCTGCCTTGAAACGAGTGGCTCTTGGTGACGGAGCTGGGGCTGAAGGGAGGGGGCTGCTGCAGGTCAAGACCAGTGCGGAAGCCGGCGCTCCAGGATGGAGGACCAGACAGCTGGTCAGGGTCAGTGTAGTCCCTGCCGTCGTCCTCGTACAGCTCTTGGTTACGGACAACCACCATGGGGCGTTGCTTGTACTTGATGGACGGAATACGACTAGGTTTGGGGGGCGGGGCGCGGGAAAGGTTGCTCTCCGACCCTGCCGGCGCCATTCTCCCCGGGAAAGGGGCGCCACTGGCGCGGGCATCGTCCATAACCACCGGCGCGCTGCCCGAACGCTGGTGATACACTGAAGGACCGGGGCTGCCTTCTTTTTGAGGCTGCGGTCGTTCCTCCAAGCCAGGACCGCCGGGAGGGATGACGTTGATGACCGGCAAACTGCCGAAACGTTCTAATGACGGCGAGCGACTGCGCTCTGAGGCGGAATCGTCTACCGACAACAAGGGCTGGCTGTCCGCTCTCTTAGGCTTGCGACGTTGCATGCTGGGCGAGTCTTTAGGGCTGTGTTCGGGTGTGACGAAGGGGCTGTGTACGGGGCTGTGGGACGGCGTGTAGAAACCTGCACTCTGGTTCAGAGAGCCGTATTTGGAATCGTAGTAACTGAGGGGCATGGACCGTGGCACAGGGTTCTTCAAAATGGCGCCCGACGCTTGTGTGACAGGCTTAAGTCGGGTCATGTAAAACTGAATCAGCTCCTGGATGCTGGCGAAGCTCTCCTCCTCGAACTGGTAACTGATGGAGGGAAGGCTGCCCGGGGCACAGTCGCCGACGAGGGCATTGACCATGAAATGAAGTGGCACGCCACGCCAGGCACAGGTCAGCACGAAGTCGCCAGGCTTGGAGATGCTGTCTCGCACCAAGAAGTCGCCAGACACGCTCACCAATGACTCTGCGTGCTGCCTGTAGATAACACGCACCACAGTTCACCAATTAATAAAATAACAGTAACGGAAATAACAGTAAACTCTGAAGGACAAGGGCGGAGGATTGCCCAGACACAGGTTTAGCGTAGCTTGACAATACTACCATCCCTTCCACACAGACTAACAAAGTTCCAGCACTTAATATCGAACGTGTTTTTTCACGCTTGCAGGGTACTGACGGTCTGAAATGAACCTTTAAGATGGTATTCCGCTCCGTGTCAAGTCATAGTACCCGGATTAGTAGAACACCTCAATCAGCAGTGTTGCTGGAAGGAAGTGCGGCGCTGTGTTCGATTTCTGTAATGACTCTTTATATATGTTCAAAATACTATCGGCGTTGCCTCAACAGCATGTGAAAGAACACGCTCATTTGATCAAAAGTCTGGGACAGGCTAAAAAGGAACTTAGACCACTCCTAATACTGAGTGCCGCGTTTTGAGCTGCCAAGCGCGTTATCTACATGTAGATAACAACAATCGCGCTCCAATATGTAACTACGCGCATCGAGTCATTTTGAGATCTGCGCTGTTATAAATAGATTTCATGATTTGATTTATTTCATTTAAAGTCTGTACACCTAGTGATCTTAGACCACCGCCAAAAAAAAACCAACAAGGAGACAAAACGTGTTAACATTCACAAGGTAAACAATTCTATCAAGTGAATGAAATAATCACCAAAACTCCTATATTATAACTACAGCAAACCCGCGTACAACGAACAAGCTTTCAGCAAACAACGCTTTTAGCGAATTAAATTTAAAAAATCTCTGCCAGGAATGTTCTTATTTATTACTTAGAACTTTCTGGATATAACGAACACGGTTACAACGTAGCTTCGCTTACAACGAATGTATTTTCCTATCCAAGACACCAAATTTCGACGGATATGACGAAATCGAAGTAGCAAATGACGTAAATCGTCGTAAATGACGTAAAATCCGCATCAAATTTTGACATCATTAATTTTTCTGTAGAAAGATCTTCTTAACCCCTTTAGTCCCGATTCCGCTCTTTGCAGTCCGTTGGACCCTATAAAGTTTATAGAATACAGATTATTCAGCCAGACAACAGTTACATCGCCTATTGAAAATTGCCCTGATGTCGGTAAACAGACATACACACACATCCACCCTACAGGCAAATATCATCATTCCTACAGTCATACATCTTACACACAAAACACTTTATAATACTTCAGCTTGTTCAAAAAATTGAAGGACACCAAAGCAACATCGGACACAATCACACTTGGCACATATAAAATATAAAAAATGGACACGTGTATATCATAGACAAGCCAATTATTATACAGAAAGACACACACATTCAATGGAATGTAAATCAATATTATGCTTTAAAGAACACTAGTGCCCAAAAAATAAGACAGTGAAAAAAAACAAAAAAAAACGTCTATATGAATAAAAGTGCATGTAACATACAAAGAATACTTAACACACACACACTGTCTTTCCCTGTCTGCCTGCCTCTGTCTGTGTGTCTGTTCGTCTCTCTCTCTCCCTCTCCCTCTCTCTCTCTCTCTCTCATATGGACACTTCCACAAAAAAATGATATAAGCACACGTATTTGGAGGAACACACACAAGTAGACACATACACCTCACACTTTCTAGAACAGTGGGATAAATCGCTTACTCTCTCTCTTTCCCTCTTCTCTCTCCCCTCCACTCTCCTCCTTCCCCACACACACGATCACTGTTCCTCACCCTTCATCTAGCAAAAATATTGTAAAATCACCCCTTTTGCAATAACATGAAGAAAAAAAAAAGGTTGACGTGTTCTGGACGGTAGATCTTACATCAAAGACTCATTTTAGAGACTCGACGGATATAACGAATACAAAAAAACAATTCAGCCACTAACCGTCGACTACAGGTACAACGAACTTTGGGTATAACGAATGGACTTCATTGTAAGCGTGTTCGACTGTATTCTCATATTCAGCACTTCACAGTTCAAACAGTTGTTCCATGCGGTGGAAATCAATTTAAAAACAAATAAAAAAAATTAAACGTCCATACACATGGTCACTGTTCTCACTGACCTGGAAATACTGCCATGATACCAGCCCCTAGACTTGAGCTCAGAAGGATCAGCGTCCAGCTCCTTCTGCAGATCCTGCTCAAGTTTCTCCGTTGACACGATCACTGGCGGGAACTCTGGGAATACTGGCTGGCCCGTAGGCGATGTCCTGCACGCACAAGTATACAGCAGTAGTCAGTTGGTTGTTGGTGTTGCTGACGATGTTGCTGCCAATGCTGACGATGACGACGACGATGTCGTTGATGATGATGATGATGATGATGATGATGATGATGATGATGATGATGATGATGATGATGATGATGATGATGATGATGATGAATTATATTTTCTCATTTTATCTCTTCTTTTTGGGGAGGAGGGGAGAGGGAAAAGGCGGTTGAGGCGAGAGAAGAGGGTGGTAGAGATGAGAGGGAGGAGGGGGAGGCGAGAGAAAGAGAGTGTTGAGTGGGTGATAAGACTAAACAATAATGATAACAAACAGCTGTACTTACGGTGACTTTGGCTGCTGTAGTGCGAAGACACCACTACCTGTGGACTTTCCTGAAACAAACAAACACATTTTGTCCAATGACAATCGATTAATTAATCAATGGATTTAGGTTAGCAGTAAGGTTATGGTATTGGATGCAGTCTATGTAGAAATTTGAACAATAAAAATTATGTTTCCTTTACGTCTTCTAATTTCGACGTGCCTTGGCACAACATGTTTGAGCGATCAAGGTTTGGCTGCTGTGTATGTAAGGGTGTCTGTAATAGGTGAGCGTGTATGTTGATTACAGCGTTTTGAATCTTCTTTAGCCTATATCATCATCATCATCATCATCATCATCATCATCATCATCATCATCATCATTATTATTATTATTATTATTATTATTATTGTTATTAGTTGGACCACATCTAAATTTTACACTACACTACACTACACTACAGTACCTACACTACATTATACTACACTACACTATTCTACAGTATCTACAGGACACTACACTACACTACACTCTAAACTACACTATACCATACACTACACCACACTACACTGCACTACACTACACTACAATCCAGTACCTACACTAAAGTATCTACACTACACTACAGTACCTACACTACACTACACTACACTACCTACGCTACACTACACCATACACTTCACCATGTACTACACCACACCACACCACACCACACCACACCACTACCTGCTGGCGTGACGTTGGCTACCTAATCAAAATGGTTCCACCACGAGTACTTTCTAGTTTTTCAATTAAGATTCTGAGTGTTTCATTGTAAATTACATGGCTGTAGGTTTCTGAAAAATTCAATGGAACAGTTATTATTACTTTTTTATACCAATGGGAGGTGTCCAAAAAGTGGCTACCTAAAACTATTTACGTGTTCTATTTAATGAAATTTATTTATTTTGATGTAAAAACTTAGGTGGTGTTTGTTTGGTTAAGAAATATCAAGAAATATATTTTGTATAAAATTTAGAATTGAAACACCACGTGTTTTTGGTGGTTTAAAAAAAACAGAGTCAAGCGTATTACTTCCTCACACTGCCCATATGTCCAGATTTCAACACCAAGTTGCGTGAACTCGTTTTAACGATTGAAATGAAAAATAAATATCTAAACGTTAACCAAATGTAACCAAACTTGGCAGAAACATTGCCTGGAATGTTACTAAAGTGGTGAAGGAAAAATTTTGAAAATCCAATCAGTAATTTTAGTTTTATAGTGATTTTCTGGAACATTGTAAAAACCCGTGGCATAAGCCGAAAATGGCTACCTAAGAAAGTCAGTGACAGCGTCCTTAATTCAATTAAGTAGAATGCCATGTGCATATGAGCTAGTTACATTCGGCTTGACCATCATTAAAAACTTAACTTTGTTCATCGTGGCGGGAGAAATGTGGATTTGGGGTTTTTATATCCGATTTAGGTCACCATGTCCAGTTTGGAAAAGCACCACCGCGCTTATTTTGGTCAACACTTTCACAAAAAGTTAAAACTTTGACACCATGTACTCAAAAAACTTAAATTCGATACTATTTTTAATTATTGTAATGATCTATGGGCTTGGTGGCGAAGTATTATAATAAATGTATCAACCGTATTTTAGCTTAGGTAGCCAAGACAATCGGTGGCAGTCAAAATCAATCAATCGCAAAGCTGTGTGAAAACTTTCAGCAAATATACAAACATTGTAGGTAGGTATTTCAACGGTGCATTGTTTGCAACCAAATGTGTGTAAATAAGTCAAGCAGAACGGGTGTTATACTGCTTGGAATGTCCCCACCCCGAATAACTGTTCTCCGGACAAAGAGAGAAAGAGAGAGAATAGACTGGACCTATCCCGATTGACGTCATAACTTTGTGCGTATTTTTTCGCATTTTTCTCACCATGACGAACGATTGTTGTTGTTCGAAGCGAAGTACTAGAGATCTTGGGATCTCTTACCATAGAATTCCGACGATTATATTCAGTAGAGGCACCAACATACGCGAGCTGACAGCTAGGAGGAGAAGGCTTTGGATCGCCCAAATCAATCGAAAGAAGATCACAGACAAAACAGTGAAACCCTGGACCCGTGTGTGTTCACGCCACTTTGTGAAAGGTAAGCATTTTCAATAATTGTTCAATGGTTCACGTGCATTTTGTTATTGGTCTTACTAGGCCATTGCGAAGTTGCAGCTGCCCACTTTCACCGACAACCTGGCAGTAGTGAAATCTGCCATTTTTGAGCAGGTCTAGTGTTGGAGGGTTTTTAGATGACTTTTGCTCTGTTCTAAAAATTTCATAGATCTATAGAATACATGTGCGTTTAGGCTTCGTGATTTAAATATAAAGACTGGGACTGTATTTGTTTTTTTGTTTTTTTTTTCAAATTTCACGTTTACTTGAATACAAAATAATAATTAAAAACAAAAACACCACACAAAACACCTAAGGAGAAACATTGTTTACCTTTCTTCCAGAATCACAGAGGAAAGACTAGAGACGAGTAGAGTGCTTGTTTTGTTTATCATGCAAGTCAATATTTTAGTGTAGTTGTTAATTATATTACATTTTGACTTGATTTTGATGACAGGAAAACGTGCGGAGTTCTATCAAGATGATACGCCCAACTGGATCCCAACTTTGCACCTTGGCTACAACATTAAATGTGCATCCACTGATGTGGACCGGTTTGAAAGGAAACAGAATAGAGAGTGCAGAAACAAGGAAATGCCCACAACAGTATGTAATGAATATTTACTTTATGAAATATTTTATAGTTTATCTTCAAGTGTAAAGAAATTGTGTTTTTGAAACAATGCTGCCTTTCTAAAATGCAATTTTTAATGTTTGTAAATCTAACATTGTCATGTATAATGCATCGCCTTCGTATTTAGATATTTGATGTGGTCCATGAAATTATGCTTTTTGAAGGTAATGCAGTTGTTGGTAAGTGCACAGGAATGCAGTTTTCCAGGGAAGCATGCCCCCAGATCCAGTGTTAATTTTTTCTCTCTCACCACAACCCGTTCCCACCACTTCATCATTATGAATCTCAATTAATCAGTATTAAACTACAGTTAAATAAACTGTCTTCAGTTTTCATTTTGGTTAATATAAAAAAAGCCACTTCTTGTCTTATAGATGGGAGGAACACTGATTGCCCAAAATAGGCATTTACTCATACTTTTGAGTAAAAAACAAAAGTGAAACATTTCAAGGCAGTATGATCACCTAAACATAGAATGTGCTTGAAGTAAACAAATAGTTATGTGTATGTTATGGTTCTTATTTGTGCAGATCATGCTGAGGACGGTGAGAACACCACAGACAGTGACGCATCATTTTCCACTTTGTAAAGATTTGGACAATAAAGTTTACTGTTTACTGTTTACTGCATCTATGGGTGATCTTGGAGGGGACACTGATTTAGAACTGGGTGAAGAAGCTACTGATTTAAAACGAACTGTGGAGCAGGAAGTCCAGACTGATATTACCATTTCCTACCTGGAAGCCATGGAGTCTGAGCTTCAGACTCTAAGAACAGAAAACCTCACTCTTCGTATGAAACTGAATGCCAGCACTATGTCAGATGACTTTTTTTTTAAAAAGAAGATGGGTCTAGAGATGATGGGAAAGTGAAATATTACACAGGCCTACCATCTTTTTTGACTCTTGCTGCTCTGGTGTCATTCCTGATGCCTCATATTACTAGTGGGCCCAGATCTATCACAAGCAAATTTCAAGAAGTGTTAATTGTCCTCACTATTGGCTGATTGTGGGTTTAATATCCATGATAGTGTTGGACTGATGTGTGCTGAAGTTAAGATACCAGCTTTTACCAAAGGTAAAAAAGCAACTATCTGCTTTTGATGTAGAATCAACACGCAAAATAGCACATGTAAGCCACAGTAATGATTCATGTTGAAAGGGTGATTGGTAACATTGTTTAAAACTATGCCATTATTGATTCTACAATTCCAGTCACTATGTTGACTTGTGCAGAAGGTGCAACTGTGACCACGTTGGACCAAATTGTCACAGTGTGCTGTGCTCTGGTGAATATTTGTCCATCCGTTGTTCCTTTTGATTAGAGATGGGGTGAGAGAAACTTCCAACTAGGTAGTTTTGTTGACAATAACTATCATGGATATTAAGCCCACGATCAGCTAATTTTGTTCACCTAGATCATCAAGAAGCTTGGTTTTGTATCCTTCTTTCTTCTACCAACTAGGTAGTTTTGATGACAATAACTATCAACTAGGTAGTTTTCTTGACAATAACTATCATGGAAGCTTGGTTTGGTATCCTTCTTGTTTTTATTATTATTACTTCCAACTAGGTAGTTTTGTTGACAATAACTAACATGGATATTAAAAACCCACGAACAGCTAATTGTGTTCTCCTAGATCATCATGAAGCTTGGTTTTGTATCCTTGTTGTTGTTATTATTATTAGTTTTATTAGTATTGTTATTATTATTGTTTTCATTGTTACCATATATTATTAGTTTTGTTGCTGCTGCTGTTGTATTACTTTTAGTAGTTGTATTGTTATTATTATTATTTTTATAATTACTCTTATGATTACGATTATTTTTTATTATGATTATTATTACTCTTATTACTATTATTATTATTATTATTATTATTATTATTATTATTATTATTATTATTATTATTATTATTATTATTATTATTATTATTATTAAATCACCATTGTCACCTTCATCAGGTTTTCACCAGTACTCAGTATTGTAATTTTAAAAAGATAGCTTTGCTGAAGTCATTAGTACTTTGTCGCACCTAGTTATTTCAGGAACCTAATAATATTATATTCTATTCCATTGTTGCTGTCGTTAGTGCAAGGTGTATGCAGACATGAATGGGTGGGTGCACGAGTAAGCATGTGTGTATATGTGTACATGGGTGTATGTGTGTGCATGGATGTATGTGTGAGTCAACGAGTTGAGTGGTAGGAAGGATGAAAAGTTTTCAAGTACGAGTGTATAGATACAGGAGTGAAGTGTTGTGGATGGCTAGGATGGGTCTAAGGCATGGAAGAATGGGTGGGTTTGAGTGATTTTGTGTATTGTTGAATAATTATCTGTGTGTCTAATGTGTACGCATGGGTATGTGACTGGATATCTGTTTAGGCATGTGTGCTAGTGGTGATAGATTTGTATTTCGGTATGGAAGTTGGGTATGATGGTATATCAAATGTATTAATATTGTATATCTATGTTTTTGATGTTATCTCTTTTCTTGCACTGCAAAACAAAGATCCATGCCATGTGTTTGGACAATAAAGAATCTTGAAGTGATGTGAAGCTGTTTGAAAGTATTGTTTTACGTGGTGTGTTCTCACATAAATGTCTGTTTATGCATTTCAGTATGTTATGGAACCCTATGAATGAAGGTCTTACTAAACCACCGCATTAAGTTACATTACAACATATTAAGCAACAGTTCAACATGTTTTACTAAGTTACGTTTCACATCCAGGTAGCATTTTAACAAAGTCACAGTTCCACAAAATAAAGTTACTTTCCGAATTTTGAGTTCGAGGTAACATTTCACAGTTATAAGTTACAGTTCTATCGTTATAAGTTACATTCCATGTTGAACTGTTACTAATAAGGCTTATAAGTTCCCGTGTGTGTGCAACAAAAAAAAAAAGGTTACCCCTTGAAAACTATTGGGGTTTTTTTGCTCATAAAAATCAACGCACAGTCGGCATCACCTCATCTAAAATCGAATGCACACATTTCATTTTAAAAATCAAATTAACTGCTGCTTCCATTGGTATTCGTTGTTGTAGGTTATGAAGTGCATAGATAAAGGATTAGACGTTTAAAGGGACATATAACACCAACATTGCTATCACATCAACAGAAGAGTTGTTCAGGTCACACTGTATCATTTCCCGTTAATGCTGTCGAACGTGCCAACACTTCAACAGTCGAAGTAAACAATACCAAGGGCTACAAAGGTATTATGACCACTTACATTCGCTTATTTTTCTTTAAAACGCGCTTTTACCTTGAAATTTGCACACTGCAAATCATCCATGAGTTATATATGTATTGTAATATTTGTCGGCTCTCCCAGAATACAACTGAATTGTACTATAAAACTATGAACTAATGGCTGTAAGGTTATTTATTAGCTGGTCAATGTTTTTTAACAAATTGTTTCATGTCAATTTAACAACATAGCATATTAGGTAGCCATATCACCATCAAGTAACATTTCACGTAATAGGTAGCTGTGGCGGTGAACTGCTTAAGTCGCCATTCACAGGCAGGTAACCATTCACATTTAGGTCGCCTGTCGTAAAAATGGGTTCAAAATTAAGTAGCAGTTCACAAATATGGTTAAGTAGACATTCACATTATAGGTAGCCGTTCAAAATAGTAGGTAGCCAGTTCACAGTGATCGGCTACCTAAATGGTATTTAGGTCGCCAAACCTGTGGAAATAAAGGTTCACCACACCCCACTACACTACACTACACCACACTACACTACATTACACTACCCTACACTACACATTACATTACATTACACTACACTATACTACACTACATTACACTACTCTACACTACACTACATTACACTACACTACACTACATTACACTACCCTACACTACACATTACATTACACTACACTACACTATACAACACTACATTACACTACTCTACACTACACTACATTACACTACACTACACTACATTACACTACCCTACTCTACACATTACATTACACTACACTACACTATACAACACTACATTACACTACTCTACACTACACTACACACTACACTACATTACACTACACTACACTATACTTACACTACACTATACTTACACTACACTATACTTACACTACACTATACTTACACTACACTACACTACATTACACTACACTACACAAAATAACACTACACTACACTACATTGCACTACATTATACTACATTACACTACACTACACTACACATTACACTACACTACATTACACTACATTACACTACACATTACACTACACATTACACTACACATTACACTACACATTACACTACACATTACATTACACTACATTACACTACACTACACCACACCATATACTACACTACAAAAAGTACACTACACTACACCATACACCACCATATACTACACCACACTACACTACACCACACTACACTACACCACACTACACTACACCACACTACACTACACTACACTACACTACACTACACTACACTACACTACACTACACTATACTACACTACATTACACTACACTACACTACACTACACCATACATTACACTACACTACATTACACTACACTACACTACACCATACACTTCACCATATACTACACCACACTACACTACATTACACTACACTACATTACACTACACTACACACTACACTATACTACACTAAAGTATCTACACTATACTACACTACAGACATTACACTACACTATACACTACACCACACTACACTACATTACACTACACTACACTACACTATACTACACTATACTACATTACACTACGCTACACACTACAACATTATTCATCTCAAGTTGAGCAGTTATTCATCTTTGTAATTGCTCAAATTTAGATGAATAAAGTGGCGTTGTATTGCTGTGTTGTTTTGTGGTGCCTTGCATTGCATTGCATCGCACCGTACCGTAAGGTATTGTATTGTATTGCACTGCACTGCATTTCATTACATTACATTGTTGTATTTGTATTCTAAGACTTAAAATACATGTAATAATATAATTAGACTACACAAACGAACATGCGCTGTTTTAGAAAGTTCAAAAAATTAAAAAAAAATGAATGAACCAATGTCACGCGCCACAACTATTGGATTTTGACATAGTTAAGCCTAATTCATTGTACAAAAACACAGTCATTGTATGTCTGATTCCATGTTCATTCTTACACACTACTGACTGAAGAAGAGTACAGAATTAACGAATGATATATATGAAAAACATGATGACAATAATTACTAAACCTAATTCTACCATACATCACAGCAGATTGTAACCATAAACTGATAAAACAAGCGAAGTATTACATAACAACATATTTATGGAGATGGAGTGACAGTTCGTGAAGCAATCTATCAGCCTAGGGAGACGTGTAGAATGTTGTCGCGGAGAGTTTTTGTCACTTCAGTCTGTCTGTTGCCGTTCCCGGGAGGCGCCCTTCACGTTTGCACATTTTGTAACACTAAATTTAGGATACTACTAGCACAAGATTTATTCTAGGGAGTAGCGATGATCTTCGTAGCAAGACGTTTACTGGTGAACATCTTCAATCACTACAACCCACCTCGTCTTCTGATACGATTCAACGACTGACTAGGAATAATTCTTGCCGTCCTAATAACCGCTGTTACTGTGTGAGGTTGATAAACAATGGGTCTACTGTCCTGTCGCAATAACAACACTTTCCAGTTCCTGTCAAAGCTGTAGACCATGCCGATTATCACCGAGGATCAGACTTCAAGCTTGAAACTATGGCAGGGTATGCACGAGTAGTGCCTAATATTCTGTTGTCAAAACTGCACTCATTTCTGAATTGGCGCGTCCTGCTTGGCATTCTTCAGTCAATCACTTCTTTGTGTTACGCTAAAGGTTAAGTACTATTTCAACCAATGTTGTTCTAATCAGTAAAAACAATAATACACAGTTATAGTACCAGGCCTCAATACACAGTCTGCACCGTGGTGACAACGTACAGTTGCTGTGGTTGTTGTTGTTGTTGTTGTGGTAGTGGAGGTGGAGGTGGACTGGTGGGAAGAGGAAGGTGAAGAGAGGAAAAAGAGAGGGCGAAATCTACCCCACAAGGTAAATTTAATAAAACTTACTTATTTTTTGTATTTAAAAAATTCGGTGTCCACTGACCTTTTTCGTATTTCTCCCTGAGTATTCTGAGGCTGGATACAATCTTGGCTCTGTGAGCCCCGTTCTTGAGCCCCAAATCACGAATTTCCGCCTCTGTGGCGTACAGTAGATCCTGAAACACAAACAAACACACACACACATACACATACACAAACAAACAACTGTGCATCAAGGAATACAGACAACCAAAATGTGTTCAGAAAAATGTCACATAAAGGTTTATCACTGCATTCGTGCAAGTCAGCAAGCAAGCAAGCAAGCATATAAAAATGAATGTTTTAGTATTAGGTTAATTTGATATAATGATTCTGATTTGGCTCGGAAGAGTCCGCTGGACCTAAAGCAATAACCATGTAATGTAATGTAATTTGATATAAGTTGATATCGATAATCACTATGATTGTTAGAACCTAATACTAAAACATTCATTTTTAAAAAGACACATTCCGTTATTTACACACCCTATTCACAATTTGAACTTGATTCAATTTGAATTTTATTTAGGCTCTTGCCGCTAGGGGTTTCCAGCCACAAACGAAACAACACATACAAAGCACACAAAAAAAGATTATACCTAAAAAGTAGTATCAAAATGAGCAAAACAGAGGTTGCATACAACAGTTTAATTTGCTTAAAAGAAAACAAAACAATGTGCATAAGCGCATACATCTTACAGACAATGTTACATGTACATTTAATGGCAATAAGGAGTCGTATGGTAAACGAGCAACTTGAATAAAGACAGAATAATGTCAATAAACTGGCATAACCGTTTTCTTTATCGTACTGAACATGAGTTCATTACATTTATTTACAAAACAGACTCACCCAAATCTCGTAGCGTCGGCTGTATCTCGCACCTTACTTGTCTCCTATTAATTAAAGCTATAGGCCTGCTCTTTGTATTCATAATCTAATAATACACTTTACCCCTACTGTCTACTCACAGCGCTCTCCTTAGTCACTATAATAACTATTTACGTACAAACCTCTCTACTTAGTCATATGGTAACTAGCTTACATCCCTACGTGTCCATTTTTCACTGCGTCACTGTCCCATTCGATAGCCCTGCACGTGTCACCATATCTATGTGGCCAAGGGGATTGTGTGTGTGTGTGTGTGTGTGTGTGTGTGCGTGAGTGCGTAAACGTGTGTGTGCGTGCGTGTGTACGTGCGTGCGTGTAGGTGTGTCAGCCGCTATCTGAGTATAATTATTGCCAAGTATACATTAGCCTGTTAACTGTATGAATTTGCATCGCTTGTAACCTTACCTTCCCCCCCCCTTCCCCCCTCTATCACACCATCCCACGCCTCCCCTTCCCCCTCCTCACACACACCTTAAGCCTAATTTCTATTCTATCTAAACCATGCATGTCCAGTTGGTTAGGCAAAACAAGATGTGACAGTGAGAAAGGGTCAGCGATACACACAAAAAATGACAACACATACAGACAGCAACGCACCTACACTGGCCACACAAAAATGTTCCGGTTAATTCCGTCCGCCATTAAAATAGGAAGGACACTTCATCGGAAGTGACATCTTCACTACAGTGGCTTTCCGTTCACGAGTCTGCTTTGCACGTCAGAGCATCAAAGACTGCTAGCGTTGGGGTTATCGATACTTCAGACGTAGTCCTCTGCAGTCTCGGATATTAAGCAAAGACCGGGTGGTCGACAGAGTGGAGAATGGACAAAAAAAATTTGAAACGCAAAAGATGTGGGAGAGGGGCGTGGGCGGGAGTATAAGCTGGAGAATGGACAAAATGAAGAAAGGACAAAATGGAGAATGGATAAAAGGGAGTTAGTTATTCATTGCTTACAGGGTCCAGCGGACTGCAAAGAGCCGAATCAGGACCACAAAATCAAGACCACAACTTCGCTGAAAGAGGACTCACCCCTGATCCGCATAAAAGATCTGCCACTGAAGGCTCTCCACCAACCGGCCACTTTACAATAAAGGCATACCACGCAGGGGACGCTGAGGCTATACTCTAATTTACCGAACCCCCGTTTACAAAAACAAAAGAGAATACAAACATTATAAAATATCAACAAAACACATACATATAAAATGCCTACATTGCCTAATAATAACATCATAGGAAGCCCCAGTGACCATTTGGCAGAAAGCGTCCAATATTCCCAAGCTGATCCAACAGACCTAACACAAATGAGGAGTTTGTCCCGGAAGAGTTTTCAAGAAAAAAGGTAGGTGACTGGTCTAGCAAGGAAGAAGATAGTATATTAGATTGATAGAACAGAGTAGAAATGAGAAAGAACAAAGGAGAAAGACAGCGACAATGGGAATTTAACGCACTAAATTTTGAGAAAGTGGGGATAATATTTATACTGAAACCACCGGCAGAAAGGGAGAATTGATAAAATGGAGAATGGCCAATAGGGAGACGGGACAAAAGGGAGAATGTGACAAAAGGGAGAATGTGACAAAAGGGAGAATGGACAAAAGGCTGAAAGGACAAAAGGGAGAATGGAGAATAGACAAAAGGGAGAATGGAAAATGGACAAAAGTGGTTTTGACTCATTGTTCAAAATAGATGGTGTTCAGCTGTTGTATTAATTATTTACGCTGCTTACTGTTACAAATAAAATAAACTTGAGTTGTTCAGTTTTTATGTTAAAACACGAAACGAATTTGTTGGCAAAGAAAGATTCAAACTATCCTAAACAAAAAAAAACACCCAGACATCTGACAGTGTTTTTAAAGTTTCTTAAAGGACAGCAAGCTCACACAGAAATGCGCATGCACGCTAACAACTGCTGACAAATATACAAATAAATAAATAAATTTTAAAAAAGAAGAAAGGCTCGAGCAAAAAAACGGAAAACAAATCGTGGCAGAGTATGAAACCCAAACCAAACAAGCTGTGGAATTCCTGGACTTTGTGCAGAGGGTAGCTCAAAACTTTCATTTCTGAGGCGTTTCAATTATTTTTCAGTCATGACCGACACTCATACTATCTTTTTTTTTTTTTTTTTTTTTTTTTTTTTTTGCATGTAGGTAAAATAAACAGCACATAATTTTAAATTGATTTTGTTAACTCTCCCTTTTGTCCGTTCTACATTTTGTTCTTTTGTCCTTTCTCCAATTTGTCCTGTCCCCTTTTTCGTCTTTTTCAGTTTTGACTTTCTCCCTTTCGACCAATCATTTTATCCAGCCTACCATCTGTCATTCGCTATTTTGTCTATTCTTCTTTCCATCATTCTCCCTTCTGTCATGTACCCGCAAAGACCATATACAATAGCAAATATTGTGACCCTCGTACAACAGTAAATATTGCGACCATATACAACAGTAAATATTGCGACCAAAATTATACAACAGTAAATATTGCGAACATATACATCAATAAATAGTGTGACCATATTCAACAGTAATTACAGTCTTTGTATTGAGTCTACTTCAAAAGTTGGAGACGAGACAAATGCTAGAAGTGGAAGAAGCGACGTGAGCAGGGATGTCCCTAAGCTGAAATGACTGATTATTGTGCGTGGCATTGTCAAACATCATTTTACTGTGAATGTCAGTCATTATCCATTCTACTACATTTATTTTGTGTAGTACTACTATTGATAGTCTTTCTTTGTTTATAGGAGTTGTGCTGTGTTTGCACTATACAGCCTAAGTTAGCCATCTTGGAGACTTTAAATTCCACGAGGGTGTGTATTCATATAACGAAGAAGAGCGCAGGTATATCTCCATGTGACAGTTCTTTTGCTTATAACCACAGCAAAATGAGAATAGCGGTCCTCTACTGAGGCTTCGATTCGGTGCCCTGATATATCATTATTACCTTGTTAAACAACTGAGCTAATAACCTCAGCCCAAGAAAAATGTTACACCAGTCTCTATCTTCCTGTCGATCGGTCTGTCTGACCATCTGACTGTCTATCTAGATGAATGCGCGCGCCTGTGCATCATTTTACACAGATAAATAGAGGAAGAGAGAGACAGACAGACAGAGAGACAGACAGAGAGAGAAAGAGCGAAAGAGAGCGAAAGAGAGAGAGAGAGAGAGAGAGAGAGAGAGAGAGAGAGAGAGAGAGAGAGAGAGAGAGAGAGAGAGAGAGAGAGAGAAAAGAGCGAGGGAGAGAGAGCGAGCGAGCGAGCGAGAGACAGACAGACAGACAGACAGACAGACAGACAGAGAGAGAGTGAGAGAGATGAGAAGAAATGTAATTGCCAGCTACAGTCAAAAGCTAGTGTGCACTACTTCTCAAGTGCCTGTGATGTAAGCCAAATCGTTGTTTTTTTAAATGACTTATCAAGGGCCTATGCTAATAACCTTTTAAAAGAAAAAAAATACTTGTCAATGGTCTGGGACTCACCTCGACGCCGGCATATTTGCTGAAGACAGGGAGGTAAGTCTGCAGACCTAAGGCCTCCAGCCACGTGTGTATCGCTATGTGTCGTCCCGACATGCCGCCTTTCTTCCGGTACCCTCGCTCTAGCACCAGCCTGGAACACCAACATAATGTGCAATGGTTATTTAATAACGTAGTAAGCGCGTGTGTTTGTGTGTGTGTGTGTGTGTGTGTGTGTGTTTGTGTGTGTGGTAAAGTGTGTGTGTAGTAGGTGGGTGTGTGTGCGTGTGTGTGTTTGTTCGTGCCTGCACGTTTTTGTCTCTCGGCCAAACGCACGCACGGTGAACTATAACGCGTTTATTGGTTCAAGCATAAATAAAAAGGGATACAATGAAGATATATAAAACCCTGCATTCTTCGATCCTTTCTTCATAGAACATTCGAGAGAAGGAAGAAGAGGAAGGCCGTCAAGGGAAAGGAGGAAGGGGTGCATAAAGAGAAGAACTCAGGAAGACTTAGTCGTA
>CM072527.1:37293179-37328179 GCA_036898135.1 Oncomelania hupensis
TTGTCCCTTGCGGGGTTTGCAAACTTTCTCGCGACCTTCGGCAAAGGAAACTAGCTGATAATAATCAACTGAGCTACTAGGAAACCCTAATTTTTGTAATGGAAGTGTATTTTATCTCCCGTAGATTTTGGCTCTGTGTCTCGTCTCCTTCAAATCCTAGCACGGTTCCGCTGGCCTTTCTTCCTTTATTGAAAAAAAAGGATCGACCTGGCTTTTATTCCAAGACTGGATATTGGCAGTAAATGGATAATTTCAAATCCGCTTATATTTAGCCACGGCCAATTCCAATGGGTTAGCTTAGTTTTCAAACCCCGTTGTCGTCCAGACGCGGCGGATGTTTGACTTCGTTGAGAAAACAAACAACAACCAAACAAGGATGCTAGAAACGATGACTACAGCGACATTAGGAAAACTAACCTTCTGCCTTTATTTTCCTTTTTTCCGACATTAAATATATCAGTGCTGATAATGCTAAATTATCTTAAACTCGCCTTACAGCCAAGGTATAGACCAAACGTTCCAGATTATCTGAAACTCTCCTTACAGCCAAGGTATAGATCAAATATTCCAGATTATCTAAAACTCTACTTACAGCCAAGGTATAGACCAAATATTCTAGATTATCTGAAACTCTCCTTACAGCCAATTATCTAAAACTCTCCTTACAACCAAGGTATAGACCAAACATTCTAGATTTTCTGAAACTCTCCTTACAGCCAATTATCTGAAACTCTCCTTACAGCCAAGGTACAGACCAAAAATTCCAGATTATCTGAAACTCTCCTTACAGCCAAGGTATAGACCAAACATTTCAGATTATCTGAAACTCTCCTTACAGCCAAGGTATAGACCTAACATTGCAGATTATCTGAAACTCTCCTTATAGCCAAGGTACAGACCAAACATTCCAGAATATCTGAAACTCTCCTTATAGCCAAGGTATAGTCCAAACATTCCAGAATATCTGAAACTCTCCTTATAGCCAAGGTATAGTCCAAACATTCCAGAATATCTTAAACTCTCCTTATAGCCAAGGTATAGTCCAAACATTCCAGAACATCTTAAACTCTCCTTACAGCCACGGTATAGACCAAACATCCCAGATTATCTAAAACTCTCCTTACAGCCAAGGTACAGACCAAACATTCCAGATTATCTGAAACTCGCCTTACAGCCAAGGTACAGACCAAACATTCCAGAAGGACCGTGTTCTTTTCTGAGACGTGGTTTTTATTTACAACAGTAACTTCAAAAGAAGATATTCCTTTAAAGGGATAATACGTATTGGCTTATTTATTGTCAATATTCTCAACCGATTCAGAGGATTTATAGTTATAGTTATAGCGTTTTTAATCATTAAAAAATATTTAAATATGATTCGCATAGCTTATGGATTAGGAGTGAAAAATAAAAAATCACCTCGTCGTTCATAAAACCTATCTTCTAAAAAGTGTATCGCCAGATACGACTCGTATATAAGCACGTTATCAACTTCCAGGTAGTGCATCATACAATTACAATGGCATTTTCTGACTCCAGACACAACTAAATAACTTTATCTCGATGAAAAATACATCGCTGAAACGCTATGCTATTTCCAAGCACATTTTAAGTCACGACAAACATAAACCCAAAATAATTCAACTCTGAATCATCACCACTGGAATCGATGCTGAAAATCGGAAAACAAACTCCAAGTTCAAGTCAGTCACGACAATTTGTACAATAGCCGCAGAACCACAATTTAATTCAGGACCTCCACCAGTAGAATTGGTCATCCAATCCAACGTTCCCTCGTACAGCACGCCATTCCACGCCAAAAAGATAATACTGAGGACACGATCAATGCAGAAAACATAAAACACCAACCAAAATAACTTGAAAAAAAACACCACCACAACTACTGCTTGTAACACACAGTCCATGCACTGACAAAATGTACACGTAGTGGTCACCCACAAAAACCAAGACAACAGGAAGTTGACACAAAAACTAATAAGCCAACAGTCAGCTGCAGAAAGGGGGGAAAAAAGATGGCGAGCCACTCCAACGAGCTCCAACAATTTCAGTGGATTAGACACACGGTTCATGAGTAGTCCTACATCAGAGAGTGCTGCTATTTGTGTTTGTTGCTATTTAGCTAGACGTTTTAAAGAACAATCCTGACTTATTGCGTCTCCAAGGTGCCTGTGCGCACCGTTACAAAACTTGGGACTGTCAGACCTGACGCATGACACATAGCACCACTGCAATCATTATGTTTTTGGTTTTCAAGAAATGAAGCTGCTCGTTCAAACACGTTTATTTCTTCTTTTTTTTTCTTTCTAAAGCAATACATCCACAGTTAATTCTACTAATCTAATTATAGAAAGAAAATGATCTACTAACAAAACTTTGAGTTATATATGGCATGGTAGGCCAGCTTCTTGAGCATCTCAAAACAATTAAATAAAAACATAGACTCTCTCGTGCGGATCCTGCCAAGTTGTCCATCACTAGCACACTTATCACCTCCGTCCTGGTACGGTGGCCCATGGATTCGGGCATTGAATAAAATAGACCCAACGTTTCCCGGCGTGTCGTAAGAGGCGACTAACTGATGTCAGCACGGCGATCACTGGGCGAAAGTTTTCCACACATACATGTAAGTCACCGGCCAGGACGGAGGAACCTCACGTTACTACAAGTTCAACGACCACGTGCTCCGGGCCAAGGCGTGCCACACTGCCAGGCCATTCTTGTCCAAGACACACCGTATGATAAAAAGAACCACTCACTCCATACCGGATCAATCGTAGTCCCGGTCACCAAGGACCGCGCCTTCCGTTGGCCGATAAGTAAATAATATGCCTTATTTATCTATATTATGATTTATTGACCTAAACAATATATTGTTTAGGTAAATCATAAGTTATTTACGGAGAAAATATATTATTTAGGGAAATCTTACATTTTTTTGTATACAAACTATTATTTAGAAAGTATGCTTCTAAATAAAGATTATTTAGCCGAAAGTAGTGAAAATAAATATTTTACAAAGGGAATCCCATATCTACTTAGTTCTAGAAAATGTATGTTATGTTACGTTATGTCATGTTATGTTAATTTTAAAATATATTTTATTTTGACAAAAATACAAAAACAAAATTATATATTATATTATATTATATTATATTATATTATATTATATTATATTATATTATATTATATTATATTATATTATATTACATTACATTACATTACATTACATTACATTACATTCTAATTTTATTAATGTTTAAATTAATTTTTTACATATATTTTAATTTGGTTTTCAGAAAACAACTAAACACTTGGACCAACCGACTAACGGGCACGTGACAGTAATACCGTCGCTATCTTGACGGCGTTTTCGTTTTAGGAGCAGAAACCCAAAAAGGCCGAAGTTGGTTGTCCAAACAACTCAGTTTTAGCCTGACACGCTCAAAATCTTCATTAAACATCTTTCAATCCTCCTCTTCCGCTAGCAGTTCTTTCCCTTTCTGACGGCTAACAATGCTGCTTATCGCCCTTTCCTTTTTCACACTCGGCTGACAAGTTTGGAAACACAATTTAATTTTTGTAACGATTTGACCTTTGGTGGCAAAAGGCAGAAAGTCCAGACAAACAGGTTTTATGTCAAAGCACCTTTTGTTTTTCATTAAAACAGTTATTATTTGGTTAAATTATGTCATGACCTGTTTGTAGTATCGCTCTCTAGCTCTGTTGCATTGGGTCGTGTTTTTATTTTCCGGACAGCTTGCTTTCTTATAATTATAAAATAAGATCTATGCACACACAGTCACATAACTTCACTCTCTCCCTCTCCTTTTCCCTTTCATTCAGGCACTCACTCAAACACACCCACGTACACACACACGCGCGCGCACACACACACACGCACACTCACACACACACATACAAAACAGCTTGATAGGTACACACACACGTACGTACGAATGTATACACACATACACGCACATGGACACACACACGCAAACATTAAATAGCTTGATAGGTACATGCGTGGCTTTGATTTGTGACAACGGCGGTTAAAAAGTCCAACAGGGGCGTGCGTTGATTTTTTCTATTCACAACATTAAACGTCAACATTAGGAGACACCCTTCTGTCTCCTTCTCATCTTCTTTCTTCTCCTCCTCATGCGCCAGCACCAGCAGAATTTTGTACAGCGTGGGCCATTTTGAGGATGATGATATCCACAGGCATCGCGCCAATAAAAAAATCTCCACGTTCTTTAGGACGTGCTCCTGGCGCTCGGACGAATGGAAGATAAAAACCATGGAACTTTCCTTCGGGACCGATTGGTGCATTGTATAGATTTAACGCCTGCTGACGATACAAGTTGGTGTACAGCCGTCTGCGAAACGACGGGTTGTCTTCTGGAGTTCTTTGACTATCCTATCCTATCCTATCCCGTAACTCAAAGGCCGTTGGGGCACCACAGATGTTCTTTTAACCAGCGTACTCCATCTTTCTTTTTCCTCAGCAACCCTCATGGCTTCGTTCAGTGTCAAGTCAGTCCATTCTCGAATGTTGTCTTCCAAACTCTTTTTCGGTCTCCCTCTTCTTCTGCCTCCTTGCAACGTGCCTTGCAATGCCTGATGCTCTGGTGGCGTGGCCATACCATCGGAGTTTCCAATTCTTCATCACTGTGAGCATGTCATCGTGTTGTCCAATGGCTTGTGTGATGGTATGTCGGACTTCGTTTTGGTGATGTGCTGGGTATAGGAAATGCCCAGAAGTCTTCTGTAGCACCTCATCTCCATGCTTTATATTCTTTGTTGTAGATCTGCTGTGAGGGTCCATGTTTCGCAAGCGTATAGGAAGATGGAGATGACAAGGGACTCACAAATAAATAAAC
Organism: Oncomelania hupensis; assembly: GCA_036898135.1. NCBI lineage: Eukaryota > Metazoa > Mollusca > Gastropoda > Littorinimorpha > Pomatiopsidae > Oncomelania > Oncomelania hupensis. The sequence continues at coordinate 37,298,081 of CM072527.1, forward strand.
CAGAATCGGACGTCGGGAGATGTCGGCTATACATTAACACTAATCGCAAGTAAGCAAGGTATAGCCAAGGCACAACTATTACTAACAACAAATATTCAACCAATGAGCCAGACATATGATCACGAGGGGTGGTATTCATGACCGTTGGTTAAGGCTTAACCAATGTTGGTAAAATTAACGACGTTGGTTAAGCTGGAAATTTTAAATTCATGAGGCCTTAGCAGAGTTAACGACGGTTGCTAACCATGGTTATTTTAACGGAGGGGGCACCACCCGATAACCAATGGAACACTGGTTAAAAATGGCGGCCATCGTTTGGTGGCAACTTCGACAGAGACGAGCTCCGAGGAGAGAGAGAGTATTTCGCGACAGAAGTAATCCACTTGACAAATTTGATGATGTGGAACTGGTATCAAAATTTCGTTTTCGTCGGCATGATATCATCACGTTAACGAACGCGGTAGACAGACTGAAACTGTGTGATCAGCAAGGCGTTTTGTCACCACTTTTACATGTGTGTCTCACTCTTTGTTTTTATGCCTCTGGCACCTTTAATAATCTGTCATATTAATAAAACGGGTTAATATTATTATTATTAAAATATTGTTGTTGGATTTTGACTGGTGATGTGTAGGCTTATTGTGTATCTGTATAGTTTATACTCGTAGGGTAATGCAACCCTACGAAATAAAGACAACATTTCAAGTTCCAAACTACCCAGAAACGGCAGAAATTGACACCTCAGTCTAAAAACAAAATGTAGGCCTAACATTACAAACTACAAAGTGATCAAAAGTGATTTCTCTCCTTTCACCCCAACAAAAAGCTCGCTCTCCTTGCTCACTATGATATCCAGCATGCTGTCGGTAGGCTTGCTAATCACGCCACCATTGCCAGACTTTAATCGTGCGGCTGCACGATTCCGATGGGTTATAGGCCTATTTTGTTGACGAAAGAAGGAAAACAGCTGCTTGAATTATGCCCCCTTACGGATATTCCCGCACAGCCCAAAAATAGCCTTGGTTAAGTAACAATGCGTGGACACTCGCTCATGAATAGCGATCTGCTAAACGATGGTTAACGATACCATTGTTGGTTACAAAACCAATGTTGGTAACGTTAACCATCGCCTATAATTTAACTGGCCATGAATTCCACCCCAGGAGGTTGTTTGACAAAGCTGTTATGTTTGTATTAGATGGTTTTCGCATTGCAAATCAATTAAATTAATAAATAAATAGATAAAGAATAAAATAAAATAAAATGAAATAAAATAAAATAAAATAAAATAAAATAAAATAAATACTCTGCTAGTTCTAGGCACAATGCATGAGATCACAGCATCACCATCAAAAGGTAAGAACTAGGAGCAATAATGAGTAATCTAAGCACTTACGTTACAGCCCTCTCTCCCCCTCTCATCGACTGCTTTTTGATGACGTGAACTACTCTGCATCCTTTGACCTATTACTAACTCACAGTCACAGAACACAGCCAATGCCACGCACTGATATAAACTGTTCTTGTGTAGCGCACTCGCCAAATCCAATGGCTGCTCAAGGCAGTAAATCAGGATCTAAATTCAACAGTCGCCCCGGGACGCCACCTTGCTGCGTCAAGCGCACTGTCCAACGCTCCGGACGATTGAGAGACCCTGAATGATGTTTGTGTTTATTAGGAGCCTCTCGCCTGGCTGCCCTATTCACATAATGACGGGTTCTTTACCGTGCCGTTGCGGCAACAGACGGGAGGTCCACCACCTTTTAGGAAGTCATTATAGAAAAGTCAACTCCTGTGAGAAAGATGGACCGTCACCGTCGAGATGTTTCCCGCACTCAAGGCGACTGTTGTAACTAACACTGAGACTGTGTGGTACAATACCATAGTACAGGAAGTATCAACACATATTATGTTCCGCGTCAACCACGTACTTGACACCCGATTCACATTGGTCGAAGGCTACTAGAAGCATGCTGTAGTAGTCGCCTCAACAGGCCATAAAGCATGTTCTCATGCTTCAGAGCACTGCTTCCTATACTCTTCAAACCCTAAGAGCATTGACCAATCAACTCATGAAAATAGAAAATGTAAGTTTCGTCTCCTCTAGGGGACGAATTAGGTCAAACTGTATTTTTTTCAAGGTCAACTGTCTTTTACGAACCGTTTAAGAATTTTTTTGAACCGTTTGTTCACGCCGGATAGTGTCCTCACATGGTTTCATACAGTGTAAGAATCCAAGTAGGCAAATGGATTTTTGAGACGCAAAGAGCGGAATGTTGTAGAGAAACAATCTGTTTATATTATACAGTGAAATTGCGCTTTTCCCGTCACTATAGAGCTTGATGAGTATAGGAAGCAGTGCTCTGAAGCATGAGAGCATGCTTTATTGCCTGTTGCGGCGACTACTAAAGCATGCTTCTGGTAGCCTTCGACCACAGGGGCCGGGTAGCTCAGTTGGTAAGAGCGTCTTGCTAGTAACCGAAAGGTCGCTGGTTCGAATCCCGGATTGGTCAACGTGTGATCATATTATTTTCCCCTTTACCAACAACTGGCCCGCTGGTGTCAGTATAAATCGGTCCAGTAGTCACCTATATGCGAAAGTGTCGTGTGACTATAATCTACATACAAACAAACAACAACAGCCTTCGACCAATGTGTACCGGGAGTACTTGACAAGAAGAAGAAGAAGAAGAAGAAGAAGAAGAAGAAGAACAACAACAACAACAACAACAACAACAACAACAACAACAACAACAACAACAGGATGAAGATGATGATGATTAGGATTAACTATTACTCATTTCCCTATCAGAAGAAACAATATAGCATTGCTACATTTATATTTAAATGCTGTAGTTGGTTGCCTGTAGAATATTTTCCTCCACCATAATCTAATGAGCAGGATGAGAAATTGTGCATTGGAAAAATGAACTGTTAGTTCATTGCGTAAAATATAATATGTTTATACATATCTAGCTAGTGTCAATAATTCGTTACATTTTATCTATAGAAAATTCTTACTCTTGTTGTCCAGAAAATGACACATCTGGGGCGTATCTTGGAAGTCAATGTTTTGAATGCAGTTAAAATGACAGCAGAAAACGGGAGATCTTGATGGGAAATATCACTACCGTACTGAGTAAACAGTTCATTTTCAAAGAATTGTATTGATCTCGTCTCCTCTTCTAACCTCTCATGTGAGAAGTATGCTAGCTCTTCCTTCCCCCCCTCCCCCCTCCCTCCCCCGCTCTCTCTCTTTCACCCAACACACACACACACATTTGTCGGTTTTCTCAGCCTGTAGTATAGCAGACGACCCAACGACCTTCGAGTTACGGGATAGGAAAGTATAGCAGACAACAAAACAATGCCAGCGGATTAACCTCCAACGGTGCCCGTGCGGATAAAGTGGTTTGGGGGACTAAATCCACGCACACAGCATCGCTCCCCGTGCGACTAATGATAGCCATGCCGCCTGCTCCCTGATAGCCGCGATAGCGCAGAGGTCAGCTGGTTGACCAAAACTAGTTTTCACGAGGATGGTGGATTGTGCCGAAGAGATTCGGACACACCATTATGCGCTAAATCTGATACTCTGTGATTACATCAAATTGGCGAACCTCGTTTACCTTCACACGGAACATAAGGGATCTATGAGTAGGCCTGTATCACGTGACTACGACTTTTACTAATTCTTCTGACTTCGCCCACTTTCCCGCTAAAATAGCGTCTCAAAGCCTGAATATTTTACGTGTTTAGTGAAAGTCGGACGTACATCCAATTCCGCTTCTATTCAATGCATGTCTTTTGTGCATTTGTTTAAGAAAAAAAAACAATCGGAAACATTCAAACGAATGTCAGATCTACAGATGCTTGAATACTTGAATAATACAAGTGGTCGCCTCAGACAGCTTGAGTTAAGAGCCTAGTGTCGGCCAGCGCCTTGAGCAGCTCTTGAGCACAAAACGCGCTATGTAAGAACGGTAAAATTTTAATTTAAAAAACCAACACCACACGATAGATTGGAACATAAACTCAGCTCAAAGACGCTAACTTTCATTCACGCGTATCTGTACAGTAGCGATGATTACAGAGAAATAAAGATAAAATAACACGAGATGCTATATACGCGCTTTTCCCCCCAAAGTACCAACCAGGCTCAAAGCGCGGAGATCTGTACCAACTTACATGCTCACATGTTTCATCCACTCTCTCACACACAACAACAACAACACAACACGCATCTATCACTCAAACATGTGGTGTAAAGGCAGGGAGATCGCTATTAGAAAACGGAAAGGACATCGATTTGTGTGTGTGTGTATGTGTGTGGTTTGGATTGACTACACTCCATACCATTATTGAAGGGAGGGAGGGAACCGGAGTACCCGGCGAAAACCCTCGGTGACCTGAATAGTCTCGTACCTTAGACACATAAGTTCGCCCCTCGGGGTAATAGAACCCGCGACCTTTGGCGTAGAAACCCGGCGACTAACACTGCACCACGGGGCTATATACCTAGCTAGACACACAAGAAAATAAAGACAGAACAAACCACAAGAAAGCTCTCTCTCTCTCTCTCTCTCTCTCTCTCTCTCTCTCTCTCTCTCTCTCTCTCTCTCTCCCTCTCTCTCTCTCTCTCTCTCTCTCTCTCAAATTCAGAAAAAATGCGAGGTAAAAAATAGAAACACCAAAAACAACTGGTGCAAGTCAAAGAATTTTTTTTTTTTTAAATCAAGAAGATAAAGATTGTAATAAAATAACAGAATAAAAGAAACGGCGACTGAAACATCTGGCGAACAGCATAAAAGAACAGAACCTGCACACACACACACACACACACACACACACACACACACAAAACACACACACACACACACACACACACACAAAAGGATGGTATCTAAGCAGCGAAATTGAGAGCCACACCTGGTAAGACTGTTTCACGGGTGATGGAAACCCAGCAAGGGTGACACAAACAGCGGTAGTCAGCACATCCGTCCGCCAAGACAACAGGAAGAAAAAAAAAGAATAAAAGAAACGACGTATACCTCTCCTTAAACCAGTTCCAAATTCTCTTCTATATTTTCCTTTTCTTCCTTTCTTTTTTGTCTTACCTCCTCCGCATTCTTTCCATCTATCATCCCATGCGCACCCCACACCCTACCTTCCCCCCCCTCTCCCTCTCTCTCTCTCTCTCTCTCTCTCTCTCTCTCTCTCAATTTCTTATTCCTAGTCGCCTCCAGTTGAAACTAATTTCTTATTTGCTTCATGAATGCCATCAAATCTTTCTAGCATGATGATGATGATGATGATGATGATGATGATGATGATGATGATGATTGTTTGATTTTAATGTCTTTTTCACCGAAATGATAAGACAAAAAATAAAATAATAAAATAAAAAAAAATAAAAAATAAGAAATTAAAAAAAAATTAAAATAATAAATAAAATAATAATAATAATAATAATAATAATAATAATAATAATAATAATAATAATAATAATAATAATAATAATAATAATAATAATAATAATAATAATAATAATAAGAAGAAGAAGAAGAAGAAGAAGAAGAAGAAGAAGAAGAAGAAGAAGAAGAAGAATAATACAATTTATTTATTAAAAAATAAATAAAATAAAATAATAAATAAATAAATAAATAAATAAATAAATTTTAAAAAAAATTGAGAATCGAAAAGAAAACAAGGAATTGTAATTAAACATCAGTTATCACAGATACTGACCAATTGGTTGACCAACTGATTTTTTTTAAAACAGAACCGAATGATGATGATGATGATGATGATGATGATGATGATGATGATGATGATGATGATGATGATGATGATGATGATGATGATGATGACGACGACGATAAAGATTGATTGATAATAATAATAATAATGAATTACATTTATATAGCGCAAAACTCACAGAGACTTATTGCGCATACACACGCATTCACTCACAATATACAAAAGGATTACATGTATGTATGGAGGTACATCTACCAACAACGAAACACAAATATTGTTATGTTACACATAAGACTCCTATAACATGAAAGAGGGGTAAGGTGGAGAGGGGGATGCGAGTAAGTTAATCAAAAGCTAAGCGAAAAAGGTATGTTTTCAGTTGGGCTTTAAATATATAAATATCTTCCAAGTTCCTCAGACCGATAGGAAGTGCGTTCCAAAGATATGGAGCATGGAAACTGAAACCGCGCTCGCCAACAGTTTTCATGTTTCGACGCGGAACTTTTAACAGCTTTTCTGCGGAAGATCGGAGAATGCGGGCTGTCCGGTAGGCTACAAGTGAGTTGGAAAGATACGCTGGGAGAGTTCCTTCAAAGAAACGGAAGGCAAACACACAGATCTTATACTGGGGGCGGAATTTTACATGCAACCAGTGAAGTTTCTGAAGCAACGGCGTGATATGGCATCTCTTTCTCTTTTTCAAAACGAGACGTGCTGCGCTGTTTTGTACGTATTGGAGACGATTTATCTGTTCTGCTGGTAGACCCAGCAATACCGAATTACAAAAATCCAAACGTGATGTGATAAAAGCGTTTACCAATTTCGCGCACGCAGTCTCGAATAAAACAAGGCCGAATGGAAGCAATACGTCTCAATTCAAGGAAAGCACCACGGCAAATGCTTCCAATCTGATTTTGCATCGACAAAGTTTGGTCAATTTTGACTCCAAGATATTTCACCGAGCATTGATGATAATGATGTTCATGATTGATCATGATGTTCTTAATGATGTTCATGATGATCATTGATGATGATGTTCATGATGATGATAATGATGACGATAGAATAGTCTTCTGTAAACCCCCGCGGCGGTGCTGGGGGCTTCTGTATAATATCACCACTTTCTGGAAATTAAGTGCTTTAAATTCCCACTGTCGCTGTTTTTCTCATTTGTTCTTTCTCATTCTGTTCTACCAATGTACTTAAATATCTTCTTCAGCGCTAGTCCAGTCACATACCTTTTTTCTTGAAAACTCTTCCGGGACAAAACTCCTCCTTTGTGTGAGAGGTCTGTTGGATCAGCTTGCGAATATTGGACGCTTTCTGCCAAATGGTCACTGGGGCTTCCTATAATGATGTTATTATTTGGCAATGTAGGCATTTTATATGCATGCGTTTTGTTGATATTTTATAATGATGTTTGTATTCTATTTTGTTTTTGTAAACGGTGGTTCGATAAATTAAAGTATAGCCTCAGCGTCCCCTGCGTGGGATGTCTCTATAGTAAAATAACCGGCTGGTGGAGTACCTTCAGTGTTACCACTAGTGTTGTTTCAGCAGATCTTTTATGCGGATCAAGAGTGAGTCCTCTTACAGCGAAGTTGTGGAGCGAAGTTGTGGTCTTGATTTTGTGGTCCCGATTCGGCTCTTTGCAGTCCGCGGGACTCTGTAAGCAATAAATGCTAACTAACTAAGTCTTCGGTAGCACAAAAATCCAGGAATATGTAACAATAGACATAGTAAATGGTTCGATATAGATAGTAGATTGTCTGTTAGCATCCGTATAGCCCCAGTGTTAAAACTAGCAAAAACAATGTTTTTCATGGTGGCTCCAGCTCCTAGTGAATAGGTTAGTGATAACTTGAAGTAAGAAAACGGTTTGGGTGGACCCACAGACTAGTAATACAATTGTATTACTAGTCTGTGGGTGGACCTTGTTACCCTTTTGTCCTAGGTGGCGCGGCACTCAGTCACTTAGGTTTTGATACTCCGTTTTGCTGCGGTCGGTGCCAGATAGCAGAGCCGTGCCATAGCAAGTGGTTCGGGTTTATCAACAGTGCGCGTAACATTCCCAGACACACACACTGCAAAGGGAGGCAACCCCATTGTGTGCAGCTACAGAACACTGCCGGAGTTATCTTATCATTCTTTCCGATTCGTGTTTCACATTAAGTCATCAAAAGGAAACGATGCTTGTAGTAGCGGTGATGTGTGGAGAGAGAGAGAGAGAGAGAGAGAGAGAGAGAGAGAGAGAGAGAGAGAGAGAGAGAGAGAGAGAGAGAGAGAGAGAGAGAGAGAGAGAGAGAGGTATTGACAGAGAGGGAGAAAGACAGAGAAAAACAGAGAGGGAGAAAGAGAGAGGGAGAAAGAAAGAGAAAAAAAGAGAGAGAAAGAAAGAAAGAGAGAGAGGACAGACAGAAATTGTGCTCAGTTGTCTGGGCGTTACATGTAGGTGATCCGCCCACATGTGGGCGCCTCGGGAGGCTTGAGTTGGATCCTGTATCAGCCAGTGCCTTGAGCAGCTCTTTAGCGGGGAAAGCGCTATATAATAATAATAATAATAATAATAATAATAATAATAATAATAATAATAATAATAATAATAATAATAATAATAATAATAATAATAATAAAGTGTACAAATATACGGTGCAATGAGGCAGAAGAAGAGGAAGACAGAAAAGAGGTGGGAGGACAACATTCGAGAATAGACTGGCTTTATACTAGGCGAAGCCATGAGGGTTGCTGAGGACAGAAAAAGATGGAGTACGCTGGTTAAACGATCATCTGTGGTTCCCCTACGACCTTCGAGTTACGGGATAGGATATGATAGAATAGGATAGGATAGGATCTGATCTTCTCTCTTTTCTTCCTCCCATTCTATATCTCAAAACGTGTGTTAGCTTCGGAGTCTTGTACAAACAACTTGTTTACTAGCAGACCAAGGAGTGCGTGTGTATGCAAACTCTCAGAGACCCCGCGTGTCATTAAATATCTATGATGCCAGGAAGGAGTAACCTTATGCGAATTTCACAGTGAAATCCTTGTTAGCCCACATCAGCTTATCTGTAGCACATGATGTCATGCACGATAGCAAATAAACCTATGGAAAAACAGCTCCAGCTGAAATAAATGTACATCATTAGCAGCAGCAGCAACATAAGCATCCTCTCTCTCTCTCTCTCTCTCTCTCTTTTTTTTCTCTCTCTCTCTCTCTCTCTCTCTCCCCCCTCCCTCTCTCTCTATCTCTCTCTTCCTCCCATTTTCTTCAACTCTCTTTCAAGACAGAAAAACTGATGACCATTTATATTTACCCTGCCACTCGTGTTTTAAATGATCGTGTTTTAAATGACAGTTGAGAACGCACAATGCACCCTTCCATTACACTCCAAAACGCCTACCAACAACAAACATAGGTATATAAGCGCCCACCCTATCTCCACCCCACAAATGTATATCGAGGAACAAAATCATTGCGCGCCCGCACAAACGCACACACACTCTATATATATATATATCTCACACACACACAAACAAACAAAAAAGCAAACTAAGAAAGATTTTTTGACACTTTTTTTGTTTTAGTCCGACGACAAAAATTATTTAAAATAATTATAGTATTGAGAAAAAAAAAGAAAAAAAGTACACCCACTGAGAACAAAGGGGGGGGAGAGAGAGAGAGAGAGAGAGAGAGAGAGAGAGAGAGAGAGAGAGAGAGAGAGAGAGAGAGAGAGAGAGAGAGGGAAAGACAGACAGACAGACAGACGGACGGACAGACAGAGACAGTGGCGAACCCAGGAAATTCGCACGAACACTTCGACTCGAATGAACGAGCAGTGAAGTTTAAGGTCTCCATCCACCATTGGCCCAGGACACAGAGAAGAACAGAAACATTGCACACGCACATATATACACAATCTGGAAGGGTTGGGGGAAGAGAACAGACGCACGTGAATTTTAAAATCCCAGCAATAATACAATAAAGGGCATTGTCTTCACAACGAGATTTAAAATTAGACTTTTAGCGCTATTTCGGGGTGAAAAGAGGAGAGGTATATCACTACTGATTACTATCGGAGAAAGACGCCAACCCATTTCTAATTCCACACAACCATCTTCATTTGTCACCATTCCTGCGATAAAACGTAGAAAGGATTGGAACCGTAATAAGATGCCAGCCATTACTCACATTGGCAGCATCCGAATTTTACGATTTCCTGATAGTTTTCTCGTGGTATGTATCCACTACCCCTCACACAGAGACACACACACACACGCACATGCACACGCGCATGCACGCGCGCGCCCACACGCGCAAAGTGAGGGAAGAAGGGGGGGGTGGGGGGGTAGGGGGGAGTCACAACGGATTAACTTATGAAGAATTTAGCATTTCTCATTCACGCTGAGCGGACTTAGCAGACCTGAGAATTGTTTGAGCAGACGCGACATACTGATTACCTGTCTATATACACAACTGTACACACTCAGTTACTCCCCTCCCCCTTCCCTCCACCCACCCCCTCACTCACACGCCATCTCGTCCTCCATTCTCCTCTTTCTCCTCCCAGCCCTCACGTTCCCTCTCGCATCCAAGAATAGAAACAGACAAATAGACGAACGCGCAAAGACACACCGATGCAGGACGGACACACACACACATACACCCACCCACACACACACACACACACACACACACACACACACACACACAGACCCTCCCGTACAAACAATAACACCACACATACACAAACACACGTTCACACGCACACACACACAGAGACCCTCCCGCCCACCCACAAATAAACAAACAATAACACCACACACACATTCACACACACACGCACACACACCCATACACACCCATATATACCCACACACACAAAGACACACACACACAGATATATACACGACACTTAGCATACTCATACTCACAAAAACATGTCAAAATTTGGCTTCTTACCTGAAACATATGAAAAAGAGAAGAAAGTGATTAAATTCATTGAACGAGAGTGAACAGACATATATACATTTCAAGGTACGCTCTCTTTTTAATTAAAAGAACTGAAACCAGCACGTCATGCGGGTACCACACCCCGCCCCATCCTACCCCACCCCCGCCCCATCCTACCCCACCCCATCCCATCCTACCCCACCCCATCCCATCCTACCCCACACCGCTTATCTCATCAATGAAGAAAGTAGGACGATCAAAAAAGAACGAATAGAATAGGAAAGGGGAGAATTACACATTTAAAAACAAAACACCTCCAAATACTGCTAACTACGAAAAACAAAACACCAGACACTAACTACGGAAAACAAGACACCAGACACTAACTACGAAAAACAAAACACCAGACATTAACTACGGAAAACAAAACACCAGACATTAACTACGGAAAACAAAACACCACACACTAACTACGGAAAACAAAACACCAGACACTAGCTACGGAAAACAAAACACCAGACATTAACTACGGAAAACAAAACACCACACATTAACTACGGAAAACAAAACACCACACACTAACTACGGAAAACAAAACACCAGACACTAACTACGGAAAACAAACACCACACACTAACTACGGAAAACAAAACACCAGACATTAACTACGGAAAACAAAACACCAGACATTAACTACGGAAAACAAAACACCAGACACTAGCTACGGAAAACAAAACACCAGACACTAACTACGGAAAACAAAACACCAGACATTAACTACGGAAAACAAAACACAAACACTAGCTACGGAAAACAAAACACCAGACACTAATTACGGAAAACAGAACACCAGACACTAACTACGGAAAACAACACCAGACACTAACTACGGAAAACAAAACACCAGACATTAACTACGGAAATCAAAACACCAGACACTAACTACGGAAAACAAAACACCAGACACTAACTATGGAAAACAAGACACCAGACACTAACTACGGAAAACAAGACGCCAGACACTAACTACGGAAAACAAAACACCAGACACTAACTACGGAAAACAAGACGCCAGACACTAACTACGGAAAACAAGAAATCAGGAGGAGAAGAAGAAAAACGCTGAAAGACGCTGGAGAAGTAAAAAAAATAAAAAAATAAAAAATAAAAATAGAATAGAATAGCCAATGGGACAGGAATTTACTGATAGCATCTTGGATAGCATCCTCATTGTCCTCCGTGCAATGAGGGAATGACAGGAATGAGGGAATGATAGGAATGAGGGAATGATAAGAAAGATCTATCTCCTCCTCTCTGCAGTCCATGGTTTGCACTTGTGGATTTGGGCCATAGACACAGATGGCCATGTATATGTTCATTAACATAGAATAATGCAGTGCTATACTTGGAACGCTCGGATAAAGGACTATTTTATTATATGCGGAATTTCATTTATCGTAGGCTTAGATCGTTTGGATTTAAGGGAAGATTACAACTGCGTTCTTGCTTCGTTTAAAAATAACCCGTTTGAGCGGGCGATTCGCTACGCCAATGACCCAGTCTGACCCCCACCCTTCCTAGTTACCATACAAATGGATGTTTTATCTACCGCTGCGCGATCGAGGATCTATTTTCTGTTTGCTATATGGTTCCATTCTACTTGGTCAATGTCCCTGTGCTGCTAAGTAAGGTACCAGGCATAACCTAACAGTTCTAAGTAACGTACCAGGCATAACCTAACAGTTCTAAGTAACGTACCAGGCATAACCTAACAGTTTTAAGTAACGTACCAGGCATAACCTAACAGTGTTAAGTAACGTACCAGGCATAACATAACAGTGTTAAGTAACGTACCAGACATAACCTAATAGTGTTAAGTAACGTATCAGGCATAACCTAACAGTGTTAAGTAACGTACCAGGCATAACATAACAGTGTTAAGTAACCTACCAGACATAACCTAATAGTGCTAAGTAACGTACCAGGCATAACCTTGTCACGAACTGGCTAGTGTTAACTCTGCCTATCGACTATTTAGCCATGTGTAGTCTTTGTAACAGTAGAGAAGTTAGACTATTACACAGCAGCAATTAATTTACACAGCAGACCACACACCGCGAGCCCGACCCACGCTAGCGCAGTGAGTCAGCACTTGAGCTTTGAATCGGACCGTTTTAACCAATCAGAGCAGGCTCAGTGGGTAGAGCAGTTTTGAATGTGTCAGAGCCTAACACAGTTTGAATCAGTCGTGTGTGAGACGAGGTAGAGGCAACATCTCCACAGCTAGAGAAATCTCTACACTCATAGACCAGGAAGCAGGACTTTGAAATCTTAGAATTCTCTCAAGTCATCACGGGCCTGAACTTGTCAAACAGGTAAATGAACACCCTTCTGTTTCATCGTGATATATTTATATTATTGTTGAAATTATGTTTGTGGAATTTGCTATGCATAAATGTGAATTATTAATCCGAATTTGCCGTACCACGTGGAAGAGCCTACCACGAGGTGAAACACGACCGGTTGCGCCGCCATGTTGTATCCCGTACGGAACCACTGTTGTTTAACTTATATGTATGTTTGCAGACCAGTGGCTGTACCACTGAATGTTTATATTATTATTAATTCTGTATGTGTATAGTTAGACACGATTGATATTTATGTATGTATAGGAATTTAGAGTGAGATTCCAGTGGAACCTGGAAGTAGCAGAATGTTCGTCGCTTATGTATAGAGATGTGGAGCTATCACTGAGGGCTACTTTGGCTTTCAGTGAGACGCTCTGCACAAACCGATTATTCAGGGTTGTGCAGAATTTCGTCTCTTATATTACAGACGAGCAGGCGAGCTATCCCGAGCTATTCTGTGTGCCCCACTCCACAGAAACGACTAGTTGGTCGAGGAGACTCTACCGCACAAGACGGAAGGAGCTACCCGAAGAAACACCCTGTCAGACCCCACAGCGTGGCAAGGGAACCCAACTACACAACTACAAAGGTGTACCAGAAGCTACCTCACAGAAGGACTTCGACCGCACCATCAGAAAGTTAAGTGTAATCTCCGAAAGTGCACTTAAACTGATCATAACAGGACCACAGTAGTCCAACTCTTCAGAAACTGTAAAACGGACCACAGTAGTCCAAATCTACATGAGATATAATAGCAAGTGCCCGAGGAAGAAAAACAAATAGCTGCCTAGACTATCAGCGATCGAACTATTAGTATTGAAAGAGACTTTTTAAGTTAGATTAGTACTTAGAGAATCTTGTATAGAGTAGAAGAAATAAATGTGTGATTTTAACTGTTATCAAGTGGCTGGACTACATATGATTCATAGCCGTGTGAAAGCTAGTGTGACAGTAATCTTTTACCATTTTTCTATCTATCTCTGTACCCCAACCTTAACACAGAACGAGCTAAACAAATAAATTTATTAAAGTAATTCATAGGGTGACTTACTAGCAGTTCCCACCGAATAAACGTGAGGGTCCATAATTCCATTGTGCAGAGCCCATAAACCCCACGTGACACTTTAATTGGCGAGCCTGCCAGGATCTGTGGATAATAGGAATTGGGTATAACCGGATCTAAGTACAATAAAATTAGATAACAGTAGGAGTAGTAGAATAACTTAGAATAGTGGTAACAAGGACTATTCAGTTTGAGTGCACTATTCTTTAGTTAAAAACTTTTTTGCTTCAAATATTCTTGTGGCTGTATGTTGCATTGTTCTTTTGCAGGTTTTGCTTAAGTAACTGTTGTATGCCATTTGACTTTTGTTTTATTCTATTATTGATTACGAATTTGATTGTCTTTGCATTGTTTTTATTGAATTGCAATATTGCTAGTGTTTTGGTATTCCACGTGATTCAGAGGTTGTTCATAGACACGTTTGGCAATGTCGGACCCAGTGGCCTTGAGATTGCGTTTCAAGGAATTGGGAGAAGCTTTACACTTAGCAGGGGGAGACCTAATTGCGTATATCAATGCAGAGGTAGAGAAACAGGAGGCTAAGGCAGAGAGAGCAGCAGAGAGAGAGGCAAAGAAGTTAGAAGCGGAGAGAGAGCAAAAGAAATTAGAACTAGAGCAGAAGAAATTAGAGGCAGAGAGAGAAACGAGGAAATTAGAGCTAGAAGCAGAACAGAAGAAGGTAGCAGCAGAGAGAGATGCAGAAGTTAGGAGATGGGATTATGAGCGGGCAGAAAAAGAAAAAGAGAGGGCAGAAAAAGAAAAAGAAAGACAGCATGAGTTAGAGCTAAGAAGATTGGGATCAGGAGCTTCAAGTTCTTCCTCAACCCCTCCCCACTCAGATCAGCTAGAGGTAGCATCCAACTCTGTACAAGGAATGTCATTTCCACTGGGAACATTCAATGAGAGAGAAGAAGGTCTAGATCTCTATCTGACTAGGTTTGAGCGTCTAGCAACAGAGTACAAACTAGATCCCACTCATTGGTCTTTTAAGCTTAGTCAAGGGCTTAGAGGAAAGGCTTATGACATCTACAGTAAGCTACCGACTGACAGAGTGACTGACTATCACAAAGTAAAAGAGGCACTCCTAACGGGATTCGAACTAACAGGAGAATGCTACCGGCAAAAATTCCGCACCAATCGGAGAGGGAAAGGAGAGAGCTATGCGCAGTTCGCGGATCGGTTGTCCACAATGCTGGATAAGTGGATTAGCCAGTCAGCCACGGCTAAGACGTATGATGGACTGACAGAACTGTTAGTATGGGAACAGCTACGGGAAACCATGACCCCCGAGCTGAGAACATTCTCAGTAGAGCAGGGCGCGGAAAGACTGGAGGATCTGGTCAAGGTCGCAGATAGGTACGTGGCCGCACACGGAGAAGCCAAGAGCTTCAGGCGAGACCTAAAGCCTAACGGGAAAGAGGCACAGAAACGAAGCCCTAACCGGGAAGAGCGCACCGCGAATAAGCCGAATAACCCCAGACCTGGGCAAAATAAAGGACCCAACACGGAATTCGGGAAAAGAGGTCTCGCAGAACAGAGACGGTATTGTTCGTTCTGCAACAGAAACAATCACTCCACCGCAGAATGTTTCAAGTTGGCCGCACAACGTAGGGAAGAGCGCGAAAGCCGGCCAGCGCACAGAGTTCTAACTCAAAGCAGCGGTAACAAGCCACACACGATCGGAGATCACCCCTCGGTGACAGACACGGTCAAGGTCAACGTAAAAGAAGCGAACTGTCTGTATGACACAGGTCTATCATACGACGCGATAGTTAGCGAATCTCTTGTATCGCGCGCGGACTTGACAGACAAGACAGTCGACTTACAAGGAGCAGACTTGACGAAACCGACGACTACTTGCCCAATAGCATGGATCGAAGTAGAGAGTAGGTACGTCACAGGACGAATCCAAGCAGCTGTTTTACAGAAACCCCTGTATGATCTAGTGCTAGGTTGTAGGTATGTGTTCTTAGGCACGCCCCCCAAAACTGTAGAGATAGCTGCAGTGCAAACCAGGGCCCAAGCTAAAACCCAACCACCCCAGCCCGAGTTCGCTCCGAATCCAGGACTCGAAGAGATCAAAACAGCACAGAAAGAAGACACCTCGATAGCGAAGTGCTTCCAGAAGCTACCCAAGGCGCACACACCCCCGCACAAGGGAGACTTCTACATGGAAGAGGGAGTTCTACATCGACAAGGAGATGGAGATCACACCCAACTAGTACTACCAGCCACCCTTCGAGCCCAAGTACTAGAACTAGGCCACAGCATGCCACTCAGCGGACACATGGGAATTGGAGCCACAGTGCAGAGAATCAGCGCACACTACTATTGGCCAGGAATCACGGAGGATGTCAAGCGCTACGTGAAATCTTGCCACCAATGTCAACGATATTCCCCGCGACATCACACCGTACCAGTTACCTTAGGACCATCAGTAGTAGTCGGCGTGCCATTCCAGCAAGTCTCAGTAGACATAGTAGGACCACTGCCCATGACCAAGAAGCGGAACAGATTTCTACTCACACTCGTCGACGCATGTACGATGTGGTGCGAAGCAGTCCCGTTGCCAGCGATCGACACCAAGAAGATTGCAGATGCACTCATCGCCATCTTTACCAGAGTCGGATTCCCGGACAGCATTAGAACGGACAACGGATCTCAGTTCACCGGCCGCCTGATGCAAGACGTGTTCGAGTTGATACAAGTTCATCACATTCGCACACCACCATACCACCCAGCCAGCAACGGACAAGTAGAAAGACTGAATGGAACCCTTCTCACCATACTCAGGAAAGTCGCCGACGACAATCCAGAAGCGTGGGACACCTACGTGAATGCGGCACTGTTCGCATACCGAGAAACGCCCCATGCAGCCACCGGCTACACCCCGTCAACATTGCTATTCGGCAGACCTCTCGCAGGACCGCTAGAAGCCCTCCGCAGAAGTTGGACGGAAGCCAAGATAGACGACACACCAAGAGGTGCCACCAAGTACGTCGCAGACCTGCAGGAAACCCTCAAAGCAACGTGGAAGAAAGCTGGTGAAGCACTGAAGAAGGCAAGAGCCCGTCAGGCGAAGTACTACAACCGCCACGCGAAGGACAGAGAACTGCAAGTCGGCGATCAAGTGCTACTCTTACTTCCAAGTGGAACCAACAAGCTGGACATCGCTTGGAGAGGACCGTACCGGGTGACTGCCAAGAAATCCAAGACAGTCTACCAAGTAGAGGTGAACGGGAGAGCCCGATACCACCACATCAATCTCCTCAAGAAGTACACGGACCGACCAGCGACCCCCAGCACTCACAACTTGTTAGCCATCGCCATCGCGGAAGAAGGAGAAAGCATGGAGACCAATGCAGTAGAGTATCCCCTGCACTCCAAGGAAACCTACAAAGACGTGATACTCAACGGAGACCTAGCCGCTAAACAGCAACAGCAAGTACGACAGGTCATTCGCCAACATCAGACTGTGCTCACAGACCGACCAGGGAGGACAGACCTCGTCGAAGTAACCTTAACGGTGACCCACCCAACACCCGTCCGCCAGAAGCTCTACCCGATGCCACTGTCTCAGCAGCGAGCCATCAAGGAAGAGATAGACACCTTACTGGCAGCCGGAATCATCTCAGAGTCTACTTCACCCTACAGCGCGGGCACGGTATTGTTGCGAAAACCCAACGGAGAGCATCGACTGTGCATCGACTTCAGACTCCTGAATGCGGTAACGCAGTTCCAGCCAGAGCCACTCCCGGACCAGACAGACCTATTTGCCAAGCTACAGCGAGCGAAGTACTTCTCACGCATCGACCTCAGCAAAGGATACTATCAGATACCAGTACAACCACAAGTCCGAAAGTACCTAGCTTTCAGCACTATGGAAGGACACTTCGAATTCAACGTGCTTCCATTCGGACTCCACAACGCACCCAGCATCTTCAGCGCCATGATGCGAAAACTCCTGGCACCCCTGAGCAGCGAGCACCTACATTCGTTTATGGACGACATCCTCATCGCAACACCTACGTGGGAGGAACATGTCACTCTCCTACAGCAACTACTCGCCCGCCTCAGAGACACGGGATTGACGGCAAGACCCACCAAATGTCAGATTGGATTCACAGAGCTAGAATTTCTGGGACACACCATCAGTCAAGGAAGCCTGCGACCGGTAGAAAAGACAGTGAAACGCCTACTCGACGCTCCTAGGCCCAAGACCAAGAAGGAAGTGCAGTCGTTTCTAGGACTCTGCGGCTTCTACCAGAAGTTCATCCCCAACTACAACAGCATCGCCGTACCACTGACAAATGGAACCCGGAAAATCGCCCCGGACAAAGTCGTATGGACAGCCGAATGCGAGACAGCATTCCAAACACTCAAGGACAGAATGACATCGGCGCCAGTACTCCACCTACCCGATTTGACTCAGCCGTTCGTTCTTCGCACCGACGCAAGCGACTTAGGCCTCGGAGCAGTACTGCTACAGCGCGACCCCCAAGAATGCAGAGACGTTATTCCCTGTCGCCTACGCCAGCAGAAAATTGAGACCCGCCGAGACCCACTACGCCACGTCGGAGAAAGAATGTCTTGGACTAGTCTGGGCCATACAGAAGTTTCAACTCTACCTGTATGGGACCCACTTCACAGTTCAGGTGGACCACCAACCACTATCGTTCCTGGCAGCCTCCAAATCCTTGAACTCTCGCCTGATGAGATGGGCACTCACCCTTCAGGCATACTCATTCCAAATCGAGTACATCCCCGGCAAAGAGAACCACGGAGCCGACTACCTCAGTCGCCATCTCGTGGAGGACACAGCAGCTGTCGCCCACCCAACACAACTAAGGGCCACAGCACCAGAATTCGTCCCCGCCCAATAAAACCCTGTCACTAGTGTCCATAGCTACCTGGCACAGCATTGCAGCTCAGGTAGAGCAACTTACTTAGTTTGTAAATAGGACCCTAGGATAGTGCAGTGTTAAACTAGGCTCTGTAGTAGAAAAAGGTCGAATCCAGTAGTCATCGCCTTTTTTCAGTTGAGGGAGCCTGTCACGAACTGGCTAGTGTTAACTCTGCCTATCGACTATTTAGCCATGTGTAGTCTTTGTAACAGTAGAGAAGTTAGACTATTACACAGCAGCAATTAATTTACACAGCAGACCACACACCGCGAGCCCGACCCACGCTAGCGCAGTGAGTCAGCACTTGAGCTTTGAATCGGACCGTTTTAACCAATCAGAGCAGGCTCAGTGGGTAGAGCAGTTTTGAATGTGTCAGAGCCTAACACAGTTTGAATCAGTCGTGTGTGAGACGAGGTAGAGGCAACATCTCCACAGCTAGAGAAATCTCTACACTCATAGACCAGGAAGCAGGACTTTGAAATCTTAGAATTCTCTCAAGTCATCACGGGCCGGAACTTGTCAAACAGGTAAATGAACACCCTTCTGTTTCATCGTGATATATTTATATTATTGTTGAAATTATGTTTGTGGAATTTGCTATGCATAAATGTGAATTATTAATCCGAATTTGCCGTACCACGTGGAAGAGCCTACCACGAGGTGAAACACGACCGGTTGCGCCGCCATGTTGTATCCCGTACGGAACCACTGTTGTTTAACTTATATGTATGTTTGCAGACCAGTGGCTGTACCACTGAATGTTTATATTATTATTAATTCTGTATGTGTATAGTTAGACACGATTGATATTTATGTATGTATAGGAATTTAGAGTGAGATTCCAGTGGAACCCGGAAGTAGCAGAATGTTCGTCGCTTATGTATAGAGATGTGGAGCTATCACTGAGGGCTACTTTGGCTTTCAGTGAGACGCTCTGCACAAACCGATTATTCAGGGTTGTGCAGAATTTCGTCTCTTATATTACAGACGAGCAGGCGAGCTATCCCGAGCTATCCCGAGCTATTCTGTGTGCCCCACTCCACAGAAACGACTAGTTGGTCGAGGAGACTCTACCGCACAAGACGGAAGGAGCTACCCGAAGAAACACCCTGTCAGACCCCACAGCGTGGCAAAGGAACCCAACTACACAACTACAAAGGTGTACCAGAAGCTACCTCACAGAAGGACTTCGACCGCACTATCAGAAAGTTAAGTGTAATCTCCGAAAGTGCACTTAAACTGATCATAACAGGACCACAGTAGTCCAACTCTTCAGAAACTGTAAAACGGACCACAGTAGTCCAAATCTACATGAGATATAATAGCAAGTGCCCGAGGAAGAAAAACAAACAGCTGCCTAGACTATCAGCGATCGAACTATTAGTATTGAAAGAGACTTTTTAAGTTAGATTAGTACTTAGAGAATCTTGTATAGAGTAGAAGAAATAAATGTGTGATTTTAACTGTTACCAAGTGGCTGGACTACATATGATTCATAGCCGTGTGAAAGCTAGTGTGACAGTAATCTTTTACCATTTTTCTATCTATCTCTGTACCCCAACCTTAACACAGAACGAGCTAAACAAATAAATTTATTAAAGTAATTCATAGGGTGACTTACTAGCAGTTCCCACCGAATAAACGTGAGGGTCCATAATTCCATTGTGCAGAGCCCATAAACCCCACGTGACAAACCTAACAGTGTTAAATAACGTACCAGGCATAACCTAACAGTGTTAAGTAACGTACCATACATAACCTAACAGTGCTAAGTAACGTACCAGGCATAACCTAACACACTTCTTGTCACTTTCAAAGCACTCCTCATTCCCAAACGGAACGGTAATAGCGATGGCGACTTCGATTGTAAAAGCCTACTCAATAGGTTTTCAAGAACTGATAGATTGACACAGGGATCCTGTGAGGTCGTTGTGCAATCGGTTAGCTCCCATCACAATCCAATTTTCCTCCACAGAATATATCTCTCCATCCCCAATCACCCACACACATTCTATCTGCCTGCTTTTTACTCCCTCCCTTCCTCTCTGACTATCTTCCCCCCCCCCTCCCTGTCTGTCTCCTGTCTGTCTCTCTCCCTCTCTCTTCCTCTCTGTATCTCCCTCTCCCTCCCTGTTTGTCTGTCTGTCTGTCTGTCTCTCCCTCCCTCCCTGTCTTTCCTCCCTCCCTCTGTCTCTCTCTGTCTCTCGTTTTATTGTTACAAGGCCCCAGTGCAGGATATTAACTAGAAGGGCAAAGCCCAAATGACACCCATGCTCTATATGGAACCTGCAATACTTAACATGAAAATGAGTGCCAGAAAAAACCAAACGAAACCGTGGCATTAAAATGCAAAGTAATACCGAATTTCTTTTGCTATTTTCTTGACCTTTCGATGACCTTGACCTCCGGCTTCACATACACTCATGTAATACCAATAAACTTCAGCAAAAGTTGTAGCATGCCAAAAAAAACAGTGACATTGGGATGACCTTAACCTTCAGTGATCCTGACCTTGGGGATGACCTTGACCCTCACGGGATCTCTCATGCTCATGTCTGATCAAATAATCCAATGTTGTTGCATACTATTGGATTCCACTGTACGATAACCTTTTGTTTTGGTATGTTTTTGCAAGGCCTAAAATGACCTCGACCTTTAAGATCAACGTAAAAACGGAAGATATATGAAAAAATCAATCTATCATCTCTAAATACAACAAGATTGAACTTTATATACCCCATAGTTTATGGTCAAGGTCATTTTCAAAGTACCTATACTAACTGATTTTGGACAGCTCCAGTGATCTTGAACTTGGAGTGAGGTCGACCAAATGTGCAAAGGATGTGTGTCCCATTGATATTTATCATGTATAAAAGAATCATAAGTTCAATATTAATAACTTAGAAGAGAAAAAAAGTGCAATTTTGTGGACATTTGTCATTTTTTGACTAACATTTGTTGACCCTGTGACCTTGACCTTGAAGTGAAGTCATTCATTCACTGATCATTTATGAGGTCTCGTGGAGATACACCACCTTACCAAGTTTGGTCGTGGTAGTAGAAATAGGTTGTGAGATATTAACCCACTTGCAAGTTTTAGACGTCCAGACGGTGGATGGCGGGCAGACAACCGGACAATTTTTTTTTTATATGTCAATTTTGGACTATTTAGGACTCATCTCGCACAAATTTGCAAAAATCTTGATTTCTTTTCTTTGGAATGGGGGTGGGTGTGGGCGTGGTGGGTGGTGGGGTGGTTTGAGTACCTAGACTCGCATTGCTGGGAGTCCAAAAGCACACCCAGCACATACTCTTTCACCCCTGTTAAATAAAATGCTTATCTTCTCTTATCTCATCTTTTCTTATGTCTTCTGTCTTGTCACTTTTTCCCTCTTTGGTTCCCTCCCTTTTGCAGAGGAAGGAGGAACAATGAGGGAGAATGAATGTGGGTGAGTGTGAGTGAGTGAGAGAGAGTGAGAGAGAGAGAGAGGGGGAGAGAGAGAGAGATTCAGATTCAGACATCTTACTAACAACACAACTAGAGTGTTTAGGTTATTGGCTTAATCTTACACACAGACAGCAAGCCAGAAAATAATATCGTATTCCAAAGCAAACGGTCTCTGAAGGTCTAGTTTGTAAAGGTTAAAATGGGATTTGAAAAATAAGACAGCGCAGAGGCATCTAAAGCCTAATTATATACTTGTCTGATGAAAACAAAATTAAATTGAAGTGCCTCTTAAAAACATCAGAGTCCGCTTGCGTAAACACACTTTTAACTCTGCTTATTTAAACTTCCATTCCTTTCCGTTATCTTTCAACCCCTTCTATTTCTTGTTCTTCTTCTTGTTCTTATTCACTACTACTACTACTACTACTACTACTGCTGCTGCTGCTGCTGCTGCTGCTGCTACTGCTACTACTACTACTACTACCACTACTACTACTACTACTTCTTCTTCTTCGTCGTCGTCGTCGTCTTCTTTACCTCTTCTTCTTCTTCTTCTTCTTCTTCTTCTTCTTCTTCTTCTTCTTCTTCTTCTTCATCATCGTCTTCTCCTCCCCCTCCTCTTTTACTTTGTCTGGCCTATCACGACGTATTGTATTTAATTTCGTTTATTTCAAACTCAGGAATCCTCTTTCGCTTGTCACTCTTTTAATTTATCTTTTTCGTTTCTACTTTCTTCATTTAAAGCAGTAAAAGCGCTCGGAATTGACCTAGTAGCCTATTTCTTCATTTATTTAGTAGCAGTGGTAAAAACCGAAGAACTCATTACATGTATTTTTGCCAGACGAATGGCAATGCGCATCGGAACGGCGCTACCTCACGTTTTCACTGCCACGCCCGTTTCAACAATCAAGTTCAGGCGCTAAATTGATGAGCTGAGAACATCGAGAGATAGCAATGGGTATTATGGCACAAGTTTTACTAAATAAAACCGCTCATAGTCCATTACCCCCGTTGGGATGCCGGGGGTTTCAGTATAAATAGTATCCCCACTTTCTGGAAATTTAATGCTTTAAATTCCCACTGTCGCTGTCTTTCTCATTTGCTCTTTCTCATTCCTGCTCTGTTCTATCAATCTGCTATACTATCGTCTTCTTCGCTAGACCAGTCTCCTACCTTTTTTCTTGAAAACTCTTCCGGGACAAGACTCCTTATTTGTGTATGAGGTCTGTTGGATCAGCTTGGGAATATTGGACGCTTTCTGCCGGGTGGTCACTAGGGCTTCCTATGATGTTATTATTTAGCAATGTAGGCATTTTATATGTATGTGTTTTGTTGATAATTTATAATGATGTTTGTATTCTATTTTGTTTTTGTAAACGGGGGTTCGATAAGTTGGGGTGATACCTCAGCCGTCCCCTGCGTGGGATGTCTTTATTGTAAAGTGACTGGCTGGTGGAGAGCTTTCGGTTTTACCACTAGGGCTGTTTCGGCAGATCTTTTATGCGGATCGGGGGTTGTCCGGTCCTGATTTGGCTCGGAAGAGTCCGCTGGACCTAAAGCAATAATAATGTAATGTAATGTAATGTAGTCCATTGCATAAAACCACTCATAGTCCATTGCATAAAACCACTCATATTTCACTGCATAAAACCACTCGTTTTCATCCACCTAAAGTCACTCATTTTAATTATACAACAACCAGTACTTTTCATTATATAAACCACTGATTTTTCACTACATAAAACCGCTTATTTTCACAACACATTAATCCCTAATTTTCACTATGCACTTATTTTCACTGTCTAACCTAATTTTCACTATGCACTTATTTTCACTGCCAAAGAACACACTAATTTTCACTACATAAAGCCACTAATTTTCACAACACATTAACAGTAATTCTCACTACATAAAAGCACTAATTTTCACAACACAAGAGCACTCATTTTCACTACCTAAAACCACTAGTTTCACTGCATAAAACTGCTAAATTGTCACTACATAAAACCACTTAATTTTCACTACATAACACCACTGATTTTCACTGCCACAAATAAGCACAATAATTTTTACTGGCCAAAATAAACACACTAATTTTCACTGCCAAAATTAAACAGAAAAGTGGAAGATCTCTCGGGGAGTTTGCATATAAAAAAGAAGAACAAATGATTATGTCCCTTTCCCCAAGCAAAATCTACGTACTCCCTTGTGTTCTACGCCAACTGTTTGTTTGTCTCCCTTCTCCATTGCATCCTCTAAAGCCTAAAGCATCCATCGCTTTAAATTGCATTTTCAAAAGTTGAAGATTGTGCAGCTGGCGCAAAAGGTTTTCCCTCGGGGTCTTCTTTCATTCCTCTCTGCCGTTTGAACTGCCATTTGCTGGCTCTTGCGATGATTCACTCGTGCAATTAGAAATATAGGTCAATAGGTCGGGAGGTCTTCTTCTTCTTCTTCTTCCATGATATGAAGAAAGGGGAGAAATGTAACTTAAAGCGCTTGGTCCTTCCCCCTAACCGAACCTTCCAACATAGTCGTCTATTTTGCAAAAGTATACTGTCAGAAATGGAAAACCACTGATGATAGCGTGTAAGTGTGGTTATCATCTCTTGACAAAGCTGCTCCATTCACCAACCCACCACTCCTATCTCTCACGTCGCCCTACACATCTTTCCCAGAAATACCTCTCTCTTCATAAAACAACAAAGTAAAGTATCAGAAATTGAAAACCGCTTATGTTATGTATTTGGATACTATCACTGACAATGCTGGGTCATCCCTTTTCCTCCCCTCTCTTAATCTTCCTTTCACCTCCCCTCTTCCTTCCTTCACCCTTCCCCTCCCCCCCCCAAACTTGCAGACAGTGACTGATTTAACAAAGTACGAGTAAGCCTACAGTTTAGAAATAAGAAACTGCTTGTGTTGGCGTTTGGTTACTATCGCAAAAAGACACTGCGACACCGTTTGGTAAAGGGGCGCCACTGCAGGGATTTCTTTCCATTATCTCCTCTCCGCATCCGCCGGAAGCTGGAGGTATAGGTTTCTCATTCGTCTAAGATTTTATAAATAAATAAATATATAGGTCTAAGTCTCGATCTGTAGAGGTATTCCATTTCTGAAATAAAATTTACCATTCCCCACCACGCCCCTCCCACCCCCCCCCCCCCCCCCCCCCCCACTCCCAAGAAAAAAATTAATTAAATAGCTTACACACACATGCACGCACTCACACGTACTCTCACATGTGCATATACACACACACATAACAGACCTTTAATTAGTAAAAGGCGCCAAGCGTCTCCTTTAACTCCTGCAAACAACAATCTGTAGTACAGGTACGTGGGGGTAGGATGGGTGGGATTTATATGAGCAAAAAGAAGAAGAAGAAGAGAAGAAGAACAAGAACACCCGATACACATTGGTCGAACGCTACCAGAAGCATGCGTTATTAGTCGCCTCAACAGGCGATAAAGCATGCTCCCATGCTTCAGAGCACTGCTTTCTATACGCTTCAAGCTCTATAGTCACGGAAAAAGCGCAATTTCACTGCAGTGAACTCATAAAAATAGAAAAATTTAAGTTTCGTCTCCTCTAGGGGACGAATTAGGTCAAACTGTATTAGTTTTTAGGTCAACTGTCTTTTACGAACCGTTTGACAATGTTTTTGAACCGTTTGTTGATGCCGGATAGTGTCCTCACTTGGTTTCATGCAATTTAAGAATCCAACAAGGCAATTGGTTTTTTGAGACAAAAATAGCGGAATGTTGTAGAGCAACATTCTGTATATATTTACAGTGAAATTGCGCTTTTTCCATCACTATAGCGCTTGAAGCGTGTAGGAAGCAGTGCTATGAAGCATGAGAGCATGCTTTATCGCCTGTTGAGGCGACTAGTAAAACATGCTTTTGGCAGCCTTCGACCAATGTGTACCGGGTGACTAGAACGAGGAGTAAGAGAAGAAGAAGAAGAAGAAGAAGAAGAAGAAGAAGAAGAACAACAACAACAACAACAACAACAACAACAACAACAACAACAAAAACAACAGCAGCAGCAGCAGCAGCAAACAACACGACAACACCAACAAGTATCTTTCACACACGAACTCATTGCACTGAGAGTGGAAGAAAGAGTGTCTAGCTAGACACTAGGAAGACATTGTCTCACTGCAGAATACATACATTGGGGTATTGTGGAACGCGACCTTTTGGTAGTGTAGGGCACTGCTGTGTGTTTGGGTGTCACGTCCCCCGAGCGGGTTCAGTGACGTCAGCTCATAAAGCGAGCGAAAAGAATAAACTCAAACAAAATAAACTAACACAAAATGCCAGAGTACAAACACACACTCTTTTATTCAACAATCAACAAGTAAACACAGGACAAATGGGAACTAACCTTCCCTCAACCCCTAAACAGACCCCCGTCCCAATACTAACTAACAATTACCTCCCCTTGCAACAAACCCCAAATAGAACTAAACAACAACAGTTTCTTTACAAAGTGTATACAGAAAATCAAAATCAACAAATCAATTCAAAATGCAAGTCTTCAAATAATAAGCGATGGCGTTGAATCATGAACTATTAGCTAGACAAAGCTGTGGCACAGAAGTAATGTCTCAATGTTCTTGTCAAGTAGCTCAGAGAGCTAACAGTCTCTTTCACAAAGTGGATGATTCTTCTAACTAAATGGATACGTTTTTAGGTGCGTGTAATGTGAGTCTGTGTGTGCATGAATTAGGTACGAAAACCTCCTGGAGGTGCGTTGCCTCGATACAAGGCAAAACCTGCGGCAGTGTAAGAAATCACCACCACACTACTCTGTCGTAGAGGCAAAGGTACATCCCAGGCTGGCTAGGACCCAGTCAGCGGCAACAACATCAACATCAGTACAGCACAACAGGCACATCAAAGGCAACCGCGTGGGAATAATGCGTAGAAATAAACACGTAGATGTAATAATCATCATCATCTCATCAGCCCACACCTTACAGGCCTCGGCTCGTGACGCCCTTTACCCCAACACCACAACACGACACAACACTGTCACAACATTGGCACAACACAATGGATTAGTCTTTTGAGAGTCTCTTTCTCTTGCTCTTGCACGTTATTTCACTGTCCAAATAACATTTATTCTGAGGATGAGGACACCTTAGCTCTGCTACAGACACTAAGTTTTGGTGGGTGTTCAATCGAGAACCACACGCACCTTAAGTATGGAACTCTACACTCACTGGCGAATGGCAGTTACCATCTTCCTTCGAATTCTACACATCCTTATCCCGACGAGGGCATAAGACCTTGGGTGGCTATAAAACAATACACACACCCTTCCAACAGTACCCTACACTACGATGACCTCTGTCACAGGGCTGCTGTCTCGTTAGAATTCCTTCCTCACGCAATAGCATCTCAAACCACTCTGCCCTTCAAAATCTGCGCCGGCCACAAGCAAAACAGTCGAGCTCTCGTCAGTATGCACGTTCTTTATTACGCGTACCCCTATTCGAAATTGGCCGACTCCCTGTCTTCTTCGAATCGCACGGACTTTACGAAACTGCACTTTCATACGCAAAAGTAAATCGGTCACGCTATTCTATGTACAGCAGATATACGGAGAAGTGTAACTTCGTAAAAAGTGTATCTCTCCCTACCATCTGAAAACTCGTGTCGTCACATTGGGTTTGTTTGTCTTGGAGATGACTCCAAAAGGCTGCCCTCAATGGGAAAACAAAATGTGGCGGACTGCTGGCAGCAGATGAAGGGCCGAGGTGTACTCCACAATCAGCAAACCACGCGCTCTAGGGCAGACCCCCAACACGTTGCACTTCCGCCGGAAATGTACTATTGGTTAGCGGAACTTGAAACTGGTTCAAGGCATACAATTAGAGGTACACTAACTCTCTATTCCCTATTGGTAAAGGTTAATGCTTTAAAAAAAAAAACAAAAAAAAAACGGATCCTTGATATATATCTGGTAGGTTAATACTAGGTAAGACTGCGCCTTTGCAGCAAATGCCAATAATGAGGAAACATGAACGGATTGAGGTTGAGACAACAATGCACTTTTGTGTGGACTGTTGGTGAGGAGCGACACGTTTAGTCACACGCACACACAAACACATGTAACAAAGGATATAAGATACAGGGTGCACGCACCCACCCACACACGCACACACATACACACACACCCACACGCTGACACACACACCCAACACAATCCATTATGTACACTATGTGGACACATTTTCACAAGCTGCAATAACGGAATGCCGCCACGGCTACACGCAAACACAGCTGTCAAGACACAAAACCTTCCTTTTCGTCCTTTTGAACAGCGACACAGTCGCGGACATCAAAGCTTTCAACAATGACAAGGAGGGCAAGATTTCTTTCCCCTTCGTCTTCACCTTCTTCTTCTTTTCTCGCCCATTCTTGAACACGTTTTCGGTCACACTCTTGTCTTTCCAAAGTTCGCTGTTGCGGTGCAACGCCAGGCCACCCACCAGCTTTGGCACGGAGCCCTCCAGATGGTGTTGACCACAACTCTAACCTACCCCCGCTACTGAAAACACGATCCCTTTCCATCTGTACTTTCTCTAACAGGCTGTTTCCCACTGCCATAGCTCAGAGGTAAAGCGCTCGCTTGCCACACCGATGACCCACGTTCGTATCTCGCGGTGGGAAAGACAAAACAGTGGCAATTTTTCACCGTCCATCTTAGCAGCATGAGTGCTCTGACGGTTCAATGTTGATTTAGCAATGTTATGAAATGGCTGGCGTATATCTCAGTTGGCTTGCAACTCCTGGCGAAGCGTTAAAGCGAAATCCACGTATAGACAATTCTTTCATCTGCGGTGTTGTTATCTCCATCAACCCTTTTGCCTTGTCTCCTTGAGACGGTTATTCTCTCCTGTGCCGTACTGCCAATGGTGACTGTGGACGTTTAGCTTCATAGTTCAGCCAGGTACTCTCATACTGTGTAGAAACTCTTCTCCAAACCACAGGTACATTTCTTATTCCATTTATGTCAGGTACTTTACCCTGGGGAAAACGAACTATGGGGCTGGGGTAGGAAACGGTCTCGCCTCCGCAAAATTCTCACCAGTGTGGCCAATCCCCCCTGACGAATCTGGATGAAATACGCAAAGTAGCAGAAGGCGGTCGGGTTTTTTTATTTCATTTTTTTGTACTAGTTTTTTTTTTGTATGATCTTTTTAAGATGAATTGAGGTTTGTCTTAAAAACAAACAAACAAACAAAAAACAATACAAAAACGGAACCATAATTGTGCAAACTTATTGCAACAGTTCAAAATTACAAAATTACAACATGAATTAATGAATAAGTTAATTAACCAATCAATGATTAAATCGATAAATGACAACTTATACAGCGCATGAAAACCCTTCCACGCCCGAAGAACAAGGTGAAGAACGAAATTAATATACTTCATGGAATTACATCGACATTCTTAAAACGTTTACCCGACATTTAAAAATTAAAAAAATTAAAAGCAAAACACAACACCAAATTATAGAAAATAGTGTATCACTTCGTTAAGTGGTGA
>CM072527.1:37330679-37336358 GCA_036898135.1 Oncomelania hupensis
AAAAAAAAAAAAAAAAAAAAAAAAAAAAAAAAAAAAAAAAAAAAAAAAAAAAAAAAAAAAAAAAAAAAAAAAAAAAAAAAAAAAAAAAAAAAAAAAAAAAAAAAAAAAAAAAAAAAAAAAAAAAAAAAAAAAAAAAAAAAAAAAAAAAAAAAAAAAAAAAAAAAAAAAAAAAAAAAAAAAAAAAAAAAAAAAAAAAAAAAAAAAAAAAAAAAAAAAAAAAAAAAAAAAAAAAAAAAAAAAAAAAAAAAAAAAAAAAAAAAAAAAAAAAAAAAAAAAAAAAAAAAAAAAAAAAAAAAAAAAAAAAAAAAAAAAAAAAAAAAAAAAAAAAAAAAAAAAAAAAAAAAAAAAAAAAAAAAAAAAAAAAAAAAAAAAAAAAAAAAAAAAAAAAAAAAAAAAAAAAAAAAAAAAAAAAAAAAAAAAAAAAAAAAAAAAAAAAAAAAAAAAAAAAAAAAAAAAAAAAAAAAAAAAAAAAAAAAAAAAAAAAAAAAAAAAAAAAAAAAAAAAAAAAAAAAAAAAAAAAAAAAAAAAAAAAAAAAAAAAAAAAAAAAAAAAAAAAAAAAAAAAAAAAAAAAAAAAAAAAAAAAAAAAAAAAAAATAAAAAAAAAAAAAAAAAAAAAAAAAAAAAAAAAAAAAAAAAAAAAAAAAAAAAAAAAAAAAAAAAAAAAAAAAAAAAAAAAAAAAAAAAAAAAAAAAAAAAAAAAAAAAAAAAAAAAAAAAAAAAAAAAAAAAAAAAAAAAAAAAAAAAAAAAAAAAAAAAAAAAAAAAAAAAAAAAAAAAAAAAAAAAAAAAAAAAAAAAAAAAAAAAAAAAAAAAAAAAAAAAAAAAAAAAAAAAAAAAAAAAAAAAAAAAAAAAAAAAAAAAAAAAAAAAAAAAAAAAAAAAAAAAAAAAAAAAAAAAAAAAAAAAAAAAAAAAAAAAAAAAAAAAAAAAAAAAAAAAAAAAAAAAAAAAAAAAAAAAAAAAAAAAAAAAAAAAAAAAAAAAAAAAAAAAAAAAAAAAAAAAAAAAAAAAAAAAAAAAAAAAAAAAAAAAAAAAAAAAAAAAAAAAAAAAA
The DNA here is from genome assembly GCA_036898135.1 of Oncomelania hupensis. NCBI lineage: Eukaryota > Metazoa > Mollusca > Gastropoda > Littorinimorpha > Pomatiopsidae > Oncomelania > Oncomelania hupensis. The sequence goes on from CM072527.1 coordinate 37,331,730, forward strand.
AAAAAAAAAAAAAAAAAAAAAAAAAAAAAAAAAAAAAAAATAAAAAAAAAAAAAAAAAAAAAAAAAAAAAAAAAAAAAAAAAAAAAAAAAAAAAAAAAAAAAAAAAAAAAAAAAAAAAAAAAAAAAAAAAAAAAAAAAAAAAAAAAAAAAAAAAAAAAAAAAAAAAAAAAAAAAAAAAAAAAAAAAAAAAAAAAAAAAAAAAAAAAAAAAAAAAAAAAAAAAAAAAAAAAAAAAAAAAAAAAAAAAAAAAAAAAAAAAAAAAAAAAAAAAAAAAAAAAAAAAAAAAAAAAAAAAAAAAAAAAAAAAAAAAAAAAAACAAAAAAAAAAAAAAAAAAAAAAAAAAAAAAAAAAAAAAAAAAAAAAAAAAAAAAAAAAAAAAAAAAAAAAAAAAAAAAAAAAAAAAAAAAAAAAAAAAAAAAAAAAAAAAAAAAAAAAAAAAAAAAAAAAAAAAAAAAAAAAAAAAAAAAAAAAAAAAAAAAAAAAAAAAAAAAAAAAAAAAAAAAAAAAAAAAAAAAAAAAAAAAAAAAAAAAAAAAAAAAAAAAAAAAAAAAAAAAAAAAAAAAAAAAAAAAAAAAAAAAAAAAAAAAAAAAAAAAAAAAAAAAAAAAAAAAAAAAAAAAAAAAAAAAAAAAAAAAAAAAAAAAAAAAAAAAAAAAAAAAAAAAAAAAAAAAAAAAAAAAAAAAAAAAAAAAAAAAAAAAAAAAAAAAAAAAAAAAAAAAAAAAAAAAAAAAAAAAAAAAAAAAAAAAAAAAAAAAAAAAAAAAAAAAAAAAAAAAAAAAAAAAAAAAAAAAAAAAAAAAAAAAAAAAAAAAAAAAAAAAAAAAAAAAAAAAAAAAAAAAAAAAAAAAAAAAAAAAAAAAAAAAAAAAAAAAAAAAAAAAAAAAAAAAAAAAAAAAAAAAAAAAAAAAAAAAAAAAAAAAAAAAAAAAAAAAAAAAAAAAAAAAAAAAAAAAAAAAAAAAAAAAAAAAAAAAAAAAAAAAAAAAAAAAAAAAAAAAAAAAAAAAAAAAAAAAAAAAAAAAAAAAAAAAAAAAAAAAAAAAAAAAAAAAAAAAAAAAAAAAAAAAAAAAAAAAAAAAAAAAAAAAAAAAAAAAAAAAAAAAAAAAAAAAAAAAAAAAAAAAAAAAAAAAAAAAAAAAAAAAAAAAAAAAAAAAAAAAAAAAAAAAAAAAAAAAAAAAAAAAAAAAAAAAAAAAAAAAAAAAAAAAAAAAAAAAAAAAAAAAAAAAAAAAAAAAAAAAAAAAAAAAAAAAAAAAAAAAAAAAAAAAAAAAAAAAAAAAAAAAAAAAAAAAAAAAAAAAAAAAAAAAAAAAAAAAAAAAAAAAAAAAAAAAAAAAAAAAAAAAAAAAAAAAAAAAAAAAAAAAAAAAAAAAAAAAAAAAAAAAAAAAAAAAAAAAAAAAAAAAAAAAAAAAAAAAAAAAAAAAAAAAAAAAAAAAAAAAAAAAAAAAAAAAAAAAAAAAAAAAAAAAAAAAAAAAAAAAAAAAAAAAAAAAAAAAAAAAAAAAAAAAAAAAAAAAAAAAAAAAAAAAAAAAAAAAAAAAAAAAAAAAAAAAAAAAAAAAAAAAAAAAAAAAAAAAAAAAAAAAAAAAAAAAAAAAAAAAAAAAAAAAAAAAAAAAAAAAAAAAAAAAAAAAAAAAAAAAAAAAAAAAAAAAAAAAAAAAAAAAAAAAAAAAAAAAAAAAAAAAAAAAAAAAAAAAAAAAAAAAAAAAAAAAAAAAAAAAAAAAAAAAAAAAAAAAAAAAAAAAAAAAAAAAAAAAAAAAAAAAAAAAAAAAAAAAAAAAAAAAAAAAAAAAAAAAAAAAAAAAAAAAAAAAAAAAAAAAAAAAAAAAAAAAAAAAAAAAAAAAAAAAAAAAAAAAAAAAAAAAAAAAAAAAAAAAAAAAAAAAAAAAAAAAAAAAAAAAAAAAAAAAAAAAAAAAAAAAAAAAAAAAAAAAAAAAAAAAAAAAAAAAAAAAAAAAAAAAAAAAAAAAAAAAAAAAAAAAAAAAAAAAAAAAAAAAAAAAAAAAAAAAAAAAAAAAAAAAAAAAAAAAAAAAAAAAAAAAAAAAAAAAAAAAAAAAAAAAAAAAAAAAAAAAAAAAAAAAAAAAAAAAAAAAAAAAAAAAAAAAAAAAAAAAAAAAAAAAAAAAAAAAAAAAAAAAAAAAAAAAAAAAAAAAAAAAAAAAAAAAAAAAAAAAAAAAAAAAAAAAAAAAAAAAAAAAAAAAAAAAAAAAAAAAAAAAAAAAAAAAAAAAAAAAAAAAAAAAAAAAAAAAAAAAAAAAAAAAAAAAAAAAAAAAAAAAAAAAAAAAAAAAAAAAAAAAAAAAAAAAAAAAAAAAAAAAAAAAAAAAAAAAAAAAAAAAAAAAAAAAAAAAAATAAAAAAAAAAAAAAAAAAAAAAAAAAAAAAAAAAAAAAAAAAAAAAAAAAAAAAAAAAAAAAAAAAAAAAAAAAAAAAAAAAAAAAAAAAATAAAAAAAAAAAAAAAAAAAAAAAAAAAAAAAAAAAAAAAAAAAAAAAAAAAAAAAAAAAAAAAAAAAAAAAAAAAAAAAAAAAAAAAAAAAAAAAAAAAAAAAAAAAAAAAAAAAAAAAAAAAAAAAAAAAAAAAAAAAAAAAAAAAAAAAAAAAAAAAAAAAAAAAAAAAAAAAAAAAAAAAAAAAAAAAAAAAAAAAAAAAAAAAAAAAAAAAAAAAAAAAAAAAAAAAAAAAAAAAAAAAAAAAAAAAAAAAAAAAAAAAAAAAAAAAAAAAAAAAAAAAAAAAAAAAAAAAAAAAAAAAAAAAAAAAAAAAAAAAAAAAAAAAAAAAAAAAAAAAAAAAAAAAAAAAAAAAAAAAAAAAAAAAAAAAAAAAAAAAAAAAAAAAAAAAAAAAAAAAAAAAAAAAAAAAAAAAAAAAAAAAAAAAAAAAAAAAAAAAAAAAAAAAAAAAAAAAAAAAAAAAAAAAAAAAAAAAAAAAAAAAAAAAAAAAAAAAAAAAAAAAAAAAAAAAAAAAAAAAAAAAAAAAAAAAAAAAAAAAAAAAAAAAAAAAAAAAAAAAAAAAAAAAAAAAAAAAAAAAAAAAAAAAAAAAAAAAAAAAAAAAAAAAAAAAAAAAAAAAAAAAAAAAAAAAAAAAAAAAAAAAAAAAAAAAAAAAAAAAAAAAAAAAAAAAAAAAAAAAAAAAAAAAAAAAAAAAAAAAAAAAAAAAAAAAAAAAAAAAAAAAAAAAAAAAAAAAAAAAAAAAAAAAAAAAAAAAAAAAAAAAAAAAAAAAAAAAAAAAAAAAAAAAAAAAAAAAAAAAAAAAAAAAAAAAAAAAAAAAAAAAAAAAAAAAAAAAAAAAAAAAAAAAAAAAAAAAAAAAAAAAAAAAAAAAAAAAAAAAAAAAAAAAAAAAAAAAAAAAAAAAAAAAAAAAAAAAAAAAAAAAAAAAAAAAAAAAAAAAAAAAAAAAAAAAAAAAAAAAAAAAAAAAAAAAAAAAAAAAAAAAAAAAAAAAAAAAAAAAAAAAAAAAAAAAAAAAAAAAAAAAAAAAAAAAAAAAAAAAAAAAAAAAAAAAAAAAAAAAAAAAAAAAAAAAAAAAAAAAAAAAAAAAAAAAAAAAAAAAAAAAAAAAAAAAAAAAAAAAAAAAAAAAAAAAAAAAAAAAAAAAAAAAAAAAAAAAAAAAAAAAAAAAAAAAAAAAAAAAAAAAAAAAAAAAAAAAAAAAAAAAAAAAAAAAAAAAAAAAAAAAAAAAATAAAAAAAAAAAAAAAAAAAAAAAAAAAAAAAAAAAAAAAAAAAAAAAAAAAAAAAAAAAAAAAAAAAAAAAAAAAAAAAAAAAAAAAAAAAAAAAAAAAAAAAAAAAAAAAAAAAAAAAAAAAAAAAAAAAAAAAAAAAAAAAAAAAAAAAAAAAAAAAAAAAAAAAAAAAAAAAAAAAAAAAAAAAAAAAAAAAAAAAAAAAAAAAAAAAAAAAAAAAAAAAAAAAAAAAAAAAAAAAAAAAAAAAAAAAAAAAAAAAAAAAAAAAAAAAAAAAAAAAAAAAAAAAAAAAAAAAAAAAAAAAAAAAAAAAAAAAAAAAAAAAAAAAAAAAAAAAAAAAAAAAAAAAAAAAAAAAAAAAAAAAAAAAAAAAAAAAAAAAAAAAAAAAAAAATAAAAAAAAAAAAAAAAAAAAAAAAAAAAAAAAAAAAAAAAAAAAAAAAAAAAAAAAAAAAAAAAAAAAAAAAAAAAAAAAAAAAAAAAAAAAAAAAAAAAAAAAAAAAAAAAAAAAAAAAAAAAAAAAAAAAAAAAAAAAAAAAAAAAAAAAAAAAAAAAAAAAAAAAAAAAAAAAAAAAAAAAAAAAAAAAAAAAAAAAAAAAAAAAAAAAAAAAAAAAAAAAAAAAAAAAATAAAAACAAAAAAAAACAAAAACAAAAAAAACCCCACAAAAAAAAAACAAAAAATAAAAAAACAAAAAAAAAAAAAAAAACAATAAATAAAAAAAAAAAAAAACTAAAAAAAAAAAAAAAAAAACAAAAAAAAAAAAAAAAAAAAAAAAAAAAAAAAAATAAAAAACAAAAAAAAACAAAAAAACAAAAAAAAAATACAAAAAAAATAACAAAAACAACTAAAAACAAAAAAAAAAAATAAAAACAATAAAAAAAAAAAATAAAATACCCAACAAAAAAAAAAAATCTAACCATTCCTCACCCCCACCCCCCAACCAAACCCCCCCCCCCCAACAAC
>CM072527.1:37336858-37614662 GCA_036898135.1 Oncomelania hupensis
GCATAACCTAACAGTGTTAAGTAACGTACCAGGCATAACCTAACAGTTCTAAGTAACGTACCAGGCATAACCTAACAGTTCTAAGTAACGTACCAGGCATAACCTAACAGTGTCTAAGTAACGTACCAGGCATAACCTAACAGTATTAAGTAACGTACCAGGCATAACCATAACAGTGTTAAGTAACGTACCATACATAACCTAACAGTGCTAAGTAACGTACCAGACATAACCTAACAGTGCTAAGTAACGTACCATACATAACCGAACAGTGCTAAGTAACGTACCATACATAACCTAACAGTGCTAAGTAACGTACCAGGCATAAACTAACACACATGTCACTTTCAAAGCGCTCCTCATTCCCAAACGGAACGGTGATAGCGATGGCGACTTCGATTGTAAAAGCCTACTCAATGGGTTTTCAAGAACTGAGAAATACGTTGCTAATGCGTTATTAGCCCCGTAGATTGACACAGGGATCCTGAGAGGTTGTTGTGTCATCGGTTAGCTCCCATCACAATCCAATTTTCCTCCACAGAATACATCTCTCCATCCCCAATCACCCACACACATTCTATCTGCCTTTTTATACCTCCCTCCCTCCCTCTCTGACTATCTCCCTCCCTCTCCCTGTCTGTCTCTCTCCCTGTCTGGTCCTCTCTCCCTCTCTCTTCCTCTCTGTATCTCCCTCTTCCTCCCTGTCTGTCTGTCTCCCTCTCTGTCTCTCTCCCTCCCTGTCTTTCCTTCCTCCCTCTGTCTCTCTCTGTCTCTGTCTCTCGTTTTATTGTTACGAGGCCCCAGGGCAGGACATTAACTAGAAGCCAGGGCCCAAATGACACCCATGCTCTATATGGAACCTGCAATACTTAACATGAAAATGAGTGCCAGAAAAAAACCAAAAGAAACCGTGGCATTAAAACGCAAAGTAATACCGAATTTCTTTTGCTATGTTCTTGACCTTTAGATGACCTTGACCTCCGGCTTCACATACACTCATGTAATATCAAAAAACCACAGCAAAAGTTGTATTATGCAAAAAACAAAACAAAAACAGTGACCTTGGGATGACCTTAACTTTCAGTGATCCTGACCTTGGGGATGACGTTGACCATCACGTGATCTCTCATGCCTTACCAAGTTTAGTCGTGGTAGTAGAAATAGGTTGAGAGATATTAATCCACTTGCAAGTTTTGGACGTCCAGACGGTAAATGGCCGGCGGGCAGACAATCGGACGAAATTTCATTTTTTTTTTTTTGTAAATGTCAATTTTGGACTATTTAGGACTCATCTCGCACAAATTTGCAAAAATCTTGATTTCTTTTCTTTGGAATGTGGGTGGGTGTGGGCGTGGTGGGTGGTGGGTTGGTTTGAGTACCTAGACTCGCATTGCTGGGAGTCCAAAAGCACACCCAGCACATACTCTTTCACCCCTGTTAAATAAAAGGCTTATCTTCTCTTATCTCATCTTATCTTATGTCTTCTCTTTTGTCACTTTTTCCCTCTTTGGTTCTCTCCCTTCTGCAGAGGAAGGAGGAACAATGAGGGAGAATGAATGTGGGTGAGTGTGAGTGTGAGTGAGTGAGTGAGAGAGAGAGAGAGAGAGCGAGAGTGAGAGAGAGAGAGAGAGAGAGAGAGATTCAGATTCAGACATCTTATTAACAACACGACTAGAGTATTTAGGTTATTGGCTTAATCTTACACACAGACAGCCAGCCAGAAAATAATATCGTATTCCAAAGCAAGCGGTCTCTGAAGGTCTAGTTTGTTAAGGTTAAAATGGGATTTGAAAAATAAGACAGCGCAGAGGCATCTAAAGCCTAATTATATACTTGTCTGATGAAAACAAAATTAAATAGAAGTGCCTCTTAAACATCAGAGTCCGCTTGCGTAAACACACTTTTAACTCAGCTTATTTATCCGTTATCTTTCAACCCCTTCTATTTCTTGTTCTTCTTCTTGTTCTTATTCACTACTACTACTACTACTACTACTACTACTACTACTACTGCTGCTGCTGCTGCTGCTGCTGCTGCTGCTACTGCTACTGCTACTACTACTACTACTACCACTACTACTACTACTACTACTACTACTACTTCTTCTTCGTCGTCGTCGTCGTCTTCTTTACCTCTTCTTCTTCTTCTTCTTCTTCTTCTTCTTCTTCTTCTTCTTCTTCTTCTTCTTCTTCATCATCGTCTTCTCCTCCCCCTCCTCTTTGATTTTGTCTGGCCTATCACGACGTGTTGTACTTAAGTTTGTTTCTTTCAAACTCAGGAATCCTCTTTCGCTTCTCACTCTCTTTTAATTTACCTTTTTCGTTTCTCCTTTCTTCATTTAAAGCAGTAAAAGCGCTCGGAATTGACCTAGTATTTCTTCATTTATTTAGTAGCAGCGGTGAAAACCGAAGAACTCATTACATGTATTTGCCAGACGAATGGCAATGCGCATCGGAACGGCGCTACCTCACGTTTTCACTGCCACGCCCGTTTCAACAATCAAGTTCAGGCGCTAAATTGATGAGCTGATAACACTGAGAGATAGCAATGTGTATTATGGCACAAGTTTTAGTAAATAAAAACACCCATAGTCCATTGCATAAAACCACTCTTAGTCCATTGCATAAAACCACTCATATTTCACTGCATAAAACCACTCATTTTCATCCACGTAAAGTCACTCATTTGAATTATACAACAACCCGTACTTTTCATTATATAAACCACTGATTTTTCACTACATAACACCACTGATTTTCCCTGCCACAAATAAACACAATAATTTTTAGTGGCCAAAATAAACACACTAATTTTCGCTGCCAAAATTAAACAGGAAAGTGGAAGATCTCTCGGGGAGTTAGCATTAAAACAAAAGAACAAAATTGATGATTATGTCCCTTTCCCCAAGCAAAATCTACTTACTCCCTTGTGTTCTATGCCAACTGTTTGTCTCCCTTCTCCATTGCATCCTCTAAAGCCTAAAGCATCCATCGCTTTAAATTGCATTTTCAAAAGTTGAAGATTGTGCAGCTGGCGCAAAAGGTTTTCCCTCGGGGTCTTCTTTCATTCCTCTCTGCCGTTTGAACTGCCATTTGCTGGCTCTTGCGATGATTCACTCGTGCAATTAGAAATATAGGTCAATAGGTCGGGAGGTCTTCTTCTTCTTCTTCTTCTTCTTCTTCTTCTTCTTCTTCTTCTTTTTCTTCTTCTTCTTCTTCTTCTTCCTCCTCCTCCTCCTCCATGAAGAAAGGGGAGAAATGTAACTTACAGCGCTTGGTAGGCCCTCTAACCGAACCTTCCAACATAGTCGTCTATTTTGCAAAAGTATACTGTCAGAAATGGAAAACCACTGATGATAGCGTGTAAGTGTGGTTATCATCTTTTGACAAAGCTGCTCCATTCACCAACCCACCACTCCTATCTCTCACGTCGCCCTACACATCTTTCCCAGAAATACCTCTCTCTTCATAAAACAACAAAGTAAAGTATCAGAAATTGAAAACCGCTTATGTTATCTATTTGGATACTATCACTGACAATGCTGGGTCATCCCTTTTCCTCCCCTCTCCTCCTTTCACCTCCCCTCTTCCTTCCTTCACCCTTCCCCTTCCCCCCCCCCCCAAACTTGGAGACAGTGACTGATTTAACAAAGTATGAGTAAGCCTACAGTTTAGAAATAAGAAACTGCTTGTGTTGGCGTTTGGTTACTATCGCAAAAAAACACTGCGACACCGATTGGTAAAGGGGCGCCACTGCAGGGATTTCTTTGCATTATCTCCTCTCCGCATCCGCCGGAAGCTGGAGGTATAGGTTTCTCATTCGTCTAAGATTTTATAAATAAATAAATATATAGGTCTAAGTCTCGATCTGTAGAGGTATTCCATTTCTGAAATAAAATTTACCATTCCCCACCATGTCCCTCGTCCCCCCCCCCCCCCCCCCCCCCACTCTCCCAAGAAAAAATTTAATTCAATAGCTTACACACACATGCACGCACTCACACGTACTCTCACATGTGCATATACACACACACATAACAGACCTTTAATTAGTAAAAGGCGCCAAGCGTCTCCTTAACTCCTGCAAACAACATTCTGTAGTACAGTATGTGGGGGTAGGGTGGGTGGGATTTATATGAGCAAGAAGAAGAAGAAGAAGAAGAGAAGGAGAACAAGAACGAGGGGGAAAAGAAGAAGAAGAAGAAGAAGAAGAAGAAGAAGAAGAAGAAGAAGAAGAAGAAGAAGAAGAAGAAGAAGAAGAAGAAGAAGAAGAAGAAGAAGAACAACAACAACAACAACAACAACAACAACAACAACAACAACAGCAGCAGCAGCAGCAAACAACACGACAACACCAACAAGTACCTTTCACACACGAACTCATTGCGCTGAGAGTGGAAGAAAGAGTGTCTAGCTAGACACTAGGAAGACATTGTCTCACTTCAGAATACATACTTTGGGGTATTGTGGAACGCGACCTTTGGGTAGTGTAGGGCATTGCTGTGTGTTTGGGTTTGTTTGTCTTGGAGATGACTCCAAAAGGCTGCCCTCTAAGGGAAAACAAAATGTGGCGGACGGCTGGCAGCAGATGAAGGGCCGAGGTGTACTCCACAATCAGCAAACCACGCGCTCTAGGGCAGACCCCCAACACGCTGCACTTCCGCCGGAAATGTACTATTGGTTAGCGGAACTTGAAACTGGTTCAAGGCATACAATTAAGAGGTACACTAGATCTCTATTCCCTATTGGTAAAGGTTAATGCTTTAAAAAAAAAAAAAAAAAAAAAAAAACGGGTCCTCGATATATATCTGGTAGGCTAATACTAGGTAAGACTGCGCCTTTGCAGCTAATGCCAATAATGAGGAAACATGAACGGATTGAGGTTGAGACAACAATGCACTTTTGTGTGGACTGTTGGTGAGGAGTGACACGTTTAGTCACACGCACACGCACACACACAAACACGTGTAACAAAGGATATAAGATACAGGGTGCACGCACACACACACACACCCAACACAATCCATTATGTACACTATGTGGACACATTTTCACAAGTTGCAATAACGGAATGCCGCCACAGCTACACGCAAACACAGCTGTCAAGACACAAAACCTTCCTTTTCGTCCTTTTGAACAGCGACACAGTCGCGGACATCAAAGCTTTCAACAATGACAAGGAGGGCAAGATTTCCCTTTCGTCTTCACCTTCTTCTTCTTTCCTCGCCCATTCTTGAACACGTTTTCGGTCACACTCTTGTCTTTCCAAAGTCCGCTGTTGCGGTGCAACGCCAGGCCACCCACCAGCTTTGGCACGGAGCCCTCCAGATGGTGTTGACCACAACTCTAACCTACCCCCGCTACTGATAACACGATCCCTTTCCATCTGTACCTTCTCTAACAGGCTGTTTCCCACTGCCATAGCTCTGAGGTAAAGCGCTCGCCTGCCACACCGATGACCCACGTTCGTATCTCGCGGTGGGAAAAACTAAACAGTGGCAATTTTTCACCGTCCATCTTAGCAGCATGAGTGCTCTGGCGGTTCAATGTTGATTTAGGAATGTTATGAAATGGCTGGCGTATATCTCAGTTGGCTTGCAAACTCCTGACGAAGCGTTAAAGCGAAATCCACGTATAGACAATTCTTTCATCTGCGGTGTTGTTATCTTTATCAACCCTTTTGCCTTGTCTCCTTGAGACGGTTATCTTCTCTTGTGCCGTATGGCCAATGGCGACTGTGGACGTTTAGCTTCATAGTTCAGCCAGGTACTCTCATACTGTGTAGAAACTCTTCTCCAAACCACAGGTACATTTCTTATTCCATTTATGTCAGGTACTTTACCCTGGGGAAAACGAACTATGGGGCTGGGGTAGGAAACGGTATCGCATCCGCAAAATTCTCACCAGTGTGGCCAACCCCCCCCCCCCTCTCTCCCCCTCCCCCCTCCCGCCGAATCTGGATGGAATACGCAAAGTAGCAGAAGGCGGTCGATTTTTTTTTAATTTCATTTTTTTAACTAGTTTTTTTTAATGATCTTTTTAAGATGAATTGAGGTTTGCCTTAAAAACAAACAAACAAACAAACAAAAAACGGAACCATAATTTTGCAAACTTATTGCAACAGTTCAAAATTACAAAATTACAACATGAATAAAAGAATAAGTTAATCAACTAATCAATGATTAAATCAATAAATGACAACTTATACAGCGCATGAAAACCCTTCCACGCCCGAAGAACAAGGCGAAGAACGAAATTAATATACTTCAAGGAATTACATCGATATTCTGAAAACGTTTACCCGACATTTAAAAATATACAAAAATAAAAACAATACACAACACCAAATTATAGAAAATAGTTTATCACTTCGTTAAGTGGTGATTCTGAAACATGGGCAGGTGAAAGGTTTACCTGAAATGGGAAAAATAAATTGGACAACCTCAAGCTCCACTCATGAATTTTCTATCTCAATCTGCGACGTTTAGAAGATCGAGGACCTTTGAATGAACATCATTTCGGGAGGTAAGGGGGAGGGGAGAGATATTTTGTTAAATAAATATTAGTAATGTCCTGTCCGTCGTCTGAATAGAACTGAAGAAGTTAAACGAAAGGAATCACCGAACTCTTAAAAGAAAAACAATTTGATGTCGTTGCTTTTTCGACTTTAAAAATATGAATAAACACAGGCGTTTCAACGCTTTTCTTACTACAAACAACAACAATATTTTTAAAAGGCCTTTCATATTGTGAAGTAAGTCCCAAATTTAATAACAACGCAAAATATTTTTGGAAACTAAATGAACAATTTGTCTATAAATGTTCATTATAGCCTATTTTATTTGCTTCTTCTTTTTTTTGTTAAACCTTTTTTTCTCCCCACTGTACTTTTGTGAATATAGATTTTTTGACTTGACGTGAACAAACAATCATAATGAGATTTCTCACTCCCAAGACCCAGAAGGTTTCAGTTCATTTCTAATTCCACGCAGGGAATTTATCCCCGTGACTACCTTGACTTCCTGCCACCTCAAGATCAACCACCCAGAAAACTTCGCTTACATTCCCCATCTCGCGCGCTCATAACTCACCGGTATCGCTTGTGTAAGCACAGCTGGAAGTTGTCTGACAAAGATGCTTGCCTTAAAATTTTTTTTTTTTTTAAAGAATAACACGCAGCACCAATTCTTTGAAAACATTTTCAGAAATATTACAACATATAAATAATTACAAGCCGCTTCTCGAGTTCTTAATATTGGATGCTCTATAGGCACTTTTCCCTAAATCACTCTTCAGGATCAAAGCGCGGCGATCTGCCAAAATAAACGCTCACATGTTTCACACTCTCGCACCAAAACAATAAACACGAATTAATGTATAGCGCAAACATGGGGCGTAAAGGCCGGGAGATCGATATCAGAAAATTCAATTCCATTATTAACGTGGGCAAATAATAATTGTTGCCTTAAAATAAACTAAAATAAAAATAAGACAATATATCAATTTTCACAAGTGTCTTAAATTTTAATTGGCCAAGTGGAGTGTGGCTAAAACTGATTTCGCTTGGTAACTGACCTATCAAAGGTGGAAATGTTTTTTAGCAAAGCTTGGAAGTCGTAAGAATACACGGACTACTTACGACTGTTGTCGACGTAAAAGAGAAGAAAAACAAATGTCGATCCTCTATAGATTGAAGACGAGCTTATAGATTCTAGACTATCCGTATGATGAAACCATTGAAGAAGACGCAAGGGTTACTAAAAGGCGGTAATAATAGCACATACAAATGTAACATAATTATCTGTTTCGTCTTCGAACGAAAGCAAAGGTGCACGACCACAATATTAGAACCGCATGCCATGAACCTGCCACCTTCAATTCAGTTCATAAATCTATGGTTAGTACTGAGGACAGAACTGTCTTCTTGCTGCTATTTACTTCAGATACAGAGAACATAGCAATAAAGTCGACGGAATGTCAAAATTCTAACTTTTGTGTTGGATGCTAACAAAAACATCCTCCATAAGTGCCGCCATTTTTGTTCTCGTCACGTAGGCAACGTTGTCAATTTACAAGCAGTATGACACTTCTACCATATGCCTTGGTCAACGTGACGTGTAATGCTGCTTTCGTCAAATTGATTGCATAATAAAAAAAAATTATGCCAAGAATATAATGCGAAGGCGTGAAACTTTAACGTTTGTTGAGAATTAAAATGAATGCAAACGTGTCCAATGCGTGAACTACTTTGTTATGATGCGTTCTTTGGAATGTGTTGAGTGAAGTGGTCTTTGACATAGGCCTACAATCAGCTTTGGTGTATTTATTGTTGTTTTTGTGTGTGTAAATTTCCAGTTTTATATTTTGATTTGATGAAATCGCTACATAAATGTTATCAGCAAGTTGGCGATATTGTATAATATTGTATTGTCTAGTCGCAAGAACACAGTGGTGATTTTGCAATGCCAATTAAACTAGGCTAAAATCATGTATATTTATTGACTTTATTGGGAAGTAAACAGGTACAGACAAAATCTTCAGGCTTTCTCCCCTCCTCCCCTTTCTCCCCCTTCCCCCCCCCTTTCTCTCTCCCTCCCTTTCTTCCTCTCTCCCTCCCTCCCCCTCTCCCTCCTTCCCCACTCCCTCCCTCCCTCCCCTTCTCCCTCTCCCCCTCTCCCCCTCTCCCCCTTCTCCCACCCCTCTACCTCTCCCTCCCCACCCCTCCCCCCTCTCCCCCTCTCCACCTTCTCCCCCTTTCCCTCTCCCCCTCCCCACTCTCCCCCTCCCCCTTCCCCTAAACCCCCCTTCCCCGTCTCCCTCTCCCTCTCTCTCTCTCTGGGAGAAGGCCTCGTCTAGTTTTAGTTACGCTGTTAGCCTTTCCGCTGTTTATTTCCCTCTCTTATGTCTCCTCCCTCCACCTCTATTTGTTTTATGCTACTGCTGCTGCTGCTACTGCTGCTGCTGCTACTGCTATTTATTTTATTTTATTTATTTAATCGTTCTTATATAGCGCTTTTCCAGCTCAAGAGCTGCTCAAGGCGCTGGCCGATACAGGATCTAACTCAAGCCGCCCGGACGCCCACCCGCAGCCTTTGGGCGCATGGTCTGACGCCCGGACAACTGAGCACAATCCTGGGCAGCCAGGGATGGGGGAGAAGGACCAAGGTGCATGCTGGGTGTGTTCTTGTCACCGGCACTCACCCGTCTAGGACATGAGCGTCAGGATCTTTAAAGTCCGTTATGATGGAATGTATGCGACATAGACTAGACCTCGGTTTATACTCTCATCCGAAGGCGTAGGAAAACAGGAGTAAAGTGTCTTTCCCAGGGACACAACACAATGGCCCGGCCAGGGCTCGAACCCGGGACCATCAGATCCGCAACTGCTACTGCTGCTGCTGCTGCTGCTGCTGCTGCTACTGCTACTGCTACTACTACTACTACTACTACTACTACTACTAGGGCTGTGTTACGGTAAGGGTTAGGGTTAGGGTTAGTGTTAGAACACTTAAAAGTACTTTAAAAGGGGGACGTAATATGCCCCATTGTCAACACAACGTATGTGGCGTTTCAGGAAAGTCATAATAACACTGTGAAAACGTACGTGTGTGTGTGCGTGCGTGCAGGCGTGTGTGCGTGGCTAGGTAGAAAAGCCGTTACTCTGACATACACTTGAAACTCTACGTACTTTGTTTTGCCGCGGCCTCGTTATTTTGACGTCAAAACAATGTTCCGTTAGGGTTAGGGATGTGTTAGGCTTAGGGCTAGGTTAAGGGTTGCGGTTATAGTTTCGGTTAGGGTTAGAGTTAGAGTTAGGGATAGCTTCATAAAATGGAAAAATGTCAAAATAATGTTAAAAGTGTCAAAATAATGTTTGTAGAGTTTTATGACAGTCATCACAACGGCGTTTCTACACGGTTATGTGCGTGTGCGTGCGTGTGTGTGTGTGTGTGTGTGTGTGTGTGTGTGTGTGTGGGTGTGTGTGTGTGTGGGTGTGTGTGTGTGTGGGTGTGTGTGTGTGTGTGGAAAGTTTAGACTGATTGCATCCAATGCTATTATACAGTGATGTTGCCTCATGTACCTTTCTTTGTAAAGCTTACTTGGCACTAAATGATCATATCGTATTCTTTGTTGTTGTTGTTGTTGTTTTCTTTTGTGGTTTTTTTTTTGTTTGTCTGTTGATAAATAATGTACTAAGAATGCTATAGTTTATTTTTGGGGTAAATGAAAAAGAATTAAGAAGGTGACTGTTTATTTAACTATGGGTATTACTGTACTTATTGGAGAAACTAAGGGATTTTGGAATATTGAGTTACACACTGGAAATGTAAATTTTGTAGACCTTTTTTTGTGTCCTCTTGTTGGTTATTTTTTCATAACATGAAAGTTGTTTTATATTGCCATTCATGCTTGTTTCATGTATTTCCCCAATCCCCCCATTTTTGGCTAAAAAGCCCCCTGGGGCTTTCGTTGTATAGATTGTTAAAATTATGTGTCTTGAATTTAAAAAAAACTCTTGAAAACTCTTATTCTCCTCCTCCTCCTCCTCCTCCTCCTCTTCCTCTTCTTCTTCTTCCACCTTTAAAACAGATCTTCTGCATCGTCTACAACTTGTTCGCCCACTAGCTTCCCCTGGACCACATTCCACCTTCTGACCCCGCCTCCTTTCCATCTTCACTTTGCGACTTGTAACCCCTGAGGCATACGTCTAGCAGCGTTTTGACAGGCACGAGAAGGGGGAACAACCCTTAATCTAATGTTAGATTATCAGTATTAGTCCCGCCACCTGCTACAATAACTCAGACCTCTCTAGCTCTCTAGCAACAGACCAGATACAATGAGTAAATAACGCAGAAGACTAATAATAATAATAATAATAATAATAATAATAATAATAATAATAATAATAATAATAATAATAATAATAATAATAATAATAATAATAATAATTTTTTAAATTTTAATTTTTATTAATAATAATAAAAGTAAAGGTAAAAAAAATAATAATAATAATAATTAATAATAATAATAATAATAATAATAATAATAATAATAATAATAATAATAATAATAATAATAATAACAACAACAACATTCGATAATAATAATTTGTCAAGAAATGTAATGCCTTAAAACGCTTCTTCGGGAGTTAAAAGCCATCCGAAATGGAGAATCCTACATCACAGTTTTTAAATTATTTATTTTGCAACTGCACAGTAGGCCTCTAATTTAATTAATTTTAATTTAATGACTTTTTTATACAGCGCTTTACCAACTCAACAACTGCTCAAAGCGCTGGCCGATACAGGATCTAACTCAAACCGCTCGAGACGCCCACCCGCAGCCTTTGGGCGCAAGGTCTGACGTTCGGACAACTGAGCACAATCCTGGGCAACCAGGGATGGGGGAGAAGGACCAAGTGCATGCTGGGTGTGTTCTTGTTACCGGCACTCACCCGTCTAGGACATGAGCGTCAGGATCTTTAAAGTCCGTTATTATCTAAAGGGTAAACTAAGACTGAAAGGTTCCGTGTCAATATCATACTGGACTAATGGCTAATGAGAAACAAAGTGATCCATAACCCCAAAAGAATGCTAATTTGGAGCCCTCCCCTAACACCAACTACCCCAAAACAAACAACAATAAAAAACGACCAAGCAACACACCATCATGCCTCCTGTGCTGAACATCATGTCCTTATTTCTTGGAGTTCTGTTGACAAGTACTGTTGTGCTGTGCCGTAATGGTCATGCCACACGAACGTCAAATCTTGAATCCAATTCATGAAATCACGACAAAATCCCTTGATTGTCGTGTGGCACCCTGTTATCCAGATTCTTTGAATTGGCTCCGATCGCCGACTTTCAACATGTTCTAATTCCGCGAGTCTCGATTGTGTGATTCGGACCTTTTGGCCAATGAGAAGCAGAATACGAATCACGTGATCACAACACACGTACAGCAAAACTTCAAGACCAATAAACCCTCAAGTTTGATTCGATGTGCGACTTTCGTGTGGCACTGCGCGATTCAAGTCAAAATGAAATTCCGACTTCGAAGTCGAAAATTGCTCCGATTCGCGTCAAGTCCAGTAGATTTGACGCTCGTGTGGCAGGGGCTTTAGTTGTCCACCTGACGAACAGCTGGAGCTCCCAATTTTTCACAGTCATACTGTATTGTTTTTGTTCTGAATTAGCAGTATTTTGCCTAATGTAACAATACAATACAATGCAATACAACACAATACAATACAGCACAACAGGTCTTTATTACCTCCAACATTTAAAAGGAACGACAGCAGGCGCAGAATCACTGTTCAAAACCACTGCGTTAAGAAAATATGCAGCCAACCATTTTCATCATATCACGTGCACCTAGTAAAAATTATTTGTAAACACACTTCACTCGCAAAGTTTCAGATCTTACAATACCTGTACCTATTTCTGTCTCAATAATGTAAAGTGTGAATGCTAGCAGTTCAGTATGAATTACCCCCCCCCCCCCCTCTCCCGCCTCCACTAAAAAAAAAAGTTATCTCTAAAGCTAAGAAAATTAAATTTCTTACGTATCTATATCCTCGTGTAGGTTTACTCTTGTATTGATTGATTGATTGATTGATTGATTGATTGATTGATTGATTGATTGATTGATTGTTGCTTTAGGTCCAGCGGACTCTTCCGAGCCAAATTACTCTTGTATTACCAAAAAAAGGTATAATAATAAACTTTGCATTGGGACACCACCCTTATAGGTCATTACAGGATTATTCCCACAGAGAGTGGCTGTAAAGGCAGGCGTAAAGCTGACTGCTGTCATCATCACTGTACTTATCACCAAGCCAGATATCAGCTGTTGCGCTGCGTGCCTTAAAGTGGTTGATGCCTGTTTCCCATCCTGACACTATAGGAGGAAGAGGAGAATGAGAGGAGGAGATAGGAGGAGAGAGAGATAAGAAAGACAGAGAGTCAGAGAAACCGAGAAAGAAAAAGGAAGAGAGAGAGAGAGAGAGAGAGAGAGAGAGAGAGAGAGAGAGAGAGAGAGAGAGAGAGAGAGACAGACAGACAGACAGACAGACAGACAGACAGACAGACAGACAGACAGACAGACAGACAGACAGACAAACAGACAGAGGGAAGGAGAGAGAGACCGGCAGAGACAGAGAACGGCAGAGAGGGAGAGAGAGACCGGCAGAGAGAGAGAGAGAGAGAGAGAGAGAGAGAGAGAGACAGTGAGAGACAGAGAGAGAGACCGGCAGAGAGAGAAAGAGACCGGAAAGAGACCGGCAGAGAGAAAAAAGAGACCGGCAGAGAGAGAGAGAGAGATCGGCACAGAGAGAGAGAGAGAGAGAGAGAGAGAGAGAGAGAGAGAGAGAGAGAGAGAGAGAGAGAGAGAGAGAGAGAGAGAGAGAGAGAGACGGCAGAGAGAGAAAGAGTATGGAAAGAGACCGGCAGAGAGAGAAAGAGACCGGCAGAGAGAGAGAGAGACCGGCAGAGAGAGAGAGAGAGTGAGATCGGCACACACACAGAGAGAGAGAGAGAGAGAGAGAGAGAGAGAGAGAGAGAGAGAGAGAGAGAGAGAGAGAGAGAGAGAGAGAGAGAGAGAGACCGGAACAGCGGACTCCACCGGAGAGAGAGAAAGAGAGAGAGACCGGCAGAGAGAGAGAGAGAGAGAGAGAGAGAGAGAGAGAGAGAGACCGGCAGAGAGAGAAAGAAACCGGCAGAGAGAGAGAGAGACCGGCAGAGAGAGAGAGAGACCGGCAGAGAGAGAGAGACCGGAGAGAGAGACACAGAGACAGAGACAGAGAGACAGAGAGAGAGACACAGAGAGAGAGACAGAGATACCGGCAGAGAGAGTGAGAGAGAAGGGGGTGGGCGGTCAGACAAAAACAAAGAGAGACAGACACACAGAGACATGTTTTAAAGTGAATGATTATCGACCAGTGACATTTCACTGTACTACTGGCGGACTGGGCCTTCTTTCGACTCAAAAAAAACAACACGTCTTTACCTTACCGTGTGTTTTCACCAAGCTAACAAGAGGCACTATTGATGCAGTAGAGGATGGAGACAAAGATGGAGAAAATTGGGGGTGAAAGGTCAAAGGGAGGGACCATACGCCCATACAAGGATCTCATTAGGTTTTGATACACCGTGTAATCACCCTTCTTCGTCGTCGACGTCGTCGACGAAGTCCGACAGACCGTCACACAAGCCATTGGACAACACGATGACCTACTCACAGTGGTGAACAAAACGGAAACTCCGATGGTATGGCCACGTCACCAGATCATCAGGTCATGCAAAGACCATCCTGCAAGGCACAGTACAAGGAGGTAGAAGAACAGGGAGACCGAGAAAGAAGTGGGAGGACAACATTCGAGAGTGGACTGGCTTGACACTGAGCGAAACCATCAGGGTTGCTGAGGACAGGGAACGATGGAGTACGCTGGTTAAACGATCATCTGAGGTGCCCCTACGACCTCCGAGTTACGGGATAGGGTAGGAGGATAGGTGTAATTAATCACCCTAACTGAGGGTCATTGTTACCACCATCCCCCCCCCCTTCCCATTTCCTCTTCCCACAACCACTTCCTCGCCTTCCCACACCCCTATCACCCCCATTCTCTTCGTTACACCCTTGTCTCCCTCCTCTTCGCTCTCCCTCTTCACAGACCCCCCAACTTATCTCCGCCATTCAACAATTCCCACTCACAACATTGCTCACGGTTTGGCGAAGACCCTACCCACCCCTCCCACCCACCACCTCCGCTCCTTCCTTCCTCCTCACCTGTTCCAGTGGGTCCAACTCAGCACTTGTTTGCTAGTGGCCTACTAGCTGACCAACAAAGATTAGGTGTGATCAGGAAAAAACAAAACCAGAGCAAGAACTTTACTGGCGATAAAGTTTTTTTATTATTATTTGTTTGTTTGTTTGTTTGTTTGTTAGGGCTACCCACACTGCGTAACTGAGACTTGCCGTGACTTCCTTTCCTTTCTCCACTAGTCCACTGGCAGACAGGGAAAAACGTAAGCGTCTGCAAGTCTTAACTACGCAGTGTGAACTAGAGCCACTCACAGTTCAATACAATTGATTATTTTTGTCACTCCTTGCCTTGAGCTGCTCTGCGAGTTGGTAAAGCGCTATATACAAACAATTAATGTATTACGCTTTCAAAAAAACTCGGCTACATGTACAAACAAAAGAATGCGAAAGTAGATCATAGAACAAGACCTTGACTCTCTCGTTGACTCTCTCCTCCACCCCCCTGCCCGCCCCCCCCCTCTCCCTCCGCCCCACCTTTCCCTATCTTCTATCCTTCTCTCAAAGGCAAGACAGCACGAGCTGCCAATCAGCTGTCCCCACAGATCACAAAGTGTCCTTCAACAGTAGCTGACTAAGGTCATTGCTTTCAGTCTTTCTATGATCTCCTTGTGTGCGTGTGTGTGTGTGTGGTGTGTGTGTGTGTGTGTGTGTCCGTCCCCTAATTGAACCGTAATCCTAGAGGGGGTTACAGGTATTAGATGGGTCGATAACCACATGTAATATGGTTCTGTTTTAACAGTGCTGATGTGAGTCGAGGGCAATATTTTGTGTATTACAAACGGCTACTCTTTTTTTTTATGGCGGAAGTTCAAAGCCTTCATAATCTTAGGCCTGCTTCGGTAGTCGTGGCCTTGGCATGTCGCGAGCCTTAACGGGAAATTAAGTATGCTTACATGAATTATACAATGAGTATGAGTATTATACAATGAGTATGAGTATTATACAATGAGTATGAGTATTATACAATGAGTATGAGTATTATACAATGAGTAGTTTTAGTGGGGGATATAGAGGGAGCGGTTGTCAGTAACTATTTCATAATTTAAGAAGGAGCAGGACCAAAACAACAAAAAAAAAACGCAGGATAGTGACAAAAACAAAACAACCACCCGTAATTTCTTTTAATACAGTAAGAACAAACTACAAAGCGATAAAAATAAAGTTTACACTGAGCAGAAAGTCCAAAATAATTCTAAGTAATTAGAGAGACAAAGAAACAAACCCAAATACATGCGGAAGAGATACAAAGTGAAGGTCCTGTATAAACAATCAAAACGATATAAAGCACGAAGAAGAAACAGGCATAACGGGCAAGGCTAAAGGTCATTTCAAGCAGAGACCTCTGCATAACGGGTCAAAGCCCCGTTTCATACCACGGTCAAGCTTCCCGTTAGCCTAAAGACACACCCGGTACGAGGGTTTTTTAGGTTAATTGTGTGTTTAAACAAAGCTTTATTCCCGGATTGTAGGTTTGTCCCCTATACGCACAGTGTCCGGGGACGTTACTCTAATCTAACCACGAAACGAAACCGATTGTAGTTGGCTGAGCTGCCAGTTCCTGGTGCTGTTCCTGTAGCGTGAATAACACAGTAAAGTTGAACAGAGGGACTATTCATAACTTGATAACATGTTGTTCTTGTTTTTCCCACACATAAAATAAACTTTAACGGGATTAAAGTTTGCCCCCCTCCCCCCCCCCCTTCGCCTTCCCTTCCATACACAAGCATGCACTCATTCCCATTTACTCTCTCTCTCTCTCTCTCTCCATCTGCGTGTGAGCACAAAATTAATTTAAAAAAAGATGAACAAGAAGAAAGCAATATAGAAAGTAAATACAGAGTACTGTAATTCTGCTTGAAACTTAAGGTCGACTCTAATCCGATCCTTGACTAAATCCGATCTGTTTTTCCTTTTTTTTTATCCCAACACAATCTAGATTCTAGGTCACGAGAAAACTTGAAGATAGTCGGTATTTGAATATAAACGAGCTTGCAATTATGAAACCCTTATAGCTTACTGTTAATTTGATAGGATTTAGCGATGAAAAAGGACAATAGAAATTAAGTACAGACCTACGGGTCTTACTCCTAAAAGCCTAAGCTTTCCTACAGAAAGTCAACTTTGTCATTGGACTGAGCTACAACTGCATAATCAGATAAAGACGGATGACGTATCAGGTGTCCGGCTGCACCCCGCAGTAAGAGAGGGTGAACAAAAACTGACCAAGGTTCAAGAGGTTCAGCCAAATACCCGCACAATGTAAGAAAAACACCATCTGAATTGTTATGCCAAAATGGCAACTTGGTTCACTGTCATCCGCCTGTTCTGCATTCTACGTACACCAGTACTATTAATTTGTGTGAATACAATATCATGTCAACTGGTACAGCATAGTACGCCTGTTGCATAATTGTGGTCAACTTGGGTTAGATCATGTATACGCCAGCGACTTGAGCAGCTCTTAAGCTGGAAAAACGACAACAACTATCTCGAAAGTATAGACGTTGTTGTTGTTTTTTTAATGAATAAATTCCGTAGTTGTGTGCCTATTAATAGCAACAGTGGTCGGCTAGCCATGTTGAATCTAAAAATAGCATCAACCAAAGCCGTTAAGAGATAGAACCCGTAAAAACAATGGCTCGTTAGGTTTTTCGTTTGAGGTTTTTATTTATTTAATCACTTTTATATAGCGCTTTTCCAGCTCAAAAGCCGCTCAAGGCGCTGGCTGATACAGGATCTAACTCAAACCGCCCGAGGTACCCACTTGCAGCATTTGGTCGCATCGTCTGACGCACAGACAACTTGAGCACAACCTCGGGCGACCGGATATGGGGAGAAAGGACCTAGTGCGTGCTGCGCTGGGTGTGTTTGTGTAGCCGGCACTCATCCGCCTAGAACATAAGCGTCAGGATCTTTAAAGTCCATGAGTTGGCATGCGTGCATGCACCGACTAGACCTCGGTTTATACTCTCATCCGAAGGAGTAAGAGCGCAGTGTCTCAGTTTTCTTTGTGTTTTTTTTTTAATATAATATTCCAGCCCGTTGACGGGGTTTGAACCACAGCCTTATCAAGGCGCAATGTTATCGCCTGAAATTCGAGTACACTGCGTACACCACTGAGCTAACTGCACCCACAGGCTAATAAAATAGACCCTACACTACCCTACCATAACCCTACCCTACCCTACCCTACACGACCCTACCATAACCTAACCTACCCTACCCTACCCTACACTACCATACCCTGCCCTGCCCTACCCTACCCTACACTACACTACCCTACCCTACCCTACACTACACTACCCTACCCTACCCTACACTACACTACCCTACCCTACACTACACTACCCTACCCTACACTACACTACCCTACCCTACCCTATCCTACACTACCCTACCCTACCCTACACTACCCTACCCTACCCTACACTACCCTACCCTACCCTACCCTACCCTACACTACCCTACCCTACACTACCCTACCCTACCCTACCCTACCCTACCCTACCCTACACTACACTACACTACACTACCCTACCCTACCCTACCCTACCCTACACTACACTTCCCTACCCTACCCTACCCCCGACACCTAAGACGCACACTTCAAAGCGCGTGGTTCACTCACAAATAGGGCCAAAGATCTCTCACTGTGCACTCTCATGGTTGCCCACAGAGCTGCATGCCAGACTCGGTCAAACGCTTTCTTGAAGTCTACAAACACATGATAAAGATGTTGTTGGTGCTGTAAATATTTCTCGCAGATTATTCTGAGGTTGAAAATCTGTTCAGTGGTACTTCGCCCTGCCCTGAATCCTGCTTGTTCTTCAGCTATGATTTGTTCAGCTTGGGGTTTCAACCTGTTGAGGATTATTTTCAGGAGGACCTTGCTGGGATGGCTGATGGTGCGGTTATCTTCACACTCCTGAAGGATATCCCTTTTGGGAGGAGTGATGACAAGCGAATGGGCCTGAATTAAATGAAATGAATGAATGGGCCTTGCGCTACACAAATCACGGAGGCATTCAATCAGCTGCGTGCATGTCGCAGAAAAAATAAAATTATAGCCTACTCTCGTACACCTTACATATTCACTCAAATGATTTAAGAAAACAAAACCCTGCTTCAATGAATATTGTTTTCAGAAACCGCGTCACTGCAGGACAAGTGTTGTTTAAGAGTCTGCACGAGTTGGTAATGTGTAGGGGGAAAAACTGTAGAAATCACAGAAACAATCCAACCGACAGCAACATTAATGGAAAATGCACATTACACGATTATATCCACCCGGGGTTTTTGAGCAGACCAGTCACACTGAGCGTCAGAGATCATCGGGTGTTGCTGGGTATCCCACAATGCCAAATTGGTGGCACTTCCCAGATGATCTATAGAAACTTTGTAAAAAGAACCATGGAGGTGAGGAAACAGTTATATAAAAAGATTAACAAGGTGGAAGGAACTGAGCAGAAGCTGGGAGCGGACTTAATGAAAACATTTTGTTGTACTTTTTAAAGAGCACGTCAAGAGCTGCCAAAAGCATTGACGCAATGGAATGATAAAGGTTGGAGTTAAAAGCAAACTAAAAAGCATGGCTCTTGATATTGTCACCTATATCTCTTAATACCAAGATTATCTAGCATACAACACTATGGGTCGGCTTATTTCAGCTTGCTTGTTGCTTGTCCTGTAAAACTTGTGTTGGTTTGTCACGTGTTTTCACTTGAATAAAATACAGGTTTAAACCAACCTGCTTTAATGTCATCTATTTGAAGAAGAACAAGAACAATGAGGACAACAACAAGAACAAAAACAACAACAATAACAACAACAGCAGCAGCAAGAACAATTAGAAATAAAAGTATGTATCTGTAATCAAACTTTGGCGGAAATACATAAACTTAATTTGTCTGCAAGTATGGGGCGATTTCAAATTTACTATATTTATGTCTTCATTGTTGAAAACGTATGGCTAACTAAAGCCTAGTAGTTTATGTAAGCACATCGTGCCGGGCTAATGCAGCACGTTCAAATGAAAGCCCCTATTGTGTTCAAGGATTAGTCTAACACTTGCCAAGGGTACTGATTAAAGGCCTGTTACGCCTTTAAATGGGAGCAGGATTGGATTTTAAATGCTGGATCCGGGTAGCAATTTCACCGAATGTAACTGCCGATATGTTTGCCTGTTGACGTTAAATGGTCTAGAAGAGTGAAGATCGCTTTCAACTCTTAACTCACCGATTGATTGTTACACTAAAAGGGTGGAGGCTGCTAGTGTTACCTTAAGGTGGTAATGAATTGCTATTTTTACAATGGCGAGGGTTTGTTTGTTAAATCTGTACATACTTTGTGTGCCACCCTTGTACTTGCTTCATGTCAGATGAATAAAGTCGTATTGTATTGTATTGTATTGTATTGTATTGTATTGTATTGTATTGTATTGTATTGTATTGTATTGTATTGTATTGTATTGTATTGTATTGTATTGTATTGTGTTGTATTGTATTGTATTGTATGGTATTGTTTTGTATTGCATTGTATTGGTAAAGGAAAAAAAGGTTTTCCAGTCACTTTTCGGTCGTAAGGGAACAGATGCGTTAAGGGCTTCAAATCTTTTCTGGCCCGATCATCAGGGTGGTGCCTATTGTCACAATAGGCTATTTAGACCCTGCACTATGGCTTCACGCCTTAAATAGTTCAGCCTGCTGTAGCCTTTGTAAATTAAAGTAGCTGCCTAGCAGATGACATTACGTTACATGATTATTGCTTTAGGTCCAGCGGACTCTTCCGAGCCAAATCAGGACCATAGCAGACGACACAAGTCAGTTATGTGCTAAGCATAGGTAGGCAGTGACCTCATCCTGCTGACGTAGTATAGCCACCCCCGCTAGAGTGCGCCACAGGTAACGGACGAGATTTTCGCGGGCTTTGGCTGACCGCAAGGCTAGGTAGTCATTCTTTGTCTGAACCTCACACGAGAAGGAGCTACGCTCTGAAAGATCTCTCTAGCTGAAGACTAAGCAGGTGACGGGTGAAATTCAATTCACCGCAGTATAGCCACAGCCTGACATTGTCAAAAAGTAAATGATCAATCTTTTGTTTTATAGCGCTGTATTGATAATATTGTTGGATTATGTTTGTGAAGTCTTGCCAAGTTTTATCATTGTGAATGTTATTCAAACTTTGCTTGACCACGTGGCTGACACGCGACCGGTTTCGACACCATGAGGTATCCCCTACGGACCCACTGTTGTTTCCCCTATGTGTATTATTGCAGACCAGTGGTTGTACCGGAGAATGTGCATATTGTTAATTACTTCTCCATGTGTTTAGTTTAGCCATGTGATATGTATATGTATAGGAATTAGGTTGGAGATTCCAGTGGACCACGGACTTAGAAGAATGATCGTCCCTTGTATTGTATAAGTGGAGCGATCACTGAGGGCTGTTTCTGCCATCAGTGAGATGCTCTGCACACCCTTAGAATACAAGGCGTTGCAGAAACTCGTCTTATGTTTTGCAGACGAGCAGGCTTGTTGGTCTGATGCAGAAAAGAGACCACTAAGAGTCAACCCTGACATTAGGCCTGCAGGGGAACATCGAGCATTAAGCTCCGATCGCCCAATATTCAACACCAAAGGAGGAGACACCATCACCACACCTCAACGAATCAGCTAAGTGCAAGAAGAAACGCACTAACACTGATCTAGAAGGATTGTGTGGTAGTCCACTCTCCTGAAAACAAACATAAGGCCAAACAGAACAAATAGCCCAATGATGAGACAGTAGCAAATATCAAGAACAGGAGCAGCATAGACCCATCAAAGAACGAACTATTCGAAATGAATTTGGACATTTAAGTTAATAGACTGTTTAGATAAGTATGTATAGAGTAGAGGAAATAATTGTGTGATATTTACTATTAATTAAAAAAAATAATTAAAAAAAGATATATAGAGTAGAGGAAATAAATGTGTGATATTTACTATTAACAAGTGGCTGGACTACCTATGTTTCATAGCCGTGTGAGAGCTAGTGCGTCAGTGAATCGATCTTACCATTTTCTCCCTATCTCTATAACCGTATCCGCACACAGACCGAGCAAAACATATAAATGTATTACGATTAGTCATAGGGTGATTAAACTAGCCGAACACCGCAGACAAAGACGAGTGGGTAATAGCATTCCATTGTGCAGAGCCCATTAACAATAGACCCACCGTCACACCTATCTCATCTCCTTCGTTGTCTTACACTCCCAAGATCTCAGACTGAGCTGAGATGTTTCGTTTCTCTTAAAGTCCAACTGACAATGGCAGTCCCCCATTCCAAGTACTAACCAGCAGGCTTTCTGCTTAACTTCTTCCAAACGAGCGTGTGACCTAACCTCTACGCTGTCGCAGCGCCCCTCAAAAAATGGCGTAATCCGGCAATTACTGAACACAAAGACATCAAACACACACATTTCGATAATTTAATACAACCAAAACCGACAACTTCAACAGCGTTAAAGAGGCCCCTCTCTGTCTGTCTGTCTATTTGTCTCTCTTTCTATCTCACACACATACACACACATTCATCCAATCCTCTATTACTCCTCCCCTCCCCCCACGCTCCTTCCACCACCACCACCACCACCGCCCACCCCCACCCATTATCTCTACTATCCGCACACACTGCTTTGACAAAATGATAATAGAACTTCTAGATAGTGCAGAAGAATAAAGAACGCGTTCCCTTCAGTTCATAAAGTACAGGACAATTGTTACAATTATGTGTTAAAGTGGCGGTGACTGTTACATTAACCGATTCAGTGGCGGTGATTGTTTGACGCCTGCGACTTTTAAGAGGTACATTACATCAGCGAAATGTTACAGTACAATGGCTAGAAAGATCATTTTACGCTGCAATGAATAACAGAGCGGTTGACTGTGTGTTGAGACAAGATAAACAGTGGCCAACTTTCACTGTCTATCTTAAGAGGGGCCGGGTAGCTCAGTTGGTAAGAGCGTCTTGCTAGTAACCGAAAGGTCGCTGGTTCGAATCCCGGATTGGTCAACGTGTGATCATATTATTTTCCCCTTTACCAACAACTGGCCCGCTGGTGTCAGTATAAATCGGTCCAGTAGTCACCTATATGCGAAAGTGTCGTGTGACTATAATCTACAAACAAACAAACTGTCTATCTCAAGTGGGGCCGGGTAGCTCAGTTGGTAGAGAGACTTAATAGTAACCGAAAGGTTCCTGGTTCGAATACCGGATTGGCCCACGTGTGACCGTATTATTTTTCCCTTTCCACCAACTGGTTCGCTGGTGTCAGAATAATGTGACCAGTAGTCGCCTATACGCTCCGTTGTCGTGTGACTATAATCTACAATCAACCTTTAACTGTCCATCGTAGCGGAATAATTGCTCAGGTGGTTCAGTGCTGCTTTAGGTCCCTTCACCATGTTTTCCCCATCTGCCATATCGCCAATGGTGGGGGTGTTGACGTTAAAACTTCAATGTCCATTCGCTTTGTTGAGTTTTTTGTTACGCTTTTCTCTCAAACTTCCAGCCCCAGTAGCCATGCAATAGCTCTGCCTCTATCCGCATCAGTCAATCGTCGCCTTGCGGGCATGGTTAGAAAAAGCAGCAAAAGCGCTGCCATTTATACCCAGAAAAAAGCGCCGATTGTTAAACTGAACTCACAAAATGCAAGCCTTTCGCGTGCAAATCACTTTTTAATGTTGAAAATTTTGCTTTATTAGCAAGACAACAGTAAATTAGGGTCATTTTTGGGGGTAAAAATTGGGTTTGTTTTTCAACTTAGTGCAGAAAGTTCAAAACTCACATATGTGATTACTTGTCAGAATAAGATTGTCTTGAATGTTACTGTACAGGATAAGTTTTGAAATAAGCAATATAAGCGATATTATTGATAGCAGCAAAAAATAATTAAACTAAATGAAATATGAGAGTGGCCCTTCAATTATTTTGAGTAGTATATATTCTACGGTTTCTGGCATAGTATTATAGTGGGTGAAACCCACATAATAGCTGGTTTTTTGTTTGTTTGTTTGTTTTTTTTTAAATGGCAAAAAGGTGTGGTAATGGTTTAGGAAACAAATAACAATAACAATACAAGGCATATCACGATGAAAATATTTCAAGCCCCGGACAGTTACAAACCCCCCCCCCTTCTCCCTGCCTAACAATGTTCCATCACAAACCAACTTTAGCGTGGCATTCATTTATATTTGGGCTAAGAGCACAGCGTTATCAAGAGACTCGGCTGGAAGTGTTTTGAGATAACTGGGCTTTTTGAGCAAGTGGGCCAAAAATTGACCCAAGGTAAAATGTTTGTGCACAGTATATAAGATGTATGGACTCATTTTGTGCACAGTATATAAGATGTATGGAATCATTTTGTGCACAGTACATAAGATGTATGGAATCATTGTGTGCACAGTATGTAAGATGTATGGACTCATTTTGTGCACAGTATATAAGATGTATGGAATCATTTTGTGCACAGTACATAAGATGTATGGACTCATTTTGTGCACAGTACATAAGATGTATGGACTCATTTTGTGCACAGTATATAAGATGTATGGACTCATTTTGTGCACAGTACATAAGATGTATGGAATCGTTTTATGCACAGTATATAAGATATATAGAATCATTATTGCATAGCGCTTTACTAACTCAAATCAGGACCTGCTCAAGGCGCTGGCGGATACGAGATCGCGACTCAAGACGACCAAGGCGCCAACTTGCTTGCTGGTTGGAGCGTTGTGAGATTACAGTTACAATTAACCCACTTGTTTCACAAGGACCAACAAGCAGAAATGCTAGGCGGAATATTTTAAAGGCGCAGCTGGCAATAAAGAGGGGCGGGGGGATGGGATTATGTTACCACAGATACAGCGGGGGAGACGTCTTCTGTCATTACGCTTGATTTATGTGTTCAGCCACTTCCTCTTTCTCGGCTTCTTTATCAGGGTGTAACGTACCCCTTGAAAAAAAAAGGATATATGATTTATTTATTCACTAAAGGAGTAAAAGTAGGTGTCTTACGATTTAGTCTTTGTGTGTGTGGGTGTGAGTGTGTGTGTGTGAGTGTGTTAGTGTGTGTGTGTGCTTGTTTGTTTATTTGTTTGTTTTAACGTGTAAGCCACAGAAGGTTAAATTTGGGTGTGGGTTGAGTGTGTGGGTAGTCATCTAAATAAAATGACTGGAGCCACAATGTTGGGGCACTTGACCGAGGTGCATGTGCTATTGAGAGCTATCCACGCGCAACCCACAACCGAGGTGTATGCGCTTTTGAGAGAGAGAGAGAGAGAGAGAGAGAGAGAGAGAGAGAGAGGGTGAGGGTGAGGGTGAGGGATAGAGAGAAGGAGGGAGATAGAAGGAAGAGAGAAAGAGAGGGAAAGAGATGGAGGAAGAGAGAGAAACAGAGATAGAGGGAGGGAGAGAGAGCAGGAGAGAGAGAGAGAGAGAGGTAGAGAGACAGGGAGGGAGAAGGGGAAAGAGGGGAAAGTGAGGAAGAGGAGGAGGGTCTGAGGGAGAGAAAGAGATACAGAGAGAAAGAGCCAGAGAGAGACAGACAGACAGACAGATTAGGATGAAGTGACGTGGGGTGAGGATGGAGTTTTGGGATTGGGAGAAAAACGTGCAAGTTAATTCCCCTAGAATACAATATCACTGTCATCGCTTTGTGGAGCAGTTTTACGAAAGCGGGTGACAGTAAGAGATCCGGTAGCCAGACAAAAGGGTTAATTGTGAGGGAGGTGAAGACCAGATTATCTATGTAGCGAGGTTTGTACCGTCAGTCTTTTTTCTTTTTTTTTTAAGTAAGCTGACAACAGCAACAACAAAACAGTCACACAACGCGTTGTCCTCCAGGAATCCACAACTCGCTGCTCACACATTGTCCTCGCCAGCCCTCCTGTGTTGGGCAGTCAAAACATACCTGCCAATGGAACAAAAGGGGGGTAAGGTAGCCTAGCCTTGAAAAGACGGGAGACCTCATGCTTGAGACTTCATGGGTCGTGTGGTCGTGTACAGGTACAATAACTCACACTGTAGGCTAAATACAATAAAAACACACCACCGTTATTCCGTTGCTGGTGGACTAAAAGGCTATATTTATAATGGCTCCTTCACAAATGCGGCACCAGAACCCCACTTCTACTGTTCTAGCATTCCCTTCCAATGGACCTGAAGCGGAGCTCCTCCTTGGAAAGCTTCAGGAATGGACTAAAACCTCTTCTGTTTTAGTGGTGGCTTTTTTTCCTGGTGGCTGGGGTACTAAATGTACGCACTGAGCATGACCTTGTGACACGGAATTCTGCACCATACAAGTCTGCATCATTAACAGTATCATCAGCATCATATGGTATAGTTACAGTGGATTGTATAGATATAACATCGAGGGAAATAATTTTGTTAATCGCTGAAAAAATTAATGAAACATATTTGATTTAAAAAAAAACAAAAAAACGAGTATTCTTCGAAAGGATGAAAATTGTAGATTGACTGAATGTACACAGGCATCCCTCTATACCTCTCCACCACCCACACCCCCACACCCCCCCCCCAAAAAAAAGGGCGGGGGTTGGGGTTGGGGTTTTTCATTTTACACTTAGATGTACTTACAACGCCAGTTCACGCAGTCTGGTAAACTAGCAGTCGACGTGCCTTAATTAAATTTAAATTGAATCAATTAATATAGTGGAAGAAAGCAATTATACATTAACATAACAATATTAATACAAATGCACCTGAACAAAACTGTTTAAAAAATCAAGTTGTTCTGCACCTGATGGATTAGAGAATTAGGCAAGTTATTTTTTTAGAAATTAATTCCAATTTATGCAAGCGCCCTAGGTGAATTGGGTTCAACGTGAATCCCAATAACTGATAGAACTGGACTTGAAACTTGAAAATCAATTAGTCCTTTGTACTGACGGAATAAAATGTTAGGTAAGCCTACCTCAGTGAAATTTAAATTGAATGTATGCAACGCGCAAGGCAAATCGAGTTCAAGTTTTAAAAACAATTAGCCATTCACATCATGGTGTCTGCCTGAATGTCTACTTTCCAACTGTAACGATAGACACACCCGTGCTTTTATTGTTTTATCGGCTACAGAGTTTTGACAAGTCACACAAGCGTAAATGGCTACTTACTCGTGTAGCTTTCAGCGACTATCCTGTCGCCTTCATCAGCACAGACTGAAGGTGAGAACTGGGATTCAGTTCACATCACCGTGAGTACACTCACGGCAATGTGAATGAATGAGCGAGGTGTAGGTCGCTGGCAGTTGGTGTCGGCCCCGGTCACGGTTCAGGGTGGGGGTGTGGGCTGCGATGTAGATTGATTGATTGATTTATTGTTGCTTTAGGTCCAGCGGACTCTTCCGAGGCTGCGATGTAGATAGCCTCTTTGACACCCCTCTGGAACCATCTCTGCTCCCTGTCCAGCACTCTGATGTTGTCGTCCTCTAGGTGGTGGTCATGTTTGAGGAGGTGTTCCCCGAACGGAGATGAGTGCTTGTGGTGCTCCTTTACACGTTTATGTAGTTTTCTCTCTGACTCACTTGTTTTGTTTTACATTTATTTTTACGGTAGCGCGCCTCTCCAGCAAGACTGAACCATTTGAGGTTTAACGTCTGCTCCCACCACTGGCGATATGGCAGACGGGGCTATTCCATCTTGTTACGTTGAAACGCGAACGATAGTATGCCTGAAGCGCGCACGATAGATCTAATCGTTTCGTTTTGCAAAGTATTCAATAATGGAGTTTATTTACCTTTGATTTGAGTTTGCATTGTTGTTAGGAGAGGCTTTGTATAACGTTGATAATTTTCGTTAGTCGATATTATTGGAGAATTTTCTAGATGTGAGTATTTACTATCGATGGAAACTTCCCGATAAATATCGAAGTATTCCCGGAAGGAGAAGAAATATGTATGACGTAAGTCAGTGATGACGATCTTTTATTTGATTGGTGGTAGTGCGTCATTTCTACTGTGTTCGAAATTGTTCGGGAAGAGAGAGAGGTTATAAAATTATGTGCCGCGCTGTTTTGAGAGTTATTGTGAAAGTTGTTGATAGTGAAGTTGGAAAGTAAATTTGAGAGTGGAAAGGCGATTGAGCGATTGTATGCAGTTGTTGATGTGTGCTGAATAAAAGTGGAAAACTTCATACGTCGACTCCGTGTCTTGTATGCTGAGTGAGCAGGCTGCGTGGATACACGAATCTGAGTTACACCTTATCAGGAATTCAGCATTGGGGCTGAATCAAATACTGATAAAGAAAACACCATCATCAAACGGAGTGTAACACATCTCTTTCAAAAAGGAGAGGAGTGCGATGGTTCTGCCCATGATACAGCGTAGCAAACACGCTTTGTTACGTCCAGCATAGCTGAGCTTTTGTAGCCTAAAAGATGGAATGGACTTCACCGGCTCAGGCACGCTGAATGCCTTTAGCTACCGACTTGCATACGCGTGCGACAAGGGTGCACTGGGTGTCCCTGTTACAAAAGTGGCGTGTAGGAATGTGCCTATGTTTACCATAGCAGTCACTCTTTATAGGCTTGCTATTACAGTACCTAACTTATAGCAGCTGGGAATGGGAAAAGGATATGTTTTTTTTGTTGTTCTTTCTTTCTTTTTACATGTACTGCAGGTTAGGTTTGCGCTTTTCATTGTATAATTTCAGCCTATACACTAATACAGTAACAGTTTACGATTACAAACCCTTTACATTCACTTGTTCCAATCAATTTTTATTCAATCTGTTTTTAAACGGTTTTTACAACGGAAACTAAAGACAACTGTGAATAGGTCGTAATGTTGTGTCTTTCACATTGACGTAGACTGATAGACCCGGTTTTTTTTACTTTGTTTCCTTGGTTGTTTTTCTACATTTTATTGTTTACATGAAACCTATACATAGGCTAACTGTTTACGATTGAAGGTTCTTTTTACATTGAGGTGTTTCAAGTTACTTTGTTGTTCATACTAAATCAAAGGGCTTTTACAGCAGCTAATGCAAAACAGTTGTGAAAGCAAGAAGGCCTTTAACGCCTTTAGATATAGAATAGGTCTTAGCTTTTTATTGCAGTTTAAAGTTTAAACGAATGCATTGTACTGGTTTACGAAAAACACCCAGCAATGAAAGATGTGGTTCAAGTACAGCCATTTTCCATGATCTGTTAAGGAAAGAGTAGGATACAATGTACACACACACACACACACACACACACACACAGGCTGACACAAACACTCGCACATTCACTCATTCACACACTCACATTAACAACAAACACACACCCAGGGCTACATTGCAGGTAAAGCTCGACACATTCAGACATCTCTCTCTCTCTTTCTCTTTCTCTCTCTCTCTCTCTCTCTCTCTCTCTCTCTCTCTCTCTCTCTCTCTATATATATATATATATATATATATATATATATATATATATATATCTCTCTATTTCTCTTTATATATATATATTCTCTTCCACACATACACTGACAAGCACGCACACCAGAACTCTTACATAATTAATAAACACAACAACAGGCATTTCCTATACCCAGCACATCACCAACGACGAAGTCTGACAGACCATCACACTAGCCATTGGACAACACGATGACATGCTCACAGTGGTGAAGAAACGGAAATTCCATATGATATGGCCACGTCAGCAGAGCACCAGGCCTTGAAAAGACCATTCTGAAAGGCACGGTTCAGGAAGGCAGAAGAAGAGGGAGACAGAAAAAAGAAGCGTGAGGACAACATTCGAGAATGGACTGGCTTGACACTGAGCGAAGCCATGAGGGTTGCTGAGGACAGAGAAAGGTGGAGTACGCTGGCTAAACGATCATATCTGGTGCCCCAACGACCTTCGAGTTACGGGATAGAATAGGATAGGATAGGATAGGATAGGATAGGATAGGATAGAATAGGACAACGCCAATGTACATTCCATTCCCACACCAACTTATGGGACACTTTATCATGCATGAAACACCAGGCTTCAAATTTCACAGGTACAAAAAGAGAACATTGCGGCTGCAGCCAGTTTTAGCAGTCAAAACATTGCCATGAAAAGACTTTTAATGTCATTTCAATGGAGCTAAGCATTATGCAAATACCGGTGCGCGGGGATCAAATCAAAACTATTGCGGCAAAGTAAGAAATTCAGTAGGCTACGGGGCAGAATAAAACAACCTTCATACCTTTGACAAATGTCAGGCATGAGGTAGAGGCTTTCCATTCATATCACACCCACTATCCTACCACACTCACACTCACGCACGCATACACTCTCTCTCCCTCTCTCTCTCTCACACACACACCTCCTACACCCCCACCACCCACTCCCACCCTCTCCCTTCCCTCGCACCTCTCACCTCTCACCCCACTTTCAGGGCTGTTAATACTAATGTTTTACTGCAAGAGTAAGGCAATGCGCTTGGTATAGAACAGCCATTTTATTATCATAAAAATGACGATGTGCGGGCGGGAGGGAAGGTGAAAGGAGGGAAGGGGAGGAGGCCAGGTGAAAAAACAACTGGAGATCCGTCTTTATGACGCCATGTGCGGCGTGACGGTTAAACACAATACCAACAACTATATTATAATGACACCTTCTACCTTCTACTCAAAGCCTGGAAATAAAAACATACACAACCTAACAAGCAACACACACACACACACACACATTTTTGTAAAAACGACATTCTGATGACTGTTGTGAAAAAAACAGGGATTATTTTGACACACTTTTCATTTTCGTGACATTATTTTGACATTTTCAAATTTTTGAACCTATCCCTAACCCTAACCCTAACCCTAACCCCTAACCCAAACCCTAACCCTAACCCTTAACCTAACCCTAGGCCTAAAACAGCTCTAACTCAGCAGGGAACTATTTTGACGTCAAAATAGGGCGCCCTTCCAAAAAAGTCAAAAGAAACCATGTGGAGTTCCATGAGTGTGTCACTGTAACGTCGTTTCTACATGCCCACACACACACACACTAAAGGACATTTGAGAGAGAGAGAGACAGACAGACAGGTTGGTAACACGCGCGCGCACACACACACAGTGACACACACACACATAAATATACTACACAAGCACTATTATTTGTACTAAACACACACACACGCCCACACACACAACTCTCTCTCACAAACACACACACACACACACACACACACACGTACATTACCACCACCACAATCTCCACCTCTCCCACTACACTATAATAAAGCAGTTTTGCATGCTCACCTTCAGCAGTTTCAGTGGTCGACTACTGAAAGCCTTATCAATAAGAACCGTGTAGACTTGAGCGAAGGATTTCATATAATCTCCATGACTTGACTCGCGTATTCCATGAACACAGCGGTATTCAGACAGGACCACACAGATGAAGTACTAGATAAACGTTTAAATCCACAACACATCAAATTTCTTATAAAAGTACGTCGAAGAGATCAACACGCCCAGTTACTTAAATCTGCAGGGTATTAAAACAAAAACTGAATGTGCTGTTTTACATAACATCACCTATAATTCACCTAGTACCACAAGTTCATTGGTTGAGTTTAAAATACCTTAAATGTCAGTCCCAAACACATTAATGTTTATAAATGTGCATGACACCCAAACTCAAATTGATTTTTTTATAAGTCAAGTGAATACAAGAAACCAATTTCCACTTTGAAAAAAAAAAGTAAACATCACTAATATTATTACGTCGATTTTTTTTACAGTTTTGTATTTTAATACAACGTCGAACTAATTTAATACAATATTTTTAGTTGACTTTGAATTACTCCGATAAGTTAACATTCCGACATACTCTAGACTTCTTTACACTCTTCAAGTATTGAATAATTAAATTGAATTGTACTATCAAATAGCACGTTTAGATGAAGGAAGTCTCCAAACTATTGAAATACATATTTGATCACGAAGCCTATTCATTCCGAAAGTATTAAAAGACAATATTAAATAAATTCGCACTTGAGAGATGAATGTGTTGTTGAAAATGTTAACTCTGTAAAAATACCAGTACACCCCAGATTGTACAATTTCAAGTTGTTAAGCTTCAAAAGAGGAAGTTCTTCGGTGGATACTCAATGCCCCTATATGCATAATGTACTCACTCGGATGTCAGTATTGAAGGTAAACATACTGTCATTTAAAGTAGATCGTCCACAAGACCCATACTGAAGGGATGGGTCTCAATCGGATATTATAAAGCCTGACAAAGGCTTTGGATAGTAAGCTGGCTCTCTTCAGTGTTTAATTTTAAAAAATATATCTATTTAATTTAGAACAAAAAAAGTTACCCGAACACTTAACTTCATAATGCCACAATGAGATATAGCTCTATACATCAGTGTGTTTATTTAAGGGTGCTAAGTTAAATACTGCATTTAGTCCTTCAGTACATTTCCTACTTCCCCAGGCTGTTAAATGTTAAACTAACCTTTTTGCGCGGCGCAGTAAGAAAACTCAGCTGGTCTCCCCTTTGTTGTTATTGTTAAGATATAGATATTTACTTTAGTAAAGCTGTCATACTGCGTAGCAGAGTCGGCCGTGGCTTACCGTCTCCGCTACGCAGTGTGGGAGGAGGAAGGAATAACTGCGTTAGCGTTAAGGACGACTCGCCACATCGCCACCTTGGCGACAATGATCATCAGCATCTTATCAAAAAGGGTGTGGGAAGTGTTTTTTTAGTTAAAATAGATTAACGTCCCCGGACACATAAGCGTATAGGGGACGATTTGTGGGAAAGCTGTACGTCTTGCTTTTATACTGGTTTGTCATCTAACAGTACTTCGCTATTCTAGTCGCTGTGCTTGTTGAAAATAAGAAGTATGTGTGATATGAAACACACCTTATTATTGCAATGCAAGGACCTTATTTCATACAGCTAAAATAACATTACTTCGTAGACAAGTTGTCAACATAAGCCCTATTTTAAAAAAATTCAAATAAATAAAAGTAGTATCCATGTCGTCAACACATGCCGTATTTCCAAAATTAAAAATAATTAAAAGTTGTCAACTCAAATAAACACAACATTCTTTAATACAGGAACATAGTAAAACTCACGGGCAGCATTTTAAAGGAAAACCACCCAACGTTGTAAAGCACTGATATAAAACTGCGTGTGCGCTGTTAAATTGAAACTGCATTATAATGCATGCATCGTATTCACACAACAAAAGCCAGCTCAAAATGCAGACACACGTTAAAATACAGCTGTCGTTTTCCAGGCACCCTAACTGTCACTGTATGCTTACCCCAAAAAAATAATCATCTCCATTACTGCAGTTGCTTACAATTAAAATATAATTATATCGCGCGTTGGGAAGGATACCAAGGCGATCCATTACAACAACGGACAGCGAAGTACAGAACGTTTGAAACAGTACCTCCTCATAACTATAATTCCTATCTACCTAGTACATCATACCTGTAATTCCTATCTATCCTGTCTGGGTTTTGTTCAGCTTATTAATGTCATTGTACCCACACTGTTACGACGACAAGGATAGAACGGCGAGCGAAGTACCAAAAGGTCTACAAGCTAGATCACATCATTACACTACCCGCAGTTCTTAAGTAAACTAAATAAATTAATAACGTTGATTTATATAGCGCAGTTTCCTGATCTACAATGAACCTGTCCGGTAGCTTACATCATACCTAAATATTTTTTAGTTACCTGTCCTGTATAGGCCTACTTCGAAATATATTCGGATATTCATCTGTGCGCCATTACACAACTCCACGTTGTATTTCCTGTACACTCCATTTTCCAGTTTCGTTAACCTAGGTGTTCTTGCACAGTAGTTTCATGCTAAAACATTAAGGTCCTTTGAATTTGAGTTCGTTCACATCTACTAGATTTGCCTCTGCTTAAAGCAAACTAAATATCAACTACTTATGCATAAATAAGCATGGCCTACATTTTGACAATGCACAGATCGACACAGTTTGACAACGAAAAGGTCGTTCGCAGTTTAGTTCATTCGCCTTCAGATAAGATTTGCTCCTGCCTGAAGCATTATTATATTAAATGCGTGGGCTTCTGCAAGGGTCACAACTTCACAATGCACAACCCTATCAGTGCCATAATATTATCAGTCAAGTTGATCATCAAAATGTTAATATCAAACCTAGTTGGGGCATAAGCAAATGCCTGATTCAGCCTGTGATAGAACTCTGACACTAACATTTTTGTCATCCACTATAGTAGGCTTTAATAGTACGTCAGTCTCGCCGTAATATTAGCATCAATCGACGTCGCTTTTATATTAATATCAGTCTCCTCTACTATGAAGTACCGGTTTATAATAGAGACACTATAGTAATATCACCTGAATTCACCGTAACACAAATATCACATACCTTGTTACTGACACCATGCACTAGACTACTACTAGTACTGTACTGTCCATACTGTTTTACACCTTGTGCGACGAAGACCACTGCGACTATGAAAGAGAGAGAGAGGGGTAGAGAGAGAGAAAGAAGAAAGAATAGAAAGGCACCTGGCGATACAGGAATGGGAAAGCGCGCGACTTATGTGTGCGTAGAATAACTTCTCTATCGCTTCGTTGAGCAGAAGGTCGCGGGTACGAGGTAGA
The DNA here is from genome assembly GCA_036898135.1 of Oncomelania hupensis. Lineage (NCBI taxonomy): Eukaryota > Metazoa > Mollusca > Gastropoda > Littorinimorpha > Pomatiopsidae > Oncomelania > Oncomelania hupensis. Next base: position 37,371,353 of record CM072527.1, read on the forward strand.
AGGAGAAGGACGGTGGAGGAGAGAGCTAGGGAGGAATAATGTGGGAGAGAGAGAGGGAGGGAGAGAGAGAGAAAGAAGTTGTATCAATTGTTAATCATCAGATTAACGTAAGCTGTACTGATAGGAGAGAGAGAGAGGAGAAGGAGTGAGATAGAGAGAGAGAGCGAGGGAGGAGAAAGAGAAAGAAGCAGAGAGAGAGAGAGGGGGGGGGGTGGGGAGGGAAAGAGAGGAATGTGTCATAATGACGTATTTTAAAGGATGAATAAAACACTTGAATCTGTGTGTAAAATAACTTCTATCGTTTGGCTGAGTTTTAAGAAAGGGGTGTGGAATACGGTCACGGTTAGGATAAGGAGGGCAAAGAGTGGCCGTGTTGCAAAAGAAGAGGTCAAAAAAGAAGAAGAGAGAAGGGTATGGGAGGTGAAAAAGAAGAAGAAGAAGAAGAAGAAGAAGAAGAAGAAGAAGAAGAAGAAGAAGAAGAAGAAGAAGAAGAAGTATGGAATAGTGTCATGTTAATCTATCATGAAGAATGAATCAAACACTTTTGAATCTGTATGTGTTTGTGAAATAATTTCCACAGTTTCTTTGGATTTCAAGCAGTGATTGATTGATTTATTGTTGCTTTAGGTCCAGCGGACTCTTCCGAGCCAAATCAGGACCGATTTCAAGCAGTGGGTGTGATGGATGTGCGATCGAAGGGCAGGGGTGGGAAAATGGTAATGGTGGGGGGTAAATGCTGCGTAGGGAGGGAGGGGGGAGAGAGAAGGGGAAAGGGACAGGGTAGTGATGATTGAGTGTGAAACTGAAAGTAGGGAGTTAATAATACACGATATGGATAGACTTTAGACGTTTGATGTCCTGGTTTGAGCCAAAAGAAGTAAGTGGGTATTATTATAGGGTGCTACAGGAAAAGATGGCCGACATGGAAGGACGGTGTCACATCCTTCAAGTTCCGGGTCTCCTAGTTTATCCGAGCGCATTTGCGCATGCGCCAGGTCATGTCGGGCCGGCTTTTTCACGAAGTTCTTAGGCGTCATAACCCTAACCCTAACCCAAACCCTAACCCTAACCCTAAACTCTTAACTCTAACCCAAACCCTAACCCTAACCCTTACGAAGACTATGATAGCACTGTGCGCATGCGTCGAATTTTGTAACGCGTCGACCAATCAGAATGCTCCCATTCGCTCCCAGCCCAGCTAAGATACTAGGAACTGTGACGATGTCACAACGGTCACAGTGAACAGAGGGTGGGATGACAAAAAGACGACTCTCGATGTATTGTTTTTGTATTTATGTAATCAAATTATATATAGCGCTTTTCCAGCTCATGAGCTACTCAAGGCGCCCTAGACGCCCACCTGCAAACGTTGGGTGCACAGTCTGACGCCTAGACGACTGAGAACAATCCTGGGCGACCGGGGATGAGGAGAAAGGACCTAGTGCTTGCTGGGCGTATTGGTGTAGCCGGCACTCACCCGTCTAGGACATGAGCGTCAGGATCTTTAAAGTCCATGCGATGGAATGCGTGCGTGCAGACTTGCCCTCGGTTCATCTCATCCGAAGGAATAGGTGTGTATAGTAGGCGTGGATGTAGAATGGAAGACCTATGTGCCAAGGTGTGTGGGGGTGGGGGTGGGGAGGGTGACTAGTACAGGTGTGCAATACAATGGACGAAGGATAGGCAGGTGAACGATCGGGCGAGCCATGTTTAATCTCTATGTTGTCCCCTGTTGTCTTTGCTGATAGCTTCCAGTTGAATGGAAGTCACGATAAGTTTCTAGTGCACTACCGCAAGTCAATGATCATTTGTTCCGGAAGTACTTGGACTACGGTCCTATCAGGGTCGTAGCTATGCGAAAGGAATGTTGGGGTTAAACTCACAATAGGAACAAAACAACAACGATATTGTAGCTTTTAAAAAAAGGCTGTTAAGCGGTAACCGGTACGCCTCTGAAGCTGCCTGCAATAAACCAATGAAGTAATCAATCAATAATTGGATGAATTGGTTAACTAACAAGTATAAATGAAATACATAGGCTTAAATGAAGAGGACTGTAGATAACCCTGGCCTTCAAATAACACTCATTCAATGGGGGTAAGAAAATAGACGAAAACCTACAATGGCCAGTATCTTTATTGCCCCTTTTTATCGGGAAATTGTGGGTCGCCTCCCCTGAGAAAGGCGTAGTCGCAGCATGTGGCGCGCCCAAACCCAAACTACCTTGTTGTGTTTTTGACTTTTTAAAAAAAAATCTGAAGAGTACACTGGAGGAGGTGGAGGAGGGGGCTGGGGGAACGGTTTGCAATAACCCCAAATTTGTGTTCTTACATCCAGACCTCATGATTTGTTTGTTCCTCTTTCAATCTATTTTATTCTTTCCACACACAAAAAAAACTTTTACTTGTATTCAGGCATTCGTGTGTTTTCTGACCTCCTTCATCCGCAAAATGACCGACGTGACGGCATATTAAGATACTGACAGGGAAAATGATTTTGTGCAGTCAACTTGGGTAAAAGGAAAGGAGCTGTGAGAGGCAAGGGACCTGGCTACCGTAGTTCCCACAACCTTTGTGGTCTATAATCCCAACTACAGACTTTTGTTTTCTTCTTCTTCTTCTTCTTCTGTTCCCTGTTCTTTCCAACACAAAGCGGTAAGGGACCTTTCTTTTTGCCAGGTACGTGTGACGCGAGAAGTCAAGCTGTTAGGGCTGAAGGTGTGTGGTCCAGCTTCTCAGCCTTTTCTTCTTGTTCTCAGGTGCAAAAGTTACAAGTTGGACAGGTAAACCCCAAAACAGACGTGAGGGGAGGGGTAGGGTGAAGTGTAAAAGGGTGGGGGAGAAAGGAGAAGGGGTAGTAAGGAGGTGCCTTATTACAGCAAGGGGACGGGGTAACGGGGAGGGGAAAGAGAGAGGGAAGAGAGTGTTTTTTTTAAAGCTGGCTACATTGAGTTATTGAATTAAGAAGGATGTTTATCTAACGGATTTACCTCCTCTTCCTCTTTCTCCAACTCCACCCCCTTCCCCTCTCTCTCTCCCTCTCTTCTTTGAGCCTCATCAGTCTCACCCTTTTTTTCCCTCTTAATATAAAATTGCCTAACTGGAAAAAAAATCTGGAAGCACACACTCACACACACACCCACACACACACACACCCACACACACACACACATCTATCATCATAACGAATCAAGCCGCAAACAACATTAGGAATACAATTGTCAGCTCTATTTCGCGCGTCATTCTTTATCTTAAGGTATCAAAGGTGCATACATGCAGTTTGTTCTTAACTCACTCAATACACTGTGACATACAGTGATTATCTCTAGCTGCCTCATGCTAAAGGAAACAGGAAAGTTTGGGCCAGGTAACGACGTTGTGACGGACACAGCCTTGTAGCGCTGGGCCTTTGTGGTGTAAAGTGATTAGTGAAAACACAGACTAACAACCCAACACTAGTAACAGCAACGGACCGGGCAGCTACGCACGTTCTTTAATAAGAGTTACTACACTCACTCTTCATCACCTGTTTGAGGGGTTCCTAAGGTAGTCTAGCTGTAGACAGGAATATTTTGCAGAGAGGTACAAAGGAACCGAGTCAAGGTCACCATTTGTTTTTCGATTGTATGATAAATTAAATGTACTTTTAAAAAAACTAAAAGAACTTTTTTTTAAATTTATAATTCTTAAGGAAAAAAAGCATACATTTTTGGTTTTATTACAAACCTTTGTGAAATACGTATCAAACACTGGCCAAGTGTAGAATTAAAGACATGCATCAGACATGCAAGACAAGGAATTGACTATGAGCTACATTCTTTTTGTATCAATAAGAAAGATATTCACCAAAATGGCACGCACGAAGGCGCATTTCTAATACAGGATTGCCCAATCTGTCAAAAAAAAAAAAAAACCCAATATAGGGTTTACACCATACAACAGCAATGGATAACAAACTTTGGACATCTCAAAACACCCACAAAGCAGCAAGAGAGAGAGAAAGTGTGTGTGTGGGTGTGTGTGGAGGCGTGTGTGTGGGTGTGTGTGTACGTGGGTGTGTGTGTATGTGTGTGTGTGTGTGTTCATGTACCATCGAATTCAATGACCATTAATTGGGTGGAAATTCTCACGCAATTTTCGGCAGATTTAAAAAAAATCACACATCTACCACGACACCAGAGTTCTCTAATGAGGCGTAGCAGAGCTAACAAGACTCCCAGGGTCCCTCACGTCTTCTATCTGGGTAATGAAGGCTAACTGCTAATGGTCAGCACTACACCACACCAAAGAAAGTGTAACAAACCTTCTTTGATCACTCCGCCCAGAGAGCCACACAGGTGGATGGAGAGTAACTTTTGCAGATCTCTAAAGAGATGGAGAGAACCTCTACTCTCTCGCTTGAAACAAAGCACCCACCACCTTTACACTCCCTACCAAGGCTCGGCGTAATAACTATATCTAACCTGTTAACCTTCACATTCCTTACCAGTGCTCGACGTTATAACTATATATAGCCTGTTAACCTTCACAATCCCTACCGGTGCTCGATGTAATAACTATATATAGCATGTTAACCTTCACATTCCTTAAGCAGCCACCACCTTTACACTCCATACCAAGGCTCGACGTAATAACTATATATAGCCTAGCCTGTTAACCTTCACAATCCCTACCAGTGCTCGATGTAATAACTATATATAGCATGTTAACCTTCACATTCCTTACCAGTGCTCGACGTTATAACTGTATATAGCCTGTTAACCTTCACACTCCCTACTAGTGCTCGACGTAATAACTATATATAGCCTGTCAACCTTCAGACTTCCTACCAGTGCTCGACGTTATAACTATATATAGCATGTTAACCTTCACATTCCTTACCAGTGCTCGACGTAATAACTATATATAGCCTGTTAACCTTCACACTCCCTACCAGTGCTCGACTAAATAACTATATATAGCCTGTTAACCTTCACACTTCCTACCAGTGCTCGACGTAATAACTATATATAGCCTGTTAACCTTCACATTCCTTACCAGTGCTCGACGTAATAACTATAGATAGCATGTTAACCTTGAGACTTCCTACCAGTGCTCGACGTTATAACTATATATAGCATGTTAACCTTCACATTCCTTACCAGTGCTCGACGTTATAACTATAGATAGCATGTTAACCTTGAGACTTCCTACCAGTGCTCGACGTAATAACTATATATAGCCTGTTAACCTTCACACTCCCTACCAGTGCTCGACGTAATAACTATATATAGCCTGTTAACCTTCACACTCCCTACCAGTGCTCGACGTAATAACTATATATAGCCTGTTAACCTTCAGACTTCCTACCAGTGCTCGACGTTATAACTATATATAGCATGTTAACCTTCACATTCCTTACCAGTGCTCGACGTATTAACTATATATAGCCTGTTAACCTTCACACTCCCTACCAGTGCTCGACGTAATAACTATATATAGCCTGTTAACCTTCAGACTTCCTACCAGTGCTCGACGATATAACTATATATAGCCTGTTAACCTTCACATTCCTTACCAGTGCTCGACGTAATAACTATAGATAGCATGTTAACCTTGAGACTTCCTACCAGTGCTCGACGTTATAACTATATATAGCATGTTAACCTTCACATTCCTTACCAGTGCTCGACGTAATAACTATAGATAGCATGTTAACCTTGAGACTTCCTACCAGTGCTCGACGTTATCACTATATATAGCATGTTAACCTTCACATTCCTTACCAGTGCTCGACGTTTTAACTATAGATAGCATGTTAACCTTAAGACGTCCTACCAGTGCTCGACGTAACAACTATATATAGCCTGTTAACCTTCACATTTCCTACCAGTACTCGACGTAACAACTATATATAGCCTGTTAACCTTCACATTTCCTACCAGTACTCGACGTAACAACTATATATAGCCTGTTAACCTTCACATTTCCTACCAGTACTCGACGTAATAACTATATACAGCCTGTTAACCTTCACATTTCCTACCAGTACTCGACGTAATAACTATATACAGCCTGTTAACCTTCACATTTCCTACCAGTACTCGACGTAACAACTATATAGAGCCTGTTAACCTTCACATTTCCTACCAGTACTCGACGTAACAACTATATACAGCCTGTTAACCTTCACATTTCCTACCAGTACTCGACGTAACAACTATATACAGCCTGTTAACCTTCACATTTCCTACCAGTACTCGACGTAACAACTATATATAGCCTGTTAACCTTCACATTTCCTACCAGTACTCGACGTAATAACTATATACAGCCTGTTAACCTTTACCATCCTTACCAGTGTTCGACGTAATAACTAGATTTAGCCTGTTAACCTTCGACGTTCTTCTGAGTAAATTCGACCTCAAACTGGAAAAAAAAAAGTTGTAAATAATAATTCAGACGTTCTTCGATTGCTCTGAAACTCCTTGTGTTCCTCAGTATGAGAGCTCTTTACACGTAGACCCTATCAGCATTTAAGTGTCAACGTAGATTCGTTACAAAGGCACTGTTACAAAAATTAAAACCCTGAAAAGTTAAATGTTGGTGAAGGTTAACATTGGATTCCGAAGCTCAAGTGCGTGCGCAAAAACGCAAACACACACACAAACACGTGCGCAAACACACACACACACACACACACGCGTGCGCGCACGCGTGTATTCACATTTCAGAGTGATTGTGCATTTATTTCCTACAGACAAACTTAATGAAAAGTCGGCATGGGTAAACCTCTAAACCAATCTAAAGGGTCTTCAGACGTAATTTGACGTTCTGGCAACATTTCATAACATAGGCTGGCATGTTGACAAAACAAGACCTCCGGTTAGATTGGCTGGAAAGAAAACAAACCAAAATTGAGGAATAGATCCAGATAACGTGAAGTGAAGTCAGGGTACACAATCATTATAGCTGGGTGTTGGATTGGCATTGGCTTTACAGCTTATTACGGGCGACACGGGAAACCAGTGAAGAGACATTTGTTTGTGCATGGCGTCATTTCTGTTAGGGTTAAGAAGAAGAAGAAGAAGAAGAAGAAGAAGAAGAAGAAGAAGAAGAAGAAGAAGAAGAAGAAGAAGAAGAAGAATCATCATCATCATCATCATCATCATCATCATCATCATCACAGCAATTCCCGAGATTAATGGCTAAAGTTTGCTTGTTTGTTTTTCCTGGATATTGGACAGCAAAGCTATGAACAAATTGTGCTCTCTTTCTCTCTCTCTCTCTCTCTCTCTCTCTCACTCTCTCTCTCTCACTCTCTCTCTCTCTGCTTTTAAAAAGTAAACAGAAATGAATGAAAAAGAACGGAAAGAAAAAGAAAAGAAAAAAATTGTATTTTTTAATTTCCATTTGCTATAATATTTTGATGGCCTATATAGTGGGAATGTTATTAACTCTCGTTCTTGTACATTTGGTCGTCTGCTTTTTGTTCTAGTTATATTTGTATTCAAAACCAACAACATTTGTTGTCGTTAATGTTTATATTTGTACACTTTTTAGCAAAGGAGAGGGATGTGGAGCGTCACTGTAGGGGTTATGACCTGTCAGTAAAAATACCATCAGTGTCAGTGTCAGTCTCTCTCTTCTCTCTCTCTCTCTCTCTCTCTCTCTCTCTCTCTCTCTCTCTCTTCTCTCTCTCTCTCTCTCTCTCCTCTTCCCACATTGTGCCACACACCACCACTCGTGGCAGAACGGAACGGAACAGCCCTTCAAAAACAAAAAGCAGGCTGCGAATCCTCCCCTCTTAAAAATGGAACACAAAATACTTGAGAAAGCTCAGAAGGCGCCTGGCTTTCTGCATGTGCATGCGCTGAACGTGCTCACTCCGCACAATAAAACAGCCTGCACCACAGACGCCCGTATCTCAATGTGAGAGATGCTGACGCCTACTATCGTCACTCTCTATATTTTTTAGTATACAAGTAGTACAGAGAGAGAGAGAGAGAGAGAGAGAGAGAGGGAGAGAGAGAGAGAGAGAGAGAGAGGGAGAGAGAGAGAGAGAGAGAGAGAGAGAGAGAGAGAGAGAGAGGAAAAGAGAGAGAGAGATGCTTTCACATCCAGATACGGGCGCTTGTGGCCTGAATATGCTCTCCTAAAGTCTTAAGTAGAATCCGCAACATCACATCTAAAATGAGCAAAAGACACACACACGCACACACATACACACACACACACACGCACACAAACACACAAACACTGAAAAGAGTTTTGGGGGTTTTGGTGTGGTATGCGTCGTTAACCGCGCCAGTAACAAGTTAGCTGCCTATTCCGGTGTAACATCGTCAAAGTTTCGGGTATCTCATTATAGCCTGGCGCCTTTGCGCATGCGCCAGGTCAAGTCGGGCCAGCCTGTTCACGATGTTCTTAGGCGTCGTAACCCTAAACACTAACTCTAACCCTAATCCTTACTAAGACTACGATAGCACTGTGCGCATGCGTCGAATTTTATAATGCGTCGACCAATAAGAATGTTCCCAGTCGCTCCCAGTCGCTCCCAGTAAAAATAAGATACTAGGAACTTTGACGATGTCACACCGGCGCGCACACTAAAGGCCTAAAAATTCACCTCGGGGAAAAAAAAAAAGAACACAAAAAGCGCTTCTACAAAGCAGTTTTTAGGCGTCCAATCACTTCGATGAAGAAGACGTAAATAAAACAACCAACCAACCTACAAAGCAGCAGATAACATGTAGCTTAGTGTGTACGCATGCGTGATTTGCTCTATTACAAAGTTCCGGTTCTTTGAGTTCCGATGCTCTCATGTTTCCGGTTCCTGATTACACCAGTTTCCGGTTTCTGGACGTGGTGTTGAGGAATAACAGAATGCCCACGTAGACAGAAATGTAATCGACAGTGAAATAAGCAAACATTACAAACATTCAGTGTTAGTCATAATATTTGACGACGAAGCTGTGCTTACAGCAAAACGTTGAACCATCAGACCTTCGTCATTTTTCAGTCGTCAAAATATAAAAACTTTTTTTTCAAGTAAAGAAACAAAACCAACAACAAAAACCTTTTACAAAATGAATGAGCCAATTATATTTCAAATATATATACACGATGAAATACATAACATTTACATGAACTATACTGAAATGGTTTAATAGAGCGCTTTTCCAGCTCAAGAGCTGCTTCAGGCGCTGGCCGAAACAAGATCTAACTCAAGCTGTTAAAGGCGCCAACTTGCCGTTTGATGTGATCGTCTAACGCCACAGAGCACTCAACCATTATGAACGACCGAGGCGGAGTAAGAATGTGCTGTTGCGCATTAACCCGTTCTGAACAAAGCCAAATACAAAACTCACGTTAGTTATAAAATAATCATATTATACTTTAAAAGAAAAAACAACTCTGTAAGGTACAAGAAAAAAAATCCCAATTTTTTCCGTTCCTCATTTCGTTCACTGCAAGATGGCATTGCAATTAACGTCACTTTATCTGTCACTTTTTACTGAACCCAACAAATAAATAAATAAATATATAAATGACATTCTTATCTAATTTCTATCTTCCTAAGTTATACTGACGCGCTCGCAATTGGAACATGGTTTTTAACTTCCTTTATATAAAGTACGCATGGCAGTCTCCAAGTCTGTGAGTATCTTTACCTAAACTGTTTATACCGAGACACCCAGGCCTGTGTTTGCGTTAAGGAAATGAGCCGCAGCGCTGGCAAACTGCAAACACCAATGCAAAAGGTTGTGTGGGTGTGTGTTGGTGTGTGTGCGTGTGCGTGGGTGTGGGTGTGTGTGTGTGTATTGTGTGTGTGTGTATTGGTTGAGGTGTGAAGGAGAGGATGAGGGGAAATGGCTGAGCGCGTGCATGTGTGTGTGCGTGTGATTGGGATGTTGTGTGTGTGTGTGCGTGTGTGGCTAGGTAGAAACGCCTTTATTCTGACATACACTTGAACCTCTACGTACTTTCTTTTGACGGACCCCGTTATTTTGACGTCAAAACAGTGTTCCGTTAGGGTCAGGGCTGTGTTAGGCTTAGGGTTAGGTTAAGGGTTAGGGTTAGAGTTAGGGTTAGGTTAAAAAAATGGACAAATTTGTAAAAAGTAACGTATGTAGAGTTTCATGAAAGTCATCACAACGGCGTTTCTACACGGTTGAGTGTGTGTGTGTGTGTGTACGTGCATGCGTAGATGTGTTTGTGTGTGTGTGGGCGCGTATGTGGATGCGTTTGTGGATGTGTGTGTGTGTGTGTGTGTGGATGTGTGCGCGCATGCTCTTAATGCAGGGCACGTGCGCTTTTACGTAGTCGTTTTCTTTGTAGATGCGTGCATGACTCTGTGTGTGTGTGTGTGTGATAGAGAGAGAGAGAGAGAGAGAGAGAGAGAGAGAGAGAGAGAGAGAGAGAGAGAGAGAGAGAGAGAGAGCTTATGAGTGTGAGAGACAGCAAGAGGAACAGTTTGTGTGTTTTTTTGAGAGAAAGAGAGTGATTGTATTTCTGCGCGCGCAAGTGCGTAGGTGTGTTTGTGTGTGCGTAGGCGTGCGCTTACGTGCGTTCGTGCGTGGGCGTTTGTCTGTGTGTGACTGTGTGTGTGAAGATAAGGGGAGGGATAGGAATGCCTGTCTGTGTGTGGGTCTGTGTGTGGGTCTGTGTGTGGGTATTTAGTTCTATGCTGGTTTTTTGTTTGTTTCTTGTTGTTTGTTGTTGTTGTTGTTTGTTTGTAGTTGTTGTTGTTTGTTGTTGTTGTTGTTTTGTTTGTTTGTTTCTTGTTGTTGTTTTTTTTGTTTTTTTGTTTTTTGTGTGTTTTTTTTGGGGGGGAGGGGGGTGTCTGTGGGGATGTGTGTGGATGCGCGTTTCGCTCCAAGACTTGGAACTTTCAAACAAACGCCGCCGAGAGCTCTTGACTTCGGGCCAGATGCACAGCACCGAGATTGGTAGACAAAGATGCCGCTTCTTCACATTACACAGAGAGAGAGAGAGAGAGAGAGAGAGAGAGAGAGAGAGAGAGAGAGAGAGAGAGAGAGACAGAGAGAGAGACAGAGAGAGAGACAGAGAGACAGACAGTCAGACAGACAGAGACAGAGAGACAGAGACAGAGAGAGAGAGAGGGAGGGAGAGAGAGGGAGAGAGAGAGATTAAAACAAAGAGTCATTTTATGTTGGGGATATATTGTTTTAGACTTGTTGTCTTCTCAAATACTCACTCCTGTTTCACTACATTACATGAGTATTGCTTTAGGTCCAGCGGACACTTCCGAGCCAAATCAGGACCATCCTGTTACACTGAAAATATATTTCAAAACACGGCATGGAAAAACCAATCACCGCGACAGGAAGTCGTCAGAATGCGGTGACGTGCAATTAATCAGAGAAAGGCACGGTCGACGTGAAGGGGCTGTCAGTCAGCCCTCGTCAGCGCACTCGTGCACTGCACATGCTGTCATGTAACCGTGAAGTGAAACAAGTGCACAAACGACAAGTTTCTGTTTTAGTGAGATAACAACTTTTTCAGTTTAGGTCTAGTGAGGTCATGGCTAAGACTTCAAATAATATCATTTCAAAAGCGCAACAAAATTTCTATTGTTTTGAAAGTCTAAACAATGTAGGTCTTGTGGTTTATAGTAGAATTATATTAATACTTTTTTTTTTTAAAAAATAAATTAAAACAAGTATCTTTTTAATATCTAATTTCTGCGGAACTGGAATAGACCATTATGCTCTTATCCCCATACACCAGACTTACTTCCTTTGCCCATTTCTTATATGGCAAATGCGTTCCTCTTCAACTCTTCACACACAAAAAGTTAGAAATTACTGTCACATGGTGTGTAATTACCACTTTTGCCATTCCTATCCTATCCTATCCTATCCTATCCTATTCCGTAACTCGGAGGGTGTAGGGGCATCACAGATGATCGTTTAACCAGCGTACTCCATCTTTCCATGTCCTCAGCAACCCTGACGGTTTCGCTCAGTGGCAAACCAGTCCATTCTCGAATGTTGTCCTCCCAACTCTTTTTCGGTCTCCCTCTTCTTCTGCCTCCTTGCGCTGTGCCTTGCAGGATGGTCTTTGCAAGACCTGATGATTTGGTGACGTGGCCATACCATCGGAGTTTCCGTTTTTTCACCACTGTGAGCAGGTCACCGTGTTGTCCAAATGGCTTGTGTGGTGGTTTGTCGGACTTCGTCGTTGGTGATGTGCTGGGTACAGGAAATGCCTGGAAGTCTTATGTAGCACCTCATCTCCATGCTTTGTATTCTTCGTTGGAGATCTGCTGTGAGGGTCCATGTTTCGCAAGCGTATAGGAAGATGGAGATGACAAGGGAGCGCAGCAGTCTTACCTTGGAATGTAGGCTGATGGTCCTGTCTTTCCAAATTGGCTTTTGCCATTAGCAGTTCTAAAACGGACCCGGATGACCAGGTGGTGTGCCCGAAAAGTATTAACACGTTGGGAAGTTTACAGGGTTATCAAGATCTAAATGAAATAGATGTCACTCCACGTCATTTCACACACACACACACACACACACACACACTATATATATATATATATATATATATATATATATATATATATATATATATATATATATATATATATATATATATATATATATATATATATATATATATATATATATACACCCACACACCCACACACACCCCTTGGGGTCATGAGCAATCTTGCCACTGTAGATTGTTCTAACCTATAAAGGGTACAGTGAAAGCCCCAGTTGAAAACCTGTCTTGCCTTTGTAGGCATGACAAATTAACTGCGGCAACAGTTCCCCCCGTTGGAGTGCCGGGGGTTTCAGTATAAATAGTATCCCCACTTTCTGGAAATTTAGTGCTTTAAATTCCCACTGTCGCTGTCTTCCTCATTTGCTCTTTCCCATTCCCGATCTGTCCTACCACTCTGCTATACTATATTCTTCTTCGCTAGATCAATGACCTACCTTTTTTCTTGAAAACTCTTCCTGGACAAGACTCCTTGTTTGTGTATGAGGTCTGTTGGATCAGCTTGGGAATGTTGGACGCTTTCTGCCGGGTGGTCACTAGGGCTTCCTATGAATGTACTATTTAGCACTATAGGCATTTTATATGTATGTTTTTTTGTTGATGATTTATAATGATGTTTGTATTCTATTTTGTTTTTGTAATCGGGGAGTTCGCGTAGTTGAGGTCAACCCTCAGCCGTCCCTCGCGTGGGATGTCTTTATTGTAAAGTGACTGGCCGGTGGAGGGCATTCAATTTTCCCATTGGGGTTGTTTCAACAGATCTTTTATGCGGATCGGGGGTTGTCCGGTCCTGATTTGGCTCGGAAGAGTCCGCTGGACCTAAAGCAATAATAAATCAATCAATCAACACCCACACACATACATACATACATACATACATACATGCATACATACATACATACATACATCTAAGAATACTGAAACTAATGACCGGGATGTTTAGCAGAAGATCATACAGCGTAAATGAGCTCTTGAAATATATTATTTTCCTCTAGCTAGGCCTGCAGAGCTCGACTACGCTCTGTACTATAAGCTATAGCGAAAGTGGGGTTTAAGAAGTTGAGTAGGTTATCAGACTCCGTATCATGCAGATGCCAGTGCTAATAACCACCCTCTTTACCTCGCTGATGACAACCTCTTCCTATCATTCTTTCAAAACCTTGTGTCTCCTCTTCCTCCTCCTCATCCTCATCCTCATCCCTCCTTCTTTCTTCTTCTTCTTCCACCCGATACACATTGGTCGAAGGCTACTAGAAGCATGCTTTAGTAGTCGCCTCAACAGGCAATAAAGCATGCTACATCTTCTTCTTCTTCTTCTTCTTCTTCTTCTTCAATGTATTTCAAGTCATGTAGAGAGGCATGGATGCTACAGTCCAGATTATAAATACAGAATGAATGATCGTAGCTGTGATTCAAGTATGTTTAATCATAATAATAATAACGGATTTTTATATAGCGGGTACTCCAGCCTATGACCAGACTCACCACGCTTTACATAGTCATTACATATAAATACATGCACTCGATGAAACATAACTTTTGCTACAATACACCAAAAGACGGGACAGTAAAGGTACAGACTATTTACAACTATGTACATAAATTACAAAAAAGACAAAAATATACTATTTACAACTATGTACACAAATGACAAAAAAGACAGAAAATAGAATAGCAAAACCCTATTCACAGCTATCTATATGCCCGGTTAGGCCCAGGAAGAAAAACAGTATAAATATTTACAGCCGTTTATACACTTACGGATCAGACATAGACAAAAGATGAGAGAATGGCAGCGGGATACAAATCAATCTGAATAATGCAGTTTGAAGAGGTGGGTTTTGAGGGCCTTTTTGAATGCTTGTGTTGATTGTATGTTGCGGATATGGGAGGGAAGGGAATTCCACTGCTTAGGTGCGGAGTAAGCGAATGCACGTTGGCTGTATGTCTTAGTGCGGGTGACGGGAACCTTGAGTGTGCGAGTGTCAGCAGAAGATCTTAAAGTGCGTGAAGGGGAGTAGACAGACAGTAGATCAGCAAGGTAAGAAGGACAAGAATCTGTGAAGAGGTTGTGACAGAGAACAGAGAGTTTGTACTCTATGCGTGCTTGCACAGGAAGCCAGTGAAGGGAATGTAGTAGAGGTGTGATGTGATCGCGTTTCTTAGCTCGGAATACTAGTCTAGCTGCTGAGTTCTGAACCTTTTGTAGTTTGTCAATGATGTGTTTCGGGGAGCCAGCAAGGAGAGAGTTGCAATAGTCAAGGCGAGAAAGGACGAGAGCGCAGACTAGGGTTTTGGTGGCAGGGACTGTAAGATAGTGGCGAAAGGAGCTGATTTGGCGTATGGCCGTGTATGCAGAGCGACAGACGTTGGAGATGTGGTTGTTGAGGGACAGGTCATCGGAGAGAATGTAGCCGAGATTTCTTGCTGAGGATGAGAACTGAATGTTTGTTGTCCCTACTGTAAGCGATGTTGGGAGGGGCGAGAGTGAGGAGGAGGTGTTGTGCTTGTGAATGAGGAGGGCTTCGGTTTTATCGTCATTAAGCTTAAGCTTGTTGAGTGTCATCCATGACTTGATGTCTGTGATGCAGTTCTCCAAAGTCTGAACAGTGGAATTAATGAGAGAGGGGGCGGTGGATTTATACAGTTGTGTGTCGTCTGCAAATGACTGACTCTCAACAGCATGCTTTCTAAGCAGGAGAAGCAGTGGCTTGGTGTACAGAGTGAATAACACCGGCCCTAAAACTGAACCCTGAGGCACGCCGCACACCAAGTCTGCTGTGCTGGAGAAACAGCCATCGACAGTGACTGCTTGTGATCTGTCGGAAAGATATGAATGGAACCAAGCCAGGACCGAGCCAGAGATTCCAAAGTAGTGTTGAAGAGTGTTAAAGAGAATGTGATGGTCGACTGTGTCAAAGGCGGCTGAGAGGTCTAATAAGGTGAGAACGGAGACGTTACCATTATCTAAGGCAAGCAACAGATCATTGGTTACCTTTAGGAGGGCTGTCTCAGTGCTGTGGAAGGGTCGGTAGGCAGACTGGTTGGGGCAAAGTAAAGCGTTATCATATAGGTAGGCAAACAGTTGTTTGAGAACAATTTTTTCTATGACTTTGGACAGGAAGGAGAGGTTTGAAACAGGTCTATAGTTCTTTAGATTATTTTTGTCTAAACTTGGCTTTTTAAGGAGGGGTTTGATGACAGCCGCTTTGAGCACAGACGGAACAACACCAGAGGACAGACTCTCGTTGATAATGTGGGTAATGGTCGGGAGTAGAGGGTCAAGATTCTCTATCAACATGGGGGTAGGAATGGGGTCGAGAGAGCAAGATGTTGGTTTTGAGCTTAAGATGAAAAACTTCCATCTTTGCGGTGGTGAGGGAAGGTGAGAATGGGTTAATGAGTGGGATCTCATGGCTATCAAGAGCGGCCCTTATGTCAGCCACTTTCTGTGTGAAATAATTACAAAATACATCTGGGAGATGACATGCTGGGTGTGTGGATGGGAGTGATGTTGCATTGCTCTTACCCCTTAGCTGATTGCAAATGTCAAACAACTGTTTACAAGTTTCGCTGCTGCTAATTCTGTCGCTAAAGTACCGGGTTTTGGCAGTCTGGACTATTTTAGTGACCCGTTTTTTTGCAGCGGTGAAAATCTGCTTGCTGACTTCTAAACCCGATTTGAGCCACTTTTTCTCAGCTTTGCGTCGGTGTTTCTTCGCCTCGGAGAGCTCGCCCGTAATAGACTCGTACCAGGGTGCTGAGCGAGTTGCCTTGACCTTTTTCTGGGCCACGGGAGCGTGCCGATCAAGCACCGCCTGAAGTGTACTATTCAGCTGATCCACAGTGGGGCACAGTTCTGGGGTCACTTTAGCGGTAAGCTCTTGCTTGAAAGCATCCCTATCCATGGTACGCAGGCTGCGAGCCTTCCTGAACATGGGGGAGGAGGGGGGGCTGCGACGCTTAGTTCGCACATGACACAGAAATGGTCAGATGTTAATTCCTGGATCAGCAGTCAGTGATGAATGGAATGTGAAATCGGCAATGTACAGTAATTCACTTAGCTTTCTATCTTGACATGATAATATCCTATCCTGTCCTATCCTGTCCCGTAACTCGAAGGTCGATGGACACCACAGATGATCGTTTAACCAGCGTACTCATTCTCTGTCATCAGCAGCCCCTCATGGCTTCGCTCAGTGTTAAGCCAATCCATTCTCGAATATTGTCTTCCACCTCTTTTTCGGTCTCCCTCTTCTTCTGCCTTATTTCACTGTGCCTTGCAAGATGGTCTTTGCAAGGCCCGATGCTTTGGTGACGTGGCCATACCATCGGATTTTCCGTTTCTTCACCACTATGAGTATGTAATTGAGTTGTCCAATGGCTTGTGTGATTGTCAGACTTTGTCATTGGTGATGTGCTGGGTATAGGAAATGCCCAGAAGTCTTCTGTAACACCTCATCTCCATGCTTTGTATTCTTCAAAATAGGACTGCTGTAAGGGCCCACGTTTCCCAAGATTATAGGAAGATGGAGATGACAAGGGAGCGCAGCAACCTTATCTTGAACTGTAGACTGATGGTCCTGTCTTTCCAAATGGGCTTCAGCCTTGTCAGGGCAGCAATTGTTTCTGCTATCCTGGAGAGGACTTCCTGTCGGAACGCACTGTCTAAATATTTGAAGCTGTGCACCGTGTTGAGGGATTCGTCCGTGTTGATACCATTGTACGCTGGTCATCATTTTGGTCTTCTCTGCACTTATTCTAATTCCAAAGGCTCTGGAGGTGGTGTCAAACCTCTGTACCAGCTGTTCAAGTTCTTGTTCCTCTCCAATCAATCCATCAATGGCATCCGCAAAACGGATGTTGGAGACTGATCAACCCCATATGCTGACTGTGCCTTCATGATCTGCAAAGGCATCTGACATGATGCGCTCCAGAAAGTTGTTGAAGAGTTTTGGGGGAGTAGGCATCCTTGACTTGATCACTTCGTTTTTTTTATCTCCCTCGAAATGACCTCAACCCCACCCTCCCACTCCCCTCCCCCTCCCGCCCCTTCTCTCTCTCTCTCTCTCTCTCTCTCTCTCTCTCTCTCTCTCTCTCTCTCTCTCTCTCTCTCTCTCTCTCTACGGAGGTAAATAAATAGTTTTACTATCTTTCTGACTCTCTCTGGCTCTGCGAAGGACGAGGTCAGCGCTTACCTTCCGCTGGTTTGGACTTATCTGGTATTCAAAGAAGTTGTAACTGTCCTGCCACTCGGCCAAACGGCCGATAATTTTACCGACGCTACCCACCTCCGGTAACTCGTACCCTTGCCGAGGTAAAAATGGCGAATGCAATTGTTTTCGCAATGATTTTGCATCGGAGACAACGAAACAGTGTCTTTCGGGACAGATGAAATCCTCTAAATATACCTGATGATGTAGAGCATTACAGGAAATTTCAATTTCAAAGAATCGACATCGTGCGAATTGTGGATAAAGTAGGAGAGGAGTTGCAACATGCGAACCGGCATCGTCACTTCTTCCTTCAACTGTTTTTAGCACTAGGTTTCCAGTTCTATTTATCCTTGTGCCAGTAAAATTGCCGTAAAATACTTTGTTTTTGATGGTAGATTAATGACCAAAACGAAGTATGAACATAAAATGTTTTGGGTTTCCTCTTTTAATTCTAATTAAACGAAATATTTTTTAATAGGAAAAGTTGCTTTTTCCTTCGTGTGATCCGTCGTCTGCTAAGAAAGCTGTTGTGGCGGTGTCATCGAAGAGCCCATGCGTAATAGAGGAGGATTCAGATTTAGCTCGAGGTAGGACCATGCGTCAGGTAGGCCTTTTTGAATACCGAGATAAGTTTACCGGCAGTTTTCTCCAACCCTGAGGTAAGATAAAACTACCGCAATGTCTATACCTTGAGACAAATAACCTATCGAAGAGTTGCAAAGCGGGTATTTCTGAATACCGACCCAATTGGCATGCCGCGCGATACAGTAAATTGGCGTCTAATATAAAGCGGCTCGAGTTAGGTCCTTTTTTGTGGGTAGCACCTGCAGCAATCTTTAAACTGGCAAGAGCGCTATTTAAGTCCAATTC
Source organism: Oncomelania hupensis (assembly GCA_036898135.1). Classification (NCBI taxonomy): domain Eukaryota; kingdom Metazoa; phylum Mollusca; class Gastropoda; order Littorinimorpha; family Pomatiopsidae; genus Oncomelania; species Oncomelania hupensis. Next base: position 37,389,954 of record CM072527.1, read on the forward strand.
ATTTCATAACAGTTTCATGTACTTAACACTGTAAAGGTTTTAGCTGAGCCCACCGCCGTACTTCAGTGGTTAGAGCGTTCGCCTGGCACACCGATGACCCAGGTTCGAATCCCGCTGTAGGCAAGAAAACAAACGGGCCGTTTGTCACTGTCCGTGTCCGCAGTATGATTGCTCTGGTGGTTAAGTGTTGGGTTAGATTCCTACCCCTTTTCTCTGGGATGGTTACATTACATTACATGATTATTGCTTTAGGTCCAGCGGACTCTTCCGAGCCAAATCAGGACCGGACAACCCCCGATCCGCATAAAAGATCTGCTGAAACAACCCTAGTGGTAAAACTGAAAGCTCTCCACCAGCCAGTCACTTTACAATAAAGACATCCCACGCAGGGGCCGCTGAGGCTGTACTCTAATTTATTGAACCCCCGTTTACAAAAACAAAATAGAATACAAACATCATTATAAATTATCAACAAAACACATACATATAAAATGCCTACATTGCTAAATAATAACATCATAGGAAGCCCTAGTGACTGTCATGAACTGGCTAGTTTTACTCTGCCTATCACTATTCAGCCTTGTGTAGTCTTTGTAACATTAGAGAGTTAGTATATTACACAGCAGCAATTAAAGTACACACTGCGAGCCGGCCACCCACAGCGCAGTGACTCAGCACTTGAGCTTTGAATCTGACCGTTTTAACCAATGAGAGCTCAGGCAAAGCGGTTGGAGCCAGTTTGACTGGGTCCAAGCCTCGCACAGTTTTGGTCAGTTGGGAGTAAGACACCTAAGTGTTAACAGCTAGATAGCTGGCAGAGAAATCTCTCCACACATAGACCAGGAAGCAGGACTTAGGAATCTTAGAATTCTCTTGAGTCGCCACGGGCCTGAACTTGTCAGACAGGTAAATGAACACACTTCTGTTTCATCGTGATATATTTGTATTATTGTTGAAATTATGTTTGTAGAATTTGCTATGCATAAATGTGAATTATTAATCCGAATTTGCCGTACCACGTGGAAGAGCCTACCACGAGGCGAAACACGACCGGTTGCGCCGCCATGTTGTATACTGTACGGAACCACTGTTGTTTAACTTATATGTATGTTTGCAGACCAGTGGCTGTACCCGTGAATGTTTATATTATTATTAATTCTGTATGTGTATAGTTAGACACGATTGATATTTATGTATGTATAGGAATTTAGAGTTGAGATTCCAGTGGACCCCGGAAGTAGCAGAATGTTCGTCGCTTATGTATAGAGATGTGGAGCTATCACTGAGGGCTACTTTGGCTTTCAGTGAGACGCTCTGCACAAACCGATTATTCAGGGTTGTGCAGAATTTCGTCTCTTATATTACAGATGAGCAGGCGAGCTATCCCGTGCGCCCAACTCCACAGAAACGACGAGTTCTCTGCGAAGCCTCTACCGCACAAGACAGAAAGAGCTAACCTGGAACAACACCCTGTCAGACCCCACAGCGTGGCAAGGGAACCCAACTACACAACGACACAGGTGGACCAGAAGCTACCTCACAGAAGGACTTCGAACGCACCATACAGAAGTTAAGTGTATACACAAAAGTGCACTTAAACTGATCGAAAACGGACCACAGTAGTCCACTCTTCAGAAACTGTAAAACGGACCACAGTAGTCCAATCTACATGAAGACGTATAGCAAGTGCCCGATGAAGATATAACAGCTGCCTAGACTATCAGCGATCGAACTATTAGCATTGCCTGAGACTTTTTAAGTTAGATTAGTACCTAGAAAACCTTGTATAGAGTAGAAGAAATAAATGTGTGATTTTAACTGTTATCAAGTGGCTGGACTACATATGATTCATAGCCGTGTGAAAGCTAGTGTGACAGTAATCTTTTACCATTTTTCTATCTATCTCTGTACCCCAACCTTAACACAGAACGAGCTAAACAAATAAATTTATTAAAGTAATTCATAGGGTGACGTACTAGCAGTTCCCACCGAATAAACGTGAGGGTCCATAATTCCATTGTGCAGAGCCCATAAACCCCACGTGACAGTGACCATCCGGCAGAAAGCGTCCAATATTCCCAAGCTGATCCAATAGACCTTATACACAAACAAGGAGTCTTGTCCCGGAGAGTTTTTAAGAAAAAAGGTAGGTGACTGGTCTAGCGAAGAAGATAGTATAGCAGATTGATAGAACAGAGCAGGAATGAGAAAGAGCAAACGAGAAAGACAGCGACAGTGGGAATTTAAAGCACTAAATTTCCAGAAAGTGGGGATGTCGCAAGAGGACTAGTTTTACCCTGCCTTATTTACGTTTTTGTTTGGATAGTCAGTAAATCTTAGAAAGTTAATGTAGTATAGAGCAGACGATGACAGTATAACTGAGGTACACACACTGCGAGCCTGACGCGAAGAATGCAGTGACGTCAGCACTGTGTGCCTTAACCAATAGGACTCAGGCAGAGCGGTTAGAGCCAGTTCTGACTGGGTCAAAACCTAGCATAGATTGATTCAGTTGAGAGAAAGACGCCAGAGTGTACACAGCTACACCTGAGTAGAGAAAGATCTCCACTGAGAGACCAGGAAGCAGGACTTGTGAATTTTAGAATTTAATCAAGTAGCCACGGGCCTGACTTTGTCAAACAGGTAAATGAACATACTTCTGTTTCATCGTGATATATTTATATTATTGTTGAAAGTATGTTTGTGGAATTTGCTATGCATAGATTTGAATTGTTAATCCAAATTTGCCTTACCACGTGGAGAAGCCGAACACGTGTTAAGCACGACCGGTTTGGACGCCATGTTGTATACCTGACGGAACCACTGTTGTTTAACCTATATGTATGTTTGCAGACCAGTGGCTGTACCAGTGAATGTTTATAATATTATTAATTCTTTATGTGTATAATTAGCCATGATTTATATTTATGTATGTATAGGAAAGTAGAGTGGAGAGTCCGGGACCACGGACATAGCAGAATGTTCGTCGCTTATGTATAGAGATGTGGAGCTATCACTGAGGGCTACTTTGGCTTTCAGTGAGACGCTCTGCACAGACCTATTATTCAGGGTTGTGCAGAATTTCGTCTCTTATGTTACAGACGAGCAGGCGAGATATATCGTGCACCCTACTAAACAGAAAAAACGATGTGGCTGTTTAGCCTCTACAGCACAGGACTGAGAGAGCAACCCTGGAAAACACAATCCAAGACAACACAGCATGTCAATAAACCAAACTACACGACGACCCAGCGTGTACCAGAAGCTACCTCAACGAAGGGCTTCAAACTCACTACACTGAAGTTAAGTGCCCAGGAATCAGTGCAATAAAACTGATAGCAAAAGGACCACAGTAGTCCACTCTTCAGAAACTATAGTAAAACGGACCACAGTAGTCCAATCTTCAAGAACGCTAGTAGCCAGTGCCCTAGGATGAGATAACAGCTGCCTAGACTATCAGCGATCGAATCATTTGCATTGACTTATGACTTTTTAAGGTAGATTAGTACATCGAAGATCTTGTATAGAGTAGAAGAAATAAATGTGTGATTGTAACTGTTATCAAGTGGCTGGACTACATATGATTCATAGCCGTGTGAAAGCTAGTGTGACAGTGATCTTTTACCATTTTTCTGTCTATCTCTGTACCCCAGCCTTAACACAGACCGAGCTAAACAAATAAATGTATTAAAGTAATTCATCGGGGGACAAACTAGCGGTCCCCATCGAATAGACGTGAGGGTTACAGCAATCCATTGTGCAGAGCCCAGTAACAACTAAACCCCACGTCACAGGGGATACTATTTATACTGAAACCCCCGGCACCCCATAGGGAGATCTGGGATGGTTAATCCGGTCTACAGTATCGCCAAAGGAATGTGTACACGTTAAGCTTCCAAGGTTCATTCGTTCCAAGGTTTTGGAATAAACGGGAGTTCTAGACGGAAGAAGGAAAGGGAGAGACGTGTACACGGAAGAGCTAGAGCAGAGGAGGGGGTAGGAGCAAGGGAAGGAGTCGGGTACGGGTGGGGAGAGAAGAATTTCCGCAGTCAGTAGCCGTGGTTGTTGAGATCAATTCTAATTTAACAGTCTGGCAAATCCCATCTATCCAAGACCTGCCAGTCTCACACCCAAAGTGCAGCCATTGATACAAAACTGCGCAGTCTTGACTCCTTTCCGAAAGCTACGTAAGAGTTAGGGAATATTAAGTCCAGAATCGAAGACGCCCATGAAATTAAGCAAAATAAGGTTAATCAATTAAGGAATGTATTATTATCTTCGTTAATACTGATATTTAATTGATTTTTCTATTCATTTTGTACTATTAAAGTGTGTTGTTGTTGTTTGTAGATTATAGTCACACGACACTTTCGCATATTAAAGTGTGCGCCCTTTATTTCAAGTTAAGGACAACCTAACATTCATAATACAGCTCTCTCGGCTCACATATATATACTATTATACCTCATTGCTTCATAGCCAAGAAACTAAGCACGGACAGGATTAAGTGCATACTCGACAAACCTTTGCTATTTTGACATTGATAAACGGCTTTCTGATTACCGTGGAATGTAACCACAGTGTAAATACAAAACAGATTGAATTCTTTTTGCAGACCAGGAGCCAGACGCGATAAATATAGAACATATGGCCTCTTCTCTACACGGACACTTTGTAAGGAGGCGAGAAAAACGATTAAACATTGTGTAATTAAACTGCATACGATTCCTGCAAATCAACGAGTGCACTAATCTATAACAGTGACGAAAGTGAAGAAGAAGAAGAAGAAGAAGAAGAAGAAGAAGAAGAAGAAGAAGAAGAAGAAGAAGAAGAAGAAGAAGAAGAAGAAGAAGAAGAACAAGAACAAGAACAAGAAGAAGAACAAGAAGAAGAAGAAGAACAAGAAGAAGAACAAGAAGAAGAAGAAGAAGGAAGGAAGGAAGGAAGGAAGAAAGACAGAAAGAAAAAAAAAGAAAGAAAGAAAGAAAGAAAGAGAAAAAAGAAAGAAAAAAGGAAAGGGAAAAAGAAAGAAAGAAAGTTAGTTAGAGAGTTAGTTAGTTAGTCATTGTTTATAGGGTCCAGCGGACTGCAAAGAGCCGAATCAGGACACCATTTGGTTGAAAGAGGACAGACTAACCCCCGATCTGCCTAAAAGATCTGCCGAAACACCTCTAACGATAACACTGAAGGCACTTCACCAGCCGGTCACATTATAATAAAGGCAACCCATGCAGGGGACGTTGCGGCTTTACTCTAATTTATCGAACCCCTGTTTATTAAAAATAAAAAAAATAAAAAAAAGAATATACACATCATAATAAAATACATAATAAAATATTAACAAAACACATACCTAAAATACCATAGAAAATCCTAGTGACCATTTGGCAGAAAGCGTCCAATAATCCCAAGCTGACCCAACAGATTCCATAGACAAATCAGCAGTTTGTGGAGAATTTTCAAGAAAGAAGGAAGGTGACTAGTCTAGCGAAGAAGATAGCAGATTGGTAGAACAGAGTAGGAACGAGAAAGAACAAACTAGAATGACAGAAACATTAGGAATTTAAAGCATTACATTTCCAGAAAGTGGGGTTACTATTTATACAGAAACTCCGGCACCCCCACGGGGGTCGAGGACCTCACTAAACCGTTCAATCAGTAGTAGCAACGGGCGGTGTAGACAAAGGGCAAAGACGTAATCCACGCGAGCGTATGATTCGCGCTTACTGGGAACTCCTCGTTCATGAGGAAGATGTTCAAGCCCCAGTCCCTATCACGAAGGAGATTCAACGGGTTTCCCAATTCTTTCGGACCAGCTAAGCCGATTCCTTCAGTGAAGCGCGCGTGCGACCCCGGACTTTTAAGGTCATCACATACCTGCCAAAGGTGCGTTGCATTCTGTCACAAAGAAAGGGGTTGGGGGGATTGAGGGTGAGCTACTAATCTCTAGCACTGTATTGCCTCCCTTGTTTAGGCCAATATTGTGATGACATTCAAGAGACTAGAGCTGGAGTTACTAAATAAATGAAAGACAGTCAAAGTGCAGACGAGAAAGATCGAAGGCTACACTAGTGGAGAAATTCAAACAAGGGCAAGTCTGGATAGGTACAATTTCTAACTAGGAGCTTTTATTAAATCGAATCGGGTCGTCTGAGTTGAGTAATTCTAGGAGTGAGTCATCGGATATTGTCCGTATTGGTAGGGAGTAGCTTGGAGATATTCTGGGTGGACGATTTCAGGGGTACTAGTGCTACTGAGGACTGCTATCATCACAGGGCAGGAGTGTATCTGTATTGTCCAGAGTACTTCCAGATAATCAGCGAGTGGTGATGCTCGTAGGGCTAAAACTTAGCTCGGATTTCGAGGGCGGTGGTTGGTCCAGGATAGTCTGGGTGGTCAGTTGACCGAGGTTGGCGTGGCGTCAGTGGCAATGCGGGTCAGTCGGTCACTCTATTGAATAATGACCGGTGGGGCAATCCTGGTTTGAAGATACAGGCGTGGTTTTCAGCTTACGTTGCTAGCTGTCTGGGAGATGATGAAATTCAGTGAAACGCTTCTCGTTGACTCCCTGGGTTGTCAGGGGCCTGCAGCAGGTCAGCGCCTTAAAGCTGGTACAAGGCCGGGGTATTTCGCCCTGCACAGGAGCCCGTCTGTAACGCAATACAGACTCTGTATCAGCTGGGGATAGGTGTATTCTGGGTTCAGCGCCTGTTGGCGCATGTGCCCATTCAGATTTCAAATTGGTTGAACCGGCCAAGGGTTAGCCGGTGCATACCCACAATCCAACAATTGCAACCAGGTTTATGGGGCCATTGTGGAGCTTACTGGCAGCCGCTAATATGTGATACCTTCGGCGCCTTAAGATGGGGTAGCGTACAACAGGGGCAAATATTTATACAGTGGGAGCATGGAGAAAAGCAAATGGAGTAGATACAGGGCAAAGGGGTTGTAGGCCAGGGGCTGTACTTGGGGGCTTTAATCTATGTGGGGGGACAGCATGGCATGGGATATTTACACATGGGCTAACGGGGAGCATACAAGTATAAATTCAAATCATGGCATGAGTCATATACAAGGCAGATAATATATACAAGGTAATAATATATGTCACAGCAACACATCAAGACAGAACTATAAACACGAACGTACATATCGACAGGACATACGAACATGTTGGGCGAACGACGGGTGATGGGTATGCTACATGACAAAGAGTAAGTTTCCTCTCTTACCTTGACTTAGACGGGTCGAAGCACCAGAGTACTGCCGTAGCTCAGAGGTCGCCAGTTGATGGGGACGTGTCCAGGACAGATTTTTGTGGCTTCGAAGTTTCGTGGCTTGCGACTGACCACGGGTCTAGCTGTGTGCCAGGTTTTAAGGTGATCCCCGAGGGGCGGGGCTTAGGCGAGTTAGCCAGCGAGCGTGTTAGGGGCGACTGGATGGGTGGAGGGTATGAGTGTGCTGCCTGCCTCAGGGCTAGGTTGTCCGCCTCGTCACACATTCGACGAGATGTCGCCAAGATTTCTAAGTTAATCAACTTATCAAGAAACTAAGCAATCTCGTTTAGCGCAACGTCCCTCACGTAGCCGAGAAAACCGAGGCAGGAGCGAGACAAAGAGAGACTGCTTTGGCGCTCACTTTAGAACAAGAAAATATGGGGGAGCAAATGCTAGGTTTCGAATTTATAGATCATTCATTCTTCAACGTAAAGATACCAACCTACGCTCGGGTAAGAGTTGATGTTTAAAGCTGAATGGTTTTTGTTTTTTATTTCATGTCTAGTTATGTGCACTTACCACCAAAAACGCAAACCACTGCCATGGAAACCAATGAAAACTGTCGATTGCTGTAATTGCCCAATCTCGTGTGGCTAAACGCCGCTTTTCCCTCACCGACTCGGTGAACTATGCTAGAGTCTCATTCGTTATTAGAATTAACAAAACAAATCGCTCCACCAACTAAGAACGCGCATGCACTACCACCCACCGAATCAAAAAGAAAGAAAGCAAAAAGAAGAAGAAGAAGAAGAACAACAACAACAACAACAACAACAACAACAACAACAACAACAACAACGACAACACAAGTAATAGGAGAAGAGAACGACAGAAAACAAATACAGGGTGGTCTCACCCCTACTCCAAAAACCCGTATCTCGTACAGATTGAAACAAATTTGTCCCTCCCTCCCTCTCTCTCATCTCCCCTGCCCAAAGGACACTTTGTAATCCTTTTTAAAAGATTAACCACCGGTTCCTACATATAACTAAAAGCGGTAACCACTCTTGATACTATAATATACTCAAAAACCTTATCATTAACTGTAGAGGTACAAGATGTGTTTCCTGGCATGGCGACGCCAAATATAACTCGCAGATTACGGCCACCTACATTATCTTGTTAACTTCTGCACAGTAGTCCCAGACGTCGAGAGAATCGGGCCATTTCTAACCTGAGAATCTGGCTTGATCCGGTCTTAAGAATAATACCACAAAGAAAAAGTTACTTTATTCGAATTTATATATTTAAAATCGTTAAATTAAAACGTTCAAATAAATTAACAAATAAATATCTTTTAAAAGAGAGAAATGCCAAATACACGAGGCAGCCTTATTTGACATCTAAACAAGTAGTCACTATAGTCAGGCGATTATTCAGCAACAATTGCGCAGCAACACTCGTGGGCAATTATATTGACCTTAACTCAAAGGTTACAAATAATTGTGGAATTTAGTAAATAATTCATAACTTTGCAGAAAATTTACTGCATAGGCAGAACCTAAAATTTTATAAAGTAAATATAAATAATAAGTGTACTCCTCTCTCTCTCTCTCTCCCTTACCCCTTCCCTCCATCTCTCCCTACCTCTCTCTCCTTCATCCTCTGCCTCTCTCCCTCCCTCCCCCTCTCTCTCCCTTACTCCCACCCTCTCTCTCTCTCTCCCATGCTCCATCCCTCCGTTTCTCTCTCTCTCTCTCTTTCTCTCTCTATTTCTCTCTCTCTCTCTTTCTCTCTCTCCCCTTTTAAAATGGATTGTTAGATAACAAGATGTTTGAAACTTCAAAGAACTAAAAGACAACTTCAGAAGACAGTTGATGAACAGCATGAAGACAGTTTTTTAATCTTATCTAATCTACCACTTACTTAAGTTACAATAAAAGCTAAATAAAGCCGCAGGACACGTCGTGGTCGCACACACGTAGTGCGCTCCAAGGGAGCTAACTCCTGCCCAATTAGTTTTCATCTAAAGCTAGTTTTGTTTACTTCGTTTAGATTAGTTTAGTTTGGTTTACAATGTGCTGGAAGAAAGCTAACTCCTGTCCAGTTAAGTGTAGAGTTAATGTAGATTTGAGTGAGGTTAAGGTTAGGTTAAGTTGGGTTAGGTTAGGCTAGGTTGGGTTAGGTTAGTTTTGAGTTTAGGTTTTCGTTTCATGTGGACTAGTTCATTTACCAATTAAATAAACATGCACAAAGTGGTCCTGATTCGGCTAGTATAGTTGTAGTGCACTTGACCCTATAAGCATTGATTATCTGCCTACCTATCTATCTGTCTACCTACCTACTACCTATCTACCTACTACCTATCTACCTACCTACCTCTCTACCACCCAACCCCCCTCTCACCCATACCTATAACTTGCGAGAGAGACAGAGATAGACAGACAGAGACAGAGATCTGAACATAGACAAAGAGAGACAGACAGAAGGAGAGAGCGGTGTTCGATGGGGGTGGAGGTAACGGAAGGATGGGCACAAGTTAACTTTACAAATACAGCAACGTAACTGTAATCCAAACAAATGCACAGCATCTCGCGGTGGTCTAATGGTAGTGCTTTGGATTGCGGATCTGAAGGTCCCGGGTTCGGGCCATTGTGTTGTGTCCCTGGGAAAGACACTTTACTCCCGTTTCCTACTCTTTCGGATGAGAGTATAAACCGAGGTCTAGTCTGTGTGTCGCATACATTCCATCATAACGGACTTTAAAGATCCTGACGCTCATGTCCTAGACGGGTGAGTGCCGGTAACAAGAACACGCCCAGCATGCACTTGGTCCTTCTACCCCATCCCTGGCTGGCCAGGATAGTGCTCAGTTGTCCGGGCGTCAGACCATGCGCCCAAAGGCTGCGGGTGGGCGTCTCGGGCGGTTTGAGTTAGATCCTGTATCGGCCAGCGCCTAGAGACTGGTCAAGTACGGCGAGATAAGTGCCCTATAAAAATCCTCAATAATAAAATAAATAATAATAAATAAAAATAATCTACAGAAAGGTCAAATACAGGGAGCGCTGATGGAAAGTATGTCAGTGTGACCATCAGTGTGCTACATTACAACTGCGGCGTCGGCGATGAAACAAAGAATGTGCCCGGGGATAGGCAGGTCTTGGGCCAATGACAGCGACTCGTAAATAACGCACGTCAACAAGCCTAGATAATTAAGTCACTAATTAAATCATAAATATTGTCTCGGTTTTTGTGTCGCCCCTCCACACACACACCTTTCCCTTAATCACTAATTACATCATAAATAATCATTCTGATTCCCCCTCGCCGTCCTTGCCACCCCCCACCCCCCTCCTCTCTCTCTATTTCTCTCTCTCTCTCTCTCTCTCTCTCTCGCTCTCGCTCTGTCTCTCTCTCGTTGCAAACTGTATGTAGCATTTTAGTCCCTACCCCTTTCTCTTTGGAATGGTTATCCCCGTCTGCCATATCGCCAATGGCGGGTGTAGACGTTAAAACTTGAATGTTCATTCATTCAGTCTCTCATACGCCTTCTTTGTCTTTTATAGTGTGTATATATGTGTGTGTATGGGTGTGTGCGAGCGTGCGTGCGTGTGTGTGCGTTTTAAACTTTCTTTTTCGTGCAAATAAATGTATGATAGTAAGGCTTACTCTCTCTCTCTCTCTTTCTTTCTCTCTCTCTCTCTCTCTCTCTCTCTCTTTCTCTCTCTCTCTTCCTCTCTCTCTCTAACACGCCATCTTTCTCCCTCACGCCAAGAAAATCTCTGTCTCTTGATGTCGACCTTAGTGGAATCGAACACGATTTCAAAATGTAATTCCATGATGGGTGTGTGTGTGTGTGTGTGTGTGTGTGTGTGGTTGTGTGAGCGCGAGCCCGCGCATGCGTGTTTGTATGTGTGTATATGGGCGCGTGAGCGGACGCGTGTGCGTTTGTGAGAGCGCGCGTTCGTGTTTGCGTGTGCTTTTGTGTGTGCGTGTGTGGGTGTGCGTGTATGTGCGTGCGTGTATGTTTGTGTGTTTTAATCTTTCTTCTCAGTCCAAATAAGCAAAAAAATATAAGACAGTAAGAGACTATTATCAAGAACAGCTACATTGCATTCGGTTTAGACTGCTACAACCTACTGTTCTCTTCTCCGTTGAAATACTGTTGAAGTACGACAGGTCTCCTTGCTCCCTCTCTTGCCCCTAATTATCAACAAATGAGCCTAACAAGCTACCGACCGACTTCTTTCCCTCATCAAATAAGCCAGCTCTTCAACCAACTGAACAAAACGACCGATTGACTTCCCTCCCATCCAGTACAAGGATGAAGTTCAGTTCAGTATCCTATCAATGTTATCCTCTGTTTACACCCTGGTGATTTTAGGCACGCACGTAATCCCCTCCCCCCCCCCACACACACACACAAACACCCACCTCCCACCCCTTCACAAATCTATGGCACTCACAAACGCATCTAAAAACACCAACTTTATCATTTAATTTTGTGTAATTTATTACTTTTTTTTTTAGTAAAGATATCCCGAACTTTTATAATAAAATGGACAAGTTTTTATTGAGTGCGCGTCAGTAAAATGAAATGACATTTTCTGTGCCTTTGCATTGTAACGGGAGTGCGTGTTGGTGGGGGGGGGGAGCTGTGGGGAGATTGGGGAGGGGGGTGCAGATGTGAAAGTATAATGGAAGGTATAATGTTGAAAGTGTAATGTATGGATGCAGTTTGTAGTAGTTGTTCGTAAACTTGTTATTTTTATTTATTACTTTCATTTTTTATTGGTTTGAAAACAATAAATTCTTATATGCAGTAACACAGTAATGTAGCGGTTTTGGCGCACGCTAGCGATGTTTCATGTTAAGCAAACGTCGGGCGGGGTTAATACTTGGATGGGTGACCGCACTTTGAAGGGAAACTACCAAACATACTTACAATTTTTTTTAAAAGAACTGAAACAAGCGCACGACACACCCCAGTCCACGACACACCTCAGTCCACGACACACCTCAGCCCACGACACACCTCAGTCCACGACACACCTCAGTCCACGACACACCTCAGCCCACGACACACCTCAGTCCACGACACACCTCAGTCCACGACACACCTCAGTCCACGACACACCTCAGTCCACTCAGCTGTGAATGGATACCTGGCTCTGTTTAGACACGGGGAAGGTAAAGCAGCGAGAGAGAGGAGATAGGCACTGCCCTCATTAAGCTGGTCTGGAGAAAAGGGAGGTCCCAAACGCTTCTATACCCAACGATTGAAAGGTTACGGGAACACCTTTATCTTTAATGAATTCTCCATTGTGGGTAATACAGGTGTGAGTGGACTGGACTGGACTGGACTGACCGTAGAAAATGTTTACGTTACTTCGACGGTTGGTCTTCAATTGAGAACATGGAGTGGCAGTTAGCTCCCTTTGTTACATCCTTATTATTAAACAATTTAACAGAGAACAAAATTGTTTTAACAAAACTTAACAACACTCTTCCAACTGGATGAGTAGATGAATAAAGCAACAATAAAGGAATGTGTTCCTTACCTGGTTAGATATCCGTTGTACAACATCCTTAAATGTGAGTCAGTGATGCTCCAATAATTCCACAGACAATGAAAACACAATATTCAGAGACATTGAAGCAAGGCAAGCGGACACAATAAGGCGAAGCTCACATTTTGTATATATATACATCAATGACTGTATCCGTTTTGTGTATAGCACAGTACTTGTAGTACAGGTTGTTATTATACGTTTGAAGCTCCATTCCTCCTTGGACGATACATCACAGAATCTGAAACAAGTTTATTCCACTCAAAACAAATGAAGTTCGCCGTTTGTTTATTAGCGTTTATTACAGTGTTGGTTCGCAGCTCCATTCCGACAGCTGCAGGAAGAATATGCTCGTCAAATCAGAGCGTTAACACCGAACAGTTACTGAAATCACACGATACACTTTTAATAATAATAATAATAATACAGGATGCTATGTACGCGCCTTTCCCCAAGGCTCAAAGCGCGGCGATCTATACCAACATACACGCTCACCTGTCTCATTTACCCTCACACACACCAAATACACATACATCACTCAAACAGGTTATATTTCAGTATCCAGCAAACACTTGCGGTCCATGTTGTCTTAGAAAGCAGACGACATTTCTAGGTTGCAAATGCTGTTATTTGTTGTAAACCTAAGCTTTGAGATATATTGCACAGAAAATTCTGATGTTCCTGAAAATCATTCAGTATCATTTTCCCGCTCATTTTCTAACAGTAAACATACAATCTTCTCCAGCACCACTCTCAGCAACTTGTCCAATCAAGGAACCATGTTTTTACATTTTCGGCGCGGCCATTTTTATCTTCCACTTCCTAATGCTCTGTCTTAATAGGAAGGTTCGTGGAGGTTCTAAAACTTAATAATAATAATAATAAATAATAATACAGGATGCTATACGCGCCTTTCCCCAAATCATTCAGGCTCAAAGCGCGGCGATCTATACCAACATACACGCTCACCTGTCTCATCCACCCTCACACACACACCAAGTACACATCCATCACTCAAACAGGTGGTGTAAAGGCAGGGAGATCGCTATTAGAAGACGGAAAGAAAATCGAATTTTTATTTTTGAAATTTTTTATATTGACTGCGTCCTGTACCATTATTGAAGGGAGGGAGGAAACCGGAGTGCCCGGAGAAAACCCTCGATGACCTCAATAGTCTCGTACCTAAGTCACATACGTTCGCCCCTTGCGGGAATCGAACCCGCGACCTACGGCATAGGGAACCGGCGACTTATCCACTGCGCCACAACTTGTTTTGGAGGTTCTCAGATCCTAAAAAAAGAGTGTTTGAACCTCCGCGAACCTTCCGCGAACCTTCCACGAACGTTTCAATAAAGAAGACGGGGCATTAAAGACCATGTCCTCTTGGTAAAAATAACAACAACAGTCTACAGTTCAGGCTACTTTTTCCTTGGAGAGAACTATCGGAGTGGTTCGTGGTAAGGCACTTTGCGTAAACGTTCCGTTAGTGTATCAGGTTCGATACTCTGCTCGGACGTACTGTTTTGTACGACTCCAATTTCGTGTGAATTACGTAAGCCTTCATTACATGAAATAAGTAAAATTCGTAAAATTACATCAAATATTCAAATTCGTAAATGTACTTCAAATTTAGTCAAATTCGTACAATTACTTGACATAGTCAAATTCGTCAAAATTACTTGCCGTAAGTCAGATTCGTACAATTTCTTGAAATAAGTCAAATTCGGAAATTTACTTAAAATGAGTGAAAGAACTAGTCTACTTAAGCCATTTGCCTAGTACAGCAGTAGGACAAAACATTACATGGTTATTGCTTTAGGTCCAGCGGACTCTTCCGAGCCAAATAAGAACCAAAAAATCAAGACCACAACTTCGCTGAAAGAGGGCGAGTTCGCCCCTGATCCGCATAAAAGATCTGCCGAAACAACCCTAGTGGTAACACTGATTGCACTCCACCAGCCGGTCACTTTACAATAAAGACATCCCACGCAGGGGGCGCCGAGATTATACTCTAATTTATCGAACCCCCGTTTACAAAAACAAAATAGAATACAAACATCATTATAAAAAATCAACAAAAAACATACATATAAAATGCCTACATTGCCAAATAATAACATCATAGGAAGCCCCAGTGACCACTGGCAGAAGGAGTCCAACATTCCCAAGCTGATCCAACAGACCTCACACACAAATGGGGAGTTTTGTTCCCGAAGAGTTTTCAAGAAAAAAGGTAGGTGACTGGTCTGGCAAAGAAGAAAATAGTATAATAGATTGATACAACAGAGTAGGAATGAGAAAGAACAAAGGAGAAAGACAGCGATAGTGGGAATTTAAAGCACTGATACTGAAACCCCCGGCATCCCCACGGGGGTAGTAGGACAAAACCAAAAATGCTGATTTGGTCAATTTGTGGTAATGACTTAGTTTTAAAGCCCTGTTGCGCTATTTCTTGCACTGGGTTCGGCTGTCATCACGCTAAAACAAAACGGAAACCAGTTTATAGCACAGGTTACAAACTGGTTCCGCCACAAGCTAAAAACAAAGCACGTACACAAAACTGCGGTAGAACATACTTATAACACATCAACCTGCACTCTTTATACAACCAGGCACGAAAGTGTAATCAAGAGGTAGTGAAGTTCAACAGGGTCGCTTCGCCATGTAAGCTGAGGACTGGAGCTACATACAGGTCTGTACATTTGGGGAAAAGTAGCCTAATCTAGACGATTTGAAGTTTAGAAAGGATGTTTCGGCTTGTAAGCTTAGAAATGAAACTGCTGACGCCCCTCTGATGGGGGACAAATCCTAAGAATACAAAGAGGCCCTATTTTAAAGGATAATTCCATCTCTGCTAGAAATTGAAAGAAAAGGCAACTCCTACCATAGTGATTCATTACCGAAGAAACAAGTGTTTTTTATCCTGCACTCCGGCTTTACAAAGTCTGACTTATAACTCAAGAACTCTCAGAAGTATCTTGCGTAATGTAATCTCTTGTAGTTTTTGTTTCTAATAATTATTAAATTCAATTAAGTTATTTAATTTCTGTGTTCACAAATTAAGTGATTTTAGACTAAAACATTTTTTGTAAATAAAACGAAATAATAATTATTATGATTACACAATGCAACCCTTAACGCTGAAACGCCATCACAATAATAGTTTCTTTTCTTCCACTCAGATAATGGACAAGTTGCTGTCTTATGTTCAAGACCTTTCTGTGTTTAATGAACAGCAAAGGGCTGTTTTTAAGACAATATATCGTAAAAACTGTCTCATGAAGCCCAGCCGTCCAGGATGACACACAACTAAAGAACTCTCCCTTAATTATTAAGATCATAAGTACTCTGTATATTGCATCCATCCTTTCTACTCGGCCAGGACAATAAATATTGCGGCAATCTGCATTCTTGATGTCCACATAAAACGTCCTATTGCTTGCGTACAAGGCAAGGCGACTCCTCTACGGCGAACTGCCAAAAGTTCCGTCTTCAATTGCAAAGCATGCACAAAGGTTGGGCAGACTTCAAGCTGTGTTCTCTTATTTCGTATCATACCACCAAGACTTAAGTATGAACTGCGGCAGTATTACATTATCCTAGCCGTGATGTATTTTCCATGCAAAGCGCAAGGTTTATACGCTTGAAAGGTCATGGAGATTTTGACCCAAGACATCAAGTCACACATCTCGCAAACATTTCCGATCGATCTTTATCTCCGACATACATATTTTATAACAGCAAAAATCACTTATTTTCAAGACCATCTAACTTCAAATACTGCTTATTTTAAACCGGCTCTGGTCCTTTGAAAATGCCTTTGCCTTTGAAAATGTCGGCTATATTCAATTTTTGGATACACAGGCTATTTACATTCGCACCGATTCCACACGACCCCAAAACCGGGTTGAATTTATCCGATCACTGAACTTGTTTGTACCTGAGAAACTCTTTAGGCCGAAAATGAGCTATACACAAAAACAATCTTTGTTTTGAATAGAGCCTTACTTTTTGTAACAATGTCTTTCTCATTCTGCGATTTCTTAATTTCAAAAGGTGAACACACAGGTCACAGCCAACAACAACTACTGTTCGTGCGGAAGATTACGTTAAAACAAACATCAAACATCACGCGCGTTTGTTCTTGGCCATATTTACCCTTAAAAAGACAATTATTTTTTTGTTTTTCAAAATCTGAAAATGTGTTTTCTACCTTGAGGTTCTGTGAGTGTTGTAAAATTTCCTCGACTATTCGTCTAACATTGAGTGGCGGCTCTGTTCTCATAATCACGTGATTCGTTTGAGGACACACAATTTCCTAGATTAAAGATAATATTTATTGTCCTCATAATAAAAAAAATGAAATTTAGTGTATTCAACAATAAACATGAATGCTTCTTCGTGAAAGTCCATAATAATCAGTCATCGCTTGACAGAACTTAAAACTCGTCATCCCCGAAATACAAACGTATAGCAGAAACCAATTTTGACTCGGTTGTTTCTCTTTCCCCCTCCACTGTTCAACCTCTCCTTTTCATTTAAAACCAATGTAGTTGTTTAGATTCAAGATACAAGACAGTCTATTGTCCTTAGATACATTAAGAAATGTGACGAATTTCCCTACCCATCTATCAGCTTGTATAACTATATCAACCTATACCTACTTAACTATCAACGTAACTTTCACACACATACGCGCGCGTGCACTTCCATACACAACTATCATTCACCTCAGGTTATCATCATGCTGAAAAATGTTGCCATCATTCCGCGGTTTGAATGTGGAGCTGTAGGACCGAGTAATTATTGTTTTGCCGCTGGACCAAGACCAAATCCTTTTGTAATCAATGGGAATAAAGTTTATTTGGCTTTACAGTTTACTTGATACCACAAACTTTCCCCATTAAAACGGCGAGAAAAAAAAAAGGTTTGAAAACGGTGGGTGCTAAACCTTAATAGGTCTATCTCTCTACATACTTATGTACCTATTCCCCAAACATAATAAACGCATCATAAAATTCAAACCACTCAGCATTACACTGTATAGCACTACCAGCGTAGTAAACATGTTTTGTACATAAAGTGTTGTCACAACGGTCGTCGGGAAATCTATCACTGTACATCAATATCCATCAATCCCTGACATCCCATACCTGTCCTCAGGTGAACCTGTATCAACGTTCTTATACCTAGATAAGGTATAATGTTTATTAATGCACCATTTTCAAAGTCGCGCAGTATAAGCAATACCTAGGCCTATAAAAAAACGGCTGAATTAAGGTAGTAAGAAAGAGCAAAGTTAGGAATACTTTCGGCGGAATAATAGCAACGACACACTGAAACACAGTATCTGAAACTTGCTGGCATGTCAACTCTCAGGCTGACAGTAGACTAAAATATGAAACATTAAGCATGGCACGATACATGAGTCACTTGAGAAAATGATATAGGCCGCAACTGTTACACAAAGTTTGACATGTATTGCATTCCTCTTCTCTCTCTCTCTCTCTCTCTCTCTCTCTCTCTCTCTCTCTCTCTCTCTCTCTCTCTCTCTCTCTCTTTCTCTCTCTCTCTCTATGGAGCAAGGGTAGGGAAGTGGGGTTGGAAGGTGATGTAGGGGAGGGAGACGGTGCACTTAATTCCTCCACGGTTCAAGAGATAGTCAAGCACACGCTTTTACTTTTTATTATTTTCAATGTAGTTAAAGCCGCGGGTATTCATACTGACACAAAAGGCGGGAGCGCGCGCATGCACGCACACACTCTTTCTCACACACATACGCGCCCGCGCTTGCCCCGTACACACACCCACATACATACACACATTGCACATATATTTTTCAAGCATTCGCATTTACTTTCCAATTCTTAAAGCATCACCCCTCCATCGTCCACACAAAACATACACACACACACACACACACACACACACACACACACACACACACACACACACACCACTCCGTCGCACACCTAAACGTGCGTGAACCGGACTTTATTATCTCCATTTCTATTGAAAGAGGCAACTTGAAGTGAAAAGGACATGCAGGCAGTGCGTTAAACGTTTGACCTTTCACAGTACAGTTGTTTTAAATGGGCCACCCTGCCATTGCCAGTCAAATCAAGCGATCCGTTACAGTCAGCGATGTGAAAGTAAAATAATAATATATACGCCATCGCAAGAAGTGACAACCACACATATAACGCTTCACATCCAAAATAGTGGTTTGGTGGGGGTAGGGATGGCAATACGTCACAAGGGATGGAATAACGTAACGAGGGATGGCACTACGTCACAATGGATGACACTAAGTCACAAGGGACGGCACCACGTCACAATCTAGCGGTATCTATAGTCCGAACCCGTAAATTTACACTAAAGCTGTGCAGATGATGCAGTCCCGTTTCGTAAAGCTAGACTAATAGACCCTGTAGTTAACATAATTTTCCTGTATTTAACAGAATTTCTCTGTATCTACCACAACAGTTCCTGTAATTAAAAGACTTTCCATGTATTTAGCATAATTTCCCTGTATTTAGCAGAATGTCCCTGTATTTAGCAGAATTTCCCTGTATTTAACACAACACATTGGTCTGTATTTAACACGTTTCCTGTATTTAACACAATGTTCATGTATTTCACACACTGTTCATGCATTTAACACAATTTTCATGTATCTAACACAATCTCCCTATGGCTAACACACTTTTTATGTACTTAACATAATCTTCCTATAGCTAACAGACATTTTATGTATCTAACACTATCTCCCTATAGCTAACACAATTTTCATGTATTTATCACCATTTATGTTTTGGTATCTACATTATAAACTGTAAGTACGAACTAAAGCTGTGTTATTACTGCAATCCCCTTTCGTAAGGCGAGACTACTTACACATTTTCCTGTCCTGCATTTAACACAATTTTCTTGTATTTAACACTCTTCCTGTACCTGTATTTAACGCACTCTTCCTGTACATTATTTAACACATTTAATCTGTATTTAACACAATTTTCCTGTGTCTAACATAATTTTCCTGTATTACTGAAATCCCATTCCCTAAGGCAAGACTACTTCTTGTATTTAACATATATTTCCCTGTCCTGTATGTAACACTATTTTCTTGTACCTAACACACTTTTCTTGTACCTGTATTTAACACAATTGTCCTGTATTAAACACACTTCTCCATGTATTTTAACACACTTTTCCTGTATTTAACACACATTTCCTGTAAAATAACACAATGTTCCTGTATTTAACAGATTTCTCTGTTTGTAAGACATAATTTCCCTGTACTTAACGCCATTTCTTGTTTGTTTCTCTACACAATTATCTACGTACTGTCTGCTATAGGCCCGGAACACACACACATACATACACACACACAGACACACACACACACACACACACACACACACACACACACAGTCCCACGAAATAAGTGGGCCCGATGACAGAGTTGAACTGACTGAGCTGTCGACAGTGACATTTACAACAATTATACTGTCCCGTTCTGCATTAAAGCTGCGCTTACATCATTAGGTCACACTTCCCTTCCACAACCAAGGGACTGTTCACACACGTGTGTCACATCCACTGCTTCAACAGTGGGTACACCAGTGTGTGCTCACTCTCGAGAAACAACCACCCCAAATAATCTAACACATAAAATACCAGATGGAACAGTGACAACAATTTTATTCACACAAACAAATCTATATATTTATATCACAATATGACCACAATCACACTTAACTATTATGAAAACAAAGCTAATCAACAAACAATAATAAGAAATGATTGAGGTAATAGTTTCTGTTTAGTCTTCCTTGCTACAGCCGAAATAAAATCACAAGTGACTCTAGAATAGTAAATATTTAGCTCATTTGTACAAAGTATCACTTATACACAAATTAAACAGGAATAATAATATTCCTCAGTGGCTACAAGTAATACAAAATACTTGCCAATAGAAAATGCCACTGCAACTAAAGTATATATAATTTCTTTTAAAAAAATAAGTTAGTCTTATTTTATGAGGAGAACAAAACAAACAGCAACACCCAAGTTGAGGTCTGAGGCAATATTTCGATTTTTATTCAAATCTTTATCAAGCCATGTATTAAAAACATCACATCAAGTCTTTATGTAGGCTACCTATTCAGTAAAACTACAGTTCACTGATGAGAGCAGTTCAAATAACAGGACCTAGCACAATAATCCATAATTATGTGTCTTATTATTTTATTATATTATTTATTTTTATTTAATCGTTCTTATATAGCGCTTTTCCAGCTCAAGAGCTGCTCAAGGCGCTGGCCGATACAGGATCTAACTCAAGCCGCCCGAGACGCCCACCCGCAGCCTTTGGCGCATGGTCTGACGCCCGGACAACTGAGCACAATCCTGGGCAGCCAGGGATGGGGGAGAAGGACCTAGGTTCATGCTGGGTGTGTTCTTGTCACCGGCACTCACCCGTCTAGGACATGAGCGTCAGGATCTTTAAAGTCCGTTATGATGGAATGTATGCGACACAGACTAGACCTCGGTTTATACTCTCATCCGAAGGAGTAGGAAAACAGGAGTAAAGTGTCTTTCCCAGGGACACAACACAATGGCCCGGCCAGGGCTCGAACCCGGGACCTTCAGATCCGCAAGCCGAAGCACTACCATTAGACCACAGTGCCTCCATTGTTTATTGTATCTTATCTACCTATATGGCTTTATACAACCGGCAACTGACATTGTTTAAAGTTCATTTTCTTGAGCCAGATTATGAGGGAATAATAAACCAGTTTTTTTCCCGGACTTTTTAAGTTAAAGTCTCGCTGGATGGCAGTCAGCGAGCAGCGACGTTCCCTCGGGTGCTCAGGTCAGTGGAAACACCAGGTTGGTCAAAGCCCAGCCACGTCACACTCCAAGATGGAGATGTCCATACCAGTGCCAATACTAGTACACTTAAGACATACATAAGAGTAGATTTTCGCATTGTTAAATTAACCAACATAGGAAAAAATACCTACATACTCTTCAGCATCCTAGTGCACGTTACTGTCCTTCCTCGTTCTATCCATTATCATTCATAATTATCAAATATAAATCATTTCCTTGCATACGAAAGCATACTTCCTTCACTAATGTTTCCTTTCATTCAGAAATATAAAATATATACATGTTTATACAAATATGCTTGCACACGAGCAAAATGGCCACTTAGAGATTGCCTGCAGGTACTTATGCTATCGGTGTTTTCCTGGGACACGACGACACAACACAAAGACGGCCCAGGTCCGAGTGGTCACAGATGTGCGCATGCAACTCTCCTCTAATTTCTCAGGACATCAGGTCCAGGACGACTGGACACTGCCTTGATGAGCGATCACAGCAGGACTACACCCTGCTTGAGATAGGCAGCAACTAGTACAAAACTAAGCCTGCACAATCCCCCCCTCAAAAACTCTGCTAGAACTGGAGTACTTATCATTACAAAATGTATCTCTTTGACTCTTCGCTTTAGCTACGTACGGCAGTTTTATTTGCTCGCACTCTCAATTTTAGTGCGTATATCGCTCACTGCAAAAACTTGCACGGCACATGAAAATACACGCCTGCCCTCATACCCATATAGCGGCAGTCTTGACCAGTTTAAGGTAACGAAGAAAAACTAACAACTTGGCAATAAATTTTAATTTATTTTCTCTTCCTCACCATCCACCCTCTATAACAGGCTTAGAAACTTTATTATCACAGGTTTAGAAAACTGAGTCGTGACATGTTTCAAAAAGAAAGTTAAAAGGGTAAAAAGATCACACGTTTCGGGATAACAGGTACGTTTTTCTTTCTTCAAATTGACACAGAGTGTTGGCCCACTAAGATGAAGACAACAGATAACCTTTTTCAAAAGTACGGATTTTGATCTAAATCGATATACTTATTGATGTGCCTAATAAGCTTTTTTATATAGGCGCATAATAAATTGTAACTGTATAATCCAGATTTCTAGTTCCGCTGGACCTTGGCTCAATACTAAAAGATGATAAACCCACTGAACCTCTAGGCCTATGTGTGCAACAGTTAGGTCCCACGAATAGAACTAAAGACCGTGGTTAAAAAGTCTGTCACGCACGCTCCTCTCCCATTCATAAAACGGTGCTGGTGGTTGTTGGTGGGTGCTGGTGGTTGTATGTGGCAGCTCACAGGGAGTCTTGCTGGCGGATTGACGGATTCATGTGCTATCATGACACAAGATCCCATAAGTACGTACACAGAAATTCTTAGACAGTACCGATGAAGAACTGGTCCCCACCACCACAACAACAACAGATTAACAACATTTCAACAGATATTCTAGGGCATCAGATAGGCCTATACATTTTTTGTTTCACCGTAGCCTTTCGATTCGCCTAAAAGAAGTACCGGGACTTCCTATTTCTCAAGCCAGCTTTGAAAAAGGAGATACTCTTCTCCTCACCCTCGCCGCTCTACTTTCCGAGGTTCTCGGCCGATCCAGACGATGAACTCGCCCAAACGACCATGATATTATTTATGAACGTCCTTGGCGCCAGAAGCTTTCGGGACTTATAACCCAAACAAAACCACTGTCTCCCACACACATTCTGTGATAAAGAGTAGAACGGAGATAAAGCAGACGACTTGAGACAAGCTTTTTTTCCCCTTCTTATTAACCCAAAATGCGTCACTAACCAAATCCGCACTTGCCGGGCACAAGAGGGGTGGACTAGGGTTTGCTATTAATAGGGCCCAAAACTACGGAATGTATTGATTTAAAAAATAAGTCTGCTTTCATAAGAGCTTTTTTTGGCTGTAAGCTTTTTTCCAGTGCGGCAACACTCACTGTGAATGTTAAAGTATCTGTCCAGGGGGCGTGGTCAAAGTTGGTCCCTTTAAAACAACCCGCACACAAACGTGGCTGCACGCAAGAGTTACCTATCCTATCTTATCCTATCCCGTAACTCGGAGGTCGTAGGGGCACCGCAGATGATCGTTTAACCAGCGTACTCCATCTTTCCCTGTCCTCAGCAACCCTGATTGTTTCGCTTAGTGTCAAACCAGTCCATTCTCGAATGTTGTCCTCCCACCTCTTTTTCGGTCTCCCTCTTCTTCTACATCCTTGAACTCTGCCTTGCAGGATGGTCTTTGCAAGACCTGATGATCTGGTGACGTGGCCATACCATCGGAGTGAAATATAACAAACGCCTAATGTGCGGGATTGCTCTTACTTCCGTCAGAGAAACTCAGGGTAGGTTCAATGACGACCTACTAGCGCCAAAACCGGTACCTGATCATTCATTACAAATATCATGGGATAATTACAAGTATCATGGGATAATTATAAGTATCAATGGATAATTACAAGTATCATTGAAAACTTACAAAATTATCTTCGCGTGATCCTGTTTCATTTTGAGTTTTGGCTCTAGCAATCCGCCTGGAAATGCGCCCAAACCGAAAATTGTAATTATCACATAATATTTACAATGTTCACTCGCCCTGGCTAAGGCGGCTTACTAGCGCAAGACAATGCAGTTACGGGTATCAGTAATAATGATAATTAACGCGTGTTCTGTGTTAATTCGCAGAGATACCGGTAATTCACAAAGATATCGGTAATTCACAGTGCTAATTACTCTTTTTTCGTTTGGGCTTCGTTTTAATAGCACGAAAACCTAAGGTTTGTTGTGAACAGTGCTTGTGCATGCGCATCGAAACCTAGTCTGTGCACGTTTGCATTCCATCGCAAGGACTTTAAAGATCCTGACGCTCATGTCCTAGACAGGTGAGTGCCAGCTGCACAAATACACCCAACAAGCACTAGGCCCCTATCCCCGGTAGCCCAGCATTATGTTCCGTGGCCAGACGATGCGCCAACGTCAGCACGTAGGAGCCTGTGGTAGTTTGAGTTAGATCCTGTAAGATAGACCAGCGCCTTGAGCAGCTCTTGAGCTGTAAGGGCGCTATATAAGAACGATTAAATAACTAAATACATTTTAAAAGGCCGCATCTGATTTATCGAACAAAATTAACGAGCTAGTTCAACTTGAGATTAATCACGGACGACCAGGTAAATTCTGGAAGAAAAGTGAATCGCGGCGAGCCCAAACAGTCAGTATTTCATAACATGTAGAATAGTGAAGGCTATATATATATATATCATTTCACCCCTTGAGATGCCTTCCTCCGTTTTATACGTGTCTCAATCTATCGGCGCTGGTAAGCTGCACCTTCGATGTACTTGTTGACAAGATAACGACATCATCAACACTACAGCTCATTGACACTCAGCATCGGGCTGATGATAATGTTATCCCTGTATAGCAACACTACTGCAATGGAAAGGTGGGCTGTGGGGGATGATGATGATGATGATTATGATGATGACGACGAGAATGATGATGATGATGATGATAATGATGATGTGGGTGATGATGAAAAGAAGGAAGATGGCCCTGGACTAACAAATTACTGGTGTTGCTAATCCCGTCACCTCCTGCATACCATTGTACCATACAAATGAGGTTATCACACGCATAATGTGCCACGCCCGGTGCGTCCTTGATGTTACGTCTCAAGCCTAATGCCACCTGGTGACACAGCCTAGCTGACAATCGCCGAGCTGAGGGTTACGTTCGCTATTGTACCACAAAAGGGTGAGTCTAAGCAACGCAGTGTGGTCCAATGTAGGCTACTCACATTCTTCTTCTTCTTGGGTTGAGCAACCACAATCAGTACGTTGATTCATTTGCTGCCACAATCAATACGTTGATTCATTTTCCCTTGAGATAAAACCACAGACCAGCTATTGAATTCTATCACTGTAAATATCACTATATATCTTACTAAAGTTACAAAGCCATTTTCAACCCTTTGCAAAGCAGGCATAGAGAGATAGGGGAGGTAACAGGGAGGGAGAGACAGACAGAGACAGAGACAGACAAACATAGAGAAGATTCAAGAAGGTGACAAAAGCTGAAAGAAAACATAAGAGAGACAGAGAGCGATAGGGGCCGAACAACCGATTGACAGACAGACAGCGACACATAGACGAACACTGTGCAGATGAATAACCTCATATAAGGTGCATTTCAAAAACAAATGACTGAACTTCACTTACCTTCTTGGTGACGGTGGAGATTTGGACGACGACATCTTGAATTATAATCCAGTCTGGGTGGGTGACAGTAGGTGATAATGAAGCGTAAACACATACACAGGACAAAAGTTCATTCCCCTTGATTACCGAGTTTCACTGCTGAAGTGAAGAGACAGACAGCGCGAAAAACATTGTCGGGCACTCCACCCAAATTCTTTTTCACAATTATTCCTGCACAGTGGATGAAAATCCAGCATTTAACAAAAAATTCCCACTGAAATGTGGTGAAGCCATACTGTTGTTTCAAAACAAGCAAACATTTTTAGCCACAGTTCGTAGGGCTGCCGAATTCATTCCTCAAAAGGTCACTTTGAAATGTGTATAGCCATGATATGGCAGTGATTATCGTGCGTGTGAACGAACAAGGAAAAAAGTTCTTCAACCACTGAGCTATTAATAGGCCTAATATGTAAGCGTACATTATTGTTTAATGTAAGAGACGCCCAAGCGCTGAACTTTTTATAACACTCTTTATTCACAGTAACTAGAAATCCATGCTCTGTTACACGTACTGACGTAACATTACACAGGCGGCGGAAGCTGCTCAGGATTGGGGGGGGGCACACACTATTCACTGACATCAGGGCCAGACCTGGGAAAAGTCGAGGGTGGGGGTGGGGGTTACAGATTCAGCGAAGGCGCGAAGCGCCGAGCCTTCTAGGGGGGTCCGGGGGCATTCTCCCCCGGAAATTTTTTTTTTCAAGGATGCAAAATGGTGCAATCTGGTGCAATCTGAACCTTGAAAAAGCCATCTGTGATGGTCTGGGACTTTGAGCTTTTTGAACAATTGAACTGACAAACTCTGGGGTACAAAAATTATCCTCTGCCCCTCCCTTAAAAAAACCCCACACACACACATTTATTTATCAGCAGAGATGTTTTGTATACTATTATTATTCACTACTTTTTGTTGATCGTTAACGGTATAAAGCTTTACCTTGTAGTTTATGAACATCACCGCCCTGCTTTCACTTAATTCAGTCTTGCTGCACTAGGTTCCTCGGCATTAGTACCATTTGTGAATTGTATCTTCTGGCAAAACAGTTCACTGCCTCTTTGAAGTCAATATCAACATCCCTGTGCACTTTCAGTAAAGCAAGTCCATTTAGTCTCTGTTGCCCCATAGTAGAGCGCGGGTAGTTTTTCAGGTTGCGGAACTGACTGTTTGAACGCTCACACTCGGCAGTAGTGACAGGTAGGGTGCAAAGGTTCTAAAGCATGATGAACAGGTTGGGATTAAAAAAATCCCTGTCACAATGTTTCAGTGCTTCTGATGCCTTGGATGGGATGATAGCTGTCGCATTCTCAGCAGCACTTCGCCATTTGCAAACCCACCGTTGGTATTCTGCATCAAGGGTAGCGTTGTCTGGTAGGTCAGACTCCCACAACATTGCCAGCATCACCCCTTCTGGAACCTGCATGAAACCATCCTTGTTGTCTATTAAAGTGCTTGGCACCAGACATAGACCATCAACTGCTTAGCTAGACCAGCATTTTTGAACCTCGAGTCCAATTCGGTTGACAGGTGTTCCAAGAAAGGAATGGCAATGCTAATCTTGAAATATTCTTCTGGAGTGGCCGCAGGTTGGTTGTCACGGAGAGTCTGTCGGGATGCTTGACGAGGAACAATAACACCAGTTGTCAAAGCATTTGCCATTTTGCTGACTTCTTCACTTGTAGTCGAGAAAATTGCTGATATTGAAAACGGTAGACTGTAAAAACTGACAACAAATTAAAGTTTTCAACACGCGACTGTGACGTGCACGATGTCGAAAACTGTCGATCACGTTGATCTACGCTAAGGCTAACGATTATGATGCGTCGACAGGAAATGATGACGATCGAAGGGACGAACTTCTCTTACTGATCAGAGGGTGATGATGATTATGATGATAAACACTTTATCCATTTGAAGAAAAAAAATCCTTTAATGCCCTGGCAAAAAAAAAAAAAAAAAAAAAAACTCCTCATTATTGGAGGGGGCAATATATAAGGCTGCCCCCTCCAACATTTTTCTAGGAGGGGGCATGGCCCCCCTGCCCCCCCTGCTTCCGCCGCCTGTGCATTATGACGCCAGGTATTTTCAGTCACTGGCTTGAAAAATGGCACTGAATCTGTAGACAGGCAACATGATAATGGTGTGTTAACCCAACAAGTCCAAGTTCTTCATCACCGGGATACCCAGGCCCAACATTGTGGAGATGTATATTAACACAATTGACATTTAAGATTGTCACTGAAAACATTATCGACAATATCCAGGTGAGATATACTCCCCTCAATATTATTAGTTACATATTTCCGACGGAAAGAAGGTATTTATATTGTCTGCAATGTGGGTGTTCATTTATATTGTGGACTTCTTTCTGTTGATAGAATGTAAAGAACTGATTTTTTTTTTAAAAATTAAATGCCAAATGACTTTCGAGCTGTTACAAAGATGAGGGGAGTATATCTGGATATTGCCACATTATCACACTTGGGTCACGTAAAATGGATGGTATGCAGGTACAGTGAATACCCTCTAGAATGGTCGGATGTGTTCTGTCACTAATAATGTATTTACCAGCGATCCTTAGTTGGGACATAAACAGCCCACAATTGTGTTCTTAGTCGACAGATGATTAATTTTGTCTCTTTATTATTTAAGTCGATTACCTGCTCAGTATTGAAGTAGGGCCTACATCTCTGTTCTAAAGCAGTTTGTTACGTACACCACCACAAAGCTATGCATTAAACACAGCAAACTAGATTCTAGATCCGTAGATGCCAAGTGGTTACCCACATCGAGTCACGATTTAGAACCAATTCAACCCAGTTGCGAATGTCTCAACCGATCAAACATTGATCGGAAAAACCTCTCGATGGATATGAGACGGTATGATCAATGATGAACGACCTGGGGTGGGTTTTTCTCACAGCTTATAAGCGGAAACTCCTATAGTATGGCCACGTCACCAGTGCATCAGCCCTGCAAAACCATCCAGCAAGGCACGGTGCAAGGAGGCAGAAGAAGAGGGAGACAAAAAAGAGGTGGGAGGACAACATTCGAGAATGGACTGGTTTGACACTGAACGAAGCCATGAGGGTTGCTGAGAACCGAGAAAGATGGAGTACGCTGGTTAAACGATCATCTGTGATGCCCCAACAACCTTTGAGTTACGGGATAGGATAAGGTAAGATAGGGTAGGATAGGATTATACACGTCAGCAATAAAATTAACGTGGCTGCTCGGTGTTGATCCTCGCAGAAGCGATGAAACGTTCACTCCAACCATTATACCGAATACGTGTTGAGTTGTCGGCTTGGCTTCAGTTGTTCTATATGCGATCACAAAAGCAGGCTATATAATGTTACAGTTACATTACATTACATGGTTATTGCTTTAGGTCCAGCGGACTCTTCTTAACCACATCAGGACCAAAAAATCAAGACCACAACTTCGCTGAAAGAGGACTCACCCCTGATCCGCATAAAAAATCTGCCGAAACAACCCTAGTGGTAACACTGAACGCACTCCAGCAGCCGGTCACTTTACAATAAAGACATTCCACGTAGGGGACGCTGAGGCTATACTCTAATTTATCGAACCCCCGTTTACAAAAACAAAATAGAATACAAACATCATTATAAAATATCAACAAAACACATACATAGAAAATGTCTACATTGCTAAATAATAACATCATAGGAAGCCCCAGTGACCACCTGGCAGAAAACCTCCAATATTCCCAAGCTGATCCAACAGACCTCACATACAAATGAGGAGTTTTGTTCCCGAAGAGTTTTCAAGAAAAAAGGTTGGTGACCGGTCTGGTAAAGAAGAAGATAGTATAGTAGATTGATAGAACAGAGTAGGAATGAGAAAGAACAAAGGAGAAAGACAGCGACAGTGGGAATTTAAAGCACTACATTTCCAGAAAACGGGGATACTATTTATACTGAAACCCGCGGCAATCCCACGGGGGGAATGTTACAAGTGACTTTTATGAGTGGCTCATAACAGCACTCTGTAGTGGTTGACTGTAATTATTGATCTTCTAAGCTTTAACAAGTACAAACACAATCAAGCGTGACTGAATTCTCGTTTGCCGGTAACTGTTATAGCATAAGGCATACAGAGATATTATGAGTGCTATCAACCTATTAAAATGCATGTGAACTAATGAAGTGCCTTTGCATTCGCGAATCTTGATGGCCTGCACGATGTCTGATCAAGACATATATAAATGAATAAATGAATGTATGAATTACTCAGTTATCAGTAGCAGTGGCAACAGTTAACATCTTAGTAGCAGCAGCAGTAACAAGAACAATAATTGTTGAACAGCGGCAACAACAATAACAACTAAGGCACTACCTCCAGCCGCAACAACAGTAATAGCAGCAACTTCAACAGTAATAACAGCATCAACATTGAAATCAGCAACGGCGACTGACAATTCTGATGACGTATTAGCAACAACAGCATAAGACTAGTGAAGCATAGAACTGGTTAACAATTTTTGAATCCTTAACATTAATGTAGACTACAACCTTTCTATGAAGTTATATCAAGTTCAAGTACACGACCAGCACAAATGTTTGGAGGGTAATGTTAGCACAATACAACTATGTGTTGTCCTAACCCTTATTGTTCTCTCTCAATGAAACAATGCAATATAGTTTAAACGAAAATTCAACGCTTCATATTGGTGTCAGCAATGGGACGCATGCAGCTGTTACCGTCAAGTTGTAAAAAGTGCTAAAAACAAGAGATATTCATTAACACATGGCACACACTGACAGACAGTAAACTAGGTTACACAATAGTTTCACGTACAGTAAAGCACCCCAAACGGATTTTATAACTTTTTGCTTGTTAGATGAATGTTCGTAATTATCTTCAAAATGCTAGCTGCACATTCCCTTTCCATGATTAATTAAACTGTGGTTCAACTTCGCAAGAAAACAACGAAGGTGACTGCCATCTATTATTGTTTTGCACTAGGTAAGGCAAGTTAAAACACCTAGGTAAATTGAAATTTAAAGTAACACATGCAGACACAGGGCCGGATCCAGGGAGGGGAGGGGGGGGGGTTACCTGGGTTCCGGAACCCACCCTCCAAAGTAAAATAAATAAATAAATAAATTAATTAATTAATTGAATTTTTTTCAATGCAGAGTTTTATTATTTTTTTATTGCTTTTAAAACATTGCAGTTTTTAGTCACTTTTGGTCCAAGGTACAAAGAGTTATATATAGACAATTCAACGGAAATCCATTTCGAGGGATCCGTTGTAACGTCCAAAGCGTTTTCCCGTTGAAACGACCAAGTAACCCAACCCCTAAGCCTAAATTAGTAAATGCAGCCATATTTTCTTGTTCTGGCCACAAGCCTCTTCTAGCACCTTCACCTTGATACTGCCCTAATCCCACAAAAACGAATGTTTAGAAATATTAATTAAGATGCTAAGTTGATAATTATGATCACGGCGTTCGTTGCCTGGTTTGGTGAAGTCAGCAAAATGGCAAATGCTTTGACAACTTATGTTAGCGTTCCTCGTCAAGCATCCCGACAGACTCGCCGTGACAACCAACCTGCGGTCACTCCAGAAGAATATTTTAAGATTAGCATTCCATTCCTTTCTTGGAACACCTGTCAACCGAATTGGACTCGAGGTTCAAAAATGCTGACCTAGCAGTTGATGGTCTCTGTCTGGTGCCAAGCACTTTAATAGACAACCAGGATGGTTTTATGCAGGTTCCAGAAAGGGTGAAGACACTGGCAATGTTGTGGGAGTCTGACCTACCAAACAACGCTACCCTTGATGCAGAATACCAACGTTGGGTTTGCAAATGGCGAAGTGCTGCTGAGAATGCGACAGCTATCATCCCATCCATGGCATCAGAAGCACTGAAACATTGTGACAGGGATTTTTATCCCAACGTGTTCATCATGCTAAAGAACCTTTGCACCCTGCCTTTCACTACTGCCGAGTGTGAGCGTTCAAACAGTCAGTTGCGCAACCTGAAAAACTACCTGCGCTCTACAATGGGGCAACAGAAACTCAATGGACTTGCTTTACTGAAAGTGCACAGGGATGTTGATATTGACTTCAAAGAGGCAGTGAACTGTTTTGCCAGAAGATACAATTCACAAAATAATGGTACTAATGCCGAGGAACCTAGTGCAGCAAGACTGAAAGTGAAAGCAGGGCGGTGATGTTCATAAACTACAAGGTAAAGCTTTATACCGTTAACGATCAACAAAAAGTAGTGAATAATAATAGTATAAAAAACATCTTTGCTGATAAATAAATGTTTGTGTGTGTGTGGTGGTTTTTTTTAAGGGAGGGGCAGAGAACAATTTTTGTACCCCAGAGTTTGTCAGTTCAATTGTTCAAAAAGCTCAAAGTGCCAGACCATCACAAATGGTTTTTTCAAGGTTCAGATTGCACCACATTGCACCAGATTGCACCATTTTGCATCCTTGAAAAAAACAATTTCCGGGGGGGGGGGGGGGGGGCATGCCCCCGGACCCCCCTAGAAGGCTCGGCGCTTCGCGCCTTCGCTGAATCTGTAACCCCCCCTTCGACTTTTCCCAGGTCCGGCCCTGCAGACACAGGGTAAAGGGATATGTAACTTACGCAGGTGCTTAGCATGTATTATACTCCGTTTTTGCCTTAAAGTTCTAGGCTACTCTTCCTGCCTGTTAGGCTATATATTATAATTATGTGTTTGCATGTAGCTGGAGTGAATACGGTTTTATATTCTGAAAACACTTTAAAATAAACGGGAATCCGAAAGAGAATAGTATGTCCATCTGTCGGTCCGCCTCAAGAACCACTGAACGCATTTATACCAAACTTCTTAGAAACATTATACATAGGTTAATGGCCAGCCTCCCGTGATCATATGCTGGCTCTACAGCAAAGATCAAGGTCGCTGGGGTAACAATTTGGCTAAACACGTTTTGCTTAATATTTAAAAAAAAAACGGTTGAAACGATTTTGTAGATTTTAGGCATACAGTTAGGTTTATTTCAACTCATGGCCAATCATTCACCAGCAGTCTGGTTATGGGCCGGTTGGTTGGGGAATCCAATCGCTCCGAAATGTCACCTTTTGTTCAAAACAAATATTTTATGTGCCTTATCTCAAGAATGACTAAACTGATTTTTAGTATTTTATTTCCAGCTAAAATTTTTTTTATTTTATTTCCAGATATTATCTGAAACAGCCTCCCTCCCGTGCCATTAGATTTGATCTACCGTAAACGTCAAGGTCGTTAGAGTCAGTTAATGTAGCTAAGCACGCTTTGCTCAATATCTAACAAACGGCTTAACTTATTTAGTTGGTTTTTGGTATATAAGTAGGCCTGCTTCAACTCATGGCCATTAATCACGTTGCAAGTCGGTTGGTCAGAACACTGTTTCGTCTTGTCTCAAGTACGACGTCCGGATGGTTTTTGTTTAGTTTAACTGTGCACATATACTTTAATTTAATTAATCGCCACTCGGTCTTTTATGTCTTTAACTTTGGCTCTTTCTCAAAGGTTAAGGTCGCTGAGGCCAATTATATTATAAGAAAGTTTTGCGTGTCATCTGAAAATTGGTTAAGCCGATCTTGATAATTATGCCCCCTTTGCAGATAGTGGTTCATGTTTGGATTTGTTTCCATGCTTTCATTTTATTTTTGAACATGCTGATTGCTTTTCAGCTTTGCGCACGAGCATCTGGAAACACAATTGAAGGGCTTGCAATTTTTTTTTAAATAAATTAATCTATTATGGTTTGTGGACTTAATTTCACCAGGCGGGGGTGACTCAATCATAGCTAGTTCCTTATCAGAGAGACTATACAGATACACAGCATCGCTCAGACAACAAAGAAAATAACCGTTTAGGGTCTATACTGAGGCACGACTAGGTTCTGACTTGCTTGCAAGTCTCAGCTACGCTGTCTAAGTCCTAACAAAACCTTTTTGTTTGATGCACGTTGCGCCAAATATACGTACCCAGACCGTTGTTACGCCCGAATTTTTTACCCAGGAGGCGAAAAAGCGGTGTGAAGGTATACTGGCTAAAATGTTATTACAGAAAAGAATCAGGATGCGTATTAAAAACATATCAGTTCAGTTAACTAACTTGTCTTGCCCTCAGGTTAGAAACCAAATGGCACCTAAAAGGTGTGGGATCGATCCCGCTTCTGGGCGTTACGTTTCTTCGAATATTATTTACTTTCCTCTCGGGCAATGTCTCGGGGGTTTTCTCCGGGTACTGCGGTTTGCTCCCCCAGCAAAATTTCACAAACACAACTAATATTAGGTAGGTTGAATTTGGGCGCGCCACAGTCTTCGATTACGCCTTCCCCAGGGGAGGCGGCCCAGAATTCCCCGATAAAAAGGGACAATAAAGTGTCAAAAAAATCAAACACATTTTTTTAAAACTGTTACGGGCTGTAAAAACGACACCCAAACATTCCTCATTGAACACTCCTTTCCTTTTGATAACTAGAAAAATAAACTAGATTTACTCTGGGAGATTGTTATAATTTCTTCTTTGTTTCGGCACATAATATTGGTCTGTAAGTAGCCTTTAATTATCATGTTTTCCGATGATCAAGTCAATGCACTAAATACACAAGTGAAAGATGTTGTATTTTCGACTTTCTCGCCTACAAAACTATCTCGGTTAAAATTATATTACCAAGTGGCAGAGCCATTTAGCAGTTTATGCGTATATAGCTTGATGTCAACCTTGACAAAATGCCTGAGATAATCTAATTTAAGTGAGCATATACACACGGCACGTCGATTTCCTGGGTACAAAACCGGATATAAGCTAGCTTATATAACAACAGTCTCTTTTTTGGTTAATTATTCGGCTTAACGTGTCTCCACCGTGCAATTTGCATTTGCAAATGCAGGCGTTGACATTTTTTTTATACGCTGCTTATGAAGTTATGTATTATTTAAATTGGAGTTCATTCATTCATATTTTATTTTATTTTATTTTAGATTTTTTTTTTACATATTCTTTTTTTTATTTTATTTATTTTTTCTTTTTTACGCTCATTCTAGACTGTGCTAGTGCGTGTTGCAATCATCGAGTCGAGCTATTTTTTAAACACGTAACCTATGCTTATTTCCCATATTCATGTATTCATTTTTTCATTAATTTACAAATGGTTAATTATGTCAAGAACGAGATTAAGTATCGTCTTGCTACAATTTCAAGGGAGAGTATCTACCGGAAGCCCCAGTTGCCGGAAGCCTCGTTTGTATCAGTACTTCCTTTTTACGTTAGTTCTGCAAGACGACTACATGTATGTAAATATTCTTGTCTTTTTTATTAGGAATTTCTGAATTTGTTTTGCTTTTAAAGATCCTATGTATATAGATCTTGTATGTTCAGAGCATTTAAGCAGCTACGATTTTATTTTAGCGAGAATCTTTCAGTGTTTTTATCAGAATCATTGTTAATTTTCAACACCCTCGTGGTTACACCACAGGCTGTGAAGTCTCTTCTTTCGCAGGCCTCGTAAGAGGCCTACGAGTTTACAAAGACGAAAGAAAAGACTTCACTCAGCCTGTGGTTACACTTACTGACTTCGCTTACTTAGCACAGTTATACCCCTAGAGTAGCAAGGCGCTTCGCGATGTCGATGGCCTCCGTTCCAAATCCCTACTAAATTTCTCCTTTTTTTTCACCCAAAGTGTTTTCATGTAGGTAGTCAAAAGCCATTTTTAAAAAATGATTTCCTCATCACAAAACTGACATAGATTTAAAGAGCTTTTCATTCTGAACACAGTGGTATATTTTTTTTCCCCATAGGACAAATAGGTAAAAAGTTATTAATGTTTGAAAATGCCGAATGTTGGTGTTTTTTTGGCAACGTTTTGGAATTGAAGAAATTGACAACTTTGGAGTCTCAAAGTGAAGCCAATATTGATACCAGGAAGCTGATTTTTGACAGGTAACCCCTTCATATGTTATACTCCAAGCCCAATTTTCTTCAGGCCTCTCCCATGTAATGTTCAGCCGTTTTGGTGCTTCAAAGTTGGGAAATCATCAAATTCGCAGTGCGCGCCGGCAAATTATAGGCCTACTGGTGTGCTACTACGCTCAGCACGCGTGTCGCTTAACAGGCCTACGAGTACGCAATGACCGCAAGAATTCCCGAACACCGTTTGGGTAGGCTTTTCTACGGCAAAGCGCTCCGCGATACAGTAATGCACAAATTAATAAATACCCTAGTTTTATAAAGGAAAGTCTGCTCTTTATTTCTTGCTAAGTTTTAAACTTCTAGTTAAAATCAAACTTACATCAAAACCGCTTTATCCACTTTGTTCGGCTCGTAACAAAACTTTTACACAAGAGAGCCCCACAATACCTATATGTAAATGAAGCTAAGTATCCGAACTTTTTATTGGTTCTTATTTTTAGGCCATCCAATGAAGTATTGCAAAGCACTTAGACTTTGAAACGAGCCCCTCTCAGCAAACGACGCTGACAACTTTTTCCGCACCGCCATTCAGCGCTCGGATAGGGGCGTATTCAAAAGCTGTTTTCTCGGAATCTTTCGCATAAACATGCATTAAAAACAACACAGATGTAAAGATAAAGCTTTCAATTTTTATTTGAATACAGCCACTGTTCGTTTTGATGCAGTTTTACATTAATAATAAGTGTTGAAAGTGAAGTGAAAACTGAGTCAAAACTGCCGACCGGACAAGAGCTAATGAAGGGCTTGGAGTACCTATTTCATGCCAGATCAACAAACTTCAAAAGTCAAAACAAAATAAAGTATATCTAAAATGCAGTTCTACAGGACTTTCCCTTCCCCAAGTCAACCCTCCCCACCTAACCCCCCTTCCCCGCCCTTCCCTAAATATAAAGAAGAAGAAAAAAAAAACGCCAAATAAAAGCCAATAGTTTTCCAACTTCAGGAATTAAAAAAATAAAAAAATTGTGGTTCATGCTACCCTTGTTACACTTATTTTCTAGATTTGTTGATTTTTCACCTTGGCTGGTGTAAATCAAAGGCTCTGAAGTCTTTTCTTTCATCTTTGTAAACTCGTGGGCCTCCTACATAGTAACATATGTAGTAGTATACAAGGTCTAACACTCACCGGCTTCCGTTTCAACGACTCACCCCCAAACACGCTTTTCCTATTTTTTGTGTTTAATTCAAACTCAAACTGAAGTTGCCGACGAATCACAAACACTCATAGCAACACATTCGTATCACTTCAAACAAGTTCAGTTCCAAATTCACTGCAAATTTGTTCCTAAACGCAGTCACAAAAGCTGGTCAGAATTTTGCTTCATAAATAGGAAGTAACGTGTCTTTTTATTTTGTTTTTAGTTACCTAGAAATATCCGGGCGGAAATCTTGTCTCAGAACGCTGTGAAAGCTACCCCGAGCTGCAAGCGTTTCTTTAGGAAAAGGGTTTGGTGGTTGCAGGGCAGTGCAAGGCTGAACTAGCGGAGCTAGCCAGGATTACAACTGAGGTTGATCTGGAAGCTTTAATGGAGCCACAGCAGAAATTGTAGGCGAGAAACTGTGTTCGTTTGCGAAGGATGTCTGCCTAACATTAGACAACTCTGGGCAACATGCGGGCAAGCAGGCCAAAGATGTGTCATCTTGTATTTCCAAGCATGGTCTATTACTTTGCGCTCATTCAGTCACATGACATATGCATTAAAATTTGAATGTTACAGAATGGCAGAAGACTTTACAGCAGAAACGGAGACTGCTGCAGCAGTTGCTGCTGTGGCAGAGGATGTGTCACTTTCAGACATTAAATTGTTCGGGAAGTGGTCGTCGGAAGACGTCCAGGTCGCGGACATCTCCTTGCAGGTTTGCATTTGTTTTCACTATCTTTAGTTTGCATTTTCCCTCGCAACATCTAGAAGCTATGGCAAACATTAAGACCAGCACACAGTGAATAATCATGATGTTCAGTAGTAAAGAACTGGACTGCATTAGGGTGGGAGGGCGGGTAGGGGAAGGGTTGAATGTGGTTGGATGAGTCAGAACATTTGGAACAGGTGGACGCCTTGGGCGGCTTGGGTTAAATCCTGTATCGTTCAGCACCGTGTTAGGTGACACAAACTCTTATGCTATTATTTCCATATAATTTATTCTCTCCGTATATTATATGTGAACTATTGTACGCAGTGGATAAGCATGAGGTGTTGCGCTTCACATGATTACCAGAATTATCTGCAATGACTGTGGTTGTGAGATACAGAGAAATGATAATTCCTCTGAAAAAATAAGGGGTTAGATTCTATGCAGAAAGTATAATTTGAAAGTTTTGGGATGTCACTAAGATTTGTAGGAGGGTTCATTGTTATCTGTGTTCTTGAATTGCTAACAGGCTCAGGGCACCCCCATTTGCAATGCATCTAAGGAGTGGGCTTAATTCCATTTTACAATTCTTAATGATTTTTTTCACACCGTGTTAAACATTTTAAGGAGTTGGGACCAAAAGCGATGGACAAACGCCATGATTGATGCTTTCTTAGTGCAACAAGGGAAGTAACCACTGCATACATCACATCAAACAATGACATTACTTTCTTAAGCAAAGCTCGACGAATTAGGAGCTTTGTGATTGGTTGATAGCTCAGAAGGTAAACCAGTGAACATTTACATCGAGCTAGCTTTTCAGTCGCATGGCGGTGCTAATATACGATTCTTCCAGAAACGATAAACACTTTTTACACAAAACACTCACTGAAGAAAAAAGCCTTTTTGTCTCGCTTAACATCGGGTTAATGATCTTCTCACTTCGTAGATATATTTTTTAGCACCAGTTGTAACATTTCAGACGTACTTCTCACGCCTGATTGGTGATTCTAAGGCGTTATTTTGGGGGTCTACTGTGTGATTATGCCCAATCTGAACGTAATGGGGAGCTCTGAGGCTTGAGCGTATTGATCAAACTACTGACTTTGAATGTGATTGTTCGTCCTGTAGGTAAAAAGGTCAAACCTTTACTTTTTTTTTTTTAAAGTCCCATAGCCTTGTGGCCGTAGGGGAGCGTGATGTTGGAGATCACACTTATCTTGGGCCAGTGTAATGAGGGTGATGCCCATCTCTCTCCCTCGCTGCTTTACCTTACCCACCCTTTAGAGAGTAGGTACTCAGTCACAGTTGAGTCAACATGGGGCGTTGCTATTTGTCGCTTCACGTTTTGCGGTCACCCATTCAAGTGCTAACCGCACTGGATGGTGCTTAACTTGCGACACAGTAGCGAGTGCTCCAACCAATGCCCTATCCGACACCCTCGTCCTGTAGAAATGTTTTAATTTCTAACCCCTGTTAAACACTGTTGATGTACATTGCTGCAAAGTAATAAGATTGCCCGTTTAGCTTCCTGTGTGCATGACATCACTATGTAAGGGAGCATAACTGAATGTTTAGTTTGCTGTATGCAGGATTACATTGCTGTGAAGGAGAAGCATGCCAAGTACCTGCCTCACTCAGCTGGTCGCTATCAGATGAAGCGGTTCAGAAAGGCGCAGTGCCCCATTGTGGAGCGCCTGGCATGTAGCCTTATGATGCATGGCCGCAACAATGGAAAGAAGCTGATGACGGTGCGCATTGTGAAGCACACCTTTGAAATAATCCACCTGCTCACCGGAGAGGTGAGTGGCTTTTGGCACGACTGATGCAGTTATAATGGAGTACCTTCCTTTACCTTTCGCAATAATATTAATAATATAATAATGGATGCTATATACACGCTTTTCCCCAATTCACCTATCAGGCTCAAAGCGCAATACCAGTATCATGAGTTTAGATTGAAACTTACATTTGTAGCTCATAAACTTCAATACACATCTTATTGCAGTGACATCCATACAAATGTGTTTTTTTGTTGTCTCTGGCACATTTTTGCAAAGGAGTCCAAGTAAATTTCTCATTTTAAAAATATAATGCTGAGCTGAAAATCACGTATTCTAGGGGCAGTAATCCATAAAGTACAAATTCAAGTTTAATAATATGCTTAGCAGTAGATAAAATGTCTACAATATAAAAATTGTGATTTCAGTTAATTTATTCTTGAAAGGCAAAAAGTGAGTTTTAAACAAAAAGAAAATGAGATTCAGAGCTGAGAACTGAGCGACAAATCGACTGACCTACAACCTGACTGCTACTGAAGTGTGACCCATAATCTGAAGTACCTATATTAAAAACAC
Organism: Oncomelania hupensis; assembly: GCA_036898135.1. Classification (NCBI taxonomy): domain Eukaryota; kingdom Metazoa; phylum Mollusca; class Gastropoda; order Littorinimorpha; family Pomatiopsidae; genus Oncomelania; species Oncomelania hupensis. The sequence continues at coordinate 37,430,114 of CM072527.1, forward strand.
TCAATAAAATCGATTCAGCTGGTGTTTTTTTTAGATCTTGAGCAAAACCTGTTTAGCAATAAAATGGCTCCAATGACCTTGACCTTTGAGATATAGCAAATATGGTGTCACAGGAGGCACGCCTCTTAACTAGATAATGTTCCTATGAAGTTTGGTCAAAGTCGTTAGTGAAAATCTGTTCACTTGTTTGTGAGATATTGCCTTCAACGGACAGACAGGCGTTCTGATTCCCTCTCAACGTTTCAATGTCTGGAAATACAAAAACTGTAGTAGTAAATAAGCATTACTTACGTTATGTTGAGGAAGAAATGTGAATGGGCTTTTAATTTTATCTTCTGATCGTTAACATTGGCCTTCATAAGCGCGTAAGATACCTAATGGCGTTGCCACAGGTCTTTGGTTCTAACGTAAAAAACAACTGATAGCTGTCCGCTGTTGAGGTTAACAAGCGCAAGCTCATGTATGGATATTGTGTGTATTTTCAGAACCCTCTACAAGTGGTGGTCAATGCCATCATCAACAGTGGTCCTCGTGAAGACTCCACCCGTATCGGTCGTGCTGGTACAGTGCGTCGTCAGGCTGTTGATGTGTCTCCACTGCGTCGTGTCAACCAGGCCATGTGGCTTCTGTGTACTGGCGCTCGTGAGGCTGCTTTCCGCAACATCAAGACCATCGCTGAGTGCCTGGCTGATGAGCTCATCAACGCTGCAAAGGTAACTTCTATCCTACAGTAGCCGTTGTCACATTTTGCCTTCTGACTTTTTGTGAAAAACACGCAAGTTCTGTTGCATGTAGAATATGCTCCTATTTTCTGAAGGTGTGTTTAGCCCTCTTGAACTTTAGCTCAGTTTTTCCAGTGAATAATTGAAATACACGTTTATAATAGAATAAAATTTAGTTAGTTAGAATTTGTTTGTACTGGCCCAAACTCTTCTGTTCTAAACAATATTTAGTGTTACGTTCGATAGGGAGTTTGTTAAACTGTATCTTTACCGTGAAAGCCTGCAAACATTAAGTTTCCAAAGGCCTGCAGGGACAATGACGATACTTAGGCAAATTCTTGCTCGCTTCCCACAACTTTCAATTTCACCGAGTTTTGTACTATTGAATTGCAACCTGGGTGTTTGGTGGTGTGTTTCAGGGATCGTCCAACTCTCACGCCATCAAAAAGAAAGACGAGCTGGAGAGAGTGGCCAAGTCTAACCGATAAACAGTGTCAGCCCAGTGTTTCCATCACACACCCTTGAACTGTATTAATTTCTATCCTGCAGAAAGCTACAAATAAAATAAAATACACTGCAGTGCAGTAGTGTGTGTTTATTGCTGCATTTGTTGTGGCAGATTTTCTCTTCATGTTTCTTTCTAATTCTGACTCGTATGTGTGTGATTTTGAATATATGGAAGTGTCTGAGTTTGATGTCATGAAGTTTTTGGTTTCTTTTCACATTTTGTGTGTCTGTATGTTTGGCATTTTGTTTTGCGTGGCAGACTTTTTTTTCCTTTACAACTTTTCATAGTATCATAAGGTCCTGTAACAATGATAGAAATCACGTAAGACCCCTCCCCCTATCCCCCCTCTACCCCCAAAATGTCTGTTTACGGTAACCAAGGAGGAAAAATAGGGTCTGTAGGTCAGCTTTTTTCTTTTTCTTTTTCTTTACCTTTGTCACCTTCAGTGCGATTATAGGGGGCTTTTTTCAAATTTTATTCCAGACAATCCCTGAAAAAAGTTTAGGGTCAGGCTAAAAATTAGGGTCGGTCGAGATACCGTAAATAGACTTTTTTGTGGGAGGGGGGGGGGGGGGGGGGGGATGGAGAAAGGGAAGGGAGAGGGGGTGGGGTGTGAGATAGAGGCCTAATCATTTTTGGCTGGTTGGCAGCAAAAATGGGATGGAAAGTGACTTTTTGAAATGAAATTCATAGACAAAAAGTGTTGGTAGTTTTTAACAAGGTTTTAGTGGAGTCAAACCTAGGGAAAGTGTTAATTATAATAAAAACGATATTATAATAGTGTGACTATCTGTATAGCTCAGTACCAAGAAGAAATGCTCATTGTGCTTGACATCAATTTTTAAGAAAAAACGGTATATACAAAACCTATTCACTCGGTAAAATATCTTCACACGCATCCAAGGAGTTACAATTCATAAAGGTTTCTAATTAGTAAAATTTGAAATATGGACAATACAAAGTTTATGAAATAAATAAAATATATATATATATATATATATATTTTTTAATTTATTTTTATTTTTTTTTTGTAAACATACTGAAGAAAAAAACACAATTTAAAACAGACATTTGATGTATAATGAAAGGAAAACGACTTGGTAGTTTTGAAGAAGGTTTTAGTGAAGTCAAATCTAAGGTGGCAATGTTGGTAGTTTTGAACAAGGTTTCAGTGAAGTCAGATCTATCTAAGGTGGCAATGTTGGTAGTTTCGAACAAGGTTTTAGTGAAGAAAGTGACTGACGGCGAGTTTAAACAATGGAGACAACAAGCCACCTGTAGTAGATGTCACGCATCATGGACTCCAAGTGTCAACAATGTTCAAGTTTATTACTGTTGTAGACTGTAATTTATTTTATAGTTCTTTCCAGCTCAAGGCTCTGGCCCAGATAGGATCTACCTAAATTCTTGAGATACTTCATTTCTTAATCTATTTTTTTGTACGCTTCATCTTGTTCACTTAACCCCCATTCCCACCCACCATTTAAATATATTGAAGCACCAAAGTTATTTTGACAAAAAGTGCTAATATGTTTACATAAATAAAGTTTTGTCTTCTTGTCTTGTCTTGCCGTGTACGCCCACAATCAATCGTGTTGATCATTATGGCATTTGAGAGTAAGATTTTGTACGCATGTCAAGTACGGATACGGAGCTAATAACATTTAAATCGTGCCGCTACATAAGAAATGTGAGTGAAGGGGGGAAATGCTGGTGAAATAAGGGTAAGGAGACTGGGGGGCATGGCGGGTGGTGTGTAGGAGGGAAGGGGGGGGGGGAACTGGAGGGTTTTACTGGGAGACTCCCGACACCAAGGTGTCAGCAGCCAGAGCCTCCAGTGCCTCACTGTTGAGGGCATTCCAGTCCTTTATGGTTCGTGGCAGAAAAGAGGCGGCTCTATATTGGGTCCTGCACGAGACTTGCAGGGTGGGGAACTCTCCTCGGATCCGCTGATTTCAGAGGAAATCGGCAGCCATTTCAGAGGAAAAAAAAAGAGTTCAGAGGAAAAAAAATTTGTCCGTTTCCGAATTTAGTAGACCTATTATTACAAGTACCCCTCCGTGTCCATCACCAGCAAAATTAATGAAGCAAAGCTCAATTGTCAGCTTTTTTAGGAAGTAAAACAACAGTGAACTTGTGGAAGCTAAAATTAGACAATGTGCTGAAATGAAATCTCTTTAATTTAACTTGCAGAAACTTATTTGAAAATTTGCTAAGAAGATTGTTTCTATTAAAATTGAACTTGTGAAAGACTGAAATGTGCAAGAAGAAACAGACATCCAAAATGTAAAGGTTAGTGGTATTTGCTTTTTTGTGTGTGTGTGTGTTTGTGTGTGTGTGTGTGAATACGAATACGAAATTTTATTGTCATAAAACACAAGTGTACGTGTGTGTGTGCTCCTGTGTTTGTTCAAGCTTTTTCTAATAATTATTATTTTTCTTTCATATTTGGTTGGTTCAGTTCACTATACATTTACTGCACTGTTACTATGCCACTCTTGGTATGGCTTAAAAACGTGCACATTTTCCGGGGGGCTTTGCCACCCTGGACCACCTACAAGGGCCCTGCCCCTTGACCCCGCCAGGGCCTAGGCGGCCCCTGGACCCCGGCCTTTTCAGAGTTTTTCTCAATGAGTTGTTCCCCACCCTGGACTTGCTTGTACTGCTTGTTGTGGCTGCGGCGTTGGCGCGATATCGCCTGTTCCACTTTCCCATTGATGATGGGGCAGTTCGCAGTGCCACTAGTGATCTTGCGCAGCATCTGAAGGCGTGCAGTGCGACGTCGATCCTCCAGGGACGGCCACCCCAGTGACTCCAGCATGTCCCTAACACTCGATGTGTTGTGATAGCGGTTAGTAGCAAACCGGGCGGCGCGTCTCTGAACTGCTTCCAGTCTGTCGTTGCCTTTCTGGGTGTGAGGGTCCCAAACAGATGCTGCGTATTCCAGGATAGGACGCACGAAGGCCATGTAAGCTCGCTCCTTGATGGCCGTAGAGCTCACCTTGAGATTCCTTCTCAAGAAGCCTAGTGTCTTACTGGCCTTGTTGGCGATGCTGCTGACATGTGCGTCCCAGGTTAGGTTGCTGCGGAGGGTCACCCCGAGGTACTTGGCCTCAGAGACTGACTCAAGGGTGTGACCGTGTAGGGTGTAACTAGACTGGAGGGGACGTCTGCTCCTCGTGACTGGCAGAGTTGTGCACTTGTCAGGGTGGAACTGCATGTCCCAGCTCTTCTCCCATTGCTCAAGGCGCTGGAGGTCTTGCTGTAGCTGGGCTTGCTCTTGGTTGCTAGTTACCACTCTGTATACAGCTGTGTCATCTGCGAACAGTCTTGTCAGTGCAGTCAGTCGGTCTGGTAGATCGTTGATGTAGGCCAAGAATAAGCATGGCCCCAGCACCGAGCCTTGGGGGACCCCAGATCGCACACTGACAAAGGAAGAGCAGCTACCGTTGACCACCACAGCCTGGCGCCTGTCGCTAAGGAAGCTGGCGATCCATGTGAGCACCGTGTCGTGGATGCCGTAGCAGCGGAGTTTGTGGACCAACAGACTGTGGTTGACTCGGTCAAATGCCTTCGCAAAGTCCATGATTAGGACGTCCGTCTGCTGTCCACCTTCCATGTTGCACGAAAGCTCCTCGACAAACTCCAGGAGTTGGGTCTCACACGACCGCCCTCTTCGGAAGCCATGTTGGTTGTCGTGAAGGGTGTTGTTGGTGTCGAAGTGGTGCATGGCGGCGCAGACGACTATGTGTTCCATAAGTTTGCAGGCCACACACGTCAGGGATACTGGTCTGTAGTTGGCAGGATTGTATTGTTCGCCCTTCTTGAAAATCGGTGTGACGTGTGCAGTCCTCCAGTCCGATGGTACTTCGCCTGAAGACAGGGAGGACCGGAAAATCGCCGTCAGCGCTGGAGCCAGTTCTGCCGCCAGCTCTCTGAGTAGGCGTGGGCTGATTCCGTCTGGGCCAGTAGCTTTGTTGGGGTTAAGGTTTGTCATCAGCTTCCAAACCCCATGTTCCGTGATAGTGATGTTTGGCATGGCTGGGACGTCTTGGCTGGTCATGCCCGTCCTGAGGGTGAACTGTTCCTCAGTGTATGAAGCGCCATCACCGAAGACGGACTGGAACTGCTCATTCAGAAGGGTGGCTTGGGCCTCTGGGTCTGAAGTGAGCTGGCCATCCTTCTTGAGTGGTGCGACTCCCACATTTGAAGACCTCTGGTTCTTAATATAAGTCCAGAAGCGTTTGTTTTTGCCCGCCTGGTCCCGGTTGTCGTCACCCAAGAAGATACCGTTGAGGTAGTTCCAGTAGCCTCGCCTAAGTGATGTCGCAAAGTTCTAATTATATATATTTTGTACCAGGCGTCCGGAAATAATTTACATTATTATTTTTAGTTTACATTAAATTTAAATGTTACTGCCATCTACTTCCCGCAAGGGGCGAACGTATGTGACTTAGGTACGAGACTATTGAGGTCACCGAGGGTTTTCTCCGGGCACTCCGGTTTCCTCCCTCCCTTCAAAATAATATTGGATGCAGTCAAATTATTCTTTAAAAAAAATACAAAACTATTTAACTTTCAGTTTCCTAATAGCGATCTCCCTGCCTTTACACCACGTGTATGCCTTGTATACTGTTGTCCTTGTTGTGTGTCTGTAATATATTTGTTGCACGTGAGCGTGTATGTTGGTATAGGTCGCCGCGCTTTGAGTTTGAAATCATTCGAAGTAAAGCGCGTGTTAGCATCCGGTATTATTATTATTATTATTATTACTACAGTTTCAAGGGAGGGTACCTACCGGAAGCCCAGTTTGCCGGAAGCCTCGTTTGTATCGGTACTTCCTTTTTACGTTATTCAGCAAGAAGCGTGCACATGTAAGTAATGCCGTGTCTTTTTTATTAGGTGTTTTTTAAATTTCTTTTGTTCTTAAAGATCATTTGTAAATAGATCTTGTACGTGCCGATCATTTTAGACAGTTTCGATTTCATTTTAGGGTGAATCCTTCAGAGTATTTAAGGAAAATGATTAATTTTCAACACCCTCGTGGTTACTCGTTTAACTTTAAGCTTTCCGACATTTTCTTGGTTCTCTAAACGCCGGTCGCCTGGTGTAACTAGCTGTATATGACATCGATGATTCATAACTTGATAGGTCTTCGTTGTCTTTTGCCTTGTTTTATTAATTCATGTAGTTACTCTATCATGTTGATGAAATATTACGAAAGTTTGATTAACGCAATCAATGGAGAATTGAGGCGAAGAACCAAATTGGGTTCTTCTTTTAAGTTCTACTTGTGATGTCCATCTGTCATACTCGACCTATCCAGGATACTATCCTATCCCGTAACTCGAAGGTCGTTGGGGCACCCACAGATGATCGTTTAACAAGCGTACTCCCATCTTTCTCTGTCCTCAGCAACCCTCTTGACATCGCACATTGTCAAGCTAGTCCATTCTCGAATGGTGTCCTCCCACCTCTTTTTCTGTCTCCCTTTCTTCTGCCCCCTTGCACCGTGCCTTGCAGGATGGTCTTTGCAAGTCCTGATGCTCTAGTGTAGGTAGGCCACAATCCATTGGTCCGCTACGCTTAGACTCGACTCGCGTGGTTGCGACCGGGTTTCAAATGCGCTTTTGGGGGTGTGCCTCTTCTCAACCAATGATCTTCCTTGTTTCTGGATGAATACCCATAATATTTACACCACTGATTGGCTGGAAATTTACCCATAAGCCAGTATGTTTTTCTTTCTTCTTTTTGAAAAAGAAATACTATTTTCACTGAAGGAAAACTGTGCTTGTTTGGAGATGAAAATCCGCAACTGAAGGGAGTATTGTCCTAAGAAATAAATTATTGATTCGTTTAAAGCATTGTTTTATCTTTTAGACTGCAAATTTTTATTCGATTTCGTTGGTCCTCTAATTTACAACATTTTATTTTACAGTTTCGTAGTGATCGGCAGGCACGTGAGCCGCCATACTGGAATTGGCGTTCGGTAAAACCGGTCTCAAACCGATACAAATGCTGTGTTAAATATACCAGCATTCGGCCTTTTTTTTGATATCTTTACTTACAGCAATCATTTTTCTATAAATCTGCTGAGTTTGGGCCAATTTTACTGGTGCACGAATTTACTGTTACTTGTTTAGTACTGTTGGGGTCTTAGCAATTTTCGATGCGCCAATGCACGGCAAGAGCGTCATCACGTGACCGGCTTTTGCATACTAGTAGTAGGCCTAATACTACTAAGTAGGCCTAGTCGTATCTAGTCGTATTTTGCTTGTTTCTTTTATTATATATTGTTTTAATCTCAAATGCTTGCCGTTTGCTTTTTATTTTCCATTGGTACCAGTTTTATCAAAATCGGTGCATATTTGCAGGTTTTATGACTATTTGTAAAAAGAGTCGAAAACGGTCACAATTCTGGCTTAAGATTCCCTATTACAAAACAATTAATTTTTTTAATCAGTAAAAAATTCGTATCTTTTTTATTTATTAACGTATATAGTTGATCTTGGTATCATTTTCTTATTGAATTCAAGCTCTTTCCATTGATGTATTACATGAGAGCTTATTTTCATTTTGAAAAATAATTGTGGCCTACCTAGGACTAGTGACATGGCCATACTCGACAATTACTGACATGAAAGTGGGTATTTTGTAGTGCTGCTCTGTGGGTTTCTTCACCGGAGGCATGAAAGGAATGAATATGAAAGTAAATAGATGCCTAACTGGAAATAAACAGGCTGTTGGTGTTAAAAGTGTTTGTAGTTTTAATACTATTTATTGATGATCTAACTAAGTTTCAACTGCAAAAATTGCTTTAAAAAGAATGGTAATCACAATTTTTTCTTTAATTTTTTTAGTGCTGCTGTTTTGTTTGGGGTAGTGAGTTGGGGGCTTCTGGAAGTTGCCAAGTGTGCACATGCTCGTCAGCGCCAAGGCACTTCTACAGTAGATTTTTGGGTGGCGATTATTGAATGAATACTAATTGTTTTTCAAAGGCTCTTATACGTCCCATCTTGGAGTATGCTAAACCCCGTCTGGTGCCCCCATATTTAAGGAGGCATGTTGACTTGATCGAGGGTGTCCAGCGCAGATTCACCAGGAAGATTTGTGGAATGTCTGGACTCTCCTACGAGGAGAGACTGAAGTCACTGAGGTTACCCAGTTTAGAATATAGGAGAGAGCGTGGTGATTTAATCGAAATTTTTAAAATTGTGCACAAATTGTATGATCCTTTAACCACTTGTTCTCTTTTAAATTTTAATGATGTTGGTTTAACATGAGGTCACAAATTTAAACTTACTAAAACTTTTAACAATACTCGCAATTTGAACAAGTATTTTACTAATAGAGTGGTAACCCTTTGGAATAACCTGACTGCCGATGCTGTGGATGCTGGATCACTTAATGTGTTCAGGAATACTGAATAGTCTGGACAAATTATTTAAAGATAGCATCTACTCCACCAATTTGGAGGCTAAGTAAAAGAATCTAAATTGGTAGGCACTGATGCCAGGAGGTGGGTCTTGGGACCCTCATTAAGATCAATTATGAGGGCCAAAGGCTTTTTAGCCTGCATGCCATATTTGCTATACTTTGCTATGCTAAAGTGGCAGGGTTCGTACGCTCCTTGAACCTCCTTGAATCTCCTTGAATTTTCCATGTCTTGTTCAAGGGCCCTTGAATCTCCTTGAAAATAGCCAAATTGCCTCAGCTCCTTGAAAACTCCTTGAAATTTCAACCAGTGTATCTATCCATTGCTTGACCTAGAGATTTTATTGTCAAGTTTTCAAAAAAAAAAAAAAGCCATTGAAAAATAAAAATTAATAAAACAAAAATTATAATATTTGTGTTGTTCGACGATCGTAACTTTTGTCGTCTGCTAATGATAAGGGAAGTAACCTCCACTGCAAATTGTTCATTTCCTTGATGTCGCGCATGCGCAGTTCTCGGTACATTCGTTCTTCCGCTCATACAGAAAGTACGAAAACAGCGAAAAGGACCGCGACACCGCGCATATTTGATTACTGAAGGGATAAAAATGCCTGGAGGCGATTGTGTGTTGAATCTTTTGTGGTTATCGAAATCTGAATATGCAGGGTGGCTGCTTGAAAAGAACAAGCATGCATGTTTCTGCCGCGTCTGCCAGAAAATTATCCACGTGAAAGTGACGTGTTGGACCAGCTGTTCAGCACACACATGAAAGCAACAAAGGACTATCAAGATCGGGCCCTCAGGATCTTTGGGCTGTTGTGAGGCAGCTGTTACTTTTGTCCCATGGACAAGCAAATGTGGAGAGAGGATTCTCAATCAACAAAGAGACCAGCACTGAAAATTTCTTCCAGCAGTCCTTGGTTGCTCGCCGACAAGTGCTGAACGGTATCAGGAAGATTGGTGGAATCGACAAGGTGGACATCACCAAGGAGCTGCTATTATCAGCATCTTCTGTAAGGAGAAAGTATCACGACTACCTTGATCAACAAAAGAAAGACCAGGAACAGGCACAAGCAGCAAAGAAGAGGAAGGCACAGGAAGACTTGCTGATTTAAGAGAAGAAAAAAAGGAAGAATGGAGAAGGATGCTCAGCACCTGACTCAAGAGGCAGACAAGCTTGCTGAACAAGCAGATAGAGGAAGGGTGCGCTGAGACTCTTGACTCAGTCAAATGCGCTGAGGAGCAAATCCAAGGAAATAAAGATTCAGTTGGAGAAGATTTCCCGTCAGATTAAGAGATGGAAAAACTGAAATAACTGAAAACTCATTCATCTGTATAAAGTGTTAGCCGGTGGTGGTACCTCTTTCTGACTTTTTACAGTTCTCTAACTTGTGTCTAAGCCAGGACAACAGGCTTCACAATTATTGTTTAAATGGGTATAGACTCTGTAATCTGCATCTTCATTATAACTGCAACTTCATCGACATGCAATATTTATGTGTGTAGATTTCATAATTAATATCAACATCAGTATCACCATCAGATTTATGACTGCAAACAATTTATGGATATCACTGGGTAAAAGATTTTATCCTTTATTTTGACTACTTGTCAATTCTTACGTACGTTTATAATTTTTCAAAACTCCTTGAATTTTTGGAAAAACTCCTTGAAATCTCCTTGAAAACTCCTTGAATTTTGTACAACAATTTGAGTATGAACCCTGAGTGGTGTGCGAGTTCTTGAACATTAAAACATATGCCTAATAATCTTGTTTGGTTGGTTGAATGAAAAAAAAAAGGAAATGATCTGCCTCTTTGCTATCAGTAGTAGGCCTTGTGCTATAGTCAGTCTTGTGCTTTTACTGTTACACACTGTTTTAACTGTAGTCTATTAGGTTCCAGTGTGTAGGTAGTCTCGATATCTGTGCTTACCTTTAACTTTTATAATCGCATACTCAACATAATGCATTGAAAATTGTAAATGTAGTTTTATAAATAGGCTGTACTGCCATTCAAAACTTACAGAGTTTACCACGAGATGAGCTCACTGAATTATAACCTATTAAATTACTGGGGGACTGTTTCGGTAAACAAAATTCCCAAAACATTACTAAGAAAACGTGATCTGTTGTAAAACCTTTTCCAATCCACCTGCTCAACGCTTCTTGTTGAGACTCAACATTATGTAATTATTTATTTTATTGTTTATATTTTCTGTGTACTTTCTCCCTTTTTTATCAGAATGGGTAGATTGTACACTAAAGTCTTGATTCTTGTTGTCCTGACAAAATGTAGTTAATTATACTTGAACAGTTGAAGTGATATAAAAGTATAATTATTATTTATATTTTGATTCAAATTCTATCATCTATTCTCTCTCAGATACGCACATGCATGAAATGTGCAGACAGTATGCACACAGTAATCACTATGACCATCAAGTCAGTTTTGAATACACACAAACTCCCTTCAGTTCTATACTTTTTAATTTTATGCTCTGAATTTTTTTTAAAAAGGGGGGGGGAGGAGGGTTGGGGAGTGTGAAGCACCCGGGACTTAATTTTGTTATATATTTAATTTAGTATATTTTTGGATTAAAAACTTTTGTGTAATCATCTGGGTACACATTTTTGATAGGAGGTTTTAAGGCTAAATTTTGTCGTTTCATTATTATTATTTTTTTAAATCTATATTTTCTGCTATTAACAAAACTGTCAAAATAAATAAAATGTTTTTAAAATGCAGTTCTACAGGACTGTACCCTCCCCACTCCACCATCATCCCCACTCCATTTCCTTCCCCCAAAACACACAAATGAATAAAAACAATTGTTTCCCCACAGCTTCTGCTTCGTGAACTTTAAAAAAATAATAATAAAAGGGAGGTTGTACTTGCTACTGGATGGTTACACATACAGTTTCCAGAGGTTTTGTTGATTTTCACTTATGATGGTGTACCTCTTCTAATACATGCAGCCTTTGTTAAATTTACTCATAACTTGGTTGTTCTTCAATATTTTGGATGAATTACTCTACTGTTTCTACTCTTCCAAGATTACTTTATGCTCATTCAGTCATGTGGCATATGCATTGAATTTTACAGAATGTCAGAAGACTTTGCGGCAGAAACGGAGACTGCTGCAGCAGTTACTGCTGTGGCAGAGGATGTGTCACTTTCCGACATTAAATTGTTCGGGAAGTGGTCGTCGGAAGATGTCCAGGTTGCAGATATCTCCTTGCAGGTTTGCATTTGTTTTTTTTTTTAATTTTCTTTAGTTTGCCTTTTCCTTCTCGGCATCTGAAAGATGTGGCAGTCATTAAGACCAGCACCCCGTGAATAATCCTGATGTTCAGGAGTACAACGTCTGACTGCATTAACCATGGACATGTGGTTGTCCACCTAAAAAAAAGGAGCAGTGGGTGGAGGGGGTGGGGAATGTGGTTGGAACATGTCTGTCTTTAAGGAAGAGGGTTAGCTCTAGGGTAAGTTAGGTGACCCAAACTCTACCTATTCTCTCCTTATATTTTCTGTGAACGCGGTGGATAAATATGGGATGTTGAGCTTCATGATTACTGGCATCATCTACAATGACTGTGGTTGTGAGATACAGATCAGTGAGAATTTTTGGGAGGTCATTTAGATTTGTAGGAGGTGCTAGAAGTTTATTATTACATCATACATGTGTTCTTGAATTGCCAGGCATGCTACTTTTCCGGGAATTCCGGGAGATCGATTTTTGGGCCCCGGTGGCGTTCCGGATGATTGAAAATTTTCCGGGAGTATTTTAAAAAAGTCTGTGTCGAAAAGAAAGAATTACAAGCGTTCTTATCACGGTAGGCCAGACGATATCAGCGGGATTCGTCTGCTAGACCGCCATGACAGTCAATTTTAACGATCATATCAAAGCGGCGTTGTGATTGGCTAGCTAAATTTATCTCACCAATCAGATTGCTTCTCTCTTACGTGATTCGCTCTGTTTTAGCGTAGGCGGCCAGTTGTTTCCGTTTGATTTTTGACCGTCTTCTCCACGTTTTGTGCACGATTCTCTGTTTTTTTAAGTTCGATAATGTATGGAAACGTTTTTGTAATGATAAATACTACTAATAGTAGCATAGCAGGGTCATTCTCTGTGGAATGGTACTCAGCATACCAACCTAGTTTGAAAGTCTATAGAATTTTATGTGTTGGTCTTTATGTATTGTTTGTTATTGTTTTCTTGAATCCATAAATTAAATAAATATTTTTTAAAACAAATTTGGTGTTGGTTATTGTGATTATTTTGTAATTAAGTGTTTTACCAGCAAATTAGCTAAAATTACAGCCTCCATTTTGTGACATGGATGACAACTCGAAAAAAAGTTCAGTGCCAATTACAATCAAAAAAGTTTTAAAGAAAAGAATCACCGTTTTTGAACAGAAAGTAATGTAGGCTGTCCATCCATAAGAAGAAAATTTTGAATTTGCAACAATTTCGCGAAAGATTGCGCAATAAAAAAAGCTGAACGTTCGCTACGCTTCGTTACTACTAACGCTTCGGAAATTTAAATCTCAACTCTGACTAAACAAACGATAGCTGTATTATACAAATAGGCCTACTTGTTTTCACATACTTTGTATTCATACGCAACACTGTTTCAACGAATGCAGACTTTGTTAAAAAGATTTATTAATAAAAATATGTTTCATAAAATTTTCGTTACTAACTTGAGATGTAGCGAACGAACATCCGTAAAGAAGTTTATTGACGAAATCCGAAGCTGACAGCATTTTGTTTTGGGCTTATTTTATGCATTATGATCGCGGAAGAATAAATATGTAAGTTGTTCGCCGCCATGTTGTGACGTATTGCGAAAACCCTCAAAATATAGTATCGTTTCCACGTGGGGTACTTGTGTAGCGAACGTTCAAAGTTGACGCACTAAAGTGATCAACGTAGGAAATTGTTGCTTTTTTCGTTTATTTCAACACAAAATAGGTCTGTAATGGTTTTATGATAACTTTTATGACGGAGACTTTACAAAACATGCGTAGAGCGATTAATTCCGGCCGGCAAGTGGTGATATTAGGCTATTTTCATTGCTCTCTATTTTTAAACAGTATCGATCAAATCTCAAAATGAAAAAGTTTTTTTTTTCAACTCTCCATTACACAAGAAAAATAACATCTAATATTTCTGAAAATTTAATTAAACGTAGAACATTTTGAACTAAACATTTCACAACTATTTAAGTTCTTTGTTTATTTATTAGAACAAGTTGGGTTTTTTTTGTTACGTTCGCTACAAGTAACAAAACTTGTCACTTCCTGATGCAAACGTGCACCAGTTTCCCTATTTTCCATTTATTTCAGCTAAACTATACCTGCTTATGATTAAATGTCCATACTGGTCTATTTATTTTAACAAAAAAATCTTTAATAATTACACATTGTAAGTTTATTTCACACAAAATTGTATACTCTGAGAATATTATATTGATCGATCGAACGTTTGCAAACAAGTAGCGATGCAACAGAGACATTTAAAAAACAAAAATATGTATATTTTTAAAACAAGGGTCTTTTAGGAGGTTCTACTGTGCTAGTTTTGAGTGCATTTGTGCTAACATAATCTTAATAAACACACACACACCAAAAAAATTGCAAGATAGAAATTATTGCTTTGTTTTTGCAAAAAATAATTTTTTGGTTACTATGTAGCAACCGTTACACATTCTTGGCCTCAAGGAATATCAGTAACCCATATTAACCTATGCCAAATTCATTTTGGCCCAGTGCACTTCATTTTATGCTGAATATTTTCAACAGTGAATGACATTTTTAAAAAAATGTTGTGTCTGAGTACACTAAACTGTTTTAAAATTTATACGTACAACGTTGGATGCTCGTAATCTAAACGCTTATAAATGTGTCTGATGTTACTTTTTTAGACACATTTTCAGTTTGTTATTTATTGCAATCACAACATTAATGCAATCTATCAATATAACAATATTATTATAGTAATTAATTCACTTTTTGCACACACTTTGGTTACTCCGTAGCAACCGTTCACACCTTGGGTGAGGGTAGTTTGCATCCCCATAGCTAAGAGGTTTTTTCTTCAAATTAAAAAAAAATTACAGGAAATTGAAGAGTAAGTTCTATCATATATTTTGTGCATAGATCACATCCTAGAATTTAAAAAAATTTTTTGGCTGTCATGTCACACTTTATGTACCATTCTACAGAGAATGACCCAGCATCAAAATGTTTCGAACCGAAATTGTGATAAGGAGACTGGGACAAAGGTCTCAAAAACTAAACATGACGGACTATAATAAAATAATGTTAACAGACATGTAGGCCTACCAGTGTCATTTCTTGTATATAGCTTAAACTAAAATGTGTTGTGTTGGTTTTTATCGTCTTTGTTGATTGATTTTTCGTCTCTCAAAAAGTGCTCAGAATGTGCCAGATTGCACAGATTTTAACCTTTTTTTTAAAATTTTCCGGAGGGGGGCATGCCCCCGGACCCTCCTAGAGGGCTCGCCTGCTTTTCAAGCTCGCTCTCGGGGCTCTGCTAATGCTTGCAAAATTTTCCGGGAAAACTAAATTTACAGAGTAGCATGCCTGATCGCTTACAGGTTTTAGAATATTGACTGAACTACTGATTTTTTTCTACTGACTTACTGTAAGTATTTGAGACTGTTCGTCCTAAGGGGACGTTTTAATTTCTAGCTTTTAACACCTTTGTTAAACGACATTGGTGTATACTGTAGTGCTGCAAAGTAACAGGATAATTGATTGAATGTTTAGCGTGCAGTGTGCATGACGTCGCTATGGAAGGGAGCATGACTGCATGTTTATTTTGTCATGTACAGGATTACATTGCTGTGAAGGAGAAGCATGCCAAGTACCTGCCTCACTCAGCTGGTCGCTATCAGATGAAGCGGTTCAGAAAGGCGCAGTGCCCCATTGTGGAGCGCCTGGCATGTAGCCTTATGATGCATGGCCGCAACAATGGAAAGAAGCTGATGACGGTGCGCATTGTGAAGCACACCTTTGAAATAATCCACCTGCTGACAGGAGAGGTGAGTGTTTTTTTTTGGTTTTTTTTGCACGACTGATACCTGCCATTATACTTCACATTCTTATGGCAGAAGCCAGTTGATGGAGCGTATAGAACTTTTGGTTGTGTTTTGTCCGTGTGTACAGGCATGTAAAATTGATTTCCCCACCATGTAATATGTACACCAATCATGAACCAAGAGTACTAATGAAAGAATACCATTGATTCTTTAAACTCATAGACAGGGGAGTTGTGAAATAAGATGATGAGGGATCTAGGGAACCAGTTGTGTTGTTTTTTTAAACTTGTTATTTTACAATTAGAGTTGAGTACCTACCTTTACCTTTCACAAAACCAGGATTTTGCGTTTATATTAAAACTTACATTTTTAGCTCATAACCGCCAAAAATCATCTTATTGCAATGGGGTCCAGATAACTTGAGATTTCTAATGTAAAGTATAGTCCTGAGCTGAAAATCATTTATTCTAGGGGGAGTAATCCATATATATTTAAAAACAAGATGGCCCGTTATTCAAATGTATTTTTATACACACCAATAGCCTAAAACTTAACATTTTAAAGTGTTAATTTTCTTGGTGCTGTTGTGACCGGCTTTAACCTAGCAATGTAAAAGGAAGACTTAGAAAAATAGGCCATTAAGTAGGTAGTCAAAAGCCATTTTTAAAAAATGATTTCCTCATCACAAAACTGACATAGATTTAAAGAGCTTTTCATTCTGAACACAGTGGTATATTTTTTTTCCCCATAGGACAAATAGGTAAAAAGTTATTAATGTTTGAAAATGCCGAATGTTGGTGTTTTTTTGGCAACGTTTTGGAATTGAAGAAATTGACAACTTTGGAGTCTCAAAGTGAAGCCAATATTGATACCAGGAAGCTGATTTTTGACAGGTAACCCCTTCATATGTTATACTCCAAGCCCAATTTTCTTCAGGCCTATCCCATGTAATGTTCAGCCGTTTTGGTGCTTCAAAGTTGGGAAATCATCAAATTCGCAGTGCGCGCCGGCAAATTATAGGCCTACTGGTGTGCTACTACGCTCAGCACGCGTGTCGCTGATTAGGCCTACGAGTACGCCATGACCGCAAGAATTCCCGAACACCGTTTGGGTACACTTTTCTACGGCAAAGCGCTCCGCGATACAGTAATGCACAAATTAATAAATACCCTAGTTTTATAAAGGAAAGTCTGCTCTTTATTTCTTGCTAAGTTTTAAACTTCTAGTTAAAATCAAACTTACATCAAAACCGCTTTATCCACTTTGTTCGGCTCGTAACAAAATGTTTACACACGAGAGCCTTCCATACTTATATGCAGGAGTGAGATTTAGCGGTCGCCCGGTCGCCCGAGGCGACTTAAAACTGGCTCGGGCTACCTCACTTTATAATTGAGCCAGCCCGCCTGGCGACCTAAAAAAAAAAAAAAAAAAAAACTACTTGCAGACTTTTAGAAGCTCGGTCCGAAGCGAGAGCGTTTTTAGGTCACTGTTCGTCTGCTACGAGTATGAAGCATACGCGAGCGTTATTTCCCTTTGCCTACTTCCCTTTCGCGCCAAGCACGCTGTCTGCTTTGTTTTTGAAAAAGACAAACTCGCAACAAATTACGTGTATTGTCAAAATTTGTGTTTTATATGTGAACGATTGTCGGGCTGCCTAAAAACCATGCGGGCTACCTCACTTTACTTACTAGCTAGCCCGGCGGGCTAGTTAGTCTCCTGGGTTAAATCTCACCCCTGATATGTAAATGAAGCTAAGTATCCGAACTTCTCATTGGTTCTTATTTTTAGGCCATCCAATGAAGTATCGCAAAGCGCTTAGACTTTGAAACGAGCCACCTCTCAGCAAACGACAGTGACAATTTTTTCGCAGCGGCATTCAGCGTTCGGATAGGGGCGTATTCAAAAGCTGTTTTCTCGGAATCTTTCGCATAAACATGCATTAAAAACAACACAGATGTAAAGATAAAGCTTTCAATTTTTATTTGAATACAGCCACTGTTCGTTTTGATGCAGTTTTACATTAATAATAAGTGTTGAAAGTGAAGTGAAAACTGAGTCAAAACTGCTGAGCGGACAAGAGCCAATGAAGGGCTTGGAGTACCTACATTAAGTGTTAATTTTCTTGGTGCTGTTGTGACCGTCTTTAGCCTCTAACAATGTAAAAGGAAGACTTAGAAAACTAGGCCACTATCTGAACTATCTGCAAGGAAAAATGTATAGAAGTCCGCTGAGCCAATTTTTAGATACAAACCAAATTGCTTTTTAGAAAATGGTGAAATGCAATGACCTTCAGCTTTGAGAAAGTACAAATACAAATGATATAACATGCTTAGCAGTTGATCAAATATCCACAAAGTAAATATTATGAATTTAGGGTTCAGTTATTCTTGATGTAAGGTAAAAGTGAGTTTTAAACGAAAGAGAAATTTGGATCGACAGACCGACAATCGGACTGCAACTGATGTATGACCCAAGATCTAAAGTACCTGTTTTCCAAACTCGACAAAATCGCTTTGGCTGTTTGAAATATTGAGCAAAACGTGTTGCCAAGAAAGAAAAAAAAAAGATCACCGTTACCTTGACCTTTTGCAGTAAATCAAACTTTGATGGTACGGGAGGCATGCCATTCACCTAGGTAATGTTCCTATACAGTTAGGTCAAAATATGTTTAGTGGTTCTTGAGATATTGCATCCAACAGTCTGACATATGTTCTAATTCCCTCCCACTATTTCAATGTATTTCCATAAAAGTCTGGAAATACAAGAAGTGTAGTAAATAATATTACACACATTATCTTCAGGAAAAAACGTGAACAATTTTTTTTTTAATTTCATCTTTCGATCATTAACATTGGCCTTCATATGAGAGTAATGTACCTAACAGCATAGCTACTGTGTAGCCACAAGTCTTTGTTTCAAATGCTAAAAAAAAAAAATCTGATAGTTGTTTGCTGGTAAAGTTTTCAAACGTGTGTTTTCAGAATCCTCTACAAGTGGTGGTCAATGCCATCATCAACAGTGGTCCTCGTGAAGACTCCACCCGTATCGGTCGTGCTGGTACAGTGCGTCGTCAGGCTGTTGATGTGTCTCCACTGCGTCGTGTCAACCAGGCCATGTGGCTGCTGTGTACTGGCGCTCGTGAGGCTGCTTTCCGCAACATCAAGACCATCGCTGAGTGCCTGGCTGATGAGCTCATCAACGCTGCAAAGGTAACTTCTATCCTACAGTAGCCGTTGTCACATTTTACCTTCTGACTTTTTGTGAAAAACACGCAAGTTCTGTTGCATGTAGAATATGCTCCTATTTTCTGAAGGTCTTTTAAGTCCTTTCGAATTTTTCATTCAGCGTTTCCAGAGAATAATCAGGCTTGACATTTTCTTGGTAATTAACGGAAAATGATTAATTTTGAAGCCACGGTGGGGGGATGCAGGTTAGGTTTTAATTTACATTAGCTTGAGCAGACGATTTTTATTCCCAAAGCATATCATTAATTGCTCAGAGGTTTTAATAATATCAAGCCATTTGAGGACGGTGCTCTTAGTATTCGATACGCTACCGGCGTGGCTTCACCGTTTTTAAACGAACCCTTTGAGAATTCCTGTTCCTGTATACATATGCCTTCTTGTCATCATGAACATGCCATTTTGGAAATTGAAACCGAGTGACAAAGCTCTTGTGAGAGATGTAGACAAGAAAGGATGTGTCAAAAATTGTTGGAGTTGGAAGTGGCCGTGGGTGGAGGTGTCTGTGACACTTTCTTTTTCAAGACAAGCTTGCACCAAAAGTCTTTCCTTTCTATTACATGTACTTTCATGAGCAAGTTTTGAATAGCGTTGAGAGACAGCAGTTCAAAGCATCTACATTTTCAGCATTTTGTTCTTAATAATTTTATTAAATTTCTTTATAATTATATGAACTACTAAATAATGCCTTCTGCTTATGTTCAAATGTACACCCAACCAACCATCAGCACAGCTTCATTGTTTGACTCTGATTATAAGTGATTGGTGACAAAACAGTGTGCTTCTTTTCACACTCGGATGTCAGGAGAGTAATACTTTTTTCATCAGAAATATGAAAAACGTTCAGCTTCAAGGGGCTTTGCCCACAAGGGGTTTCACCGCCTGACACGACTGGGGTTCCTACGCCGGCCCCCATACCCCACTAAATTTTCAGTTAATTTCAGTATTCTTTGTTCTCATACCTATTAATAGAAATACATGTAGATACAATGTATTTTGTTAGTTAGGATTTGCCAACCTCTTCTATTAACATCATTCAGTGTTAATTTTGATTGGGGAGTTTGTTAAAGTAGATCTTTGATGGGGGAGTTTGTTAAAGTAGATCTTTACAGTGATAGACTGCAATCATTGCGTTGCACAAGTCCTGCACAGTGACTTCAGGCAAATTCTTGGTCGCTTTCCACAATTTTTAATTTTACTCTGTCACTTTTGTACTACTGAATTGTGGTTGTGTTTCAGGGATCGTCCAACTCTCACGCTATCAAAAAGAAAGACGAGCTGGAGAGAGTGGCCAAGTCTAACCGATAAACGGTGTCAACCCAGTGTTTCCATCACACTCACTCGAACTGTGTATTAATTTCTATCCAGCAGAAAGCTACATTTAGAAATGAAATAAAAATACACTGCAGTGCAGTATTGTGTGATCTTTTTTTTACCCTGTGTGGTGTGTGATTTTGAATGTATGGAAGTTTCTGGGTTTGAAGTCATGGTGTATGTTTGCTGTTGCGTTTTGTTTTGTGTAGCAGACTTGCTTTACAGCTTTTTGAATGAAGGAATTAACTTTGAAGTTTAACATCCACACCCACCATTGGCCAAATGGTCCCAGGGAAGAGGGAATATGGATCTTAGTTGACACTGAACCACCAGAGCAATCATACTGATATAATGGGCAGTGAAAAATTGCCACGTTTGTCGTGCCCACCACGGGATTGGAACCTGGGTCATCAGTGTGCCAGTTGAACACTCTACCACTGAGCTACGGCCGTGGGCCAACAACTTTTTATAGCATCATTAGTTACAGTAAGAATCTGTCATGTTTCATCTGTCGATGGGTAAGAATATACAAGGCATAATGCATCCACTCGTCCATTGGTAACGACACCCCTACAAACAAGCGGATGAGGATACAGGCCTGCTGTACGATCGCATTCATTCTGGTTTCATCAGTCCTAAAAGGTAGACGACCTTTTATCCCGCAGCAATTGGGCTACACACGCCTCCCACAGTAAAAATGCATATTAAAAAACGGTCCCATAAATAAACCATTTTAAAATAAATTTTTATCATATCCTATCCTACCCCGTAACTCGGGAGGTCACAGATGATCGTTTAACCAGCATACTCCATCTTTCCCTGACCTCGGCAACCCTGATTGTTTCGCTAGGTGTCAAACCAGTCCATTCTTGAATGTTGTCCTCCCACCTCTTCTTTCGGTCTCCCTCTTCTTCTACCTCCTTGCACTGTGCCTTGCAGGATGGTCTTAGCAAGACCTGATGATCTGGTGAGTTTCAGTTTTTTCACCACCCCCATTGGGGTGCTGGGGGTTTCAGTATACATAGTATCCCCACTTTCTGGAAATGTAGTGCTTTAAATTCCCACTGTCGCTGTCTTTCTCATTTGCTTTTTCTCATTCCTGCTCTGTTCTATCAATCTGCTATACTATCTTCTTCGCTAGACCAATCACCTACCTTTTTTCTTGAAAACTCTTGGCCAAGACTCCTTATTTGTGTATGAGGTCTGTTGGATCAGCTTGGGAATATTGGACGCTTTCTGCCAGGTGGTCACTAGGGCTTTCTATAATATGATTATTTAGCAATGTAAGCATTTTATATATGTGTTTTATTGATATTTTATAATGATGTTTGTATTCTATTTTGTTTTTGTAAACGGGGGTTCGATAAATTAGAGTACAGCCTCAGCGTCCCCTGCGTGGGATGTCTTTATTGTACAGTTACTGGCTGGTGGAGAGCTTTCAGTTTTACCACTAGGGTTGTTTCGGCAGATCTTTTATGCAGATCAAGGATTGTCCGGTCCTGATTTGGCTCAGAAGAGTCCGCTGGACCTAAAGCAATAATCATGTAATGTAATGTTTTTTCACCACGGTGAGCAGGTCATCATTTTGTCTAATGGCTAGTGTGATGGTCTTTCTGACTTTGTCGTTGGTGATGTGTTGGGTACAGGAAATGCCCAGAAGTCTTCTGTAGCACCTCATCTCCATGCTTTGTATTCTTCGTTGTAGATCTGCCGTGAGGGTCCATGTCTCGCAAGCATATAGGAAGATGGAGATGACAAGGGAGCGCAGCAGTCTTACCTTGGAATGTAGACTGATGGTCCTGTCTTTCCAAATTGGCTTCGACCTTGCCAGGGCAGCAGTTGTTTATGCGATCCTGGAGAGGACTTCCTGTCGGGACCCATTGTCTGATACAATGGCTCCTAAATATTTGAAGCTATGCAATGTGTTGAGGGATTGGCCTTGGACTTTGATGTCAGTGTTGATGCCATTGGTGTTGTTGGTCATCATTTTGGTCTTCTCTGCACTTATTTCCATTCCATAGGCTCTGGAGGTGGTGTCAAGCCTTTGTACAAGCTGTTCCTCTCCAGCCAATAGATCAATGTCATCCGCAAAACGAAGGTTGGAGATTGCTCTTACCCCTATGCTGACTGTGACTTCGTGATCTGCAAGGGCAGATGCGCTCTAGGAAGATGTTGAAGAGTTTTCGACAGAGTAGGCGTCCCTGACGCACACCGATTGTTGTTCTGAACCAGTTTCCGATGGCGCTTTTGTGGAGGACTGCACTGGTAACCTTGTCATACAGGCTTTTGATGACTTCAATAATTTTAGGGCTGATGTTGTACACTCTCATGGTTGCCCACAGAGCTGCATGTCAGACTCGGTCAAACGCCTTTTTGAAGTCTACGAATACATGATATAGATGTAGATGCTGTAGGTATTTCTCGCAGATTATTCTGAGGTTGAAAATCTGTTCAGTGGTACTTCGCCCTGCCCTGAATCCTGCTTGTTCTTCAGCTATGATTTGTTCAGCTTGGGGTTTCAACCTGTTGAGTATTATTTTCAGGAGGACCTTGCTGGGATGACTGATGGTGCAGTAATTTTCACATTCCTGAAGGTTACCTTTTTTGGTACGAGTGATGACAAGTGACTAAATAAAAATATAAATAAAAATAAAGAATGCATTCTGTGGATAATAGAGGATATGCAAAATTGGAGGTTGTGAATCTAGAAAGTGTGTGGAAATGGGGTCTTGACTGCAGAAATGGATATTATATTACGCTTCCTTTGGTTGTACGTGACAATAGTAGACATTTGGGAGTTTCGTGAACTGTTGATTTTTATACCCTTAAGTGGGGGAAGATGGGCTTTTTAAAATCTGGAAATTCCGGATATTGCGTACGACCTTTTGGTAGTGCTTATGATATTTCGTTGTGTTTTCTTTAGTACCATCTTAATATTAGCACAGACCATGGTTTTAAGTCTTTGATTGCATTGATATGCTACGTAATTTTTAGCTAACCCAAGGGAAATAACTGCCAAATTACTTAGCCCTAGAATTTTGTCCCTTAGAAAACAAGATGGCGACTTCCATTGGCAGTTACGAGCTGATCTATGATGTTGTTTCCAACGGGAAAATCCCCGTTCGGATGTATCAATCAAAGGACACTCACATGTCTGTTGCAATTGCTCAAATTGAAGGACCATTGGTGAACGGTTACTTCTGCTTGGGTATGTTCATTTGTTTTAGCAAATACGGCAATCATTTTACATAAGAACCCCATGCATGCATGCACTGATTATCTGATGACTGATGCGGGCACACAAAAAAGTTATCTTTCTTTAATGTCTATCTGTCATACTGGGCAATTACTGACATATAATGACAACAGAATACTGCACAAATAAAAACAGTGGGCCATGTAAAGGCAAGTCATTAAAAAATAAATTACAGTTAAAAGAAACGGTGCAGTGCACAGAGCATTATAGCTGGTCACCCGGGCAGCGTTTTCTCAAATTTCAAGTTCAATAGCCAATATACCTAAGTGCAAAACCCCATTATGTCTACATAATCTTCACAACGATGAAGGTGGTAGTCAACAAGAAGAAGAAGAAGCATTGCAAAGTTTGAGTCACCACCGGTCGTTGTTGGATAGATTCACGTCCCCGGACTCATTGAGCGTATTTATATAAGGGACAGTCAGTTCAGTTTGTAGATTACCGTCCCCGGACACATAAGCATATAGAGGACTTGCAGTCAGTGGCCCTCATTACCCCTTAAGTACTAGTCTAGTTTAAAAAAAAAAAAATTGACGTCAATTTTAAATCTGGTAGAACGCAGCAGCTTAATTTTTTTACTTCTTCTTTTTAAAATTTGTTTTAATTACTAAATTAGTTTTGATTTTTGTTACATTTAAACTCTAACTTTACAGAGGTAGAGGAAGAAATAAAGTTTTGAAAGAAGATTGATTGAACCTAAAATTATAATCTGTCTTTCCCTAATAAGATTACCCCTTGACTGCTTTATGTCGACTTATTTTGTCATATATTGGTAATTTAGTGTGATAAAATATGTCAATGACATTATCTAGTCATCATAAGTGGGACCTTTTTTCCTCGGTATACCCGTATAGTCAACAGTTAGCAACACAAATACGCACCATTTGGAAAAATCAGAACTGATTAGCTGTTTAACTTAAGTATCATAAGTTGGGTATGACTTCCTTTTTAATTGTCCAGTGGCTGCCCCCACCCCCAACCTCATCCAACAAACACGCCAACAAAGCTGATCTATGTGCAAAACAGGGAATTGACAAAAGAGACTCAATAGCCAGCACCCCATACATAAACAATATAGCAACGGCAATGCAATTGCATCCCTCTCTCTTTCAGTCTTTGAGTCTTTCTCACTATCTCTCATTAATTTAAAGTAATTTATACTGTGGGTCCGGGCACTGAATAGAATAGACCCAACATTTCCCGGTGTGTTGTAAGAGGCGACTAACATGGTGATGTCAGCACGAGGGCGAAAATCTTCTCACAGAAATCACCGGCTAGGGCGGAAGAACCTCATGTTACTATAGGTTCAACAACCATGTGCTAGGGGCCAAGGTGAGCCATGCTGTACTCATGGATTTCGGCTTTGGTCATCAGCCTGGAGAGGTTTGGGCCCCGCCAGGTCTTTCTTGTCCAAGACACACCATATGATGAAAAAAAAACACTTACTCCATACCGGGTCAGTCATTGCCCAGGTCCCCAAGAACAGCGCCTTCCGTTGGACACATAATAATAATAAGTGGATTTACTGATCATGGAATCTTTTGGAATGTCAACACCCTAACTGCGAAATCATGGTGAGATAGAAATGAGTATGGAGGATGTGGTGAGGTACTGTCGATGGAAAGGTGAGCGAACTATGGTGGTGGGGTGTTTTGGCAGGAGAGGTGGGTGTGGTTGGTTATTGGGTTTTTGGAAGATTCAAAGATTTCATACACATCACGTTTGGAAATTGTTGATAGAGTTTCAATAAAAAGATCGAAAGGAATTAAGGAATAAGTGAGCATGAAGGATGAGGTGAGGATAGTGAAAAATGTGAAAAGAAACAAGAAAAAAATGATAGAGTGAACTTTAACAAAGATAAACATGTGAACCCCACTTTAACAACAAGACAAATGATAGGGGTCTGAGACTCTTTGAATTTACTAGATAAACAATCTGATACTGGCAAACACGCTTGGTCCTCACAAAAAATCCAGATGATGGACCTGGCACAGTCCCAGCATAGAGCATCACAACCAGATTGACTACATCATGGTCAAGAAACGCTTCAGATCAAGCGTCGACATTGGCAGGGCATGCACCTTTCCGGGAGAAGACATCAAAAGTGGCCATGATCTCGTGATGTCTTTCCAGCTACATTTGAAGAGAGTAAACAAAGCAAAATGCACCAGACTGAAGTTCGACCTGGACAAACTGCAAGACTCGGAGGTGGCAGAAATATTTCAAGCCACAATTACAGGGAAATTTGCATCACTGCTCATTTTGCCAGCTGGTGAAGTAGATGTCAACACCGTAACCACCACCTTCAACTCAACTGTGACAGACACTGAGATCCTTGTCACTGCCCAAAGAAGAAACCGTGGATCACACCTGAACTTTTGGACCTATGTGACAAACTAAGAGAGATGAAAAAGAATACCTCACAGGGAACTGATGCCTACTGAAAAATCAACAAAGACATCCGAAAAGGCATGCGCACAGCAAAAGAGAATTGGATAAAAGATCAGTGCCAAGAAATAGAGAACAGTCTGAACAAGAACAACAGCAAAAAGGCCTACCAGACTGTGAATTATTTCTAGTCGAGCACATTTCAGTCATAATAATCCACAGAAAAATATAGCAAAGTCTGTTATAACAATTGCTGGTAACCTTTATTTGTAAGACAAAAAGTTAGTTTTTAGAAACAAAGCGTCTGATTGCAGGTTTCATTCACAGGAGAGCAAATAGGAGACGTTCTTCTTTTAGGTATAGAAAGGTATGGCCGATAGAATGTCTTCTGATGGTTAAGATATAACTTGAGGGTTAAAAGCTGTTGTGTTAGCCTAAAGGCCAAACTATTACTGTGATACTGTATGTTACTTGTTTTTCGTTTCGCACTTGACTTTGCATGTCAGAATATGAGTGCATGTTTTGTGTCTTACTTTCTCACTACTCTTCTTAACTAATGAACACAACACCTTTTAATAAAATTTAAAACAATAATTATTCAAAACAATTCCCTCCCCTACCCACCCACCCCCCTCCAAAAAAAAAAAAATAATAATAATAAAATTAAATAAATAAATAAAATAAAAAAAATAATAATAATAGTAACTTTCCTCCCCCAGTCTTATAATACAAAACGAAACCCAAAAAAACTAAACAATCACAAAAATGGAAGGAAAATCAAATTTTTGCTCAATCAGCAAATGTGTCCTTTCAGTATTTTCAGAACAACAAAAATTGCGTCCCATTGACTAAAGCGCCAAGAGAAGTAGACATAGTTTTCCAGTTGCCCAAGTGGGTGCTTCCTTCACCTCCTGAGACCCCAACACCATCCAGCGCCGTCCAAGTCAAGGGACAAGCACTGATCAATCCGACTGTGCCACCACCCTGAAGTTTGCCATCCCTTGAAAAGCTCGAATGAAGAAGCGGAGAACAAAGGAGACGAAGAACCAGGAAATAATGACGACGACAACAATGATGAGAATAATGCTCAGCAGCAGCCCAACCGGATCGTGATGAATTTTCCTGAACATAAACACCCCCTGCTCAAAGCTGGCATGAAAAGGATGAGACTACCCAACCTGAGTCCCCAAATCCACTGGATTGACTCAGAACTATAAGACAAGTTCTAAATTGTCCCCACCCGTGTCCAAGGGCCTATCTGATCCGCTAAAGTTGAAATGCAAACGGATCGAACTAAAGTTTTTTTCCCTTTCGTAGCAGCAAGACTTTGTTTGTTCACTGTTATCCAATCCAAACTGTGGCCCATGATAGTCATGCCTCTCGCAAATAACTACTCTGGCTACCCACTCGTATCCATCTATACCATCATCCTGTTACCCCCCTCATCCCCTCTCCCCATTACTCCATAGACTGGTACAACTGCCTCTGCCTGAGTAGGCCTATCATACATGACTGAAGCTCACAACCTCTTATCCACTTCTTTCCATACGACACTGTGAAATGAATAACTTTTTTACATTATCAATATCCCTTGCTTTGTGTTGTAAGCGATGGAGCATATGTTCATGAATATGTTGAAGAGGAAAATAACAAGATTAAGCTTCGTATTAGGGATAGAAGTTTAATAAATATTTTACTCATTTAAAACTGAAAATAATAGTTAATACATAATAGTGCAGTTGTGTTGACTGTATTAATGATTGATTAATTTATTGGTTGATTTTTCATTCAACAATCAAGCAACTGAGGCACACGATGATGACGGCCTCCCACATACTCTTGAGCATCTCATCTTCCTGGGCAGTGAGGATTATCCTTATAAAGTAGGTTGATTTTTGACTCACAAGCATAACAATGTAAAAGCAAAACAATGTACTCCCCCTCCCTTCCTCCTCAGTCTGTCCCATTAAACATGTACTTTTAACTTTCAAACGCACTTTAAAATAGTTAACGAGATTAAAATATTTCAGTTGTCTCTTTGGCCTGTAGTACTCCTTTATTGACCCACTAGTTTACCATGCAATGGACAACAGTATGTCCAAAAGTGAACACTGCATGTATATAAAGATAGATAAATAGATAGATAGATAGATAGATAGATAGATAGATAGATAGATAGATAGATAGATAGATAGATAGATAGATAGATAGATAGATAGATAGATAGATAGATATTTGAATGTGATACTATCAACCTATCATCAGGGAGTGCTGGACCTGTTGACCAACCGTTGTCTGGCGTCAGGGACTAACGCTTGGACCGACACTGACCACACGTGTTACACGCTGACCACGGCCGGGTCTGAAGGCTTTCTGCAGATGCTACCCATCTATGTAGACCACATCCTACACCCCACACTCAAGGTGGGTGACAAGACACCTCTTAGAGTGTTTAGCATGCAGCAGATCCTAGAACAATGAATTCTTTCTCCTTGCTATGGTTGACACGTTATTGGTTGAAGAGGGAGGGTGGAGTTTGGGAGAGGTGTATGGAGTAATAGTGTGACACCAAACAAAGCAGGGGAATTAACTAGACACGCTCTATCAAATGTTTTAAATTAATGCCAGGTAGGTGGTAACTTTCTGGAATGTTGAGGTAGTCACAGTACACTAGTACTACAATTGTACACTTTGTCTGGTCAGTGTAGTGACATGGATAGGTTTGCATAAAGAACACCATCACCAGCACTAACTGTGACTTTAACAGCAGGATTTCGTGGGCTACAGAAATGAGACGGAAAATAAATTCACTGAAATTACCATTTACAGTGGATTTCATCCTGTGACCCATTTGTGTGTGCCCTGATTCAGGAGTCGGGCTACGTGACCGAAGTGCACCACGTCAACGGGGAGGGGGAGGATGCCGGCGTGGTGTACTGTGAGATGCAGGCCAGGGAGAACAAGGGGGAGAGCCTGCTGCACCTCAACATGCTGCGGGCCATGTACCCTGGCCACTGTGGATACAAGTCTGAGACTGGCGGCATCATGGCCAACATCCGTGACAGCTGCTCCCATCAAAAGGTACACAGCGTTTTTAGCCCGACAACAAAAACATTACATGAGGAGCACTGCAGAGTTTTCTAAAGAAGCATTTTAAAAGTTTGTAGCCAGGCAGTTAGAATGGACATTTTCAGGTCAATTCATTTATTTAATCATTAGTATATAGCACTTTTTCCAGATCAAGAGCTGCTCAAGACACTGAAACAGGATCTTAACTCAAACCACCCGGGTCGCCCATTGTAACCTTTGGGCGCATAGTCTGACGCCCAGACAACTGAGCACAATCCTGGGCGACCATGTATGGGGAGAAGGGACCTAGTGCGTGCTGGGTGTATTTGTGTTGCTGGTACTCACCCGTCTAGGACATGAGCTTCAGGATCTTTACAGCCCGTGCGAGGGAATGCGTGCGTGTGCAGACTAGACTTTGGTTTAAACTCTTATCCAAAGGAGTAGGTTATGCACTGTTCTGCACTGACAAAGTGCGAAATAGCAATATTTTGGTTTCAGCGACACCAGCAGCAACAGTTTCCTGTCCCATGCAGTCCGCTGTATTAAAACATTGTGTTTGGCTGGAGTATGAAGAAAATAAAGATACATTTGGTACTGTATGCTTTGATGAGCTTGAATACTTATGTTGGAGTAGCCAAAAGGCAGTGTCATTCTGCAGAAATGTCCTGCTCAAGGTACATGTAAATACTACCAACCCAAGTCCTGTTACACACCAGCTCAATGCCTATGTGAGCAGCACTCTTAGGTTCTCCCACATTTTGCTGGCTGCGGGCTATTTATAGCTTGCCTACACCTTCCATTTCAGTGAAAGGACAGGAAAGAAGAGTACTGGCGAAGCTATTTATAGCTTGCCTGGCTGAACTAGCTTCAAAACCTAAAAGCTTTGGTTGAGTCGGTGTGGTTAGTTTGCACTCGAACAGAACATAAAAACGTCCTGCATCTGTTCTCCAGTCTGAGGCATCCACACTGATAAAGTGCTGGTCAAGTTGCTATTTTATAAACTGTGTGTCATATTCGTTAATATAAAAGTTTTCTGGCAGTATGTTAGGTTGCATTGTATTTATTTATTGTTGATAGATTGATTGATCGATTATTTGTGTGTAGGTGTGCAAGTACCACGCAGACTTTTACCGTCCAGAAAACCTGTGCCTGATCATCACAGGCAACGTGGAGCCTGAGGAAGTCATCAAAGCACTGGGGCCCATGGAGGACAAGATCAAGCAAAAAGTCAGTCACTAGTCTTGTTAACATTCTTTCCTAGGCAAGCCTTACTGTTGAACTTGACTTAGATTTAGAACAATGGTATGCTGAACTGGTTGTGGTGAGGCAAACTGGCTTTGGTAGAAAATTCTTGCAAAGGGTTATTACTGTAAAGTGTCATGAAGAATGTACATAATATCTGGCCTTTGAGAACACTCTAGCAATGGGCTAAGATGCTCATTGATATTTGATGACAGGCAGAGTTTGTTTTCCTTGAGAGTGAAGATAGGTATTTTTCTTTTCCTTTCTCGACCCTTGCCTTGGAAGGTTGCATTTAACAAGCACTATTTATTACTCTGGGTCAACAACCATGTCTTGTTTTTATTACACAGCTTTTTATCTCCAGTGGGGAAAGGTTTTGTTAGTTCTTTGATTTTGAAACTATGTCCAAACACACTATGACTGGTAGTTATAGTCACACTTAACGATAATGTGTACCTTGCCTTATAATGTCTGTGCGGAGCGTATGGAGGTAAGTAGTAAGTTATAAGAGGTCATTTTGCTATGCTCCAGGTGATCCAGGTCTTATAAAAATCCAACTTGCAGAACAATATGTGAATAGGAGTACTTCGTAAATAGCTGTCAACATGTATTTTGTTCCGCATTTCAGGGGAAGCAACCTACTTTCGGTTTATTTAGGAGTACTTCCTAACTAGCTGTCAACATGTATTTTGTTCCGCATTTCAGGGGAAGCAACCTACTTTCGGGTTTATTTACGGATAATGCCTATTAAACACTGATGTTTATGGCTCAGTTTGATGTTTCACAGGGTTTACGAGGTCCTTTCACTCGGCCGTGGCAGAGCGAGGTGCCTCCGCTGACTTCAAGCGTCGAACGTGTCATCAAGTATCCAACTGATGATGAGGAACGCGGCATGGTCACTGTGGCATGGAGAGGTACTCCTGCCAAGGTATGGGCACTAATACTTCTGCATAGTGAAGACACACTCTGCCCCTTTGCACGTCCCCTTACCCCTTCTAGATAAGCTTCTAGTGTGCCCCGTTAACCTCTGAGCTCAGTCACATTCTATGGATAATGATTACCCATCAGGGCAACTTATAGCAAACCCTGTGGAGGCTGTGTTATCAGATGACTTAGGAAGTGTCGCTATATAGAGCTTTTCCAGCCTAAAGGTGTTGGAGTCTGTGTAATGTACATCAAGTGGCAATTAAACTACATCATACTAATGCTGCTGTGTGCTGGACCCAGTTGATCTGAGTGGAGACGTTGGCAGCCAAGTTAGTGCATTGCTATCACTTCTATGTCACCCCAACAGTATTGTAAAGAACCTTGGAAACTACGATAAAACGGTGCACAATTCCATTATACATCAAACAGTAGCTAACAGGAACACCTCATGCAATGCTAAGTTGACAGAAAATCTACACAAGCTGTGTTCTAATGAGATAATATAGTAGTAATTGTGAATATTATGTTAGTATTGTGCTGTCGCTTGTATCTTCTGTACACCCTTGTGAATGAATGAAAGCTTATGTTGCGAGTCATATGTCATGTTGCCTTATAAATAATGGAATTGGATGCAGTCGTATCTAAAATTTCAAAATAAATGTTGATTTCCTTTTCGTCTTAGTAGTAGCAATCTCTCTGCCTTTACGCTGTGTGTTCAAGTGACCAATGTGTTGTGTCTGTAGCAGTGTCTTTAACATGTAAGTGTGTATGCTGGTTACAGATCGCAGTGCTTTGAGCCAAATTTAGGAACAAGGCGCCTATTGCATCCATTATTATTATTATTATTATTATTATTATTATTATTATTATTATTATTTTGTGTTTGTTCTGTACAGGACCAGTACAGGTTTGAAGCAGCTGAACATTCTGCTGGACTATCTGTCAGATTCTGCCATCTCCCCCATCCAGCGAGACTTTGTGGAAATTGAAGAACCCTACTGTAGTGAGGTACGTTCTTTTTTTTTCTTTATTTGGGGGAGAAAAAAAACCAACACATTTAACAGTCTCATATTGTGTAGGGCACGAGCTCCTGTTTGGAGAAATTAATCAGAAACCATCCTGCTTAGCTCTGAGATGCTGGTCCAGCACTTGGAAACATGCTGCTGAATGAATTCCTCATTCGGCTGTTTAAGGGTGCCTGGCACTGTTGAAAACCGGGCGTGGCTTAAGCAGCAAGAGAAAAAAAAAGGGCACAATCTTCCTACAGCCGGCCCAGAGGAAAAGGGAGATCTCTAATGCCTGTATCTCCTAGGACTGCAAAGTTGGAGGAAAAAAAAAACTTCTTTCCCCTTCCCCATCTGCCCTCCTCTCTCTTTCTCTCCCCCCTCCCCAACTCCCCGCCCTCTTCTTCCTCTAGCTCTTCTGCATTTTAGAAACAAAATGTAGCATGAAATTTTCATCATTGCCTGTGCTAGTTACTTTAGAGTCTCATTGTAAATGTAGATGCTGGGTGCTGTGTGTGTGTAGGTGTACCAGTTCATGCTGGAGAACAAGGAGGTGTGCTTTGGCTTCAACTTCCAGAGCGTGGATGTCAAGTTCCTCAAGGACATCGCACCAAAGTCAGTGCCTTGGGAACTAATCGATAACGACCAATGTGTCAGCCGAAACAAACAACGATAATAATTTTAGTTATTTATTTTGTGTCTTTATCTTATTTAATTTATTGATTTATTTGTTTATTTGTATGCTAATTAAGTATTGAAATTTAGTTTTTAAATATTAATTTATTTACGTTGTGTCTGCTTCAAATTGTACACACTTGCAAGCGTCATGTTGGCTTGGCAATAGTTGTCTGGGGTGTTGGGACAGTGCACTTGAAGCTACAAGTTGGCACCTTAAGCGTGAGCTAGATCTTGATTTTGGCTAGTGCAGTGAGCAGCTCTTTGAGCTGTGGAGTGTACTATGTAAGAATGATTCAGTATTCAGATTGTTAAAAGATTTTCATCTAATTTTCTCCTTTGCATGAAGTTGTGTAAAAAAAACTAATAAAATAAAAATAAAAAAAAATATTAAATTTATAATTTTTTTATTTTAGGGAGTAAAAAAGGGGGTGGGTATAAAAGCAAGTTGTAGGATGCATTTTTGTGTATTTAAAATGTTATCTTTTTATTTAACAGAGAAAGATGGAGTATGCTGGTTAAACGATCATCTGTGGTGCCCCTACGACCTTCGGGTTATGGGATAGGATAGGATAGGATATGAGACATTTGGGATGGTAGAATACACCATAGAGAAATACTACATTGTAATCAATGCAATGTCCACACAACTTGATTGTCAGACGTGGTGGGAAATGTAACGTACTGTTTGGGCTTTATGGTGGTTTTCAGGCTGAAGAGCTTACTGGGTAACATAGCGCAGGGAATAGAGAAACTTGACATGGAGCGCATCGTTAACCTCATCCACCGCAGGATCCTTGACGCTCTCAACAGTGTACGTATCTATCGGTGCATGTTGGTTTACAGAAAGGAACAGAACATGTATAGCCATTTCAACCTGTAGGTTATGTGGCACAATCATATGGATTAATAATAATAGCACAGTAGCTTGCTTGTGTGTGTGTGTGGGTGGGTGGGTGTTTGTTTGTGTGTGTGTGAGTATGTGTGTGTGTGAAAAATAGAGTGCATTCTGCGTGCATGTAAACGTATGTGTGTGTTATGAGAAGGTTATATATAAAATAAAAGAAAAGGCCGTGATAATTAGAAGACTTTGATAGAACAAAGTTGATAAGACTGCCTATGAAGTAATGGGTTTTGTCCACAGATAGAGGATGACCCCCATGACACAGTGGCTTGTATGATCATTGGGCAGTTTCTGTATGGAGATAATAAAGAAGATGTAAGTGTCCTTTCTACTCTTCTTCTGTCTTTTGCTCTTCTGTCCCACCTCTTCTTCTTCTTCTTCTTGACTCCTTCTTCTTCCCCCCGTAAAAGTGCTGGGGGTTTCTGTATGAATAGTTTCCCCAATTTTAAAAAATTTAGTGCTTTAAATTCCCACTGTCGATGTTTTTCTTATTTGTTCTTTCGCATTCCTATTCTGTTCTATCAATCTGCTATACTATCTTTTTCTTCGCTAGACCAGTCACCTACCTTTTTTCTTGAAAATTCTTCCGGGACAAAACTCCTCATTTGTGTGTGAGGTCTGTTTTATCAACTTGGGAATATTGGACGCTTTCTGCCAAATGGTCACTAGGGCTTACTATGATATTATTATTATTTAGCAATGTAGGCATTTTATATGTATGTGTTTTGTTGATATTTTATAATGATGTTTGTATTCTGTTTTGTTTTTGTAAACGTGGGTTCGATATATTAGAGTGTAGCCTCAGCGTTCCCTGCTTGGGATGCTTTATTGTACAGTGACCGGCTGGTGGAGTGCCTTCAGTGTTACCACCGGGGTTGTTTCAGCAGATCTTTTATGCGGATCAGGGGTGAGCCCTCTTTCAGCCAAGTTGTGGTTTTGATTTTGTGGTCCGGATTCGGCTCTTTGCAGTCCACTGGACCCTGTAAGCAATGAATAACTCATTCTTTCTTCTTATTTTCCTTCATTTCCCTGCTACCTGCGAATTAATTTTGGTTCTGTTTGTTTGTCTTGACTGTAGTTTTATTTGTACATTATTATTTTTTTCTTTCCTGCAGCTGAAATGTTGTGTGTATTTTGTTCGCCCATCAGTTTGAGAACCGCTTGAACACGGTAGAGAACCGGCAACGCCTGAAGACTGAACCAGAGAGCTTCTGGTTGGACCTGCTGAAACTGATGTATGACACCAACTGGGTGGTGGTAAGGGGAATGGATGGATGATGGATGGATGGTGCTTATTCAGAACAATATTAAGTCAGATATAAAAGCAGATTTTTGTTAAACCATTATCTGATAGATGCAGGTAGCAAATGGTCATCAATTTATCATGACATATGGAAAGCATAAGTGTTCACAGATAATAGCTGACCACAAACGGGGAAACCTACCCTATTGTTTTGTTGACCACGCTCGTGTTTTGCTATATGTTGCTGTCAGGAATGGGTGACCTAGGGCCGATGTGTGTAGTATGAACGTTATATGTGCAGATTGTGGGGCAGCCCAGCTCGGCCTACATGGTGGAGATGGGGGAGGAGGAGAAAGGTAGGGTGGAGGCGCAGGCGAAGGCACTGGGCCCCAAAGGCCTGGACAAATGCAAGAACTCTTTGGAAGAGGCCATCGCCACCAACGAGGTAGGCCGTCCTCTGCTTGGCTTGAGTAGCCACTATCTTTTATGTCGATTCATTGTCTGCTGTTAAGTTGTTAGTTGGAGGGTTGCTGCGTCATCTTTTTTTTTTTTTTTTTTTTTTTTTTTTAATAGATTGTTGTCAAGATGATGAGATGCACTTGCCAAGTTAGCTGATGTAACTCTTTTTCACCCAAAGCTTTTTTGGAATACAATAAAATTTTACATTACGCTGCCACTTATTCCAGTAGTAATGTTTGAGATCATTCTTTTCCTTGAAAAAAAACACAGATTCGTAATAATTGAAAGATGAGGTATACTGATTGGTAGTAAATAAAAGATGGTTTACAGTGATGTCGTTTTCATCGGCAAATCGGCCATTCACCAATAAAATTCCAAAATGTCCGAAAGAGTCATGTTCTAATCGGCCCGCTGTCCTAAGGTTTTACGCCTCGATCGGCCACCCTTTGTCCGTTTTTTGTTTGCTTGTCTCATGTCTGTTTCGTTGCTATTGCTTCTGGCCATATTAATTTCCTATCAGATAAATAAAGGTGTTATGAGTTATTGTCAAACATCGCGTATCGGAAGTGTCAAGCAGACGACGCATGCATCAGCAGAAAGTGTTAGAGTACTTCCCTTATTGCAAACGGCGTACTTCCGGCAATAACACTTTTCGTTTTCGAAATGCCGCCGAAAAAGAAACCGAAACTTATTAGTGACCAGCGCTTCCTCTCGTTTGGTGTTGGAAAGAAGTCGAAATGATGGCCGAAAGATTTTCAAAATGCCCTAAGGGTTTGTGACTGAATCGGCCAAATGGCCTAAGCTGAAAATTTCTAGCAACATCACTGGGCTTATACTTATTGGTAATAATTTGTATACTAAATTCCCATCGTCTTGCTTTAGATACACTGGGATTACGCTGATGGCTACATACTTTCTTTAGGCTGTGGACGCACAGTTCTGTGACTGTGAACACAGTTTTTCTTAATATATGTGTACATGTCCTATCCTGTCCTATCCCATGCACCTTGCCTTGCAGGTTGGTCTTTGCAAGGCCTGATGCTCTGGTGATGTGGCCGTACCATCGGAGTTTCAGTTTCTTCACCCCCTGTGAGCATGTCATCGTGTTAACATGGGTAGAGGAACGCTAAATTGAAAGTGCTAACATGACCCCTGGAGAGGCAAGATGGGCCTATTTCTGCCTAGCCATCTTGATTTATGTGAATGTGTGCAGATCGAGGCCCCAGAGTCCATGTTGACCTCAGTGCCTGTGCCCAGCGCAGACAGCATTCACTTCCACCCTCTCATCCCCTGCTCCAACATGCCTTCACGTCTGGGCACGCACAACGACAAGTTCCCCGTCAAGGAGCTTCCTTTCAAGTTTGAGCTGGACAACATCTCCACCAACTTTGCCAGGGTCAGCTTTCTCTCTCTCTTTCTCTCTCTCTCTCTCTCTTTCTCTCTCTCTCTCCCCCTCTCTCTCTCCTTCTTCATATCTCTCTCTCTCTCTCTCTCTCTCTCTCTCTCTCTCTCTCTCTCTCTCTCTCTCTCTCTCTCTCTCTCCCTTTCTCTGTCTTTTTCTTTTTCTCTTTCTTATATTTTGTTTTATCTCTTCAGTAAATGTTCAAAGCTAGGTAAGGTATTTAACTTTCTTTTTTATTTATTTATTTATTTATTTATTTTTGGGGGGAGGGGGTTTGCCATTGATGTACAGTGAAGCTTTAATGCTTATCTTCAAGTAAACCAGTATCAATTGTTGAATTGTTGGTGCTTCTGCTAGTGAGTTAAGTCTATTGCCACTAATATTCCTCATTGAAAGGCATTTTTGACTCACATGTATAGCAGTGTTAGTCTATGTACTTGCCAAAAAAAATTTGTTTCCAGATTTTTGCAAATCTGTGCAAGATGAGTCTTAAATAGTCCGAAAATATATTTTTAAAAAGTCTGTCCGCTGTCCGCCTGTGCAAAAACTTTAAAGTGGCTTAG
Organism: Oncomelania hupensis; assembly: GCA_036898135.1. Classification (NCBI taxonomy): domain Eukaryota; kingdom Metazoa; phylum Mollusca; class Gastropoda; order Littorinimorpha; family Pomatiopsidae; genus Oncomelania; species Oncomelania hupensis. The sequence continues at coordinate 37,467,535 of CM072527.1, forward strand.
TATTCAGAACTTATTTCAACTATTACAACCAAACTTGGTAAGTGAATGAATGACTTCACTTCAAGTTCAAGGTCACAGGGTCATCAAATGTTGGTTAAAAAAAAAAAAGAACTTGTCACTAAATTTCACTTTTTTTCCCTACATTATTAATATTGAACTTATTATTCCTTGATGCATGATAGATACCAATGAAACACACATATTGTGCAAATGTGATCAACCTCACTCCAAGGTCAAGGTCACTGTTGCTGTCCAAATTCGGTTTGTATAGGTACTTTAACCCTAAACTGTGAGAGATATTAAGTTCAAACTTGTTGTATTTAGAGATGATAGATTGATCTTTCATGTTTGTTCCATGCTTGCATTGATCTTAAAGGTCAAGGTCATTTTAGGCCTTGCAAAAACATACAAAAAAGTAAGTCATAGTACATTGGAATGGCTGTTTATTTAACCCATAGTATGCAACAACATTGGGTCATTTGATCAGATATGCATGAGAGATCACATGAGAGTCAAGGTCATGTCAAGGTCATTGAAGGTCAAATTCATCCCAAAGTCACAATTTTTTTGGCATAATACAACTTTTGCTGTACTTTATTTGAGAGTAAATGAGTATTGGGAGCCAAAGGTCAAGGTCATCTCAAGATCTAGAGCATATATCAAAGTCAGTATTACTTACATTTTAATGCCACCATTTCATTTTGTTTTTTTCTGGGCACTCATTTTCGTGTTAAATATTATGCATTCTGCAAGAGGCATGTGAGTCATATGGGCTTTGCCCTTCCAGTTAATTCATTGGGCACTATGTTTTCTCCTGACTGACTCAGATTCAGATAATTTTATTGCAGCAAAGATGGAGATTTTGGGGCTATAAGCCCAATCTTACAATCTGTCCTTGCATCATTCACTGTCACACTCCAGACTGAGTATTAAATGTAGCCATATAACAATGTTATTTCAATCATAATCACAATCAGTATTTTCCAGCTAGGAAAATTAGTTTACAAGTTACAACAATCACTTACAGTCACATTTACACAACACAGTCACATTTACACAACATAGTCACTACAGAATAACATCAATTCATAAAAGCAACACAAAACTTCCAAACTTCAGTCTTTCCAACATTCACCCATAATCAACAATTGCATGTTCACGTATAATATGAAAGGAATGAAATAGTGATAACACGATTGAAGTACAGCCAAATAGATTTCTGCTCATTACGCTGCCTGTACGTTTACACAAAACTCTTTCTTTTTCTTTTCTTTTTTTACACTAAATCCCATAGTTCCACCAAATGGATGCATGCGTGCATAGTTTGTGTAAACATTGTGACTGGTTGTTTGTACAGATGATGGTTCTATTAGACACGTCCACTATACAGCTTTCACTGAAGTACTACCTCCCTCTGCTCACCTCATGCATGATGGAGAGCCCCGTTCTACACAATGGGGGTCAGTTGGCTTGGCTAATACACATTTGGAAAACAAGAGAGGGCAGTAAGGGTGAAGGGTGGTGGAATTTTGTGAAATCTGCTTTGACTTCTGTTACCGTGGTGAAGATTCTGGACACTTTAGGGGCCAGTTTTGCCTGAAGATCAAGTTCATTGATAACAACTGCTGCCCAAAGTTCAGTTTTAAAAAATCGGCATTGAGGGGTGAAATTGATAGAAATGATGTAAACTAGCTTCTACTTCCGAACCTTTTGCATTTTTGCCTGTAAATCGAATTCAGCTATGCAGTCGCTGCCCCAAAGTTCGTCTATGAAAAACATATACTTCAGCGTTGGTGGGCAAAATTGATAGAAATGAAGTAGCATGGCTTTTATTGCAGAATGCAGTTGCTGTATAGAAGTTATCAGCATTGGTGGGCGAAATTTGATAGAAATTATTAAACCAGCGTTTGTTTAAGAACCTTTCTCACTCTCCACGGTGTGGGTCCTTACCTTTGTTGTATATTTAGTTGAGTGACTGGTATACTGATTGACTGATTGTTGTGCTAGAGGTGATGAGTCATGAGCGAGTCATAGCGGAGCTGGAGAAGGACACTCAGTCCACCAACGCTGGTTTGGGATTGCCGCCCGGCTGCTTCAACTGCGGACACTTCCCACAGTTTTTCGTGGTTGAGATCAAGGTATGGTGCATGGCTCGCTGCCTCCTCCTTCTCCTTCTTCTTCTTCTTCTCCTTCTTTTTGTTCTTCTTCTCCTTCTTTTTGTTCTTCTTCCTGTGAACAGATGTTGATATAGATTGTAGACACAGATTTTTCAGTGCAGTTCAGCAAATCTCCTCTAGTACCATTAAAGAAATTATGTACAGCGATTTGTGTCACATTTTCAACAATGAAAACAGGCAACAACACAAAAAAAAAAAAAGGAGTCCTCGTGATCACGATCGGCACTGGCTGGATTTTTGTGTGCAGGTGGAGGAAGACAAGTATGAGAAGGGTGTGCAGTGGCTGCATGATGTGCTGTATGGAATGCAGTTCACCGCCGAGCGACTGAAAATCCTGGCCAACCGTAACCTGGGCGACATCTCCACGCTGAAACGCAGCGGCAACCGCATCATACGAGTTCTGCTTCAAGACCTGGTCTTCACTAGAGGTACCATTTTGTCTGCATTTAGTTTTCTTTTCCCTCCCCCTCTCACCCCCTCCCCCTCTTACCCCCTCCCCCTCTCACCCCTTCCCCCTCTCACCCCCTCTCCTCTTCCCCTTCCATCTGTCTCCTCTTCCCCTTTTTTAAGTGCCGGCTTACGGAGCTTGCAGTAGATAGATCCTTGCTGGACATCTCTCTTATGGGAAGTTGGATGATTAGACCCTGGAATGCAGCCTATCTATACGCTTATCCCCCACACTACAGTAACGCTGAAATACACCATAACCCCTCGTTTCCCAAACAATAGGTAACCCTGAAAAATATACCATAACCGTTGTTGGGGGACAAGGATTTTTTGGGGTGTATTTCATTTGTTTTTTTTTTTTCTTTTATTGATCTATGTCCGCTCCTCAGAGATGAGAATCTTCCGCCTTTTAGCGGAAATCCGCTCTTTCGGAAGGTCCCAGCGTCATTTTTGAGATCGGTTTAAATCTGGTGAGAAAATTTTAGTGTATATGATTAGGGTGAGTTGTTGATTTTCGATCTCGCAGCTTATTCCCACTCGTTATTCCCATGCAGATTGTTGTCATTTGGTTCGCTCTCACTTCGTTTTCGTCGATCCACCAAGCTGCCGTAAAAAGCCGAGATAACCCGATTTCTTTCTTCCGTGTGTCCTGTACGTGGGGCTCTCTTAGATACTAGCCATCGCATTACGGAAGTGACGTTGCGTATCTAAGCCTCCCGTTTTTCTGCGCATAAGATTCCGGCTGTTCCCAGACACTCCCGCTGATAGTGACGTCACTCAAATAGGCGCTTCAAGCCCTTTCTCATGCGTTGTAGTGCGAACGATGGAACAGCCAAAACATCACGTGGTTGATCAGCCATTGTCTAGAACAAAGCGCGACTTGTAAAATGCTTCGAAAACTAAATCCTGGAGAAAAGGCTCTTGCTACCCACATCTACAGTGGTGTAAAAAACAAGTGGAACTTTTTTAAGTGGTTAGAAGAAAAGTTGAACACAACAGTCTTAATTCGTTTGAAGGACAAAAAGATCGAAAGAAATGTGGAGTTGAATGCAGAGGCAGAGAAACAAGCCAGACTGGCTCATAAGAAAGCTCTGACTGCCCGACTTCAGGTGTTGGTGAGGAAGAGAAGTGAGATTAGAAGTCAAAAGCCACCAGCCAGGAAAGCAAGAACTGGATAGTTGCCTGGCTTCAGTTATAAAATACATGTACATAGTTCATTCAATAATTGTGTGTGTGCAGACTGTCTAGCTTGTTAGTACCTGCCAGTTTTTATTTATACTTTTAACAATTCTTCAAAAAAAACTGAGAATGTTGTATACACAAAGAACTGTAATCCTAGTGCATGACGTAATTGTAAACTTCAGCCTGACTTCAGTGCCTGACTACAACTTCAAGGCTGAAGTTGTTCATAATGTATATATATGATTATAGCATCAGAACTATTTTAGGAACTACTGTCTGAAACCATGTGCATCCGTATTTCTGCTTTCGAACAGTCAATCGAGGTATTTATGATTTTATTGTTTGGTGTGACCGTAAGAGTGTCAGTGAGGTTTCATACTGATTCTATGTATAAATGTACAACTCTGTTTTGGACAGTAATTATGTGCATCCATTGGTAAAGCCTTGTCTTGTCATTGGTATTTAAACCATTCTTGTCTGCAGTCAAAAGGAATGTTTGTTTAATACAAGGCATTAACTGATGTTTGAAATAAATTCATTAGGCCTATGTGTTGAACTGTGGAGAGCTAACAACAGCATTTTAGTACCACAAAAACAACTGATCTGACCCCATAAAATAAGGCTCAGAATGCATAGATTTGAACCATCTTTTCAAAAAATTTCTGGGGGAGCATGCCCCCGGACCCCCCTAGCATCGCGTACCTGCTTCGCAGGTACGCGCACTCGTGGCTTCGCCACTCGGCAGACTTTCGAATTTTTCCTCCTTTTTGTCATTTTAGGATTCTCATCTCTGGCTCCTCCTTTTAGCCCAAGTCTTTTTCTCTCTGTTCATATTTCTCCGTATGCTCTTGTCAGCACTGGACTGTTGGTAGTTTGGTCGCCTGCTTGGTGAATGGATATAATTGTGACAGTTGTTCCATCAAAGATTTATGTATTTATTTATTGCTGTTTTGAAAACTTTTATGCCGTGCATTTTCCAAGTGTGCGGGACTTTAATAATGCTTTACTACTGCTAATGCTCACAGTCTGATTTAGGAACAAGGTGCGTATAGCATACTTTTTTTTTAAAAATTATTATTATTATTATTATTATTATTATTAACTACTACTACTACTACTACTACTGCTACTACTACTACTACTACTACCACCAAAGGTTGACTGTTGATTTACTGCAGTAACGTTTTGTCCCTCTAACCCTTTTGCTGTGGGTTTTGTGGTACGTTGCAGACTGTAACTTCAATGTGGCGAGCATGCTAAGGCAGTCCAAGTTCCTCACCAAGGTGTTGGAGAGCCTGGAATCCCAGCCAGAAAAGGTAACCCTTTTCACTAATATGACTCCACACACTATGTTGTATGGTGATCGCTGGAGGAAACAGTGAAGTAATACAACATGGCGAGCCATTCAAATGTATTTCCAGACATTTACACATATAGCCCAAAAAATAGGCCTTTTCAAGGTGTTCATTCTGTTGGCGGTGTTGTGACTCCGCTTTAATCCAAAAGGATAACATGGGGTGATTGATTTAGATCTCAACTACATGCTGGCCCAAATCAGCTCAGCCAGTTTCTAGATAAAGCACAAACTTTGTTTAGAAAATGGGGGGAAGCACAATGACCTTGACCTTTGAGAGAGTACAAAGAAGAATGATCTAAGATGGTTAGCAGTAGTTAAAGTATTTGCACAGTAAAAATGAGGACTTTCAGTGCAGTTATGTGTTTAGATAAGGTAAAAAAAAAAAGTGTTTAAAACAGAAAAAAGTGACATTGGGAGTGACGGAACCGTCTGAATGACCAACAACCAGGCAGCTACTGAAGGATGGCCCATGATGTCAAAGCACCTGTAGGAATAGAAAACAATTTGTATTTTTGAAATGTTAGATTGACTGCCTCCAATACCATTATTGACCTAGGAATCCAACTCTTGGTGAGACGGCATTGTTGTACGCTTTGTGTTACCAGGTGATCAGTGACATGAAGGCGCTGCAGGACCAGCTGCTGCAGCCCCAGAACATCCGCATTCACCTGTCGTGTGACGTGGAGAAATTGTCCAAGCGAGGCTCGCCCATCACCCCTTGGCAGGCCTTCCTCACAGACACCACACAGGGCTCTGGCGATGGGTAAGGCATCTGCTGACTCTCTTCCCCTCTTTCTGTCAACGCTTGTCTCTATCCAGTACTGTGACAAGTTTCTATACAAAATTATATGCGTTGGTGTGTGTGTGTGTGTTTTAAATATAGTACATATAAATAACAATAAATATAAGTATGTTTCTGTTGTTGAAACGTCTTACGTAGAGGATGTCTAAGCTGGTAGATAGTTTGAGATTGACATTAAAAATGTTTTATGCATCTTCAGTGCTTGGAAAAATGAATTATGGCTTCCACCGTTGTAAACCCATGATGAAATCACAGACATGTAAAACCACACCGACTCAACCAAAGCTTTTAGGTTTTGAAGCTAGTTCAGCCAGGCTAGCTATAAATAGCTTCGCCGGTGCTCTTCTTTCCTTTCCTTTCACTAAAAGGGAGGGTGTAGGCAAGCTATAAATAGTCCGCAGCCAGCAAAATGTGGGAGAACCTAAGAGTGCTGTTCACATAGGCATTGAGCTGCTGTGAAACACTTGGAACGCCAAGAAAATGACCAGCACATTGGATCGTAGCAACAAACTCGGTCATCTAGTGTTATAAGGCACTAGATCCAAGGAGCTGTGTCTGGGACCCTTATTACAGGAGGACATGAAAGCTAAAGGCTGAGAGGGTAACATGCCTAAAGATGCTATGCTGTGCTATACTATTCAGTCTTCCATTTTCTCAACTGATGCAACCTCCATCCAAACACCGCTTAGTCTAACATCAAGACGGCAGTATGGATCTGTTTTTCCTTAGAATCATTGCGCCCAAGATGACGGACTATGTTCTGCCCGTGGAGGCCAGCCCACACAGGAAGGTGATAGTGGGGTTGGGGGACGTGGAGTCTTCCTTCTTCCTGCAGACAGTGCCTTCCTTGGCTTCCTACCACCACGAGGACCTGCCTGCCCTCAGCGTGCTGATCCAGTACATCACGCAGTGCGAGGGTCCCATGTGGTGCCAGATCCGAGGCCTGGGTCTCTCCTACCACTACAGGTGAGGAACCTGGAACACGTTATCTCCTCTCCTTGCTGGACTAGGTATGGTTTGGACTGCAATGAAGACCATTAAGAACCCTTAAGAAAGTCTTAGCCCACTGTAAAGGTAACCACAGTCTGTGAGGAGAAGACTGGAGATAAAACCTAGACTTTGGAGGAAACTCCTGTAAAAGGGTCATGTCCTGATTTGTAGGACATCACAAAGCTTCAATATTTTTAGCAGTCAAACACGTTGTAGGCTGTTGTGCCCCTAGGAGTAGGTTTTTCCTATTCTCCGCAATATGTGATAATAAACTTGATTTGTGTTCTATGACTTATCAGTGTACGTTTAAACTAGGTGACGTGATCACTAATCAGGGTTGCCAGCCTCTGGCAGTGCCAGCCAGAGGAGGTTAGATATTATTGTATGCTTCGTATTCAATGAGCAAAACTAGCAATGTTGAGGATCACGCTGTGTAACTTATACTAATAAGACAACAAGATCAAATATTATTAGATATGACCTTTTAGCAAACACAAGGGAAGTCAGTTGTTTCAAGATTTTATGACCTTTAGCAAACACAAGGGAAGTCAGTTGTTTCAAGATTTCAGGGTAATTTCATCAGTTATTTCATTGAGTCTTGTTTATGTCGTTGCTTAGACATTGTTGTTCGTAAACATTGCTGTTTTCATGGTCACCGGTGTTGTGGCTTATTCAGCATCAACATCCGCCCAGATCTGGGGCTGCTGTATTTCCTGCTGGCCAAGTCAACTCACATCGTGGAGGCCTACAAAGTGGGACAGAAAATTGTGGTAGGTTTTCCCCTCTTTTCTTTTTTTTCTTCTTCTCTTTGACCGTCTACTACCATCTAATAATTGTTATTTTTATTTGACTCTAGCAACAACATAGTTTTTAACCAGAAAAATGATCTCAGACCTTGTCAACAGATTCCCGAGGCTAAGATTCGTAAGAATGGAGGTGGATTCACGTTGGTTCCTTCTCCATTATTTGTCTTCTTTTTCCTCTCTTTCTGTTTTCCGCCGTCTTTTCTTTTTCAAGATCAATAGAAAGTAGTTGAACGTTCTGTGCACCTACAGCCTTTATTGTGAAGATTATGACAGCTCCATGGCTTCAGTTTGAGATGCTAAGCAGCTTTTAGGCAGTTCATTGGTAGAAATATGCAGACTGTACAACATTTCTTGTTCTTCTTCTTCCAGAATTATCCAGGGCTAAGATTTGTTGCTGTTACTCCTATATTAACGAGTACACTGTCTACACTGTAATAAAGTGTGTTGTGTGACAGCAAGACATCTAACCTGAAACAATATTTTACAGACTGACCTTGTTACTGCTGCTGCTGATGATGACAATGATGCTGATGATGATAATGGTGGTTGTGATGGTGATGGTGGATAGACATTAATTTCTAATTTTGTGGTTTGACAGCAAGGGTTCCTGACGGGAAAAGCAGAGTTCACGGAGATTGAGCTGGAGTCGGCGCGGTCCAGCTTGATTTTTGAGATCATTGAGGAGGAGAAGACCGTGTGGGACACAGCTCAAGAGTCTGTGCTGGCGTATCTCAGAGGCGTCAACCACTCCTATAACAAGTCAGTCTCTCCTGCTTTTAGTATTTACCTAATATAGTATTCACATCATTGATATTTGCCCAGAATTGCCCCATGGTGAAGGAATCCAAGGCATTGTAGTGGAAGCTAGCGGCGAGGGGTGGTGGAAAATAATTGACAGTGCCGTTACAAGCAGTTATAGGTGATGACCTGTGGGGTTAGAACTATCCTGTCTACATTTGGGTTAGGGCTGTTATGCATGGCCAGCGCTACATTTACGTGGCTGTTTAGACTTCCTGTCTGTTCTCTGTTTGAGCCCTGCCTGTGTGGTGAACTCTTGTCTGTGTGATGAACTCTTGGCTGTGTGGTGAACTCTTGTCTGTGTGGTGAACTGTGAACTCTTGTCTGTGTGGTGAACTCTTGTCTGTGTGGTGAACTCTTGTCTGTGTGATGAACTCTTGTCTGTGTGGTGGACTCTTGCCTGTGTGATGAACTCTTGCCTGTGTGATGAACTCTTGCCTGTGTGGTGAACTCTTATCTGTGTGGTGAACTCTTGTCTGTGTGGAGGACTCTTGTCTGTGTGGTGAACTCTTGTCTGTGTGGAGGACTCTTGTCTGTGTGGTGAACTCTTATCTGTGTGGTGAACTCTTGTCTGTGTGGTGGACTCTTGTCTGTGTGGTGAACTCTTGTCTGTGTGGAGGACTCTTGTCTGTGTGGTGAACTCTTATCTGTGTGGTGAACTCTTATCTGTGTGGTGGACTCTTGTCTGTGTGGTGAACTCTTATCTGTGTGGTGAACTCTTGTCTGTGTGGTGGACTCTTGTCTGTGTGGTGAACTCTTGTCTGTGTGGTGGACTCTTGTCTGTGTGGTGAACTCTTGGCGGACTTGCAATGTTAGTGACCATGCATTTCCTAAATGACTGCCTACAGTGATGCAAAACTGAAAGAGCTAATGTGACCCATATAGTATTCTATTAACATTTTCTACAATTTAAATTCAGTGAGGTCAGATGAAGAAGTCATTGCTAATCAGGAGCAAAAAAAAAAAAAAAGATGAATTTAATTTTTATGGATTTAGCTCCTAAAATTTTATTTCAAGCCCGTTAGATTCTTTAATTTTACAGCGACTCACTTCAAAGTGATATTAGATAACTTAAAACTTAAATGAATAAATTTTAAATAAGAAAAAGTTACATAAAAATTATCCTATCCTATTCCGTAACTCGGGATAGGATAGGATAGGATGATTTTTATTTAACCTTTTGTTTTTTTAAATTTATTTATTTAAGTTTTAAGTTATCTAATATCACTTTGAAGAGAGTCGCTGTAAAATTAAAGAATCTAATGGACTTGAAATGAAATTTTAGGAGCTGAATCCATGAAATTAAAATCATAACAATTTGTACAACTCCCTTTTCATAATCAGGTTGAAGGCTAATCCCCTGTATTATTTTTCGCTTCCACAGATTGCTACACAAATGGTGCATCCAATTGTTGTCTATGGGTTTGCAGCTTACTGTTGTTATTATGTGTGTGTGTGTGTGTGTGTGTGTGCCTACAGAGAAATGGTGAAGAAGGTGTCTGAGGTGACCATGGATGACCTGCAGAGAGTAGGACAGAAGTATCTGGCCCCGCTCTTTGACAACACCCTCACACGATGCGTCACTTGTGTCCATCCATCCAAAGTGGATGAGGTCACTGCCGATTTCAAACAGTGAGTTGGAGCTGAGGATGACACATTTAACTAGAAATAACTGAGCTGTAGTGTTTTTATCTCTAGATGGGGTTTCCTGCAAGTTTCTTTATTGTTCACTTGTGATACTAATGACTCTGTATTTGTATAATTTATTACTCTGAGGAGTTTGGTGCATCCGAACAGGAAGAACAATTATTTAAGAATTCAATGATTATTTATTTAAAGCAGCTCAGTCCAGAATGTTGACGCTTCTAAGGATAATGAAAGGAATTCAGTACTTAAATCTTCTGATACTAAGTAATTCGGTAGGTCCTTCTCCCCCATCCCTGGCTGCCCAGGATTGTGCTCAGTTGTCCGGGCGTCAGACCATGCGCCCAAAGGCTGCGGGTGGGCGTCTCTTCGGCGGCTTGAGTTAGATCCTGTATCGGCCAGCACCTTGAGCAGCTCTTGAGCTGGAAAGCGCTATATAAGAACGATTAAATAAATAAATAAATAATCACATGCTGTTCTACACCAAGTAATGTTTTGAAAAAGACCAATGTGTGCACCACCCCTTGGGGTCATGAGCAATCTTGCCACTGTAGATTGTTCAAACCTATAAAGGGAACAGTGAAAGCCACAGTTGAAAACCTGTCTTTCCTTTATAGGCAAGACGCTTCACTGCGGCAACAGTACCCCCGTTGGAGTGCCGGGGGTTTTCAGTATAAATAGTATCCCCACTTTATGGAAATTTAGTGCTTTAAATTCCCACTGTCGCTGTCTTCCTCATTTACTCTTTCCTATTCCTGCTCTGTCCTTCACTCTGCTATACTATCTTCTTCTTCGCTAGATCAATGACCTACCTTTTTTCTTGAAAACTCTTCCTGGACAAGACTCCTTGTTTGTGTATGAGGTCTGTTGGATCAGCTTGGGAGTGTTGGACGCTTTCTGCCGGGTGGTCACTAGGGCTTCCTATGATTGTACTATTTAGCACTATAGGCATTTTATATGTATGTGTTTGGTTGATGATTTATAATGATGTTTGTATTCTATTTTGTTTTTGTAACCGGGGTGTTCGCGTAGTTGAGGTCAACCCTCAGCCGTCCCCCGCGTGGGATGTCTTTATTGTAAAGTGACTGGCCGGTGGAGGGCATTCAATTTTCCCACTGGGGTTGTTTCAGCAGATCTTTTATGCGGATCGGGGGTTGTCCGGTCCTGATTTGGCTCGGAAGAGTCCGCTGGACCTAAAGCAACAATAAATCAATCAATCAATCAATGTGTGCACCAGCTGACTTTAAAAAATCAAGAAATCATAAAAAATACAAATGTCTTTGGATCTGTATGAAATGTTGTATGCTTGTGTAGAATTGAATAAGATACAGGGAAAGTTTGAAATAAAGTGTCCACTTTACTTTGGCGGTGGTGGTGGTGATGGTGATGTTATGGCTGTTGACTTTATTTTGTAAGTCATTGGTAGCCTGATGCACTTCACAATCTTTTTTTATCCTTAGCTTAGATTCTGACACTTCTTCCACAGTAAACCCCCTCAAAAGCTTTGTCATCACTGGAGCCATTATGTAGCAACTCTCTCCAAAAATCCGTGCCATCACTCATCGTGAAAAAATTTAAGATTTCCTTGCTAAAAAGAGTAAACAAGCATGTGGTCGATCGACTGTGATCAACTGCGAGTGTCCAGGCATCTAAAAGGATATGAGCTAATGCTCTAAAAATAGCCCGCAGGGAGCCACTATGTTCAGCGTATAGCAGGGAGGGTTGACCTGCCGGTGGCGTTACACACTGAGCATTAGCGCTCGGCGGGTCTGACCGCCGACGCACCAGAAGAGTTAATAACCATTACTACTTTAGATCCACTTTGACAGCAAATGTCTTTGCAAGTCCCTGACATTTTATTTGAATTTTTCCCCGCAGTGAAGAGTAGGAATGAATGAGCAACTGGTGTATTTTTTTCGTGATGGATTTATTTGTTGTTGATTGCTATGATTAGTAAATGTAATGGTGTATGCGTGTATTTGTGTTTGCTCATTTCAGGCTGGGAATGGAGATGACTGTATTGCCATCACTGGAAGAGGAATTCCTGACTTGCCTCTAAAATGGAAACAGGACCAGATTTTTAGCATTACATGACCAACTTTTGTTTTCCCTGAGAATGAAAGCAGCGCCGTTGGACAGTTTCAGCTGATGCTCAAAACCCAAAGTTTGCAATCCAATCGTAGTACATCAGATGTGGTTTACAAAATGTCCAATGTAATGCTTGCTGCCTGGAGCCTGTCTTATTGCATGAAGTGGTGTACTGTACAGTTGAACAGTGGACTGGGTGGTTAATACTTTTTGTTTACAGGGTGGGGAACTCTCCTCGGATCCGCTGATTTCAGAGGAAATCGGCAGCCATTTCAGAGGAAAAAAAAAAGAGTTCAGAGGAAAAAAAATTTGTCCATTTCCGAATCCAGTAGACCTATTATTACAAGTACCCATCCGTGTCCACCTTTTACTTTCTCATTGCTAGAACGGGCCCGCTAGAACTGAATGCGTGCAACATCTCCCCGCCCGCTCTTGTTGATTCTTACGACCACATAAACGCGACGTGCTTAGAGATGGTGTTGAACGCGTTTTCGGCTGTTATCATGGCGTGTGTGTCCAGAATAGTTCAGCGCAAGCTCAATTGTCAGCTTTTTTAGGAAGTAATACAACAGTGAACTTGTGGAAGCTAAAATTAGACAATGTGCTGAAATGAAACCTCTTTAATTTAACTTGCAGAAACTTATTTGAAAATTTGCTAAGAAGATTGTTTCTATTAAAATTGAACTTGTGAAAGACTGAAATGTGCAAGAAGAAACAGACATCCAAAATGTAAAGGTTAGTGGTAATTGCTTGTGTGTGTGTGTGTGTGTGTGTGTGTATGTGTGTGAATACGAATACGAAATTTTATTGTCATAAAACACAAGTGTGTGTGTGTGCTCCTGTGTTTGTTCAAGCTTTTTCTAATAATTATTACTTTTCTTTCATATTTGGTTGGTTCAGTTCACTATACATTTACTGCACTGTTACTATGCCACTCTTGGTATGGCTTAAAAACGTGCACATTTTCCGGGGGGCTTTGCTCCCCTGGACACCCTACAAGGGCCCTGCCCCTTGACCCCGCCGGGGCCTAGGCGGCCCCTGGACCCCGGCCTTTTCAGAGTTTTTCTCAATGAGTTGTTCCCCACCCTGTGTTTAGTTAAAAAGGTTGAGGACTTTTTGTCATTTAGCAAGCAGTTCTGGCGCTGCTATGGGCCCTGCCTCTGATTACAGTCTGTGGCTCCCATATGCCTGTGGGACCAAGTTTCCTTCCACACACACCTATTCCAACTGTTTTTCTATTCAGGCTTGAACAAAAACTGTTGCTTCAGACGTAACACAAAGGCAGGCGAGCTGCACAGTGCTGCAAAAAGACTCATTGCTGGAAAAAGTCATCCCATATCAGGGAACCACAATCAAAAGGTTGAGGGAGAGTAAAATATTGCCTATATATATATATATAGGGATTTCGCTACTATGCTTTGTCATGAGTTACAAGCCAGCTCCATATCAGTATTGCATCATAATCCCATGCTTGTGCATCCTATGATCAGCATTGTCCAAAGCACAGTAACCTGGATTCCATGTATTGTTTCTTTAGGATAGACCTGCACAGCTTGTGCCCATGATGGGGGCAAGGTGCTGGGGTGAACAGCCTTTTCAGGGTTGGTGGTGTCTTGCTCCCGGCATGTGAATGAGTGAGTGTTGCTTTGTCTGTGTGTGCAAGGGCTGTGGGAAAAGAGGACTGTCTTTCTCACTGCTGCCCCAGTATCTAGGGCTTCAATTTATGTTTTCTCCCATTTCATTGTTCCACCATCAGTGATTGAAGCTCTTGTTTCTGATTTAGTAGTTAATGTCTTGATGGTCTTCTTCTTGCAAAAGCAATTTTGGACAGATTTTTTTTTTTAATTGTGTAATAAGGGCATATATTGGCAGATTTGTTTTTTCTGTGATGCCTGTTATGGACATTTTGAATAATTAAAAATCGTCTCATCCTTTCTAGCCGACTGAAATTTTCCCAAAGGGATGAAATTGCTTGCTATTCAAACCAGCGTGTTTGAGTTGTGATCCCCTTGCTGATAGAATTTGTTTGGTCAGATTTAGTGGCTGTCTGAGTGCCCTGAGCATGAAGCCAGTGCGGAATTGTGTGTGTTAGCAAGCCTGTGTCTTCATCATCACTATTACAAATCTTGTCAGATGGCATAGAGACTAAAAACCAAACACAATGATGTTTCTGTTCTCAAGGCCAGCACCATGACGTGACAGATTGGAGGGAAGAAATTCTCTTTACTCATTGCTATTGTCAAATAATAGTGTACACTGTGTGTCAGTGATACAAAATCACTCCACTTCGTTAAAGTGTGGGCTGAACTGACTTCAACTAAAGTATAATTGCTGATGCTTCTGCTTTACGCTGTGCAGCTAAATTGGAAAATTCGTTTGAGCCAGTTTTATATTTGATTAAATTTTCCATGAGTTTTTTTTATATATTATATAGCCAGTTTTATATTATTCGTGACCTTTCGGACAATAGCATGGTTAAGTCCCTCATAATATGACAGGTAACATTTGATTTCATTTTTGCATGAGTTCTTTGATATTTATGACCAGCTTCTGCACACTATTGATGGTTTTGGTTTTAGCAATGTGAAGAGCTGTTCAAACACAGAATTTTTCTATCGTTTGTGTTTGAGTGTTTCTCTGGGTCCGATGGATGACATAATTTTTTGCTCAAAAACCATTTTGCCATGCAGTAAGATGTTTTAATGTTCGTTCGTGTTTCATTCTGCTGGCTATATTTAATTTGTATTATTCTCAGTTCATACAAACGTTCACTTTTATTGATTCCCTTGGGTTTATTTTGGGTTAGTCTGGTTGGGATTGTGGACTATTGTAGCCAAAACATTTTTTTTTGGGGGGGTGGGGTGTGAGGGAAAGGGGGATGTTTTAGCCCTAAACTCCATTGTTGCCGTTCTCAATGAAGTGTAACAACGGTTAACACACTTTTCAAGCGTTCCATTTTTGACTCACTTGCATAGCAATGTGAGTCTATGTACTCACTCCCGACCCAAAAAAAATATTTTTTTCAGATTTTTGCAAATTTGAGAAGAGTCTTAAATAATCCAAAAACGACTTTTAAAAAATGTTTGTCCGCCCGTCTTAATGTCTGCCTTCCGCCGTCTGTACAAAAAGAAAGATTAAAAAAAGAAAGAAATAGCGCACTTCAACTTGCAAGTGGATTAATATCTCAGAACCTATTTCCACTATCACAACCGAACTTGGTAAGATGGTGTATACCCATGAGACCTCATAAATGATCAAGATCACAGGGTCAACAAATGTTAGTCAAAAAATTTTAATTTTTAGAAAATAAAAAGATCAAAGTCAGTATTACTTTGCATTTTATTGCCATCATTTCACTTTGTTTTTTTCTGGGCACTCGTTTTCCGCCTTATTCAGCCAGAATGAATGAAAATTTATTACGCACATAAATATTTCCACACAAAAAGCATGATCAAAGTGCTGTTGAGATTCAAGCTCAGCCTGGTTTAGGGTTAGGGTTAGGGTCAGGCTATAACGCAGGCTACGCATGCATGAAATTCAAGCTCAGCCTGACAGGCCAGGCTAATAGCTTGAAGCTTGAAAGACATGGACTCGATAAGCTGCATTTTAATTTTAATTATTGCTAGTTTCATAAGGAGCATGTGAGTCATATTGGCTTAGAGCTTCTAGTTTATACTTGTTTTCTTTATTTTGTATTATACTGACCCGTTTTTTATTTCAAAGCTTTTGTTGTTGAATAAATATAGTTGGTTGGTTTTTGAAAGTACTGTTAGTGAAAATAAATGTACTGGTTTAAAACTGAATGTTGGGTACATGTTGTTTTGACAGTTTTGCCTTCATTTGATTTTTGTTCTTCTTGGGCTGAGCAGCCACAATCACTACGTTGACTCATTTGCTGCTTTAATAAATTTGACAATGTAATTGGTTCCTGTGAGACAAAGTAGTATGGTATTATATTGTATTGTATTGTACAGTTGTGTACTGTATTTTTTGTAATGCATTGTGTTGTACTGTATTCTAGATTGTTGTCTTGTACACATTTCTTTTTTTTTCCATTCTTTCTGCCTCTCACTGTTTTTTTAATTTATCTCATAGTATCATACAGTTATATTTCTCTAATTTCTCTATTGTCGTATCTTCTTCTCCATCTGTTCCTTCTGTCTAGGTCTGTCTGACTGCTCCTCCCTCACTCCCCCCCCCCCTCCACCATCCCATCTTCCCCCCCCCCCTTTCTCTCTCTCTCTTTCTTACTCCTTCTCTGTCTGATTCTGTCTTTGTGAATTACAGAATACATAATTTATTCAGCCAAATACACAGTTGCAGCATTAAGAGCAATCACAATGGACATTTCAAGTATCAAAACTGGACATGTGTATGTACTATATCACAGACAAGCTTTGACAAAATCTAACACACACATACACATGCTCATACTCTCTCACACACAAACACACACACACAATGAAAGGTAAATCACATTTAAAAGGTAATGCATATTTAAAGTGGCCCTGTGGGTTCGGGCACTGAATAGAATAGACCCAATGTTTCCCGTCTGTAGTAAGAGGCGACTAACAGGGGTGATGTCAGCACGGCACCACTGATGGAGGAACTTCACGTTACTATAGGTTCAACGACCATGTGATCGGGGGGCAAAGGTGAGCCACACTGTACTCTTGGATTTCTGCTGTGGCCAACAGCCTGGAAAGGGTTGGGCCCCACCAGGTCTTTCTTGCCCAAGACACACCGGACGATAAAAAGAGCCACTCACTCCAAACCGGATCGGTTGTCACCCGGGTCACCAAGGACCACGCCTTCCGTTGGCCACCAGGACGGAGGTGACAAGTGTGCTACTGATGGACAACTTGGCAAGATCTGCACAAGAGACAACATCGTCATAGGAACCTTGAATATCGAGACCTTAACTGCGGATGGGAAATTAGGAGAACTGGTCCACGAGCTGGACAACTATCGATGGAACATTTTAGGTATCGGAGAACTGCGCTGAAAAGGCGTAGGTGAAACAACGACCGACAAAGAGCGCAAGCTTTATTTGAGCGGGAGAGATGACAGGCACGAACATAGCGTTGGATTCTTGGTCCACAAAGACATTCTAGCCACTGTTACGGGTTGCCACCCATTCTCCAGTAGACTCATTACCATCCGTCTAAGAGCAGCCCCTTTCAACATCATCATCCAGGTCTATGCCTCAACATCAAACTATGAAAATCTGCAGGCTGTCCTTGATTAAGTGCCGAATAAGGACATAGTCATAGTGCAAGGCGACTGGAATGCCAAGGTTGGCCAAGAGGCATACCACAATTGAGAAACACACGTGGACCCCACTGCAACAACGAGACAAATGACAGAGATCTGATACTCTTGGAGTTTGCCAGATACAACAATCTGATACTGTCAAACACGCTTGGTCTCCACAAAAAATCCAGACGATGGACCCTCACAGCAGATTTACAACAAAGAATAAAAATCATGGAGACGAGGTGCTACAGAAGACTTCTGGGCATTTCCTATCACATCACAAACAACGAAGTCCGACAGACCATCACACAAGCCATTGGACAACACGATGACATGCTTACAATGTTGAAGAAACAGAAACTCCGGTAGTATGGCCACGTCACCAGAGCATCAGGCCTTGCAAAGATCATCCTGCAAGGCCTGATGCAAGGAGGCAGAAGAAGAGGGAGAAAGAAAAAGATGTGGGAGGACAACATTTGAGAATGGACTGGCTTGGCACTGAGCAAAGCTATGAGGGTTGGTGAGGACAAAGAAAGATGGAGTACGCTAAAGAAGCTCTGCATCTAGATTTCCCTTCAGAGATTTTCCAGTTTGTTCCATACTCTGACCTGCGTTGTATGACTGGCTCTTATTGCAAACGGCTGTGGCAGACACAATGGTCTAATCAAATCAATAAACAAATTATTTCAAATTCTTCCAGATTTGTCTGCTTCTTTGCCTAACTTTGCATCCACCCGCAAAAAAGAAACTGTTTTGGCTCGCCTTCCTATTGGGCAAATTATGTCACCCATAGTTTCCTTTTCAAAGGAGAAGAACCACGATGGTTCTTTGCATGTGACAAATCCTTTTCCGTCCGCCATTTTATGTCTGAATGTGCTGATCTGGTTGATGAAAAAGAAAGATATGTTGGTTCGATACCTTTTAATGAGATTTGTAAAGTCTGCAATAGTCAACACCAGTTTCAATTCTTACATGATGTTGGTTTGTTTTATCGCATATAAAACATATCGTCTTGTTTTATATATCCTCAGAGGTGCCAACCCCCTAATCTTCTTGTCAGTAGTTCCGGACCCGTTTGTCAGTATTTTTTAACACTTGTCAGTATTTTTTTTCCCTCGCAAAACCTAGCCTATGACCCTATAATGTAACGACAGGCTTCCCTCTGAAACAGAAGGCTATTTTCAATCCTCTAAAATCACGATAAAAATCAGCTTGTTGAACACCACACTTGTTTTACTCTAAAATCACCATGAAAATCAGCTTGTTGAACACAGCGACGTTCAGTGAGTGCAGGAGTACTATTATGAGACCAGAAACTGGTACAGAAGCACCGCTGGCAAAGATAAACGATCGGCAACTTTTCCTCCGTATTTTTATAAAAGCTACCGTACTTCCGTATTTAATTCACTTCGCCGGAATTAAATACGGTCAATCCGTACTTGTTGGCACCTCTGTATCCTTGGTTGGGTTTTATTGACATCTTTTATCATATTTAAATGTTAAGTCTGATTTGGCTTAAATTTTGTGTGGTCCTGATTCGGCTCTTGGCAGCCCGCTGGACCCTCAGCTTAGACGTTACGTATCCCATACGGGCTTGCTACGGCACGTATGGACTCCGTATCGCAAATTCTCGCGCGATTTCTTCAGACCCGTGGCATCGATACCGGTGTGACATCCTCACAGTTCCTAGTATCTTAGCTGGGCTGGGAGCGAATGGGAGCATTCTGATTGGTCGACGCGTTACAAAATTCGACGCATGCGCACAGTGCTATCATAGTCTTCGTAAGGTTTAGGGTTAAAGTTTGGGTTAGAGTTAAGAGTTTAGGGTTAGGGTTTGGGTTAGGGTTAGGGTTATGACGCCTAAGAACTTCGTGAAAAAGCCGACCCGACATGACCTGGCGCATGCGCAAATGCGCTCGGATAAACTAGGAGACCCGGAACTTGAAGGATGTGACACCGGACGTGCTTACGTACAGAACGCGATCCATACGTGACCCTTTCCGCATTTGTTTTAAAACAACTAATCGTCATATTTCACGTTAAGTAACATTTTGGTTGCATTTTTAAATCCTTTTCCCATCTGTATAGGTATTTTTGCTTTCATGTTGTTGTGTTGACTCCGAGTGAAACCCTGTCAGAGACACCACCTACATACACGGCGGCCGGCAACACGTATCTCCCGCAGGCCAACTAACAAGCGACAACGAGATTTCAGATCGCGATCCCGCTTCAGTCATATTTTTGCTGAAAAAACTCACTTTCCTGCGTTGAGCAATAAAAATGGCAAAAGAATATTCCTCTGTAATATTTGACGTCATTTAATAATTGGCTCGTCATAAAAATATAAAGTGAATCACCCACCTGTGACCGATGAAATTGATTGTTCGAGTGCATAATCTTGTCTTTCAAGTTTTTGTTTCACGTTTTAAATGCTTGTTGTTCGCATTATTTTAGGTTGACTGCATCAAAGGCCTTATAAATATTATTACTGAAATTAAAAATTAATTATTACTTTTGTTATTATGCAAAATGGAAAAAAAAATCTATGAAACGGTGATAGCGTAAAACAATTTGATTCAGTACTGCGCTGTCTGATATTACATCATTCATGACGTCAAAATAAAAAAAAAAAAAAAAGAGAGAGAGAGAGAGAGAGAGAGAGAGAGAGAGAGAGAGAGCAATACTGCTTACCTGAAGTCTGAAGTTAGTAAAAACTTCGTTGACCCGGCTGTCTATGGCTGGAAATCTCGAGTTGCAAGTCAACAGAGAAAAAAAAAAAATCGTCTTGCAGTACTGCCCCGATGCTTGAAAGCTACACACGTGGGTTGACACACTTGTTAAAACACAGGAAATGCTTCCGGAGTTATCTTTCTTTGCTCGGGGAGTCGGGAGTACGGGAGTCTGTTTCACGTGTAAGCTGAAGCAAAAACGCTTTCACGTACGGGCTCCGTACGTATCTCCATACGTGTACGTATTCAGCGATACGTAACGTCTAAGCTGATGAGCTCTCACACGACACCGGAGCGTATAGGCGACTACTGGTCACATATTTCTGACACCAGCGAAACAGTTGATGGTAAGGGGAAAATAGTGGTCACACATTGGCCAATCCGGGATTCGAACCAGGTACCTTTCGGTTACTAGTAAGCCGCTCTACCAACTGAGCTATCCGGCCCCACTAGCCCTCCGCGTTTCTGTTTGTTGAGTAGATTAATGTCTCTGGACACAAGTTGCGTATAAGAGACGTCTCCGCGTTTATTTATTTAATCAGTTTATAGTCCCCTCTCTTCCCGTTAAGGATTTTCAGAGAGGAGACTTATATTGCGTTTCGCATGCTGCGGGCTATTTATAGCTTGCCTGCACCCCCCCCCTTCCTGTGAAAGGAAGTATCGGCTAAGCTATTTATAGCTAGCGTGGCTGACGTAACCTCCCCATTCAATCGTCCCCTATACGCTTATGTGTCCGGGGACGTTAATCTATACAACATTACTAACTAACCTCAAAATCTGAAAAGCTTTGGTTGAGCTGCTGTGGCCCATGATTTGAAGTGCCTGTATACCAAAACTTAACAAAAGTCTGACAGACCATCACACAAGCCATTGGACAACACGATGACACGCTCACAGTGGTGAAGAAACGGAAACTCCGATGGGATGGCCACGTCGCCAGAGCATCAGGCCTTGCAAAAAACATCTTGCAATGCACGGTGCAAGGAGGCAGAACAAGAGGGAGACAGAAAAAAGGTGGGAGGACAACATTCGGGAATGGACCGGCTTGATATTGAGCGAATCCATGAGGGTTGCTGAGGACAAAGAAAGATGGAGTAACACTGGTTAAACGATTATCTGTGGTGCTCAACGACTTTCAAGTTACGAGATAGGATAGGATATAGG
This sequence comes from Oncomelania hupensis, assembly GCA_036898135.1. Lineage (NCBI taxonomy): Eukaryota > Metazoa > Mollusca > Gastropoda > Littorinimorpha > Pomatiopsidae > Oncomelania > Oncomelania hupensis. Next base: position 37,488,975 of record CM072527.1, read on the forward strand.
ATAAGACCCTGCCCTTTGAGCTAGAACAAATATGATGGCACAGGAAGCAAAACACTAACCTAGATAATGTTCCTTCAAGTTTCCAATTTGCTGAATATGGCGTTCAAAGGACAGACAGACCGATTGACGGACAGACAGACTGACGTACCGACCGACCGACAGACAAATTGGTCGTTCAGATTCACTCCGACTATTTCAATGTGTCTGTGTCTCCGACTATTTCAATGTGTCTGTGTCTCTGTCTGTGTGTTTTCCCCCAGATAAGTCCTGAAATGCAAAAAGGGACATAACTCTTGGCGTTACTCAAGATGCACCCTCACAAACCCCTCCGCCTCAGCGGGTACACTCGATTCGTCTGGCTACAGATGCTGACGTGGCAGTTCGGAGATTGGGAGCAGCAGCAGAACTAAAACATAAAAATATATATTTTTTAAATAAATAAAAACCCCACCATTGCGGTGTTGTATGGGAGACCTATAACTGCTTGTTGACAGTAAGTTATAGCTCTTTTATGGGTCATTGCAAATGTTCGCGGTCCATCAGATCAAGCTTCGGAGCTTTGTAGGACGAGGGCCGTGCGAGAGGTGTGGAGTATGGTAGTGGAGGGCTGGGGGGGGGGGGAGGGAGGAGGTAGCGTGGGGGACTGACTTAGCTACGTACAGATCAGCTTGTCACGCGTCTTTTATGGGTCACTGAAACACGCATTACATTACACAATTGTTGCTTTAGGTCCAGCGGAATCTTCCGAGCCAAATCAGGACCTGGACAACCCCCAATCCGCATAAAAGATCTGCTGAAACAACCCTAGTGGGAAAACTGAATGCCCTCCACCAGCCAGTCACTTTACAATAAAGACATCCCACGCAGGGGACGGCTGAGGCTTTACCCCCAACTAATCGAACCCCCGTTTACAAAAACAAAATAGAATACAAACATCATTATAAATTATCAACAAAACACATACATATAAAATGCCTACATTGCTAAATAATAACATCATAGGAAGCACTAGTGACCACCTGGCAGAAAGCGTCCAACATTCCCAAGCTGATCCAACAGACCTCATACACGAACAAGGAGTCTTGTCCCGGAAGAGTTTTCAAGAAAAAAGGTAGATGACTGGTATAGCGAAGAAGACGATAGTATAGCAGATTGATAGAACAGAGCAGGAATGAGAAAGAGCAAATGAGAAAGACAGCGACAGTGGGAATTTAAAGCACTAAATTTCCAGAAAGTGGGGATACTATTTATACTGAAACCCCCGGCACCCCAACGGGGGTACGAGATAGGATAGGATATAGGATAAGACCCTGCCCTTTGAGCTAGAACAAATATGATGGCACAGGAAGCAAAACACTAACCTAGATAATGTTCCTTCAAGTTTCCAATTTGCTGAATATGGCGTTCAAAGGACAGACAGACCGTTTGACGGACAGACAGACTGACGTACCGACCGACCGACAGACATTTTGCTCGTTCAGATTCACTCCGACTATTTCAATGGGCCTGTGTCTCCGACTATTTCAATGTGTCTGTATCTCTGTGTGTTTTCCTCCAGATAAGTCCTGAAACGCAAAAAGGGACATAACTCTTGGCGTTACTCAAGATGCACCCTCACAAACCCCTCCGTCTCAGCGGGTACACTCGATTCGTCTGGCTACAGATGCTGACGTGGCAGTTTGGAGATTGGGAGCAGCAGCAGAACTAAAACATAATTTTTTTTTTAAATAAATAAAAACTCCACCACTGCGGTGTTGTATGGGGGAGACCTATAACTGCTGACAATAACTTACAGCTCTTTTATGGGTCATTGCAAATGTTCGCGGTCCATCAGATCAAACTTCGGAGCTGTGTAGGACGAGGGCCGTGCGAGAGGTGTGGAGTATGGTAGTGGAGGGCGGGGGGGGGGTAGGGGGGAGGTAGAGTGGGGGACTGACTTAGCTACGTACAGATCAGCTTGTCACGCGTCTTTTATAGGTAACTGGCACTCTGAACAATTAAAATGCTCGTGATCCCCACACCAGAAAAAAAAAGAGAGAGAAAATTGTGCTAGTGTGCTATGTGGTTTTACTCTTTCGTAATCCGAGCTCTGATAGAGTTTGGGAGGTTTTTTCGCCATGGAGGAGGAGGAGGAATGAATAAGGAAGCTTAACGTCCTATTGCGTTAACGTTAAGGACGAATCACCACGCCGCCACCTTGACAACAATGAATGCATTCCACCGCACGGACTTTAAAGATCCTGACGCTCATGTCCTATGCGGATGAGTGGCAGATACACCCAGCAGGGGTGGGAGGGATGGGGGGACGTTGGGAGCGGGAGGGGGAGTGCAAGAGGGGAAAGACTTTGGGATAAGAGAGACAATTTCTTGGAAAAAAAAATATTTCTTTCCGTTGTTTTTTCTTTATTATTATTATTATTATTATTATTATTATTATTATTATTATTATTATTATTATTAAAATCAGTTCTTGTTTCCGTTTGGGAGATATAATCTGCTACAGAGATCTAACTAACTAGCCTGCCGGAGGTGATGAATGTATGGCGATGATGATGACGATGACGATGAATGTATGGCGCTTAATCCACAAAGATTACGCTCGAAGCGCGCGGAGTTAAAACTGTTTGTGTTTAAAGGGCCACAAATTCACACATCTCCCCGTCGCAGATCCTTGTCAAAATTATTTTAATGTCACAACAGCGCCATTTCCCCAAGGAGAATTATTATTGTCCTGTCCTATTCTATCCCGTAACTCGAAAGTCGTTGGGGCACCACAGCTAGATGATCGTTTAACCAGAGTACTCTATCTTTCTCTGTCCTCAGCAGTTATTACTGTGACAAGACACAAAGGAAAAGAAAAAGTACACAACATTATCCTGGTCCTTTTAAAGCAGATGTTGTGTTAAGTGCGCGTGGGGGCGCGGGTGTTGGTTGCACAGATACATGAAATGTTCCAGTGATAGCCGTCTGTGTCTGGCTGCACAGAAAATAATGTATTTTGTCGCCCCAAAGAAATGTTTATAGTATATACCCTTGTACACCGTGGCATGGACGGCAGCGAAGTTCATTGAAAAACGGTGCCAGTGTTTCCCGGCCACATTCCTGCATGCTTATCCCTGACTCCGCCCTGTCTGTGCACTCTTTTTAGTCCCCCTCCCCCCTCCCGTTCTTCCATCTCCCCCACAATCACCTCTCTCTCTCTCCCTCTTTCTCTCCCTCCCTTCCTCCCCCTCTATATCCCTCCCTCTCTCTCCCCACTCTCTCTCTCTCTCTCTCTCTCTCTCTCTCTCTCTCTCTCTCTCTCTCTCTCTCTCTCTCTCTTTATTCGTGGAGGTACATTCAACTTCTCTCTCTCCCTCTCTATCTTTCTGTGTTTGGGAGTGTGTGTGTATCTCTCTCGCTCTCTCTGCCCCTTCCTCTCTTTTTTTCTTCCTATCTGTTTTAGCATCTATCGTTCGAAAAGTACAAGGTCAGCATGGTAATTTTGTCAGGAACTAATCATTTTAAGATCGCGGGAATTCCGCAGAATTTCTGACTATAGGAATTTAAGGATGGAGGATGTGCTCACATTTCCCTCCGCCCCTCCCCCCCTCCCCCACCCTCACTTCTTCCCCTCCCGTCCTCAACCCAACCATCCAAAGGCGACAGCTGGCATGGTTTGGCCACGTCAGCAAGCACGACAACCTTTTCCAGTTCATTTTACAGGGGACGATGGACAGACGTGACCTTGCCAGTCCTCCTGCTGAACGGCTACCAACAAAATGATACGGAGCAGGATGCCTGCTTCTAATTCTGACCTCATATACCGCTTCCCTCCTACAGCCCCCCCCCCCCCCCCCCCAACCGACGACCAGGAAAGTCGAGGGATTGAGGCGTAGTTAAGGTGAGGTAATTTGGCTTGTTTTCAAAGTCGCTGCATGCTGACCTGGTGTTGGGCGAAACAGAAGAATCCGGTTACCGTATGAAACTTTCAACACTCCTCCTGAAGGCGTTTGGATCACCACATCCTCTTCCTCCTCTCCTCTCCTCTCCTCTCTCCTCTCTCTCTCTCTCTCTCTCTCTCTCTCTCTCGTTCCAGGGTGGAACTGGGTTGGCATCTTAAGAACAACGTCCGTGACGCAATGACGGAAGATTCTTCTCAACAAAAGTCGACTTTCTGTAAGACGTTTTTTTTTCTTTTTAAAAACAAAATTAAAATCGATGATTTATTTCCTCCGTCTCGTGGTGGCAAATGAGCCCTAAACTAAAAGAACCCAGTCGGTCTTACACAACGGGCAGAATTACGACATTTTAGGCTCACACTGCATACTTGCCGAGGTTTCCATTTGACTTTCCACTAGCAAGGAGCAGCGTGATCTACTGTAGGCTCCGATGATGACAAACGCTTTGGGTCCTTCCATCATGGTGGTGGTTCCGTTATTGGGCGTTGGGTGTTTCGGTGGAGCCATAGAGTTAGTGGCTTGGACGCCCGCTAGCAATGTTTCATGTTAGGCTAAAGGCTATGTGTACTTTTGGCCAAAACGGGTTGACCCTAAACCTTGGCACTGTTATGACATTAAACAATGATACAGGGGGGCTTTCCTCGCTCAAACCCACTGTTAAAGTTGAAATGTTCAATCTCGGTTCTGACAGGGGAGTTATGCTGCCTTTGTTTTTAACGGTACCACCGTGTGACCTTTGACCCTATTTCTGATTGAACTAGGCGGCTTGCAGGGTTGTGGGGCCGGTGTCACGTCGTCAAAGTTTCGGGTGTCTTACTTTAGCCGGGCGCTTTTGCGCATGCGCCAGGTCAAGTCGGGCCGGCTTTTTTACGATGTTCTTAGGCGTCGTAACCCTAACCCTAACCCCTAACTCTAATAACCCTAACTCTAACCCTAACCCTTACTAAAACTACGATAGCACTGTGCGCATGCGTCGAATTTTGTATATAATAATGCATCGACCAATCAGAATGCTGAAGGGCCAGGTAGCTCAGTTGGTAAGAGCGTCTTGCTAGTAACCGAAAGGTCGCTGGTTCGAATCCCGGATTGGTCAACGTGTGATCATTATTATTTTCCCCTTTACCAACAACTGGCCCACTGGTGTCAGTATAAATCGGTCCAGTAGTCACCTATATGCGAAAGTGTCGTGTGACTATAATCTACAAACAAACAAACAATCAATCAGAATGCTCCCAGTCGCTCCCAGCCCAAATAAGATACTAGAAACTTTGACAATATCACACCGGTAGCTCAGTTGGTAGAGCAGCTTACTTGTAACCGAAAGGTTCCTGGTTCAAATCGTGGATTGGCCAACCTGTGATCTTTTTTTTTTAAACGTGAAATAACAATTATACATTGCATTGTCGTGTAGCACTCATGTATGTTTTGATAGTCAAGTACAGTTTCGCAAGTAGGTCTTGTCTTGCGCATTATACAAGCTATAGACAGCGGCGATGTAATCAGTTAATGGTGTTCAACAGCGTCTGACGATTCTGACAATCTTGGGGTCTGGCTATTATCTATTTCCTCGTCTTAGAATATTGCCTTCCAACTTAGCATTGCGAGCCGGCGAGTGTTTTTTGTAGATAATCTCGCCATTACTGTTTATAATGCCAGTGCGCAATATCACTTCACTTCCCCTCAGGATTTATTTTTGTGCCTCGCTTCTCTCCCCATTCCTCTGCTCTTATTTTCAGGGGGCTGTTTTCCAGCTAGAGCACCGCTGAGTGTGCGTGTACCTCGTCAAAATAATAATAATAATAATAATAATAAAAATAATAATAATAATAATAATAATAATAATAATAATAATAATAATAATAATAATAATAATAATAATCTATATATTAATCGAGCAGCCTTTTCAGATCACGAGGGGCCGTTTTAGCCAACCAGCGGCTTTGTTGTGAAGTTAATTTCGAGCTTCAGTTGGCTCCAAGTTTTACAGATTACAGCTGAACTGTCCATATAATTGCTTCCACGCGAGTTTTGCCATTCGGCGCTCGATCACCCGCTGCCGATACAACGAAACTTAACATTCTTTTCGATCGCAAAACGGCTTTAGTTTGCATTTTACTGCGTCCAAAAAAACACATGTGTGAGACGGTATTTTTAGAACCAATCATTTTTGTCCTTAGCCCTGCCATCATTTCCGCATACCATTTCTACCAAGGATTTCGTATTTTATTCCAAATCGCTTTTAATCGATCGGCGTTCGCTATATTGTTGTTTAATCCAGTTTCAAGTTTATAACACTATTAAAATCGACGGGTTCAACATGTTTTATGATATGGGACCTAAAATCAGCTTAGAGAATTATAGCATCCCGTGGTTCAATGGATAAAGCGTTTGACTGTCAATAAGGAGACCCGGGTTCGAATCTCACTTGGTCCTTTTTTTTTTTTTTTTTTTTTAAATAAAATTTAATAATACAGAGCGAGAGAAATATAAGAGAGATATAGATAATAAAGAAAAAGAGCGGAACAGAGGCAACTGAAAAACAAAACGAGGTGCAAGTAAAATGCTAAACAAAAAATAAAAATAAAATAAATATATAAATAAAAATAAAATCATAGCACGGGTATTAATAATTGCTTCATATTCTTTTTTTTTTCATTTATCCATGATGCGTGTACTTCTTAGAACACTTAACATCTTATGCTTTTTAAAAAAAAATTAGGTATAGGTAGGTCTGTTTAAAAAAAAAACATTTAGAAAATAACATTATAGTTTTATTGTAAATTTCATAGCATAATTAATTGTCATTCGATTCATCAGAAAAAAATATTAAATTAAGAGCAAACTTTACATTAAAAATAAATATTTAGAATCTAAATTAAAACTGAATTGTTCCCAAATAAATATCTGTAGGGACTAAAGGTCCATATTTACATTTACATGGCTTGGTGCTTTTTTTTTATGATTGCCTCAATTTGGTATTTCATTGGTATGTATTATAAGGAAAAAAGTTCTGTGCATGCAGTGATAGCATTGCCTTATTGTTTTAATCACATGCATGTGCAATAAATCAGTAATGCTGTTCTCCTCAAATAAATGATTATTGTGTTTTATTACAATTATAAGTTTATTTTTAATCTATGTCTCTTTTTAGTGATTCACCACTGACAGTGTACTTCAGCCTTCCACTTCCAGAATCATAAACACAACAAAGATTATTATATCAAAGATACTTTTATACAATGTGAATTAATTTTCGAGCTAATGTTAATTAAAAGTATCTTTGATATACTGTATATCTTAGTTGTGTTTATGATTCTGGAAGTGGAAGGCTGAAGTGCACTGTCAGTGGTGAATCACTAAAAAGAGACATAGATTAAAGATAAACATATAATTGTATTTTACTTTCAAAATACTTAGCAGTTCCTGTTGTGTTTACAATTTCTTCCACTTTCAGGCAATTGATATTTCCTACATGTAGTTATTGTACCAACACCACAACATAAACTATACACTATGTAGGCTACAATGGAACATTATAGTCTCAAATAAATTTGACTTCACTCAGTGGCTGACAGCTTGGACACCCAAAGATAACCTATAACGGGCATAAAAGCAGCAACACAACAACAAAATATAATAGATACTTTTAATTATACAACAATACAAGACAAATGAATTTTCGTGCTTTGCTCTTCTTCAGATTAAAAACAAACATAAAATGACAAAATGCTGCAGAATGCACAAAAAAAGTCACTTCCAGGAAAATTTTTGAAACAGGCATATAACATCAGGCCCAGCAAATGGGTCATCAAAAATTTATTTGGACGGGTAATAACTGCTAGTAATAATAAAATTTATAGTGGGGTTTATCAGGTTAAACTAAAGATTTTCCTGTGATATTTAGGTCGAAGGGGTTCGAGGTGGGGGATGAGAAGGGGGTGTCGGAGTCGTTAGAGATCTACCTTCTATCAGGACCAGCTTCGTGAGAGTGTGGTGTTGTCAATACCCTTTTTAAAAAAAAAACTTTACCCCTCGGAGGATCATCTCTAATAAGGATCGATCATTTCCACGACGATATATATTAAAATAAACAAACACCAAACAAACGCAGGCGGTGCACTTTTCTATTTTCTTGTCTCCCTGTTCTGCTGTAAAATCGTAAGGGAAGCTACTCTGTTTGACGCATCAATAACAGAGAGAATCACAACTTTCCGGCATCTCTCATAAAAACTCGTGGATATCGCCATTATAAATTAAAACGAGGTTAGAATGAAACCAAGTTCCGGTCTGGGTTGATTTGCTTTTATCAAAGCTTGATGCGTGACTTTTAAATATGGCAAATTGCCGAAAACGACGATTGTTAGAGGCAGAAAACGAGTGGGATAAGTGTAAAAACGGTGGAGGAAGTACATGCTCAGTGAAAGGATGCAAAAAACAATCGTAGAGGCCTGTATTTGTGGCGACTTCGGAGGTGCGTCGATCATCGACAGAAAGTGAAACAGGACCTGAAAACTCTTGTAGTTTTCCATAGCTTCGCAGTCGCAACCTTCACAAAACACGAAGTAGTTGACTATGTTAGGCGAGCGTTGTGGCCAAGTGGGCTAAGGCGAGACTAACTTGCCTTGTCCACAAGCCAGAAACCAATGGCGCCTGACAGGTGTGGGTTCGAGCCAGCATCTGGGCGTTATGTTTTTCCGAATATTTTTCAAAAATTCACAAATAATGTTAGGTAGGTAGGGTTTAGGCGCGCCACTGGCGATAGAAAGGGATAGTAAACTGCAGCAAAAAAAAAAAATGTGAGGGTACGATACTGGTGGCCAGTGACACATGTTATTATTCTTGAATATTTGGAAATAACTCACTAAAACACGCGGAGAAAGAACCGGAAGTATGTTTCATGGAGGGGATTCCCGTTGGTGCATAAAATAGCAGAAAAGTGTGTGTGGGTGTAATGTGTGTGGTTGCAAGTCCACTATACGCTATTGTGTCCGGGGACGGAAATCTACCCACTGAACTGAACTGAACTGATTGGGCTTGGTTGCGTGCAGGGATGCACAAAGTGTTAAAACAGGACAGAGAGAGGGACCGAGAGACAGACAGACAGACATTGGCGGAATATTTATAGCTGGGCTTGTCAGAGAGGTGAAGAGTAGCTTCCCTTACGATTTTTCAGCAGAACCAGAAGACAAGAAAGTAGAAAAGTGCACCCACTGCATTTGTTTGATATATATCGTCGTGGAAAATGATCGATCAGGTCTGTTTTGGCTGATTCCAATGATACAAAACCAATTTCTGAATTGTTATTAGAAGCAAAAATAATTAGCAAAGTAAAATTGTATGCAAAGTTTCCATTTGAAATTGCACATTTAGCCATCTTTGCCTTTGTACTGGAAACGGGGATGCTATTTCCGAGAGCAGGAATAAATCAGAGACTATATTTGTAATAAGAGGAGTAAAAAAATCGTGTGACATTGTTTTTGCGCATTACCTTCGCAAATATGCTCCAATTTCTCTCTCTCATTCTTTATCTGGAAGTAGTTTCTATGGTGTTTCTTTTCCGTTTGTTCCTCATCAATGTTGCATTATTATTGTGCATGCACTTTTTGAAATACTGACAGGGTCATACTCATATTGAGCCCACATTGTCGTCTCAAAGATACGAGCGAATATACATGAACTAGGAACAGATTTACGCTAGTGATTAACATATTATCTTCCAGGCGAGTCCTACAATGCACCCCATAAAGTTACATTATCTTCAGCGTCCCAGACCCCGTCCTCCTCCCTGCTCCCCCCTCCCTCCCTTCCTTCTCGGACAAGGCCTTCGCCCCTGGATATCACTGGGGTCTGGACACCGGTCACAATTTGGAACACCCACCCCCCCTCCCTTCCTCCCTCCATACCTTACCCTTGATCCGCCCCTGTAATAGAAGACTTGGTTGCTTTGTGTAGGCCACTCCATAAGGAAGAGAGGACTAAATATTCACAGCTTAGTAGTTGGCGTGAGCAACGATTGCCCATTATACCATCTCTTAATGTGAGTACGATGCAACTTCTCAAGTAAATTAAGTCAGTGTCGCACACGCACAAAATCCTTTGATACCCTGGCCCTTCCAAATTGTATGGACTTTATGACCATGACCACAAGTGTATTAATAAAGTAGAAGAGGTAAGAGATCCTCGATAGCATTGCGGTACGGTAGCAGTAGGACGTATCAATATACAAGTTTATTTTACAAGTTTATTTAGGGCTCTAGCCTCTGAGAGGCTTTCAACCAAATGGGACAAACATAATGTCATAGACAAAGGAAGGTAAGAAACAAACAACAGCTGTGTGCACATCATCCCTTGCATTCAATACAATATGTACACACTTATGAATACTATAGCAATTCTGATAGGCACAAACCTACGCCTCATATTATAAAAGCGAGAGAAGAAAATAAAGATACAAAAAGAAGTATTCAATCCAATCTTATTGTTTGAACAGTGAGAAAAAAAATCGATATACGTTTCTCCTCTTAATAATATAATATAATATACGGGTATATAGGGTCTACTACTGCTAGGATCCACAAGCTCTGATCCACTCTGCTGTACTTAGCTATGCCACGAAACGCATGACTAACACAATATAGGAAATGCCATTCTCTGATACTACAGACAGGTGGAGTTAAAAGAATTAAGGTTGGTCTTCCCTTTTTAAATGTTTGCTTTAAAAGTTGAGACCAAGGAAATGCAACGTCAGCGAGATGCATGTCAAATAGTGCTATACTAATCATCATCATCATCATCATCGTCGTCGTCGCCGTAGTTGTCGTCATAACCATCATCGTCGTCGTCATCATCAAAAACATCGGCAACAACATTTTCATAAAGCACTGTCTGTACTACTGTTACTGTTGAGACAGTCAACACCAATCAGATCTGCCCTGGGCCAGTGGCAGTTTTTATTTGACTTTGGAGGTTATGGTGACGGGTCAATTTGATGTCTTCTCTCTGTCTGTCTGTCTTTCTTTCTGTCCGTCAGGTCTGTCTGTCTCCATGCTCTCTGTCTGTCTGGGTGTGGGTGTGCAGATGTGGGTGTAATAACTGTGCTATTTGCAATGAGAGGTCGATCAAATCTCTTGGGCGTTGGGAAATATCTTTCAATGGCTTTACGCACAAGCCCAAGATGATGGAAGACCATCAACAAGATTTTTCATCACCCATCACCTTCTTCAATCACATGACTTGTGTGACCTTTCTTTGTTTGCAACGTCAAGACATCAGACATTTTGGAAAGGAGATAACGCTTTGAAAGTTTCACTCTAATGCAGCTGAAGGATGTAAACAAAAGGCCAAGGGATATCACTGTGCAGACGAACGGTCGACAGGGCGTGCATGATGTATTTTTATTTAATCGTTCTTATATAGCGCTTTTCCAGCTCAAGAGCTGCCCAAGGCGCTGGCCGATACAGGATCTAACTCAAGCCGCCCGAGACGCCCACCCGCAGCCTTTGGGCGCATGGTCTGACGCCCGGACAACTGAGCCAGGGATGGGGGAGAAGGACCTAGGTGCATGCTGGGTGTTTTCTTGTCACCGGCACTCACTCGTCTAGGACATGAGCGTCAGGATCTTTAAAGTCCGTTATGATGGAATGTATGCGACACAGACTAGACCTCGGTTTATACTCTCATCCGAAGGAGTAGGAAAACAGGAGTAAAGTGTCTTTCCCAGGGACACAACACAATGGCCCGGCCAGGGCTCGAACCCGGGACCTTCCGATCCGCAAGCCGAAGCACTACCATTAGACCACAGTGCCTCCTTGTACCAGATTCTGCACGGCCTTGTTGACATAGTTCCTCCCCATGGTTTGTGTCAGCCTGCTACCCGCTCCACCAGAGGACACCAACCAAAGTTACAACTCCCACACTGCAGCTACTGGACACCTACCTGCATTCGTTCTTCCCTCCAGCAACCAGAGTGTGGAACTCACTCAGTAACGACGCAGTTAACGCAGCCACCCTCCCGGCATTCAGAACTTCAGTTGAGGGAGGGCTGAGAGCACGCTGAGAAGCACCCCCATGCCAACTCTGTACACAGTATTAAACCTTAAGCCTAAGCTTAACTGGGCAAGACAAACCCGAACCTTTTCTCGGCGAACCAAAGGTCAAAAATGCGGTTTCATTCTTAATTGGGTCTTCCCGAGACCAGCCGAGATGAGACAGGAGATCGGGCGTCACGGCGAGCTCTTTCGTTTCTGAACTGGGTCTATTTTTAGCTGCGTCGAAATGGCGGCCTTCGATCGTGAATTGAAAACTGCAGAAGATTTTGGCGTTATTCTAGCGCTGTATGTCCTAAGCGAGAACGAAGGGGCAGCAGAAAGAGAAAGAAAGCAAAAGGCAACATTTCCCTATGTGTTGCAAAGGCACCAGCAAGGTGCATTTCATGCACTGGTGCAAGAGTTGGCTGAACAGCTCAGTGGCTATTCAATGATTTATTATTTTTACTGATTCAGTATTTTCACTGTTCTCTAGTCTAAATTAAGTTTGGATTTGGTGCACCTACTTATTTTAAGAGTTGTAGTATTTCTTTAGATCAGTTGTCATTGACATTGATAGATTTTTCAGCAAATCAAAATAGTGTCTCGGGCAGGTTTGCTGCGCACGAACGGCAAGACGAAAGGCCGGCCCGCGACACGGCGAGACACGTCTCGATGTTCTCGCCGATCCTGTCTCGGATTGCTCGCCGAGCCTAGTTAAGGGCAAGGATGGTTCGGGTGTCTCGCCGAGACTGTCTCGGGTGTCTCGGCGAGACAAGGTTCGGGTTTGTCTCGCGCAGTTAAGCTAGGGCTTTAGGCGAGCGATGTGGCCAAGTGGGCTAAGGCGGGACTAACTTGCCTTGTCCACAAGCCAGAAACCAATGGCGCCTGACAGGTGTGGGTTCGAGCCAGCATCTGGGCGTTATATTTTTCCGAATATTTTTCAAAAATTCACAAATAATGTTAGGTAGGTAGGGTTTAGGCGCGCCACTGGCGATAGAAAGGGATAATAAACTGCAGCAAAAAAAAATAAAAATTTGTGAGGGTACGATACAGGTGGCCAGTGACACATGTTATTATTCTTGAATATTTGGAAATAACTCACTAAAACACGCGGAGAAAAAAACCGGAAGTATGTTTCATTGAGGGGATTCCCGTTGGTGCATAGGATAGCAGAAAAGTGTGAATAGGTCCCACCTCCCGCATCCTCGGTTGCCCAGGTGGTCAGTGGTCACCAGACTAGGCGCCCAAAAGCTGCAAGTGGGCGCCTAAGGCGGCTTGAGTTAGATTCTATATATTGGCCAGCGCCTTGAGCAGCCTTTGGAATAGAAAAAACGCTGTATAAGAATTAGGACATTTTTAAAATTCATAAAAAAAAAAAGCTGTGCCCCTATCTTTGCTAGACTAAGCGCATCTAGAATTGTATGGACAGAGCCAGTTTCACAGGGACATTACACAAGTTCGGCGCCTATGTAGTGGATCCTCGATAGCACATTGGGTCTTTGTACTATTTATTATACAAGTTAATAGCTGTGTGTTATCGATCTACTCCTGTACTATCGAAAATCCGCTATTACAAGCTCTTCTTCACTTGTTTTTCTTTTTTAAATAAACTTATATTTAACTTCTATTCACAATTGTGATATTAGACAAATTATATGTTCCCAACTTGTGTAGTGCTATTGTGGTCTGTGCTATAACTACCAAGGATTTTACATAGATTTGTTACTCGTTTGTCATATAAAAAAATGATGTAAAGCCACTCGGTTGCGTCCCTTGATGTCATGAAAACCGCGTTGGTAATGTACACAGCTGCTGCATCAATATCATGTCTTTCGAGCAGCATTTAAACATCATCAAAACGTCTTTTGAAAGTTTATATTGTGTATTTATAGGACAATAGCTTGCTTAACAGGTTTAAAAAAAGAAGTTGGATTTGGGTGGGGGGAGGGGGGCGGGGGGGCGGGGGCATGTAATCTGTTTACTTTACGGTAGATCGGCCCGATCGTCTCCTAAGGAATAAGGGCGGGTTAAATAACTGAACTGAATTTCTAAGAGAAAAGGGTTGCTTAGGACTCTGATAAGAGAAAGCACTTTAGCCATATGACTTCACTGAACTAAATAAACTTTCTTTTAGATCATTACATTACATTACATGATTATTGCTTAAGTAAGACTGCTGCGCTCTCTGGTCATCTCCATCTTCCTATATGCTTGCGAAGCATGGACCCTCACAGCAGATCTCCAACGAAGAATACAAAGCATGGAGATGAGGTGCTACAGAAGACTTCTGTGCATTTCCTATACCCAACACATCACCAACGTTGAAGTCCGACAGACCATCACACAAGCCATTGGACAACACGATGACCTGCTCACAGTGGTGAAGAAACGGAAACTCCGATGGTATGGCCACGTCACCAAATCATCAGGCCTTGCAAAGACCATTCTGCAAGGCACAGTGCAAGGAGGTAGAAGAAGGGGGAGACCGAAAAAGAGGTGGGAGGACAACATTCGAGAATGGACTGGTTTGACACTGAGCGAAGCCATGAGGGCTGCTGAGGACAGAGAAAGATGGAGTATGCTGGTTAAGCGATCATCTGTGGTGCCCCTACGACCTTCGGGTTATGGGACAGGATAGGATAGGATAGGATTATTGCTTTAGGTCCAGCGGACTCTTCCGAGCCAAATCAGGACCGGACAACCCCTGATCCGCATAAAAGATCTGCCGAAACAACCCTACTGGTAAAACTGAAGGCTCTCCACCAGCCAGTCACTTTAAAATAAAGACATCCCACGCAGGGGACGCAATCGTCCCCTATACGCTTATGTGTCCGGGGACGTTAATCTATTTAACTAACTAACAGGGGACGCTGAGGCTATACTCTAATTTATCGAACCCCCGTTTACAAAAACAAAATAGAATACGAACATCATTATAAATTATCAACAAAACACATACATATAAAATGCCTACATGGCTAAATAATAACATCATAGGAAGCCCTAGTGACCACCTGGCAGAAAGCGTCCAATATTCCCAAGCTGATCCAACAGACCTCACACAAAAATAAGGGGTCGTATCCCAGAAGAGTTTTCAAGAAAAGAGGTAGGTGACTGGTCTAGCGAAGAAGAAGAAGAAGAAGAAGAAGATAGTATAGCAGATTGATAGAACAGAGCAGGAATGAGAAAGAACAAATGAGAAAGACAGTGACAGTGGGAATTTAAAGCACTAAATTTCCAGAAAGTGGGGATACTATTTATACTGAAACCCCCGGCACACCAACGGGGGGTTTCTTTTAGATCAGTGATATGACTTAGTGCGCACAGATGTAACTGCAAACACACAGGTGTCAGAGGAAGAACTAAGATCCGCCACATTGCCATGCAGAGGGCACACAAAGCGGAAGGTAAACAATACACCTCTAGATCTATCTTTGGGTTGTGTGCTCATGTGTTTGCTATTCACCGATTTAGTTCAATTTTATTATGCTATTGCTATGTGTGTACAACACGCAACGCATCTACATCTGGTCTATTGATCTAGTAATTATAGCTTTATCAGCGCTGTAGTTGTGACGTCACGACGCACTTGGCCTTGTAACATTTGAGATCTAGATTTCAACGCAGCAGACGAAAGATTGCCATTCGAGATGCTTATTTCTTATTAATTGGAAATCCATTTTTGTTTGATTTAAGAATGTAATGGACTGTGTATTCCTCAAAGAGATTTAAAGAGTCTGTGCTGTGTGTGCGGGTAAGATTACGGCCTACAAACATCAACACAAACCAGATTTGAAACATATGTTGTTATCGTGTTCTTTTACATGCAGAATAAACAGGAATAATAAGTGTGCATTCTTAGCCTACCTGTCCTCTTCTCTCGGAAATTGAAAAAACGAAAGCTTGTCGCATTCTTGTTTGTAGCGGGCGTTAGGACATGCAATCGCACTGCAAGCATCGCCTCCAGCGCGTTGATTGCGTTTCTTCGGTACCGCCATTTTTTTTTCATGACGGTGAAAAGGGACTTTACTATTGCTGAATTTGCTGGTTTAGCCATGAGTGACATCTCTTATAATGTAAAATCCTTGCTACTACCGAGGCGAGATCCCTTCATCTCTTCTCCTCTTCCCCACCTTCCCCGACACCCTCTCCCCGACCACCCCTCCTCGACCCCAAATATACCCGCTTGTCTGTGAGGTGCACACACAGCGTAGCTGGGACTTGCTAATTCTTAACGTTCGGCTCTGTAGCAAGTTCAACACAGGCGCATTAGCCAAGAAGAATGGAGCTTGGGGAAAGAATTAGTGGATCCCCGGTAGCGCAATGGTATGTATCATACGATACTACTGCGCTACCCCTCCGCTATCGGGGATCCACTACCCCTCCGTTATCGGGGATCCACTAAATTCTTTTTCAAGCTCCATTCTTCTTGGTTAAAAAGCCTGCGGTCCCAAGCTACGCAGTGTGCGCATTGCCGTGCTGCGCCGCGTGGTAAAGAAAGCGACGCGAAAGCGCTACCCCGTGGCTGCAGCTTGTTGGCTAGCAGGCTAGGCAGCAGGGAGGGTCGGGCGGTTTCAGACTCTCTGGAAGCTGCAGGGACTGTGCGCACAGTCTCTGAGGCGTCTGTGTCCTCCTGTCTGGAGAGAATCTGGCCTAGTCTTTTATGTCTATGTTGTTGTACACAAGCGGTGCCGAGACTACTTAGTTCCTCGCGTCTAGCTACAGTCTTTCAAGGTTTTGTTTGTTTTTGTTTTTTGTTTTTGTTTTTGTTTGTGACTGGTGTACAATTGTTTTGAGTTTTCTTTTAAAAAGAAGAAGAAGAAGAAGAAGAAGAAATTCCAGGTGAGTCTATACACACGAAATCTTTAGTTTGCTTTACTTAGATTTCTCTCTTTTCTTTCTTTCTTTCTTCCTTTCTTTCTTCTTCTTCTGGCGTACGATCGATTACGTCTATGAGGAGAGAGAGAGGGAGAGAGAGAGAGAGAGAGAGAGAGAGAGAGAGAGAGAGAGAGAGAGAGAGAGAGAGAGAGAGAGAATGGGTGGACGGGGGTAGAAAGGTGTAGAGATTATTTCCATTTGTCTAGTCTTCCACTGGTGTTTGTTGTGACTGGTGTGCAGTGTTTGATTTTCTTTTAAACATCCAGGTGAGTAAACCCACCAAATCGGTTATTTTGTTCTTTAGATATATTCCTTATTTTCTTTGGCATAGGAGTATGAAGAGAGAGAGGGCGGGGGTGGGGGGGGTGGGAGAGGAGGGTAGAGACTGTTTTCCATAGAATGCAGTCTTCCGCTGTATCATGTGAATTTGCTCAATTCGGTTGTTTTAATGTGGTTTTTTTTTTCATCATCAAAATAATAAGACACTAAAGCAGTTGAAACCAAACATAGATGTATACACACACGCTCACACACCAAAAATTCAATACCAAATATTAAAGCACAAGCAGTAATATAACAGTGAATTTGTTTGTTATGACTTAGTGTAGAGGTTTTGATTTTCTTATCGATGTGAGTTTCAACACACACACAAAATCACAATTTTCTAAGAAAATTATTATTTAATAATGGGCACACTGACACAGTGTTATCTGGACAAATCAGTGAACATCTACATAACTGGTATTGACATGCCTAGGCTACTTGTTTTGACGTCAGAACAATGATCCGTTAGGGTTAGGGCTTGGTTAGGGTTAGGGTTAGGGTTCGAACACTGCAAAGTACTTACAAATGGGGGTCGAAAAATGACCCATTGTCAGCACAACGTATGTGGCGTTTCGGAAAAGTCATGATAATACTGTGTACCCTCGGCTGTGTGTTAACTTGTGAGTGTGTACATTGTTGGTGGAGAGAGAGAGAGAGAGAGAGAGAGAGAGAGAGAGAGAGAGAGAGAGAGAGAGAGAGGAGAGAGAGAGGGAGAGAGAGAGGGAGTACAGGGGTGTTGATGGCATGTACCTTCTTTCAATTTATGTTTTTTTCAGTTTATTTTGTCTTATTTAATTTTATTTTCTGGTATTTGTTATGTATTTTTTATTGTATTTTATTAATTTTATTTTATATATTTATTTATTTTACTGCTGTGACTGGATTTCTAATGTAGATGGAGGTAGTTGTCGGTAGTGGAGTAAAATCCTAATTTTTTCTGACGTTCTGTGCAATATTGAGAGAGAGAGAGAGAGAGAGAGAGAGGGGGGGGGGGAGGGTTGTCTCGTGTTCGCTTTTTTTGGAGAGGTAGAGCCAGACAAAGACAAACACAGACAGATAAAGACAAACACAGATAGACAAAGAGATGATCACTGGGATAACCTTGTTATTCCAAAACTGACTACAAAAGAATAAGAGGCTAATTTATTGTCCATTATAACTTCTTTTCCCCGTATTAGCATTGCATTCCAATCATTTAATGAGTTATTCGACATAAGGGGCGATTTCATTTTGATTATTACAAGAACAACAATTTTAAGAAATAAAATAAAACAAAAACAAGCAAGGAAAAGTACAAGATCATTTCCTAACTAGTTTTTTTGTAATGGATGATAGCATTGTGGCTTTGTTAAAATAGCGTTGTGGTGTAGAGCTGTGATAAAACATCGCGTTTTACTTTCATCTAAACTGTTTTGGCCTCAGATGATACAATTAATCCGCCTAATGGTCTGTCTTAATTGGAAGGTTGATGGAGGCTCAAAAACATTTTTTCGAGGTTCTCAGACCCCGAACATATATTCCAGAAGCGTTTTTAGTCCAAAAGTTTCATCAACCTAGATTCGGGATATTAGAACCAATGAAAAAAAAAGTGGTTGAACCTCCACCTCGAACCTTCCACGAGCCTTCAGACAGGCCATAGTGCAGTGCGAGGAAGTCTCGCCGAGTGTGTCTGATGGGGGAGATTCGCATTTCTTGCAGCTGGAATGCTTGCTATGCAATGGTTTAATATCAGCGCTACGCCAGTATCTGTTACTTCAGGTCTATTATGTTCTCCCAATGTCGAAGGTAAAGACTCCGGGGAATCATAGACCTGGAGGAAACACAGGCCTGGGGCCACATTGGATTAGTGGAACATAGAGTTGGGGGAACATGGAATTGGGGTGCTTACATATGTCCCAGGGTTAGGATTAGGATTATGTGCTGTCTTAATTGGAAGGTTTCCGGTGAAGGTTAACGAGCCTTTTTTTTTCGAAGTTCTTAAATGCCGAACCTAGGTTTTTGAACCTTTTGGACACAAAACAACTGCTGCCCTGACAAGGTTGAAGGCAAATTAGAAAGACAGGACAATCAGTCTACACTCCGAGGTAAGACTGCTGCGCTCCCTTGTCATCACAATCTTTCTATACGCTTGCGGAACATGGACCCTCACAGCAGACCTGCAACGAAGAATACAAAGCATGGAGATGAGGTGCTACAGAAGACCTTTCCTATACCCATTTCCTATACCCAACATATCACCAACGACGAAGTCCGATAGACCATCACACAGGCCATTGGACAACACGATGACATGCTCGCAGTGGTGAAGAAACGGAAACTCCGATGGTATAGCCACGTCACCAGAGCATCAGGCCTAGGAAAGACTATCCTGCAAGGCACGGTGCTAAGAGGTAGAAGAAGATGAAGATAGAAAAAGAGGTGGGAGGACAACAATGGACTGGTGGTTTGACACTGAGCGAAGCCATGATGGTGGCTGAGGACAAAGAAAGATGGAATACGCTGGTTAAACGATCATCTGTGGTGCCCCAATGACTTTCGAGTTACGGGATAGGATAGGACTGGATAGGGACACTAAAAAAAAAATTTAGGAACCTAGATTGGGGATTTGAGAATCTGGAAAAAAAGAAATGGTCGTAAACCTTTACGAACCTTCTAATTAATTAAGTCGGGCCATTAGCAAACGCAAGCGATGTTAATCGTCTCCAAATAGATCCTTTCCTCTTTCCGTATAGTCCTATGTGTTCCTTGGTCTGTTATATTATATTATACAACGGGTGAGCATTGGGCGCTGAACCGTTGCCAAAGCAATGATAATAGGCATACCTGGGGCTGGGGCCGATACCATGTGTTTGTTTGTGTGGGACCCTCGCAGACATAGCACTCACTCCACAGGCTTCTAGACACTGCCAGTTCTTTACCCTCATTTTTTTTTGGTCTGTGTGTGGTTGGTTTGTTAACTACTTTATAGAATACTTGATGTACTGACTTACCTATATTTTTTGTTCTATTATATTATCATCAAATAATTCTTTGACATGTAAATTGATTGACATTGAACATTAATAGGTAGTATATGTGTTGGAGTACAAAATATAAAGGGACAAAATAACTCCTAGCCAAGAAAGGAAACTTCTGGTAAAGATCGCCTAGATCCGCAGCAACACATGCAACACATGCAAGCGCCTTACAAATGCTTTATTATTATTATTATTATTATTATTATTATTATTATTATTATTATTATTATTATTATTATTATTATTATATAAACAACGAAGAAACAAACAAAACAACTAAAAGTTGTCTCGCGTTAGAAAACGAGACTGTAGTGTAGGAAAAAAAAAGATCTTTACACAAATCACTACAAATGTAATTTTAAAAGACATTTTAAATACCTTCAAGATTTACACTATATAAATACTCTTTTTCATTTTAAAAAAAAAAGTAATGAGACTGGATGTGATCAATCATTTGTATTACTAATACAGTGCAGCGGAAGCAGCACATTCGGCTGTACTGCTCATCATGATTAAAAGACTGCATATTATACTTAGCTCCGTGACAGTTGTGATGGATGGCGCCAAACCGCCGCATTAGGAAGTGATGAAGAGCGTAACGTGTTGTTTAAAAGTTGCCGGGGTATGTTGGGTGTTCCGCGCCCGGTCGTACACGTGGCATACTCGTTTATACACACGCGCTGCTATCAATTAGAAGTGACGAGCTGGGGCGTGGAGGTGCATCGTGCCTGCTGATAAGGTGCAGCGCATACATATTTATTGTGCAATGAATTACATTTATGGTGCTGCATATTTGTCTTCTATGGTGTTGCCTGTGTTGCTATTGTAGTGTGATGCACGTTTGGTCTTATATTACATGTGTTTGTTGTTGTATGGTGCGGCAAAGCGGTTCTTAAAATCTAGGCTACTTCAATTTTCGTAGCCTCTTTTCTTTTCCGTGAAACCAACATCATTGTTATTAGGGCTGGACGGTTTTACCGATACGTAACTGTATTCAGGTTCGGTAACGCGACGGTACGGTATACCGGTGCGGGTGTCCAAGGTCCGGTTTACTGGGAAATCTCGACAACACATAACGCGACAGTGGGCGACATCTTGTCCGCCCAGAGAGTGAGCCTAAAGGCCAAACACATGGATAGGCAGCTGTTCTAGAAGAAGAACTTATAAGAACAGCAGCTTATCCACGTGTTTGAGCATGGTACCAGTCGCCAATCCTTCTGAACTCTTAAAAGTTCATAAAGACCTTTCCCGTTGAATGTTTTTGTTTTATTTTGATTTTGTGGTTTAAAGTTTGCTGATGTTCTAAACAGTGATTTATCATAATTTGTTTTGAAGGCATTCAAGCAAAAATAAAGCTTCAGTTTCTATGGAAATGTGGTTCTTTGAAACTGTTTTGAAGTATATGACAATCTTTCTTTTGCGTCGGTCACTACTGTCACTGCCATATCCCATTTGATTGTAACACTTAAAATCGCGGTATACCGGTACGAAATACCGATACGACCTAAAAATACCGCGGTAATACCGGTACGACTATGACCAACGGTACCCAGCTCTAATTGTTATCGTCAATATGCAGCTCTGTTTGTGCAGTGACTTCATCCTTTTTTTTCTTTTTTTTTTTTCTTTTTTTAAATTTATTGTGCTGCATGTTGTGTTAAAGGTTACTTCAGTTTTCGTGTAGGCTGTAGCAACACTGCTTAGCTGAGTTAACCGATAGAGGCAAACGTGACACTGCCCATCGCCGTAGCTCAAGTGGTAGAGCGTTCGCCTGGCACACCGATGACCCAGGTTCGAATCCGTGATGGGAAAGATGACTGTGGCCATTTTTCACTGTCCATTTTAGCAGTTTGGTTGCTCTGGTGGTTCAGTGTTGATTCAGGTCCCTACTCCTTGTTCCATGGGATGGTTATCCCCGTCTGCCCTATCGCCAATGGTGGGTGTAGACGTTAAACTTCAATGTTCGTTGACGTGCGACTCGGTAGTCTCAGCTATAACAGTGTAAGGTGTAGCCCTCTCTGGGTTTAAAAAAAATAAAATTTCAACCCAAGATAATGTTATCGTCTACCATGATGCAGATTTCTCGTGCAGTGAATTTATTTTATTTTAATTGTGTGGTGTTATTCTTTTAAAGATTACTTCAAATTTTTTTTTTTTTTTGCCGCAGTTTTGTTTCATTGAAACCAACATCATTTTATTGTCCACCCTGCAGATTTCCTGTGCAGTGAAGAGATCCATTTCTTTTGTGCTTCATATAATTCTTAAAGGCTATTTCAATTTTCGTGTAGGCTGTATCACAGTATGTAGCCTATCCGCTTTCTTTGGAACCAACAACATTTTATCGTCGACCCTGCAGATTTCTTGTGCAGTGAACTGTAGTCTATATTTTAAGGGTGTTCTTTTGTTCTTCAGTTTTTTAATGTAGACCTTTCTTCTTTTCTATAAAAACAGCATAATTTTATCTTATACCAATAAGGAGCATGCAGATTTCCCGCGCAGTGAATTCCATTTTAAATTTCGCGCATGTTGTTCTTTTGTTCATCACTTGTTTTTTTCTGAGACTAGCCGATGTCTGCAGAATTTTAAAATTATTATTATTATTATTATTATTATTATTATTATTATTATTATTATTATTATTATTATTATTATTATTATTATTATTATTATTATTATTTAATGAATTCCATTTTAAATATGGCGCATGCTGTTCTTTCGTACTTATGTTTTCCTGTAGACCTATCTTCTCCTCTTTGAAACCAACATCATTTTGTCGTCTACACTGCGGATGTCTTGTGCAGTGAACTCTATTTCTTAAAGGCTACTTTAAGCCTAGCCTTTCTCGATCTTTCAAACCCACCAATCATTTGATCGTCTATCCTGCAGATGTCTTTTGCAGTGATCCTATCCTATCCTATCATATCCCGTAACTGGAAGGTCGTTGGGGCACCACAGATGATCGTTTAACCAGCGTACTCCATCTTTCTCTGGCCTCAGCAACCCTCATGGCTTCGCTCAGTGTCAAACCAGTTCATTCTCGAATGTTGTCATCTCACATCTTTTTCTGTCTCCCTCTTCTTCTGCCTTCTTGCACCGTGTCTTGCAGGATGGTCTTTGCAAGGCCTGATGCTCTGGTGACGTGGTCCATACCATCGGAGTTTCCGTTTCTTCACCACTGTGAGCATGTCATCGTGTAGTCCAATGGCTTGTGTGATGGTCTGTCGGACTTCGTCGTCGTTGGTGATGTGCTGGGTATAGGAAATGCCCATAAGTCTTCTGTAGCACCGCATCTCCATGCTTTGTATTCTTCGTTGTAGATCTGCTGCGAGGGTCCATGTTTCGCAAGCGTATAGGAAGATGGAGATGACAAGGGAGCGCAGCAGTCTTACCTTGGAATGTAGATTGTTGGTCCTCTTTTTCAAAATGGGCTTCATTCAACCTTGTCAGGGCAGCAGTTGTTTGTGCGATCCTTAAGAGGACTTCATGTCGGGACCCATTGTCTAATACAATGGCTCCTAAGTATTTGAAGCTATGCACTGTGTTGAGGGATTGGCCTTGGACTTTGGTGTCCATGCTGATGCCATTGGTTGTTGTTGAACTCCATTTTAAATGTGCCGCGCGCTTTTCTTTTGTTCTTTAGTTTTGGCGTATCTTCTTCTCTATAAAAACAACATACATTACATTGTTATCGCCTACCGATAAGGTGCATGCAGGTTTGTGGAGGAATGAGGTTCAATTCCCATAGTGAAGCGTGTTGTTGTGTTTGTCTACCTCAGTTTTCTTGAAAGTATATCTTTCTTTTTGCATAGTGTTACTATTACTATATTGTGGGTCTTTATTCTGTGCTGGTCCAACGTTTTCTTGTGCAGAAGTTTTTATAGTAGTTTTTTTGGTATTTTCTTTCTTTCTACTTTTAGGGTTCTTCAGTTCTTCGGTTTCTGGCAAATCTTGTAAATTAGTAGATGGTGTGTATGTGTGTGTATGTATGTGTGTGTGTGTGAGTATGAGTGAGTGAGTGTGTTTGGATTGCAGCGCCTGCTTTATTCTAAGATCGATTATATTCTTGTCGTTCCTTACTCACAAGATGCTTGATCGCCTGCAATCAACTGCGCAGATAAAGTAGTCTATGAATTTCTATAATCATCTGAAAGGGACTGTAAGAAAATATAAAACAGACAAATAAATAAAATCCTTCTTCTTCTTGTTTTCCTCCTCCTCCCCCATCCTTCTCCCTCTTCTTCTTCTTCTTCTTCTTCTTCTTTGCGTCGTCGTCGTCGTCTTGTATCTTCTCCTTCATGTTTGTTTGTTGTTGTTGTTGTTGTTGTTTTTTTTTTTGGAGTGAGGGGTGGGGAGTGGGTGGTGTGGGATTGGGTGGGGGCTTGTTTGTTTTGTTTTGTTCTTCTCGTTCTTGTTCTTGTTCTTTTGTCGTCGTCGTCACTGCCGCAGGCTAATGAAAGATCTCTTCAGCCACATAGGCCTATTTAGAAAGAAACACTGGTGTGCTCTATCGCCACCATCTGGTAGTTTAGGCCACACAACTCATGTTTTTTTCTCTCAATGTTACAGACTTGTACATCTAACCATGCTGGACTGAACACAATCCAGGATTTCTAAACAGAACTACCGTCTTCCTATAGCGACTTTGCCTTTACACCACTTCTTTCAATGATGAATGCGTATGCCTGAGTGTGTGTAACAGGTGAGCGTGTTCGTTGGCTACAGATCGCCGCGGTTTGAACATGATTTAGGACTAAGGCGCGTATACTAATGGTAGAGCTTTGGTTTGCGGATCTGAAGGTCCCGGGTTCGAGCCCAGGCCGGGGCATTGTGTTGTGTGCTTGGGAAAGACACTTTTCTCCCGTTTCCTACTCCTTCGGATGAGAGTATAAACCGAGGTCTAGTCTGTGTCGCATGCATTCCATCATAACGGACTTTAAAGACCCTGACGCTCATGCCCTAAACGGGTGAGTGCCGGTGACAAGAACACACCAAGCATGTACCTTGGGTAAAGCGCTTCACTTAATTGGGGCTGATGTACTTTCGAAAATGAAAGTGCCCGAATTTCACCTCAGTAATAATAAAGTTGTTAAAATAAAATAAAAATAAATTTTAAAAAATAGCGTCCATTACAATAATAATAATAATAATAATAATAATAATAATAATAATAATAATAATAATAATAATAATAATAATAATAATAATAATAATAATAATTTATATATTATTATTATTATTATTATTATTATTATTACTGCTACTATTACTACTACTACTACTACTACTACTACTACTACTACTACTACTACTACTACTACTACTACTACTGTTAAGGAGATTGTCTCACGCCTGTATTTCATCTGCCCTTGAAGCACAAGAATAATTCGGACTATAATTATAGAGTTCTGGGAACATAAGAGCTGTGGGAATATAAAACGCTGGGAACTGAGAGCTGCAGGAACTTATAGGGATTACCCTAGTTGGTCTGTTTTAGGGTTTGTGTGTGATTAAAGGGATGTTTGAGGTGGCGAAAAGGTGTTAATGGCTCTTTTTTTTTTTTTGGTCCATGTTTGCTTCCATAGCGTTTTTTGGCCTTTCTTTGCGTCCATGTATGTGTGTGTGTGCGTGTGTGTGTGAGAGAGAGAGAGATAGAGAGAGAGTGAGGAGGTTGAGGATAGAAGGGGAGAGGTAAACAGTGGGAGAATAGGGAAGGAGAGGGGTGCGCATATCTGTGTCTCAGTCCACAGGGGCAGCGCATTACCCAAATTGGGTGCCTATATAACGTATGCTGTTATAGCAAACCGGTAGGTAGCATACAGTAATAGCCTCTCATTCTTTCATTCGTACGCCTGTGTGCCGTGCACCGTTTACTATAGGAGAGAAATCGCTATACTGCGGCCGCCAACTTGTGTGATGCCCCTTACTTCTTATTTCATGTATTGTTCAGCTGGACATCGAATTGTTGGTTCCATGCCCCATTCCATTTTCAATATCAGCCTCCCCCCCCCTTCCACTGCCATCCTCATTCCCACCATCGTCACCCACCCTCACTCCCTTAGTCTTACAACTACTTCCATCCCATCAGTCTCCCTTATGGCCTCCTGTCTTAACTGGCAAGTTCGTAGAAGGTTCGTGGAAGTTCAGGAACCTTTTTGTCGAAGTTCTCAAACCCCGAATCTAGGTTCCTTAATTTTAAAAAAAAACATTTTAATTTTTTTTCCAATACGTTCGGTTCAGGAACCAAGGTCTGAGAACCTCGAAACAGGAACCCTTTTTTCGAGGTTCACAGATCTCGAACCTAGGTTCCTGAACCTTTTGAACAACATAAGTTTCAGAAACCTAGGTTCGGGATATGAGAACCTCGAAAAAAAGGGTTCTGAACCTACACGAACCTTCTACGAGCCTTTTAGTTAAGACAGGTCATATCCTATCTCTTCTTCCAATTTTAAATTGTTTATACTGTATATCTCATCTTTATACACACACAAACACACACACAAACACCCCCAGCCCCTCACACCCCACACCCCCCATAAAGTTGTTGTCGGTAAACACATAATTTACCATATTATCATTGTTCTTGTATTATAAAATGTGTATGTATTTTTTAATGTTTTGTTCTTTATTTTTTATTTTATTTTTTGTTATTCGCTAAAAATACAACTTGACAACACAAGCTCAAATCTTCTTTTTAATCTCTTATATCAGCTTTGTGCCGCAGTCTTGACCGAAGTGTATTCTTTGTATATGTTCACTTGGCAATACAGAGTTTTGTATAAAGAGAATAGGAGTACTTCCTAAATAGCTGTCAACATGTATTTTGTACCGCTTTTCAGGGGAAGCAACTCTCATTGACCTACTTTCGGTTTATTTAGGCGTACTGTCAACATGTATTTTATACCGCTTTTCAGGGGAAGCAACTCTACTTTCGGTTTATTTAGGGATAATGCCTATTAAACTAAAGATAAACAAGAATATGTTCACTGGGCAATACAGAGTTGTGTATCCGTGTATCCTTCGCTGAAGAAAATTAAACTAAAGACATACACGTTGTGTAAACTTTTCAAATGTTCACCTTTATTTACGAGACTTTTTGCGGGGAGTAAAATATACCCCACAGCAAATTGTATGTTATTCGTTCTAATTAAGCTTTCGTTGTTTATTATTATTATTATTATTATTATTATTATTATTATTATTATTATTATTATTATTATTATTATTATTATTATTATTATTATTATTATTTATTATTATTATTATTATTATTATTATTATTATTATTATTATTATTATTATTATTATTATTATTATTATTGTTATATTTAGTATTTTTTAAAATTATTTTTGTTATAATTATTAATAATGATTATTATTATGTTCATTCCACAGGACAGTAGCGGACCAAGGAAAGTAGAAGACAGAGAGAGAGAGAGAGCGCGAGAGAGAAAGAGTTGAGTTGCCACAAGGTGTCAGCAGTGAACGATGCTTCACAGGCCGTGAACACTGCTCACATCACTGTCGCTCAGCTTCAGCTACTTCACGGACTGTCGACACGGCTGGCTGACAAGGAAGAGGGAGAGGAGTGAGGAGGAGGGATGAGAGGCCTTAGCCTCGGAGGGGCGTCAGGAACGTCCGTCCTAGGAGTGAGGTCATCTAGATCCCCCGTCGTCATGGCTACCGTCCTCGTTGCCTTGGTGATGATGATGGCGCTGCAAGGCGTCTTGGCTGCCAACGCCCCTCTGAAAAAAGGTCAGTGTCTCGTCCTTATCTGAATTGTTGGTTTGCTTTGTATATCTCTCCGTCGGTCTGTCTTTCTCCTTCTATCTGCCTGTCTGTGTCTTAGTCTGTCTGTCTGTCTGTCTGTCGTTCTGTCTCTCCATCCGTCTGTCTTTCTCCGTCTATCTGTCTCTGTCTCTCTGTGTCTCTCTCTCTCTCTCTCTCTCTCTCTCTCTCTCTCTCTCTCTCTCTCTCTCTCTCTCTCTCTCTCCTTGTATCTTTCTGTCTCTCTCCTTTCTAAGGATTATTCTCGCATAGCAAATCTGATTTTTTTTCTTGTGCCCAGTTGATCGATGCATCTTGTACCCGTTATTGTGTTGTTGTTGTTGGTAGTGGTGGTGGTATATGTGTGTGTGCGTGTGTGTGTGTGTGTGAGGGTGATATGCGTGTGTTTGTGTGTGTAATAACGTGCCTATAGCGTTAGTTTGCGGGAAGTGCTGTTTCAGTATAACATTTAAATCCTTGGGAAGTGCTGTTTCAATATAACATTTAAATCCTTGGGAAGTGCTGTTTCAATATAACATTTAAATCCTTGGGAAGTGCTGTTTCAATATAACATTTAAATCCTTGGGAAGTGCTGTTTCAATATAACATTTAAATCCTTGGGAAGTGCTGTTTCAATATAGCATTTAAATCCTTGGGAAGTGCTGTTTCAATATAACATTTAAATCCTTGCGGTGAGAATCTTTGAAATGAATGAGCGGCATTCGGACGGTAGATAATAATGTCAAATGTTTTGCATTAATGTAGTCGGTGCCACGGTGTGAGAAACCTAACTAAAGCTAAGTCGGCCACTGTGGAGGGGGAGGTGGGGGATGGGTAGAATGGGGGACACAGGCTAAGCTGTTACCCTGTACTAAGCGTAAGGTTACTCACACATTTCAGTACACTTTGGTGTAGTTACAAAGACATTTAAACTGTGCTTGGTGCTAGTAACAATTGTACAGCCTGCAAAATAAGAGTAAACTGCTGTCGTGGCATGGCCATGATAAAGCCTACCCGTAGTATACTTTTTAGCTCATACCGCGTAGCTGATGAGGCTATTCAAAACAGATGGAGTTAGCTGCTTCATCAGGCCCAGCCACGCAGACTGCACTATAGCCTACTTTCAAGGCGTACAGTCGGTCTTCTAAGTTTTCATGTTACACTTAGAGTTGCAGTGAGAACATCACAAAGTCAGAATGGTGCCGGGGCGATGGTAGGCCTAGAAACGTGATCTACTTGCTAGCTTCAAGCTGCGAGTGCTAGATTTGCGGAAGTACCACGTTGCAAAAAAGTCTTTGTTGCCCCCCGCACCCTTCCACCCCAGCGACGCACAACCTCACACAAACACGCACACACACACACAAACGCACCATTTTCCAAACCTGCACCCATTCCTTTCCATCTAACCCTCCCTAATCACAAACTGTCTTCGCGCCTTGTGTCGCTCTCCACCACCGTTTTCTCACGTCTCCTACCCCCACCCTCCCCTCTCCATCCCCTTTGCAGCTTCAGAGGTCTGTCAACGTGGCAAGTTCAGAAGTAGTAGACGGTGCTCCAGGCTTTTCGGTTTAGTTTGGATTAGTCCTTAAGTTACCTCCCTTTCCTACTAGGATCCCACCCCTTCCCAAGCCCTCCCTCTCTCTCTCTCTCTCTCTCTCTCTCTCTCTCTCTCTCTCTCTCTCTCTCTCTCTCTCTCTCTTTCTTACCTCCCCCCTCCCCTCTACCCCCCTGTTCTCTTTCTGTTATTCTTTGGTATATTCATATTTGTTTCAGTAATATTCCAGCAAACAAATCTCTCTTCTTCAGAGTTCTCTTCCGCCTCCTTCTCCTCGTCATTATTGCAATTTCAATTCTATTTATTTTTGCCACGAACAACACTTCATCCTTGGCACACTTGCAAGTTCACTGCCGTTGGTTTTTGTCAGGTGTTGGCCTCCCTGCATTCTCTTATTTTCGGTTTCCTACATTTCTGGTTCTTGCCTAATTGACCTCACCTGTCGTTTGTCTTATTTATTTTGTTTTCTTCTTTATTGTCTTCTATTCCTTCTCGGTGTTGCCTAACTGAACTCAGCTGCTACAGCTCCTGCAACAGAATTGATAATTAGGTATCAACGCCCCATGCATCAGCGACAAAGCATTACAACTTTTGGAAGGGGATTTACGGCTTCTTGAGAGCCATGGGAGGACGTGTAGGAGAAGTAGAACGTTACACTATTTTTTTTCGGGCAGTGGGACAGCCGTTAGCGGATCAAGTGTCAACGTTAAAGGGATTCTTCATCGTCCTTCCTCGCACGATATTTGATTCGTGTGTTGCGGCCCTTAAGATTGCTTAGGGCATCGCCCGGAAGCTCAGTGAACGTCTGTCTGCTAAATTTAATTTAAAAAACAAACAAACAGTCGCTGCATATAGGGGTGTGTAGTGTGGGGCTGGGATGGGGGACTGGGACGGTTGGGGGTGGAGTTGGCAGGGTCTGAGGCGGTGGTGTGTGTGTGTGTGTGCTCGTGCGAATGTTCGTGTGTGTGTTTGTGTGTGTTTAAAGCACCTTTATTAACAAATCCCTGTTTGATTATCTACGAACAATTTTTTTTTAAAACCCCGACAGAACCTCACAGAAATGTGTGTAGCCAATCTAGCCTGGCCCATGTAGTATTCGCATGGGGTTGGTATGAAAACCAGACAGGACCTCATCACTACTTCCTTATTAATTGTAAGGTTCGTGGAAGGTTCAACAACTTTTTTGTTCGAGGTTCTCCGATCCCGAACCTAGGTTCCTGAGCCTTTTTTTGTCCAAGAGGTTCAGCAACCTTGGTTCGGGATTTGAGAACCTGGATTTTAAAAAAAGAGTTTAGGACTCCGCAAATACCTTAGAGTTAGACGTTATTACAACAGTCTACAGGGGCGGATTTTACGCACTGCCATCCCAGCATATAACCGTACCGTTCAAAATGCCAATGTCGTACTAGTGTGCGCAATGGTTGTGAAATATCCAGACCAGACAACGGTTCCTACTCCGGGAGCGTCTTCAGTGGTGAGAGTCCTCGGTCTTCTCGGGTTTCTCTTCAACGTTTTGTTTTTCACACCTCATAATATGTTGGTTGAATGAATGAATGAACGGATAGGCGAGTTGAAACTTTATTGAGCGCGTAACTATTTTTATGTCGGTTTTGTCAGGCAGATTGGCAAGCAGGGCTGCACGTGAAATGTCTCGGTTCTTCTTTCTTCCTGGTTAAGTGATTTTCCAGAAGTGTATGTTTAACCCATTTCGTTCGGTCTGGTTGTCTGGTTTTCTTTCTTTATGTTTTATGCTCCTTCTTTCTTTTTTTAAATGTAATTTTGTTGGGTTGTCTTCTATTCTTGTTGTTGTTGTTTTTGTTGTTGTTGTTGTTGTTAGATTAACTTATTTTGTTTCTTTACAGCCACGTTATCATATGCTGCTTTCGCCGTCCTCCGAGATAAGAGCGCCGTCAGTGCAATGATAATAAGTTGGGATGGGGGCCTGACGTTTAGTCAGTCAGCTAGAGAATAATATGATCTAGCACATTTGCACACTCATTTTTCTCATCAAGAAAAAACTGAATTCTATTCGAAGAACCCAAGATGTCTTGAGGTTTCGCAACTATTTTGCCATTCCTTTCAAACTACAATAGAGTTCTCAACCTGATTAGTTTTCGGAACGTTTTTCACTAGACCGACTAGTTTTCGGTCATTCTTTTAGTCTTTAAGCTTACTTCACTCTCTTCTAGTTCTTCATGTTTGATAATATCATTAAACCCTGAATGTACTCTGAATTTCTCACCTCCGTCTTTATTTATCAAACCCTTCTTTTTCTTTCTCTCCTTCTCCTCCTCCTCCTCCTCCTCCTCATTCTTCTTCTCCTTCCCAACCGCAAAAATGCTTATCTTGCCATACCTCTGGTCGCAATGGGAAGTGATGCTAAAATAATATCTCTTTGCAGGAGAGCTTTAGTTACTAGTAAGGATCGTGAACTCTGTACACAAAATAGGTCTCAGACCTTGCTGCAACTCTGGGGCTTTGGGAGTGCTCGCAAGAAAAAGACGTATTGTTGTTCTACCGCGAGCGTCACAGATCCTCTGTGTGGGAAGCAAACACGTAAAGAAAATGGTTACGGGGCTGGGCCTGCAGAAGTCATCGTGTTTTTCTCACGCCTATTTCACTTTCACCATCACGATGGTACTGCCACAAAGAGTAACATACAATCCCTTTCCAGCAGCTTTGGTAGCAGCACCCACTTCTAGACCCCGTTTTCTCCCACCCATACCTACATCCACACAACAGGCGCCCCTATAGCCCTCACCGTCTTCCTCTTTCTAACGCACACCCACGTACGTAGGCTTACATTCGCACATCCGTCCAAATGTATCCATTCATTAACCCATTCATCCAGGAGTTCGATAGAACAAAAATGATGATGATGATGATGATGATGATGATGATGATGATGATGATGATGATAATGATGATTGTGATGATGCTGATGCTGATGATGCTGCTGATTATTATTATTATTATTATTATTATTATTATTATTATTATTATTATTATTATTATTATTATTATTATTATTATTATTATTATTTCTCTGTTTTCTATTTTTCTTTGCATTTTGGCTAGTCTGACATTCTATGCGGAGTATCTTTGTCAGTTTCAACATTTCCCGTAATGCATCTTGATTTTTTTACATTATGTCAACCCATCTGCAGTGTTGTCTACGAAGTTAGGAGTTCGACGAACTCTCCGCAGAATTCGTACAGAAGGCAGGACGCCAGATATTTTCGCGAAGGGGGGGAATATGCTTTGAAGGTTTGGGATCTTGCTGCTGCAGTTTACAGTGCTTCTAGCGTGCGTACCGCAAATCTTCGTTGTTTGGTTTTGTTGGGGGTGAGTCTGTCAGTGCACGTTGTGTAAGTTCGCTTGGCGACAGCTATTTAATTATTTAGCACTCGCTGGAGAGGATAGGATAGGATAGGATAATAATAGTCGCAATGGGCAAGTTTGCCGAAATTTTATTTGTTTAGGCAGATTGTAAATATAAAATTTATATCCACGCTTTTGATTTGTAGTCTATAGATAGAGGGAGAGCTCAGAGGGAGGGGAGACGTGGTAGAGTAGGAAGAAGGGAGAAAATTAGGGAACAGGGATTGGGGAGAGACAGAGGGTGGTGGAGAGGACAGGATGGAGGTGGGAAGGAAAGAGCTTTCATAAACGAACCTTCTCCCGTGCTTTGTCTAGTTCCTCTTATTCTCAGAATCACTTGACTGAGCTTAGATTTTGAAATGATTTGCAAGTTCCAGAATTTCTCGGTGGTCTGGTTCTGGTACATTAATTAATTATTCATTTGAATGGCTGTATTATATAATTTTTTCCCGAGTTTGCATCTCTTGAGGTCTAGTTTAGTCTGTGCTCGGAACCACGGAATTAGATCACTCGGAACTATGCAGTTACCTCTTTGCTTTGACCTTAGCGATGTAATCCGTTGCGTTAAATTTGCTCTGATCCGTGTGACCCATGGTGTTAAAACGTTATGTGTTCTAACCTAAATAATGAATTCTGCGCTCTGGCTTGAAGTGTTATAGCTCTATGCTCTGACCCTTGACCCATAAAGTTCACTTTTTTTTAGCTCTGACCCCCGATCCATAATGTTAAGAACTGTGCTGACATTTCCCGAGTTAGCTAGTAAGCTTATAGCTCCATACTTTGACCCAGAAGTTAGCTCTGCGCAGTGACACGAGGCGAAGGACTTGTAGGAGTCAAAGCAGGCTTGTTGCATTAAAATTGCTTTCACACACGGCACGACCATTCATCATCACCAGCCCCCGTCGTTCTTTCTCTGATCCTGTCTGCCGATGTTGCTGCAAGAGTGACTGCATATAGTCAGCCACATCAAAGACAGAGATCGCGGTTACAGCACCCACTCACCCGTATAGGTTATGTTCAGCCTTCTGCTATACTGTAACAGCGTGTGGTGTGCGGGGTTGGGGCGAGGTGGAAGTGTGCGTGTGAGTTTGTGTGTTTGTGCGTGCTTGGGTATGAGTGTGTGCGTGTGTGATGTAGTTTGTGTGTGGGTGGGTGTGTGTTTGTTTGTACGCGTAGGTGGGTTGGAGTGTGTACATGTGTGTTTTGAGGTATATGCACTACTTAACAGCAGGAAGTTTTTAAATTCTGCCGAGACAGCAGTAAAATCTTGGTTTCTTGTAGCCTACACCACGACTAGACTGGGATCTCTTAAATTTCTGCAAATTCAAGAGGCGTTACTCCGTGGTTCCGAGCTTTCGTGTAAACATAGCAGTCGTGATTTGACTTCGTGCCCGGCTTTGTACGTAACTATTGATGCAAAGAGCGTGTGTTGATTAAAGTTACTTGTAAACTAGTCATTTTCTGTCTATGATGAAATTGATATTTCAGTTATTTTAATAAGAATATCGTGCAATTTGCAGCCAGAACCCTTACAACTCTGATCTCCTTCTAAAGCTAGATGTGAAATATGTGTGCCTTTAAACTGCTACAAATTTTATTTTTAGGAGTCTGCAGAAACGCAAGGGCGCTGCTGATCGGCCTGTTGTGCGCTCAAAACCCGCCAAATCGTTATAGCCGACATTTCCTTACCGAGCGTTTAACCGTTTTTGAGATAAATTAAAAAAAAAAATGTCCTCAAACTGCAATAGCCTCATTCCGCACGCTTCCGATTCCGCACGCTTCAACCCGGCCGTGTCAAGCACGTGCCGTTCTGTAATACCGCAAATTTAGTTTTATTTCCATTCAAAACACTTTCGCACTCATGTCACCAATCTTACAAAATTTTGTGTTTAACTAATTAAATTTTGATTAATTAAAAATCGATTCGAGGTTTCAGCATGTTTTCACATTTATACCAAAAAATTTATGATCTTTATACGAATCCTTGGTGGCTGATTTAGTAAGACATTCGCCTACCGTGCAGGAGACCCAAGTTCGAATCTCCCACGGACCATATTTTTTGTTATGTTTTTTTTTTTTTAACTCTATAATATGGATATTTTTCTTTTTAATTTAGGCTTTTTACTTTTAACTTATTTATTATTATTATTCTTATTTTAATTTTATTATTATTATTATTATTATTATTATTATTATTATTATTATTATTATTATTATTATTATTATTATTTATAAACTACTACTACTACTACTACTACTACTACTACTACTACTACTATTACTACTACCACTACTACTACTACTAATTATCATTATTATTATTATTATTATTATTATTATTATTATTATTATTATTATTATATCTTATATCAAATTTTCTTTTAAAACCTTGGTGTTTTTTATGATTTCTATTTGTATTATTCTATATTCGTTATTATTATTATTATTATTATTATTATTATTATTATTATTATTATTATTATTATTATTATTATTATTATTATTATTATTATTATTACCAAGGATCGGGATGGGGTGGTACGTGTAGGTAAAAGGGGGCTACGTGTATGTTTAAAGGGGCATGGGTAGGCATAACGGGGATACGGGTATATATAAGGGGGTATGGTGATGGTCTATTTCTTTCATCCTATCCTATCCTATCCTGTCCCATAACCCGAAGGTCGTAGGGGCACCACAGATGATCGCTTAACCAGCATACTCCATCTTTCTCTGTCCTCAGCAGCCCTCATGGCTTCGCTCAGTGTCAAACCAGTCCATTCTCGAATGTTGTCCTCCCACCTCTTTTTCGGTCTCCCCCTTCTTCTACCTCCTTGCACTGTGCCTTGCAGAATGGTCTTTGCAAGGCCTGATGATCTGGTGACGTGGCCATACCATCGGAGTTTCCGTTTCTTCACCACTGTGAGCAGGTCATCGTGTTGTCCAATGGCTTGTGTGATGGTCTGTCGGACTTCAACGTTGGTGATGTGTTGGGTATAGGAAATGCACAGAAGTCTTCTGTAGCACCTCATCTCCATGCTTTGTATTCTTCGTTGGAGATCTGCTGTGAGGGTCCATGCTTCGCAAGCATATAGGAAGATGGAGATGACCAGAGAGCGCAGCAGTCTTACTTTGGAATGTAGACTGATGGTTCTGTCTTTCCAAATGGGCTTCAACCTTGTCAGGGCAGCAGTTGTTTGTGCGATCCTGGAGAGGACTTCCTGTCGAGACCCATTGTCTGACACAATGGCTCCTAAATATTTGAAGCTGTGCACTGTGTTGAGGGATTGGCCTTGTACTTTGATGTCCGTGTTGATGCCATTGGTGTTGTTGGTCATCATTTTGGTCTTCTCCGCACTTATTTCCATTCCATAAGCTCTGGAGGTGGTGTCAAGCCTCTGTACAAGCTGTTCAAGTTCTTGTTCCTCTCCAGCGAATCCATCAATATCATCCGCAAAACGAAGATTGGAGATTGCTCTGCCCCCTATACTGACTGTGCCTTCGTGATCTGCAAGAGCATCTGACATGATGCGCTCTAGGAAGATGTTGAAGAGTGTTGGAGAGAGTAGGCATCCTTGACGCACACCGATTGTTGTTCTGAACCAGTTCCCGATTATGGAGGACTGCACTGGTAGCCTTGTCATACAGGCTTTTGATGACTTCTATAATTTTAGGGCTGATGTTGTACACTTTCATGGTTGCCCATAGAGCTGCATGCCAGACTCGGTCAAATGCCTTCTTGAAGTCTATGAACACATGATATAGATGTTGTTGGTGCTGTAGGTATTTCTCACAGATTATTCTGAGGTTGAAAATCTGTTCAGTGGTACTTCGCCCTGCCATGAATCCTGCTTGTTCTTCAGCTATGATTTGTTCAGCTTGTGGTTTCAACCTGTTGAGTATTATTTTCAGGAGGACCTTGCTGGGATGGCTGATGAGGCTGATGGTGCGGTAATTTTCACACTCCTGAAGGTTACCTTTTTTGGGAAGAGTGATGACAAGCGACTGGGTCCATGGTGTAGGCCATTCCCCACTCTGCCAGATCTTGTTGCAGATAATGGTGAGAGCATCAGTCATCGCTTCTCCTCCTGCTTGTAGCAGTTCCGCTGGTATGTTGTCCACTCCCGCTGACTTCCCTTTCTTCAGCGATTGCACTGCTGGCTCAACTTCTTCCCGGAGAATTGGGAGGATTTCTTCTTCTTCTCTGCTCTCGGGACATGCTAGAACTGATGGGTCTCCATTTGGTGTATGGTTGTAAAGGTCAGAGCAGTACTCTGTCCATCTGTCCAAGACTTCTTGTTCTTCTGTAAGGCAAATGCCAGACTTGCTTTGGATAGTGGAGACTTTGGGCTGTTTAACACTTGTCAACCGCTTCACAGTCTGGTAGGCCTTCTTGCTGTTGTTCTTGTTCAGATTGTTCTCTATTTCCTGGCATTGATCTTCTATCCAGTTCTCCTTTGCTGTGCGCATGCCTTTTCGGATGTCATTGTTGATTTTTCGGTAGACATCAGCTCCCTGTGAGGTGTTCTTTTTCTTTTTTAACTCTCTTCGTTTATCACACAGATCCAAAAGTTCAGGTGTGATCCACGGCTTCTTCTTTGGTCGGTGCTTGCCAAGGATCTCAGTGGCGGCATCTGTTACAGCTGAGTTGAAGGTATTGGTCATGGTGTTGACATCTACTTCGCCTGCCCCCAAAATAAGCAGTGGTGCAAATTTCCCTCCAATTGTGGCCTGAAATATTTTTGCCACCTCCGGGTCTTGCAGTTTGTCCAGGTCGAACTTCAGCCTAGTGCACTTTGCTGTATTTACTCTCTTCAAATGGAGCCGGAAAGACATCATCACGAGATCGTGGTCACTTCCAATGTCTGCTCCTGGAAAAGTGCGTGTCCTGCCAATGTTGATGCTTGATCTGAAGCGTTTCTTGACCATGATGTAGTCGATCTGGTTGTGATGCTGTTCATCCATACCAGCGAAACGATCAATGGGGAAGTATCAAGGAGGGTACAGGTAGGTAACAAGGGGGGTACGGAAGGTATCAAGAGGGTATGGGGACGTATCAAGTGGGTTCGGGGAGGTATTAAGGGGGTATGGTGAGCCATCATGGGGAGGGGGACGGGGAGATATCAGGGGGGTGAGGGGTATGGGAACCTGTGTACCCTGGCTTGCCAGGGTACAAAACCACTAGTAATGTATAAAACACCTATCTGCTATAATGTATATAGTTCTGTACTTCCATCAGACTCTATGATAATGTTGTTATTGTTGGCACTGCCAGAGCTGGATGACTGTAGTGTTGGCGCCGGGTTTCATGCAAGTTTTATTTGACGGTTGGATTGTGTTGTTGCTCTGCTCTGTACAATCTCCTTACGCCAGTAATATTTCAAATCAACATCAGATTACGGGCGATGCATTTGGTAAAAGGCATTCTGAAGTAAATGTATTCGGTACACGCATTCTGTACATTTCCTGTCCCTCTGGCTAGACCTTTATTCCTACCTCTAGTCTTACTCCTTCGGATGAGAGTATAACCCGAGGTCTAGTCGGTGCATTGTGACAGTGGGTCTATTTTTACTGGGCCCTGCACAATGGAATGCTATTACCCACTCGTCTTTGTCTGCGGGGATCGGCTAGTTTAATCACCCTATTACTAATCTTAATACATTTATATGCTTAGCTTGGTCTGTGTGCGGATAGGGTTATAGAGATATGGAGAAAATGGTAAAAGATTCACTGGCACACTAGCTCTCACACGGCTATGAAACATAGGTAGTCCAGCCACTTGTTAACGGTAAATATCACACATTTATTTCCTCTACTCTATACATAATTCTCTAAACACTCTATTAACTTAAATGTCCAAATTCACTTCGAATAGTTCGCTCCTTGATGGGTCTATGCTGCTACTGTTCTTGATATTTGCTACTGTCTCATCATTGGGCTATATTTGTTCTGGTTGGCCTAATGTTTGGTTTTAGGAGAGTGGACTAACGCACAGTCCTTCTAGATCAGTGTTAATGCAATTCTTCATGAGCACTTAGCTGATTCGTTGAGGTATGGTGATGGTGTCTCCTCCTTTGGTGTTGACTATCGGGCGATCGGAGCTCAGTGCTCGATGTTCCCCTGCAGGCCGAATGTCAGGGTTGACTCTTAGTGGTCTATCCCTGCCTCGGACCAACAAGCCTGCTCGTACTAAGGGTGTGCAGAGCATCTCACTGATGACAGAAACAGCCCTCAGGGATCGCTCCACTTATACAAACAAGGGACGAACATTCTTCTAAGTTCGTGGTCCACTAGCTCCAACATAATTCCTATACATATACATACATCATGGCTAACTCTCCGGTGCAGCCACTGGTCTGCAATAATACACATAGGAGAAACAACAGTGGGTCCGTAGGGGATACCTCATGGTGCCTGAACTGGTCACTGTGTCAATCACGTGGTCAAGGAAAGTTTTACTACTATTCACAATGATAAAACATGGCAAGACTTCACAAACATAATCCAACAACATTATCAATAAATCGCGATGAAACAAAAGATTGATCATTTACCTTTCCGACAATTTTAGGCTGTGGCTATACTGCGATGAATGAATTTCGCCCGTCATCTGCTTAGTCTTCAGTTAGAGAGATCTTTTAGCGTGCGACCGTCTCGGTTGAGATTTAGATAAAGAATGACTACCCTAGCCTTGCGGTCAGCCAAACGCCCGTGGGGTGGTGGCTATACGTCAGCAGGATGAGGTCACTGCCTACCTAAGCGAGAATTAGCTTACACAGCTTAGCACAGTCCTTTACTTCTGTCGTCTGCTAGGCAGCGACTTTAATTTAGAAAGGCTACAGCAGGATGAACTATTTGAGGAGTGAAGCCTTAGTGCTGGGTCCAATTAGCCTATCGTGACATGCATGCACTCATTCTATCACACGGGCTTTAAAGATCCTGACGGTGACGGGTGAGTGCTGGTTACACAAAGATACCCAGTAAGTACTAGGTCTTTTCTCTCCCATCCCCGGTCGCCAAGGATTGTTCTCGGTTGTCTGGGCGTCAGACACAGTGCTTAAACGTTGCAAGTGGGCGCCTCGGACAGCTTGAGTTCGATCCTGTATCGGCCAGCGCCTTGAGCAGCTCTTGAGCTGAAAAAGACCTGTATATGAACGATTAAATAAATAAAATATAATATTTTCGCTAATACCGTCATACTATTACTACTACTACTACTACTACTACTACTTGTACTACTACTACTACTACTACTACTACTACTACTACTACTACTACTACTACTACTACTACTGCTGCTGCTGCTGCTGCTGCTGCTGCTGCTTCTACTACCACTACTACTACTCTCACACATTCATTAAATACCCGTTTTACAAAACATAACATGTATACATTAAAACAACGACGAGAACGACAAAAATACTCATGTCAAAAGAGCGACAACCTCAACAACAGCAGCAACACATACAAAACACAAAATACTTTTCCATTTCCATTTTGAAATCAGACTCCAGATAAGATTATTAAAGAAATATGTATAAGTAAGCTAATCGAATGCTGAATGAAACAAGTGTAGGTTTTCAATTCTGCTTTACATTTATCAATAGAGCTATCTACCAAGGTCCTCCGTCCGGCAGACTGCGTAGGCCCTATTCACACTTTTCTGCTATCCTATGCACCAACGGGAATCCCCTCTATGAAAAATACTTCCGGGTTTTTTCTCCGCGTGTTTTAGTGAGTTATTTCCAAATATTCAAGAATAATAACATGTGTCACTGGCCACCTGTATCGTATCCTTACATATTTTTATTTTTTTTTTGCTGCAGTTTATTATCCCTTTCTATCGCCAGTGGCGCGCCTAAACCCTACCTACCTAACATTATTTGTGAATTTTATTCGGAAAAACATAACGCACAGATGCTGGCTCGAACCCACACCTGTCAGGCGCCATTGGTTTCTGGCTTGTGGACAAGGCAAGTTAGTCCCGCCTTAGCCCACTTGGCCACAACGCTAGCCTAACATAGTCAGTTACTTCGTGTTATGTGAAGGTTGCGACGGCAAAGCTATGGATAACTACAAGAGTTTTCAGGTCTTTTTTCACTTTCTGTCGATGATCGACGCACCTCCGAAGTCGCCACAAATACAGGCCTCTACGATTGTTTTTTGCATTCTTTCACTGAGCATGTACTTCCTCCACCGTTTTTATACTTATCCCACTCGTTTTCTGGCTCTAACAATCGTCGTTTTCGGCAATTTGCCATATTTAAAAGTCACGCATCAAGCTTTGATAAAAGCAAAACAAGCCAAACCGGAACTTGGTTTCATATAACCTCGTTTTAATTTATAATGGCGATACCCACGAGTTTTTATGAGAGGTGCCGGAAAGTTGTGAATTCTACCACATTGCGAAAGTACGTTAACTTTATTTACCCAACAACCCCCTGCTGCTCTGCCACCCCATCTTCTTTCATTCTTATCCCCCCTCTCCCCTCCCCCACCCCATTGTGACGTGAGTCGCTTTCGCTCGCTAGTACCTTAGACAATAGTGTGTCAAAGACCGATGTCGCATTAAGGGAATTCCGGGATTATCATAAGGTCATCGTTGATCCAGGTTATCTTAGGAAAATCCTGCATCAATAGAGTTGCATTTGTTCTCCCTATTTCGGTGTTTGTATTTTAGGGACGGGAGGGGAGTAGGGGGGGCGTCTTTGTGTGGGTGCAAGGAACAAGAATGATCCTAAACATAATTCGGTCCATACAAGTTCTATCGTGATTCTAAGCATACCGGAAATTCATCTGTCGAAATGATTAAACGGAATAAAACCACGGTATGCGAATTATACTTAACTTATAAAGAGAATCTAATAACCGTAAAATCAATATACCTAAAGATAAGAGATGTTGCGCATCCTCCTCTGCCCCCACCCCCACCCCCCTCCCTTTATCCCACTTTTTTTAATTTGTTTTTTTAGTTCCCGAGCTATAGAGCACTGGAACTATTGTTTTTGGATGTGTCCATCCGGCGTCTGGCCGGAGGTGATATTTGAACTCATTTCTCTGAAACTAATGGACGAATTTCTTTGAAACTTGGTATTTACTAGATGGCAAGAAATGTGTGCATATATGGTGACGTCATCATGGTAGGTGAAGGGGGGGGGGGGGAGGGCGCGAGTGTCAACTTCCGATGCGCCCGCTGGAGCCAGAGGCAGCATTCAGTTAGTTACAAAATAGTGAACCCTACCAGTTGACAGAAAATTATGCATATCAGATTACGGCATCATGATGACGTCATTTTTTGTTTCTTCTATTTTGTCCCAAACTACTGGAGGGGATTTCCAGTTCCAGAGCTGCTCTAGGCACTCGTCGATACAGAATCTTACTCAAGGCGTCCGAGGCGCCAGCTTGCATTCTTGGGCAAATCGCATAACGTCTTAATCGCCGTTTTTATGTCATTGATACTCACCCACGTTTGCTTGTTTGGCTTTTATTTTTCATTTGTTTTTTGGGGTGGGGGTGGGAGGGCGGTTGGAGGGGGAGGGGGGGAACAACGCAACCAAATATACATACGTGAACACACCAACATTGTGAGGAAAAAGACATCTATATATATAAATTGCTTATCCGGAAGTCCTTCTTCGCCTCTACTGTAAAGTTTGTCCGGTATGGACGCTAATCTGGGCAGGTGCTGGGCGCTGCGGATCGGCCTGCTGTGCGCTCAAAACCCGCGAAATCGTTATAGCCGACATTTCCTTACCGAACGTTTAACCGTTTCTGAGATAAATAAATAAACAAAATGTCCACAAACTGCAATAGCCTCATTCCGCGCGCTTCCGATTCAACCCGTGTCAAGAACGTGCGGTTCCGTAATTCCGCAAATTTTGTTTTATTTCCATTCTAAACACTTTTGCACTCATGTCACCAATCTTACAGCTGAAGGTTACCTGTTCACTTTCTTTTTCATCCACACTTATATGCGCACAAAAATTCATTCGCAAACAATCTTGCAAGAATCCCATTCAAGCGCCAAACGTGACGTCACATATAACTTTGCAGACGACATTTGACAACAGCGTCGGCTGTAAGTGTAAGTACATTGCAATAAATATCATGCCTACTATTTTTAAATAAAGGTATGACATTTA
This sequence comes from Oncomelania hupensis, assembly GCA_036898135.1. Classification (NCBI taxonomy): domain Eukaryota; kingdom Metazoa; phylum Mollusca; class Gastropoda; order Littorinimorpha; family Pomatiopsidae; genus Oncomelania; species Oncomelania hupensis. Next base: position 37,532,001 of record CM072527.1, read on the forward strand.
AACATACGTTGACTAACATAAATACTAAATTAAAATAACATATTTTAGTGCATTACTCAAACATGCACCTATACTCTGTTCTGCAGTACATTACAATTATCATTTTAAATTAAAATAGTTCAATGCATTGCTCGAGTTGTCTCTCTGTCTACATTTTAAACAGCAACCGGTACAAAACCACTAGTCTGTTGATAAAATGCACAAAATGCAGGATTTTCCAAGGGATAGTCTGGATTTCCATAGGATAATCCCATATTACACTGAACGCTGCTTTACCCTATGCAGTGATGTTTAAATCTAGCTTCCCTAATGTAAAGTTCCTCGGCTCAATAGTTCTGGATGGGTTTTTAAGAGCCGAAATTCGCGTCTCTACGGTCGTGCACTGTATATCTTTCAAATGGCATAATATGGCTTGGGGTGCGCCACGTTGATCAGTCATTCCATTGCCTTTAAACGGTGCAGGTAGAGATATAGACTATTGATATTTTGGCGGAGGCCGGACAACCGTCAACGATGTTGACCGGCACTGATTTGGTGTTACGTGTGTTTGGCCCTTTAGTGAAACGACTTTGGCCTGAACCCTACCTCAACAAACCGCGTCTTGCCAGCGTCAGCAAATTAGACAGGGGAGACACACTTTGAAGTGGAACCGACGATGGAGGAAGTTTATTAAAAATAGACCTGCAGCAAGCACGTGAGAAAGGTGTAACTTTACACATTTCCTCCTCATCCGAGGTAGACTACGCTACATCCTAAAAGTCAGAGCTAGCCGTGCATCAATCAGCAAACTGTCGAAGGCCAACGTTGAACAACTTCTACAACCTTAAATAAAGATCGCTCCGTATTCACACGGCTCGTTTTACCCGCACTGAAGCCCTTATATCATCGTGACACCACTTTAACCCATTTGCTACCACGACCCCATATATGGGATCGTGGTAGCAAATGGGTTAACTTCGCATTCAATTCCAGTTATTGCCGCTTTAAAGAGTTTTTGACAGACACAGGAAGACTTTTAAGGCCCAAATGTTGATAAGCCTTCGTGTGTATTGGTCCTATGCTTTTAAGAATTTTATGGCTGTGATTCTACAATGTGTGGCGTCGCGAGCAGAATCCAGTCATGACATTTGGGATTAATGAAGTTAAAAATGTGTGCATGCAACGCAGAAAAGGAAGCCTCGGTGTTCCCAAAGAATACAGGAGTGAGCATGCACTAGTTTTTTTGCCCGTTTGGGCGACGTGCACAAATAACAAATTGCTGCTAAAGACGATATGAAGAAATTCCTTGCGCCTTCCCCACCTTGCATATATTGTTTGATAAGCAAAAAGCACGTAAAGCATGATTGGGAAGCGCTTTTGACCTAGTTCAGACAACTTTTCTCAGATCTTTCTGTGCACGTTCTTGTTGCCGAGTTTCTTAGAGGTAAACAAGTTGTACAAGTAGTGTTGTTCGCATTTGCAGGGCTAATCGGTGTAGTGATATTTAAGAGTCCACTGCATCGATACATGGCTAACTCGCTACTTTGCACTCTCTCTCTCTCTCTCTCTCTCTCTCTCTCTCTCTCTCTCTTTCTCATACACCCATACACCCCTTGGGGTCATGAGCAATCTTGTCACTGTAGATTGTTCTAACCTATAAAGGAAAAAGTAAAAGCCCCAGTTGAAAACCTGTCTTGCCTTTGTAGGCCTGACAGTTTCACTGCGGCAACAGCCCCCCCCCCCCCCCCCTCGTTGGAGTTCCGGGGGTTTCAGTATAAATAGTACCCCCACTTTCTGGAAATTTAGTGCTTTAAATTCCCACTGTCGCTGTCTTCCTCATTTGCTCTTTCCCATTCCTGATCTGTCCTATCACTCTGCTATACTATCTTCTTCTTCGCTAGATCAATGACCTACCTTTTTTCTTGACTCTTCCTGGACAAGACTCCTTGTTTGTGTATGAGGTCTGTTGGATCAGCTTGGGAGTGTTGGACGCTTTCTGCCGGGTGGTCACTAGGGCTTCCTATGATTGTATTATTTAGCACTAAAGGCATTTTATATGTATACGTTTTTGTTGATGGTTTGTAATGATGGTTGTATTCTATTTTGTTTTTGTAACCGGGGGTTCGCGTAGTTGAGGTAAACCCTCAGCCGTCCCCCGCGTGGGATGTCTTTATTGTAAAGTGACTGGCCGGTGGAGGGCATTCAATTTTCCCACTGGGGTTGTTTCGGCAGATCTTTTATGCGGATCGGGGGTTGTCCGGTCCTGATTTGGCTCGGAAGAGTCCGCTGGACCTAAAGCAACAATAAATCAATCAATCAATACACCCATACACTCCCTCACACTTCTTTCCTCTCCCTCCCCCCCCCTTCTTTATCTCTCTGTCTGTGTCTGTCTCCAATTGTTATTGTTCAAGCCCTAAGGGCAAGATGTAAACTAGAAGGGCAGCCGACTTTTGACAGCTCCAGTGACTTTGACCTTGGAGTGAGGTTGACCAAATGTGGTATAGTATGTGTGTCTCATTGATATCTATCATGCTTCACAGAATGATAAGTTCAATATTAATAACCTAGGGAAAAAAAAGTGATATTTTGTGAAAATTGTCTCTTTTTTAAAACTAACATTTGTTGACCCTTGACCTTGAAATGAAGTAATTTATTCACTGATCATTCATGAGACCTCGTGATTATGCACCATCTTATCAAGTTTGGTTGTGATAGCTGAAATAGATTGAGTACTTAGCCACTTTCCCCCGTTGGGGTGCCGGGGGGGTTCAGTATAAATAGTATCCCCACTTTCTGGAAATTTAGTGCTTTAAATTCCCACTGTCGCTGTCTTTCTCATTTGCTCTTTCTCATTCCTGCTGTGTTCTATCAATCTGCTATACTATCTTCTTCTTCGCTAGACCAGTCACCTACCTTTTTTCTTGAAAACTCTTCCGGGACAAGACTCCTTATTTATGTGTGAGGTCTGTTGGATCAGCTTGGGACTATTGGACGCTTTCTGCCACGTGGTCACTAGGGCTTCCTATGATGTTATTATTTAGCAATGTAAGCATTTTATATGTATGTGTTTTGTTGATAATTTATAATGATGTTGGTTTTCTATTTTGTTTTTGTAAACGGGGGTTCGATAAATTAGAGTATAGCCTCAGCGTCCCCTGCGTGGGATGTCTTTATTGTAAAGTGCTCCTGGAACTGCTCCTAGCTATCTTTCTGAACTTTTGACTGTCTATGTTCCTTCTCGGTCTCTCCGCTCCTCTGCAGATGAAAGGATGTTCCGTGTACCAGAATACCACAGGGTGAGACACGGTGGTAGAGCTTTCAGTTTCTTCTCCGTTCAGACCTGGAACTCGCTACCTCGGTCCGTCCGTCACAGTCCTTCACTAGCGTCTTTTAAAACGAACTTGAAGACGCATCTTTTTAGAGAGGCCTTTTCTTAGGCGCCATGAGTGTGTGTTGTTAGTTATTTTTGGTGTTGAGATGTATATGTAGTTGCGTGTTATTGACCAATGTACGCATGTTGTGTTTACATTTGTTTGTGTAAAGCGCTTTGTGATTTTGGAAAGCGCTGTATAAATTGCCTGTTATTATTTATTATTATTATTATTAAAGTGACTGGCTGGTGGAGAGCTTTCAGTTTTACCACTAGGGTTGTTTCAGCAGATCTTTTATGCGGATCATGGGTTGTCCGGTCCTGATTTGGCTCAGAAGAGTCCGCTGGACCTAAAGCAATAATCATGTAATGTAATGTACTTAGCCACTGTAAAAAATTTGCACAGACCGAAGGCTGACTGATGGAATTTTGTTTTTTCGATGTCATTTTTGGACTTTGTAGGACTTATCTCGCACAGATTTGCAAAAATCTAGATTTTTGGTTTTTGGAGGGGTGAGTACATAGACTCACATTGCATGCTATATGCATGTGAATCAAAATGAACACCCGGTGCTTACTCTGTTATCCTTCTTAAATAAATTCATTATCTTCTCTTATTTTTTCTGTCTCCGTCTGTCTGTCTGTCTGTCTGTCTGTCTCTCTCTCTCTCTCTCTCTCTCTCTCTCTCTCTCTCTCTCTCTCTCTCTCTCTCTCTCTCTCTCTCTCTCTTTCACGTCTCTAAGATTTGTATACGTTTTTAACAGGCTGTCATAAAAAAAATTTTTAATGTATGCATGCTTATTTTCCACGGATCACACACGTTTAATCTTATATCTGATTTAAGGAATAGCTAAAGTTTGCGAAGCTCACGAGACTACCCAAATCGCATAGAAACTAAAATCTCTCAATCTGTACGAGCTTCAGCCGACTGCAGTACGCCTTATCAGAACAACTGCGCCGACAAATGCAAATAATTACTCGTATAAATTTACAGGATAGATAGAGATTAAATTAATGTGACTGTAAGTGGTTTCCTCTAGACTGGGGACTGGCACCTGCATGCACAGAGTTATTGAGAACCTGTTAAGGTCTACTCCTGCTACAGTTTACACTTTTGCTTCAAGGGTAGACCTCTAAAACTCTGTATGCTGGCTACAGTAGCTGTGTTAAGGGCATACTTTAACGTGCAAATTGTCCGTGAAAAGACTTTAATGCCGCGTTTTAACTGCCGGTGACAAACAATTAAGACTTTAACGTTTTAACGCGTTAATTGGCGGTGATAAGACTTTAACTCCTATAATATGGATTCACGAACTCTTCAAACTCCTCAAAGATCCATTTATAATGCGTGAGGTTTGTGCCTATGTACATCCTCTATGATCATAATATCTAATGTAAAAGAAAGAAAATAAAATGGCCTCACTTTCCTTCAACCATAAAATGACGCTATTTCGCCATTGCTATTTGATGATGTTGCAAGACACCTCACACATTGCTTCCATGTCGTAGTGTTTACTGATAAGGTGTGTGTGTGCGTGGACATAAATAAGCCTTGATATGGTTGACTGACCTTGCTTTTTATGCGGAGAACGGGTGTGTGTATTAGCCACCCACTTTTTTTCCAGCCACCCACTTTTTTTCCAGCCACCCACTTTTTTTCTAAGTACACAGGAGTGCTCTTTTAGTGCATGGAAGTGCAGTTGTAGTGCATGAGAGTGTTTTAAGTACAAGGGAGTGCTCTATCAGTCAATTTTCGGGAAAATTTTGAAGAAAGTTCGACCTATTTTGTCGCCTATAGGAGACGAACTAGGTCAACTTTTGAGACGGAAAGAGCCAATTTTATATTACATTTTTAGAAGACGTTTGCGTTCTTTCCGTCAAAAAAAACCACGTTCCGATACCTACATTCTTAGTAAAACCCAGTCTTGGTGTTCTACATACTTGTGTGTGTGTGTGTGTGTGTGAGTGTGTGTGGGAGTGTGTACAAAAATCGTGTTCACACGCAAACAATCATGGGCAAGAGAGAGAGAGAGAGAGAGAGAGAGAGAGAGAGAGAGAGAGAGAGAGAGAGAGAGAGAGAGAGAGAGAGAGAGAGAATCCAAAATGTGTTTGTGCGACCTCATTAGAAGTCCAGGTTTGTGCAATCTGTTGTGAGAAGACGAATTTTCATTATGTATGGGATAACTGGTTACAGGTATATTGGATTTTGTTTGTTTGTTTTTGGTTTGGTTTGTTTTGCATGGTACAGATGCCAATCCAGAATATACTTCATTCTTTCTATGCAGGCCTCACGGGTTGTCGGGTAATACGCTATAAAAGCGAAAAGCAATTTCACAGAAACTACTGTACATATCGTCAGAGGGCTGGCATTTACTAGAAACCTCGAACTGGTGGATATACCAAAAGATCCATGACCATTACAGGCAGTCTGGTGGGAATTTTGTCGGAGGATGACGGGTAGGAGATTTCCTTTAACAACGTGATGGGTAGGCCGGCTCCAGTCTCTTTAATGTTCGTTGTTCGCTCGCTCGCTCGCTCGGGTTAAGGGACATCTCAGGAGTGGTGTGAGCGTAGAACTAAATTTTTAGTTCTGTGGCTTGAAGCGGTAAAAAAAAGGAAATCTTTGTCCCCGAAGTGTTTTGGCAGCTGCTCTATGGCGTTCACTTCCACCCGGTATTGAGTTTCTAATGCCATCTGGGTTATTTATTTTTTTTTTAAATTTCTCCATGAACCTGGGCCTGAATGTAACACACGCCTCTGAATCCAGACATGTATGCTGTGCAGTATTTAGGCTAGGCTAAAGCAGATTTCCCCAAACCTGGGATCAATCTCAGACAGACGCGAACTCTGCAAAATGTAGGATAAAAAAGGTTTCAAACAGTTGCCGGCGCCATCCTGCTATAAAAATGTTTACAAATGCGGAGATAGAGTATGTAATTGTAAGCGAGAGACGTAGAAATTAGCCTACTGATCTTAGATGTATAGCTCCCGGGGATCCCTTTGGATTTTCAGACAACTTTGCCATGATTGCCTAGCCAAAAATCTTCTTTGAGGCACCGAGGCCTCAGTTTACTTGGTACTGATTATAATAGCCTAGATTTTTAATAAGAGCTTTTGCTGAATGAAACTGTTGTGACATATAGGCATGTATCTTGGGCAAGGGTTATATGTGACATTTTTGCGTACATGCAGTGATGTAAAAGCAGTATAATTTACACCTGGTTTTAATTCTCAAATCCCGAACTGACTACATTGCAACATAAAGCTCCTCAATGTTCGACCAATTACCAGTCCTTAAAGAACGTGTTATGGCGCGATCGTATGCATGCACTTGTATCAAAGGAGACTAATAAAACCCTTTGATATCAGTAGGGCGGCTGGGGGAGATGGAGGTATGTACAAAGCATAAATTTAAACAAAAAGATTTCTCTCTCGGAAAATGAAGTGATGCCATCACCGTACGAGAACTCGGAGCGAGCAGGCTATGCATGTGATTGTAGGCTACTTTATGCTTTAAGTCTCAAGTCTCAAGTAATGAGATTGTGACGGTGGGTCTATTGTTACTGGATTCTGCACAATGGAATGCTATTACCCACTCGTCTATCGTCAGCGGAGATCGGCTAGTGTAATCACCATATGACTAATCTTAATACATTTACAAGTTTAGCTCGGTCTGTGTGCGGATAGGGTTATAGAGATAGGGAGAAAATGGTAAAGATTCACTGACACACTAGCTCTCGCACGGCTATGAAACATAGGTAGTCCAGCCACCTGTTAACAGTAAATATCACACATTTATTTCCTCTACTCTATACAAAATCTTCTAATCTCTACACTAACTTAAATGTCCAAATTTTACTTCGAGTAGTGCGCTCCTTGATGGGTCTAAGCAACTACTGTTTTCGATATTTGTTACTGTCTCATCATTGGGCTATGATTTCTTTCTGTCCTATTATTCGTTTTTTCTGGACGCGTAGACTATCGCAGATCAGTGTTTGGGCACGGCTTCGGAGGACTTAGCTTTAGCGGCGATGTGCGGTTTTGTTGTCTCTTCTTCTTGGTAGTTGATTATTGAGCTAGTGGAGCCCAATGCTCTCGCTGCTCAAGGTTGCAGGCCACGTCTCAGGGTTGCCTCTCTGTGGGGTTTGTTCCCTGCCGTGGACCAAGATGCCTGCTCGTCTGCAAAATATGAGACGAATTTCTGCAACGCCCTTGTAAACAAAGGTTATGCAGAGCGTCTCACTGATGGCATCCACTTAAACAAATAAGGGACGACCAATTCTTCTAAGTCCGTGGTCCACTGGAATCTCCAACATAATTCATATATATATATATATCTCTCTATATATATATATATATATATATATATATATATATAGAGAGAGAGAGAGAGAGAGAGAGAGAGAGAGAGAGAGAGAGAGAGAGAGAGAGAGAGAGAGAGAGAGAGAGAGAGAGAGAGAGACAGACAGACAGAGAGACAGAGAGAGACAGAGAGACAGAGAGAGACAGAGGGAGACAGAGAGAGAATGGCTAAACTACACACATGGAGAAGTAATTAATAAGATACACATTCTCCGGTACAGCCACTGGTCTGCAATAATACACATAGGAGAAACAACAGTTGGACAGTAGAGGCTACCTCGTGGTGACGAAACCGGTCGCGTGTCCACCATGTGGTCAAGCAAAGTTTGACTAACATTCACAATTCTAAAACATGGCAAAACTTCACAAACACAATACAGCAATCATGTCAATAAATCGCGATGAAACAAACGATTGATCATTTACCTTCTTGACAATGTCATGCCCTGGCTATACTGCGATGAATGATTTTCACCCCTCACCTGCTGTAGTCTTTCTGAGAGAGATTTTACAACGTGCGTCCTGCTACTATGCTGTTCAGACCAAGACTAACTATCCTCCCGCTGGGGTCTGCTATCGTGCGAGACTACTAGAATAGTAACGCCACCTAGTGGGGGTTGCGGGTGATTGGTCAGCTGGATGAGGTCACGGCTTATCTTAGCGAAACTGTAGCCTACACATGTGTAGAACAACCTAACTTCTATCGTCTGCTAATCAGCGACTTAACTTTACACAGGTCACAGCAGGCTGAACTATTTAAGGCGTGAAACCTTAGTGCAGGGTCTAACTAGCCTTCGGTGACAGAGATGACTGCATCACAGCATGAGACTTCTGAACGTGCATTCAAGTAGTGCTTTAGCCTAGAGTTTGCCTGTCTTGCGCTTTTAATTCTCAAGTCCCCAGTAACGGACTGATTGCATCACAGCGTGCGATTTTTGGACCTAGGTCTAATATGGGACGTATTCCATCGCACGGACTTTAAAGACCCTGACGCCCATTTCCTACACGGTTGAGTACCGGCTACACACATTCACCAAGCAAGAACCAGGTCCCTTCTCACCCACTCCCGGTCGCCCAAGATTGCGCTCAGTTGTCTAGGCGTCAGACTATGCGACTAAACGCTGCAAGTGGGGACCGCGAACGGATTGAGTTAGAACTCGCATCGGCTAGCGCCTTGAGAAACTCTTGAGCTGGAAAAGCCCTATATAAGAAAAATTACATAAATACGGGCGCCTAAATGTTTTAATTCTCAAGTCCCGGTGTCACATCCTTCAAGTTCCGGGTCTCCTAGTTTATCCGAGCGCATTTGCGCATGCGCTAGGTCATGTCGGGCCGGCTTTTTCACGAAGTTCTTAGGCGTCATAACCCTAACCCTAACCCAAACCCTAACCCTAACCTTAAACTCTTAACTCTAACCCAAACCCTAACCCTAACCCTTACGAAGACTATGATAGCACTGTGCGCATGCGTCGAATTTTGTAAAGCGTCGACCAATCAGAATGCTCCCATTCGCTCCCAGCCCAGCTAAGATACTAGGAACTGTGAGGATGTCACACCGGGAAATGAAGTGTTTCCATCGCAGCATGAGACTTCCCAGTGTGTGCATACATGAAGTGCTGTACACGAGGCACGCCTTGTGCTTTTAATACTTATAGCCTCGGGTAAGGTACTGATTGCATCACAGCGTGAGATGCCTCTCTGAAGAGCGAAGTTCTCTTTTTTTATCTGAGTGCCGTCTATTGTATGCATGTGGCCGTGCTTTACCCTACAGAGCCACTTGCAGCTGCTGTCTGAGATTTTCATTATTAAGACCGTTCCATAGACCTCTATAATACATCTGTGAACGTGTCTGTGGAGTGGAAGGAGGTGGAGGGGGTGAAGGGGAGGGAGGAGGGAATTTTGATATTGAACAGAATTGTTTTGAGATGCCTGCATAACTGTATTTTCATGGACAAGAATTCACATTTGGCGTCAATGGATAGGCGTTCAAGAATGTAGACAGGAACACTCAAACCTAATCTTCACGTCGACGGAACAAGACTGTGTACGCTAAATTAGTAAATGTAATTTGGATTTCAAAATAATATGGGGATTGAGAGAAAGAGAGACAGACAGACAGACAGACAGACAAGCAGAATAGGGGATTGAGAGATTAAGGGAGAGGAAGCGTGTTTTATAATAATTAAAATAGTACTTATACAAAATCGCAATAATAAATTCAACAACAATTATTTTACCACATCATACGGTATCTGTATTAGCTTCATCACACAGACGTAATAGATGTATTTAGATGATGATGATGATGATGATGATGATGATGATGATGATGATGATGATGATGATGATGATGATGACGACGTGTGTTTATGCAAAATGCACGGTATGTAACGATGTGTCCAGCGTTCTTTTGTCGCAAAGAGTAAATAAATGGTTTGTCGTGAAACAGAATAATTAAGATAGTATCTGCATATGTTGCCATTATGCTCATCCTGGCACCGCCACACACAGTAATGCGTGCGCCTAGAGCATCTTTCACAAGTAGCTGAAGTGTTTACAGTGTGTGCAATATGCGGTGCTGTAATGGCATACATCTACGGCCTTTCTCACATTCAAGTACATGCCACCTCCTTCTGTTGTCTGTACGGCCTTTCATCACGAACTCTTTAACGTTTGTTTATAACCCCACTTAGACTAAACAAACAAAAGGCCTGGGTTTTTTTTGCACTCTCCATCCTCACCACCATCCCCGCCTCTACCCAAACCCCAACCCCAGTTTTCTCTTGATTCGGCTGTTGAACTTTTAACATTCGATAAAAATCCGATAGCACCTAGAATTCATGATGCTCTGTCCGAAACATCCAAAATCAAAAGCAATTTATTTTGTAAGTTTATATGTATTCCTTCAATAATTATGTAGAACTTTATATGTGCTATTGTATTGTAGGTATTTGGATGTCCCAGCTGAGAGAGTGCAAATGGAGTTAACTTTTGATGGTCTGAATTCTACTTTGAGCATTAGGTAACTTGCAGTCAGTAAAGCATTAATTTTAAGAGTTTTTTTTTTTTTAAATGACCAGAGCTTTTTGCTACAGACACTCATTTTGCAGTTGCTGTTGTTGTGTGGCCCGTTATTTAGTGACCTGTTGCTGCAGGTTGCACACTCGTTAACATCTCCCCCTCTCTTCGCTGCCTGCACCCAGATCTGTATCGGTCACACTGGGACCAACCTGGTGGGTGTGCCAACAGAAGCTACATCTCCGAAGGTGTATCTACCCCACTTTGTGACTGCTGGCCTACTCCAAGCATTGATGGTTATCGCTGTAGCGAGCAGAAAGGTCAGTTTTGCAGAAGAGGGTGCAAAGGTCGAAGGTCGAAGCTTAAGAGCACTGTTGAGGCTTCGATGACAACGCCAACCTACCATGCAGTACGGAGATTGACCTTCAAGTGGAGTCGTAGAACTACGAATAGCTGGATTGTGTTTTATCTGCCGTTGTTTCCTTTGTCCATTTCAACCTCCTCAGTAACGTAGCGATGTCTCAGTGTGTGTTTTCCTGTGTCTGTGGGTACGCGCGTGCGCATAGATGTGTGTGTTTGCGCGCATATGAACGCATGTGTCAGCGTGCACCAATACATTTGCACGGATCTCAGTGGTGTAGTATAACTCGTAGCATTCCTGTTGAGGAGTACACTGTTGGCTAGTGTGGTGAAATGCTTTCGTTTATGTCCTGTACAACAAACTTTCCGGACATCGATAATAAGCTTCAAACGCCAAACGCGTACTCGGTTTCAGACTGTTCTATGATGATGATGATAATGATGATGATGATGATGATGATGATGATGATGATGATTTGTTAGGCGCACAACTCTGCGTTGGCAACATACTTTTTTTTAAAACCAATCAAAAACTTAGTACTCATCCTTAATACTTCTCGTCCTTCCAAATTCAAGCAGTCCGTCCTGTTGTTGTCACATGAACGAAGATGCGCTTTCGGGAGCCGTTTAAATGGAAGACGCCTGAGAGGAAACATCGTTAATAGAGCTTTCCGAGTACTCTGGGACGTAAGTCGGCAGGTCGCTGAATGGCGAAAGCGGCGGTGTGGATGACGTACAGCTGTAATGTGGTGGTGATGACGTAGAGCTGTATTGTGTTGTGGCTGACGCAGCAGGCCTATGCTGTACAAGCATTCCGTTTCTCATGGCCAAGACGGGGGACAGACGTTGTTCACGTTCATGCCTCTTAGAACGCTGCATGAACATGATGATGCACACGATGATAACCGCGAAGATGAGTCCCCCTCCGAAGATAGTACTAAAAGCCACCCAAAGCGTGGAGGATCCTGTATCCAGTTCCTCGTAGTCGCAAGGGATTTGGTTGCAGTCCTCGGTTTCCTTTGACTCCCTGGTCCTTGTCCTCACGCCTTGCCCGCACGTCACAGAGCACACTGACCACTCGTCCGCAGGCCTCTCGCAAGCCTTAGAGTCAAAGTCGCTTCCCGGTCTGCAGATGGGAGTGATACTACACTGCGGTGATCCGGTAGGTAGACATTTTCTGTTCCTCGTCATGCACTGACATCTGGCATTACAGGCGCTCCATTGTTGCCAGCTGCCCCAAACTTGCGAGCAGCACTCGCCCCCAGAACAGTTCACCAATTCAATAAACTGGCTTAATGGAGCGTATGAACACTCTCCCACCTTTACACAAGCCCCTGAGGCAGAGCATGCTCTGCTGTTCATCATCGTGCAGTTCATAAAGCAGATGGTGCTGTTCTGCCATTCTGTCCACTGCTGACTTGCACAACAGTGGTCGCCGGCCACACAGGAAGCCACACCCACCGAGTCACTAATGTTGGGGCAACACTTTTCGGGATCTTTAGAGGCACACTGCCGGTATCGCTCCATTTTACAGTCCTCCGGACACACGTCGGGCCAGCTGTTCCACTCGGACCACGCATTGCATTCACACTGGCGACATTTTTCAGTTTTGAATGACTCACCGCTCTCGCACTGGCCCGTTTCGGACATCTCGCAGTTACGAAATGCGAGTCGAAAACTGTTGCCGCAAGTCCGAGTGCAGGGTCCCCAAGGCAGCCACTCACCCCAGTAGCCACAATGCACAGGCAACGTCAGCACCTGCGCCAAAGTTACCAAATGGACAAGGACACTTGTAAACTTCTGCACTGTGCACCACCGTCTGTTGCAGAAAACACATGCTGAAAAATGTTCAGGCGCCATTTTGTCAATGACTTCAACGTAAAACGTCATATTTAAAATAAAAAAAATAATAATAAATAAATAAATAAATAAATAAATAAATAAATAATAATAATAATAATAATAATAATAATAATAATAATAATAATAATAACTTTAAAAAATAAATAAATAAAAATAAAAACGAATAAATTAATGTTTAAAAAAAAAAAAGAAGGAATGACGTCAATTGGCGCCATGCTATGAATAGTCTGAAAGTGAGATGAGAGTAACGCCCGATAACAACACTTCTTTCGTCATCAATAACACGTGCACGTCTATAAAGGATTTAGGATATGATCTAGATCCGTATAAAATATTAACGTAGACTATGAAAGAAGCAAGACAGTAAAAAAAATGAAATTATTAAACAAATTTTATTTTGAAGGAACTATAACAGAAAATAAATTACAAGTAAGAAACTGTGTAAACTAATACATTGCATTGAAGTTAAACCACTTCCATGGCTCAAACATGGTCATTCACTAGACCGAAGCAGGCATATACTGTAATGTTTTCCAACGCGAACACATTCATTGTTTTATGAATGGCTGTTTCTTTGCACGATGGAGACTGAGAGTTTTGGGCGGAGCTGTGTAATGTAGGTCAGTAATAGACCGTTGGTATTTCCGGGTGGTGCGGCATGTAGAACTAGGCCGTATCTTTGATCAAAAATGTCTTATGTGTGTTTACGCTCCTTGCCGATACTACCCGGTGAGACATCGTCAAAGTTCCTAGTATCTTATTTTGACTGGGAGCATTCTGATTGGTCGACGCATTACAAAATTCGACGCATGCGCACAGTGCTATCGTAGTCTTAGTAAGGATTATGGTTATGGTTAGGGTTAGGGTTACGACGCCTACGAACATCGTGAAAAGGCCGGCCAGACTTGACCTGGCGCTTGCGCAAATGCTCCCGGCCCCAATAAGATACCATTTGACGATGTTACACCGGCATCATGTGGTCATCACGTTTTGCCCCGATACTACCCGGTGCCGCGGTTTCATGTGGTCACCATGTTTTGCCCTAAACTCTGAAAACATGCCGGAGGCGCGCAGAGCTGCCAAGAGATTCGCATAACCTATATAAGCTGACTACCACATGCCTATAATAATTATTTGTATTCAGAGAGGACTTTTGGATGTAGATGTTTTTGGCCTAATCTAAGCTTTGCAGTAGTCTACGTAACAAAAGTTGAATCTCAGTATCATGTTTACCTAATGCCGAAATAAAAGAAACCAGCTTTGTTTACGGTGTTGAAAACACGGTGGGGATGTGTATGATTCCTTTTATATCGTATATGACGGTGGGTCTAATGTTGCTGGGCTCTGCACAATGGAATGCTATTACCCACTCGTCTTTCGTCTGTGGGGACGGGCTAGTTAATCTCCCGGTGACTAATCTTAAGGCAGTATAATACATTTATAAGTTTAGCTCGGTCTGTGTTAGGATGGGGTTACAGAGATAGGGAGAAAATGGTAAAAGTTTCACTGACACTAGCTCTCACACAGCTTTGAAACATAGTCCAGCCACTTGTTAACAGTAAATATCCCATTTATTTCCTCTACTCTATACATAATCTTCTAATCACTAGAATAACTTAAATGTTCAAATATCTTTCAAATAGTTCGCTCCTTGATAGGTCTATGCAGCTACTGTCTCATCATTGGGCTAATAGTGCTTTCTGTCCAACTGTTCAGTTTTCCGAAAGAATGGACTATTGATGTCCTTCTAGAGCAGTTTTGGTGCACTGTTTCTATTGACTTAGCTTTCTACTCGATGAGCGGTGTTGAGGTGGTGTCTTCTCCTGGTTGGAAGACTGTTGGGCTATCATAGCTCAGTGCTCGATGCTCCACTGCAGGCCGAATGTCAGGGTGGACTCTTAATGGTCTTCCTTCTGCTTCGGGCCAACGATGCCTGCTCGTCTGCAAAATATGAGACGAATTTCTGCAACACCGTTTTCACTAAGGGTGTGCAGAGCGTCTCACTGATGGCAGAAACAGCCTTCAGTGATAGCTCCATTTATATATATAAAAGCGACGAACGTTCTGCTAAGTCCGTGGTCTATTATATATATATATATATATATATATATATATATATATATATATATATATATATATATATAAAGTGAAACAACAGTGGGTCCATGGTGGCGAAACCGGTTGCGTGTCCGCCACGTAATCAAGCAAAGTTTGACTAACATTAACAATTCTAAACATGGCAAAACTTCGCACTCGTTTATCCTTTTTTTTTCTCCAAAAGTAGATATTTATCGTTCTCATTTAGAGGCACTTTTATAGCTCAAGATTGGCTCAAGGCGCTGGCCGACACAGGATCTAAGTTCAACCTCCTGAAGCGCCCGGCCTTAGACGCATCTTGTGGCGGCCCAGGCAACCATTGTTGATATATATTATATATACTACCTTTTATTTTCAAGACCTAAATTAAAGTGGTACACATCGTCCAGATTATCCTTTTGCTAGATTGAAAAAAAAAATCTGCTATATTGAAAATCAGTTAGTCCTGTATTCAAGCTCACCCTAGATCCCAAAAAGCTGCTGTTTAAAATGATCCTATCTTTGGAGTTCTGTACAGCGTTTTTATTCCTATATCTAGAATACAGACTATAGGGTTGGCGACGCATGCCTAGCATTCAGGAAACATATTTGCCCAGCACCTTTCCGCGTTCCTAGTTCACATGGAGTCCATTCCCGTCCCGAAAGCCCGCAAAAGGTGGGAAAGTTATCAAGTGCATCTAGATATTGACCATGATTTTCAGGCAATCTGATGCAGATTTTATAAACGGGGACATTGAGGGACGCAGGCTACCTTGTGCAGTGAATAAAACTCCTCTCCCCTGGCGATGTGGGATTACAACCTGTCCTCCCTTTAACGTTATGAGCACAAAAATAGCAGTAACTATATTTTTTATAATTATTAAAAACAAATGTTCAAGAATGTATACATCAAACTGTTCGCTCTCCCCCCCCTCCTCCTCTCTCTCTCTCTCTCTCTCTCTCTCTCTCTCTCTCGTTCTCATACTAACATTCATGATCTTAACAAACCACGCATGATTTTGAACTAGATTGAAGAACTAAAAAATGTGTATTTTAAACGAAGAAGTGTACCGTATGTTTTGGACTTCGGAAAAAGATATTTACCTACAGAGAGAGAGAGAGAGAGAGAGAGAGAGAGAGAGAGAGAGAGAGAGAGAGAGAGAGAGAGAGAGAGAGAGACAGAGACAGAGAGACAGAGAGACAGACACAGAGAGAGAGAGAGAGAGAGAGAGAGAGAGAGAGAGAGAGAGAGAGAGAGAGAGAGAGAGACAGAGAGGGGAGATGGGAGGGGGATGATGCTGTCCTGTTTTTGGGGTCGCTGCTCTACTTCTCCTGGTTGTAAGAAGAGAGGTATACCTCCCACCCACCACAAAAAAGCTAAGTGGACTGTTGTGTTGTGTATTGTTTTGTCTCTGACAGCAATCCGAGTAGACTAAAGGTGCTTGCATGCATTTAGGTCGTTCAAAATCGCTCAGTTGTCCGGGACGTTTAACTTTGCGTTTGGTGCAAGGTGGCATTTTAGGTGTCTAGCGTCTACTCTTAAAATGCGCTATATACTACTGCTACTAAGACGAATGCACGATCTTTCTCCTTCTGCGCTCCCAAACAATGGAATTCTCTCCCATCACACAAACCGCAACATACCGACCACCCAGGCCTTCAAAAACGCTCTCAAGACCCATCTCTTCAAACTGTACTATCCTGATTGACTCTCACCCTCCGACTGATGACGGACGCCGGCTGCATGTGTGCCCGTCCATGGCTTGACATGTAAATAGTCTGTACTTAGGGGCAGGGGTTGTGTTTGTTTTTTTAATCTAATTATTTTGTGCATACTTATTTTGCATTAGTTATACATTATTTAACTGATAATATTTTATTTTTGCAACAAGGATGAGGCGGGTCTTGTCTTTTTTATCTGATCATTGTATTAATTAATTATTGTTAGATGTGTAACACATTTTTTGTTACATTTTTAAATGTGTATGGTGAATTCTCATATTTTATTATCTTATTATTATCTAATATGCCATTTGTATTTCAAAATTAATATTTTTTATTATGCATGTGAAGTGTATTGTATATGATGTTGTTCCCTTGTATGCATTTTCGAGTACGGTTGATGTGAATGCTTGCATACGTTGTTTTTATTGTTCATATGTCTGTTCTGATCGGTGTACTATCTTATCTAATAATTGTTCTATGTTAAGAACGGTGAGCCCAGCCCTGAGCGGGAGTACCGCGCTATACAAGCCTACTTTTTTATCATTATTACTACTACTACTACCACTACTACTACTACTACTACTACTACTACTACCACTACAAATGGATGCTGTATTGGCGCTTTTCCCCAAAATCATCAAACAGTCTCAAATATATATACCAACATTCACGCTCACACGTTTCATCCACTATCACACAATTATCACAAACACACACACATATCAAACACACAGCTATCAATCTCACATGTGGTTTCAAGGCAGGGAGATTAGTATTAGGAAGACCGAAAAAAATCGATTTTTTTATTTTACAAATTTTACATTTACTACATCCAAAACCAATTTTGAAGGGAGGGAGGAAACCGGAGTACCTGGAGAAAACCCTTGGTGTCCTGAATAGTCTCGTACCTAAAGCCACTTAAGTTCACCCCTTGCTGGAATCGAACCCGCGACCTTCGCCACCCCTCTTATCACAACTTTTCATTGTTCATTTTTCTCTATTCCTTCAACTCAGTTATAAACCGTTGAACAGAAGTAGCACAAAATAATAATAATAATAATAATAATAATAATAATAATAATAATAATAATAATAATAATAATAATAATAATAATAAGAAGAAGAAGAAGAAGAATAATAATAAAAGTTACAAAATTTAAACCCCCAAAAGTTTAAAATCTAGTGCGGATTTGTGACCGGTGTAATTAATAAATTTTCACTGTGAATTGGGTTCGGGTTCGTGCTATTTATGATTTCTTGGCTGGGTCGTAAACGATGCAGCCTGCTTGACAGAAGAAGCTGATCATAAGGAGGAGACGAGGAGGAGGAGGAGGGGGCAAAGACGGAGGAGTAGAAGAGAAAAGCTAATTGCCCTAAAATCTACAAAGGCATTTGCGGAACCCCAACAATCTTTCCAGGCCTGACTGGGTTAACCTACATCACGAAGCTCTGTGTTGACTAGGGGTTAAGCAAGGTCTCTACACAGTTTTATACTAATGTGAGGCCGTACCGGGGCCGCTTATATTTTTTTCAGAATGTCAAGCTCGAAATTGCCAATAATGAGTTTATATACTCCTCGCCCAGTGACCCTCAAACCCAACTGTGTATTTCTGTCTCTACCATCTCCGTGTCTTTCGGTCTATGTCTGCCCATCTCTTTCTCTGTATTTCAGTCTCTGTCTGTCTGTCTCTATCTGTTTCTCAGTATGTCTCTCTCTCTCTCCCACTCTCTATCTCTCGTCACTTCTAAGAAATAAGCTAGACCAGTTTGTGTTGTATCTTTCTCCTTTCATTTTCCTCATCTTAGACTATAACCTCATTTTCGTATATTTGACTTTTTGCACAGATCAGGAAAGAAAGTGCTTGAGATTTTTTTTTCTGTCTTCCCCTCAATCCGGCTGCCGTTTCCCTTTTCGCGCCGATGGAGGGAAATCGGCACGTTCCAGGGCAGAGGGCGTTTTTGTGAGTGAGACTAGGGGTAAATTTTCAGCTTTCTATTTCAGGGTTTTAAGCTGTCAAACGAGGGATCACGTTGCAATGTTTCTACAGACGCTCACACATGTGCTACACACATTTTGGTAGTGTAGTAGGTCTGGAAGTAGTCTTCGTCGAAAGTGCGATGCTTCTTAAGGTTACTTTTTAACCTTTTTCAGAGGTCTTAATGTTCTTAGCGTTCTTTCAGTTTGTACACTTCTTTCTTTCTTTTTGTTCCTTTCGGTTGTTCTCTCTCTCTGTCTCTCTCTCTCTCTCTCTCTCTCTTTCTCTCTCTCTCTCTCTTTCTCTCTCTCTCTCTCTCTCTCTTTCTCTCTCTCTCTCATTTCAGTTTGTCTACTGATACCACGTATCAATGTGTGAAGAGACGTTAATTTAAAACACTGAGGTGGACTGATTCTTATTTCTTCATGCATTAAATTGTATTGGAATTATCATTGCGGTCCAAAGGCAAGGGAGTTGAATATTGCTTCTAAGCTTAATCATTATTGTATTGTAAGGGTGCACAGTCAGCGCTATTGATGATTGATTGATTAGGTAAATTAACGTCCCCGGACACATAAGCGTTTAGGGGACTTGGGCTATTGAGGAAAACGATGCTTAACGTTGGGCTATTGATACGCGTGAACCAACTGAATATAGTGAGTGCTGTCAGTTTGAATTTGCGCTTTATAAAATAAATGATGATGATGATGATGATGATGATGATGATGATGATGATGATGATGATGATGATGATGATGATGATGATGATTTTTTATATATTTTTTTTTTTGCTTTAGAATATTTCGCACAATGTGGGAGGTGCATATAATTGTAACTGTATTAGTGCATCACATTGTCATCCGTGTATTGGAATCGTCGCACAGTCGTCGTACATTGTCCGCGTTGCGTCATGGGAGGAAACGCCTCACGCGGTGTATGATGGTAGGAATCTCCATGCAGGAAGTTTTGAGGGAAATACCTCGTGTTTCTCCTTTGTGTGCAATAACAGTTATTTATATTTTGACATATTGCTGCTCTATTATTCAGAGGTTTAGGTGAAAACAGGGTGGGTGGAGGTTGTTTCACCGAGTTGCAGCGGGAAAAAAGAGCTGAGTGGGATGGTTTGGGTGGGGTTTCAGCGGAACTTGGTAGTAATAAGGTTTGTTATAGCGTCACAGTACTTTCCCTTTATACGGAGAGGGAAGGAGGGAGGGAGAGAGAGAGAGAGAGAGAGAGAGAGAGTGTGTGTGTGTGTGTGTGTGCGTGTGTGTGTATATATGTAGTTATAATGCACTTGATGCCATTACATTTATAGATAATACTTTCAAATCCTTGTTTATTTGTTACATATGTGTGATAGAGTGGTGGGTGCATGGACTGCACGCGAAACTGAATGTGAATGAAAATTTTCTGCCAAATGACTTCCAAGCTGGTCTTACACCACTCTCCCAGCTGGCATCTCTGTGTGTGAGGGTAAGGGGAGGGGGCGAGGGTAGGACGTAGGGAAGCGAGGGTGGGAGGAGAGTGATGGGGGAGGAGGGTGTGGAGGAGGGGGTGAAAATGTAGAACGTCAACGCAATGAGGCACATCCCGCTACCTAGGAAATTATACACTAACTCAGTATCAGGGCGCTTGATGAGGCTTGAAACCTACACCGGAAAAATCTCTTATATCTAATAGCAATACGCATTGGATCAGTAGATCTATACATGGACATCTAGATCGCTGACACTGCAGTTACTACAGGTCAGTGAGTTAAGACCTATAACACTTGAATTCCGTCTACTATGCACAGAGTTGATCAGAGGTCAACTTTAGACGACTTAGTTTTAGTTTGTGATAATAAGCAAATATCTGACATAGCTCATCTTGACTCGGTGGAGAAAAGTGACCATGACATTTTGATTTTTGATTTATATGTTCGAAGAGTGAAAGATAACGATGAGCAAGGTAAATATATATTTAATCTGAATAAAAGGGATTATAATCGAATGAGAGATATGATTGCTGGATATAATTTTTCAAGGCTTCAAGATAAAGAGGTTGACTTTATATGGTGTTCTGTGCATGACCTCGTATTGTAGTGCATGGATGGGTGTATCCCGAAACTTAGCAGTAGTGCTAAGAAGATGATCAAACTGTGATGATATTCTGGAGAAGATACGCTTATCTTACATGGGGAGTAAGACCTGTAGGTAGATGGGGCGTTAAGCTACCTCTATCAGGCGTTCTTTACCAAGATTCCAAAGCGATGTGAGAGACTAAATCACGGTGCTTGGCCACATAAAAATGTATATTTGTTCTCGGGCTTTAAAGTATCATTGGCTCACTTTAAGAAATGCTTTTTGCTAGCCAAATGATTAGTTTAATTGGTCTCTTGTGGACACACAACAATACAAATAGAATGACACCAGTCGTATGTATGTGATTTCAACTTTTATATGTTCAACACAAATTCTAACATGACTTTAATTAAATGTAAATTAATAACTAAAACTTGCTAAGCAGTTCTATGTTTTGATGGTCTAATATTGTTCCAAGAAATTCTGACATCAGTTGCATTTGAGGTGGACTTAGCTCTCATCCGCTGTGAGTGATTAAGTCTGGTGGTCACTCTAAGGGAATCTGGGCAGTCTCAGGATGATCGGGCGAGTCTGGTAACTGCGGGGCCGGACGTGGCGAGGTAGATTCTAGATGATCTCCTTTTCCACGGGAGCAAGCGTCATGCGTTTACTCCACAAACCGTCCCAGAGCTGAACTGGAAAATCCAGAACTATGGCTACAATATTCTACTCAGATATATTGGTATGTGGTGCCTTCTGCAAGGAGTCTATAGCATGAGACACCTGCCGAGTTTCCCATAAGCACACTATGATATCTGAATCTTAAGGCTAAGATATATCGAGCAATATGCACAACATGTCAGAAACAATAATCGGTTTCTGTAAATACTTATAACACAAACATACTAATACATGGCAATCAATATAATATATAAACATACATTACAAGTACTAGAAAACTACTAGTTTTAACTTACTTCTAGTCTCTGGGAATCGTGAAACCGTCTCTAGTCTATGGCTGAGGATTTTTTTTTGTTCACTTCAGTTTGCTCCTTGTTGACCCTCTCGGTTCTACCCGGTTAATGTTGGGCGTACAGAGGATATGCAGGAGTCACAATACGTCATCTTCGACCAATCATCTCGTTCTCGCGACTAGGTGAATCTTTTCTTGGAAATCTCTGCTCTCCTGTCCTGCTTCGGGGCACTTTCTGTTACGTCTCAACTTCGTGTCAGAGGAGAATCGCAGGGTAGATCTTGGAGTGATATGATTCGCGTGGCTTCTTAGCTGTCAAGTGACCCTGGTCAGATGTCAAAGTAGGCTAACTTACATTCTTACTAGCGAGTTCTGCTTGATGGTATCGGGAGTGAACGTCTCAATGAGGTTAATTTAATAATGGCCAATGTTCCTTTATAGAGATGGCAAATTAACGTCAGGTTTTGTTCAATACTATCTGTTTATCTCTAAGCTGAGTTACCACATCTTTGTCTTCAACATTTCTGATATTACACAAACCACTGAGGATGATTAATAAGATAAAGAAGGTGATGGAAAAAAGAAATATTATTTTTGCAAGATATTTGTAAAAACTAAATAAGGAAGGCACTATGAGAACTACAAGCGGGTACGGAACATATGTACTAGGCTAATGAAATGTGGAAGGAAGGTGATTGAAAGAAGCATTGCTGATGAATGTAAAAGTAAACATAAAATGTTTTGGAAATATGTATATGAAAGAACTACAAAACCACTAACATAAGCGCTCTAAAAAAAGATAATGGTGAATTTGCTGTGTCTGATGAGAAAAAGGCTGAGAATAATTAAATAAATTCTTTGCTAGTGTATTTTTTTAGGTGGACACTACGGATTTGAAAGAGGATCAGTATTCAGATGGAGCGTTTGTGTCTGATATCGTCATAACACTCCATGCTGTGGAACAGAAATTGGCTGGCTTTGATGCGTCTAAGGCTCAAGATCCTGACAATAGTCGTCCTAGAGTCCTCAACGAATTGTTTCATGACTTTCATTTAACAAATCTGTGGAAACAGGTATAATACCAAGTGACTGGAAAAGAGCTGAAATGACAGCAATCTTTAAAAAATGAAATAAGTCGGAACCAGGCAACTATCGCCCTGTCAGCTGCATGCAAAGTAATGGAGTCGCTTAGTTCAGAGATGTAATTACGTCGCATTTTAATGATAACAATCTGTATGCGAAATGCCTGCATGGTTTTCGCAGTAGGAAATCATGCATGTCTGAATTCATGGAGTTAACGGTAGATTTAACTGTTCCACTTGACGATAATGACCCAGTGGATATTGTCTACCTTAATTTTCGGAAAGCATTTGACAAAGTTCCTCATCAGAGTTTTATTTTTTTTTTTAAAAGTGGATGCGTACGAGTAACAGGTAGGCTAACATCTTTGAATGGGCGAGTGATTTTCTTACAGGTAGAACTCGGCAGGTAAGAGTTGGTAAAACCGTATCTACTGATGCTAATCTATTGAGCTGTATTCCACAGTACCTTTTACGCTATTCATAAATGACTTGCCCCATTGGGTTCAGTCTTCATGCAAATTTTTTGCGGACGATATCAAGATATATAACATAGCAAAATCAGTAAGAGTATTCAACAGGATCTAAACAGTATAGGCTGCAAAGGTGGATGGAAGAATGGAATCTGTATTTATTTTAATGTGGAAAAATCCGTGGTAATGCACGTGGGTAGCAATAATCCATAATAGAAAATACACCATGATGATGGGCAGCGTTGTCAGTAAGCACGATCGAGCTCGATGTCTCTACCACCCGAGCAGGCTTTCAGTCATTTTGTTTATAGGGCACTTTGTTATAAGTGCATCTCAAGTAATGTACAGGCATACTGAGTGTAATAAACCGCATATGCAACAGTTTAGCACCACAGCAAGGACTAAAGGGATTGAGTGGTCCTTGCTCCACAGTCATACTCGCAGTTATTATGTACATGCACTGCATTTGTGAATGGGCACTCACACCTGTGTTGACCTCGCTTGCACCTTTTGAAGTGTAGGTGCGTGAACACACAGCGAGTGCTTTACTCAGTCATCAGTAGCACGTGCATTCCACAACATACCTCAAATCAGGCTGCAGGTCAAACAGCCAACTGCCGTGAACGATGCAAAAAGCTACAACCCCCATGTTAAGTAGAAGGAAAGCTCTACAGTCTTTGAAGATCAGAGAAGTGGGAGAGAGAGAGAGTCTTAATCAAATTTAAAGACTGACTTATTTCACCCAGCCTTTACTTAAGGCCATTTCCTCCTTCGCTGGGATCAGTGTCACGTTTCAACGCTAATAGTAAGGTAGCGAGGGAGAAAAGGGAGGTCACTAACAAAGTAACATACGGGAGACCAAAAGTTGGTGTAGAACACAAGTGATAAAGGTGCCCCCGCATAAAGAGAAGGGAATGGAGCTTATTGATCGCATCTTAAATATTATCCTTCTTAGATTCTATCCTCCGGATGCCGTGTACCCCAAGACCGAAAGGTTAGTGGGGTGGGTGGGGGAAGAGGGAAGTGGGGTGGGGGGGGACCATTACGGTACCAAGATGCTAAACCATAGCGTGTTATAATATTACAATGGTTGTGTTATTCTCGCTCTCACTGTCTTCCCTAACCCTGTCGCCCCAATTCACCCCCACCCCCCCCATCCCTTACCCCCTTTTCATTTTTATCGTTTAATTTAGTATTTTCCGCACCCTCCTTATGCGCACCGAGCATTGGTTTTGGATGGGTACATGCGACACAAGCAGACATCCTTCTTATTTCCACACAGCGCCAGACTGTAAGTGCTGCGCTGAACTGAAATGTGCCAGAGGCATAACAGAACGAAAGGAGGAGGACGAGGAGGAGAAGAAGAAGAAGAAGAAGAAGTGCAGAAGCAGCAATGACAAAAACAAATAACTTTTAATCTTCGTTTTTCACTTCGCATGCACCCAGCACCCTCCGTCAGTCATTTGACAAACTTGAAACTTCTCGCAAGTGTGAAGATGTGTGTGGTCGTAAACATTTTTGCGTGATGTTCGTAAAAATAATAGTAGAGTAGCGGTGCATGGGATGTAAAGGCATGCGTTAGGTGGTGCATGCGCTAGGCGTTATTTACCTGCATGCAGTGCAGGTGCAGTTGGCTGGCAGAACACAAAAGCCATCGTTGCCATACCTGTAGAAGCGTTTCAGCCTCTGGAGGTCTTCCAGTAACGTTGTAACAACGCAGCTTCCAGCATCAAGGCCTGACAGTGTGACTGTGTCCCAGACTACAAGGATAAACGTAAATTTTTTCCCCCTTTTTACTGTGGCCTATAAAGGACCAGCTTTGTGAGAGTGTCGGGGGTGTCGGATAGCGCAGTGGTTGGAGCACTCGCTACTGTGTCGCAAGTTAAGCACCGTCCAGTGCGGTTAGCATTTGGATGGATGACCGCAAAACGTGAAGCGACAAATAACAACGCCCCCAGTTGACTCAACTGTGACTGAGTACCTACTCTCTTAAGGTTGGGGAAGGTAAAGCAGCGAGGGAGGGAGATGGGCATCACCCTCATTACGCTGGCCCAAGATAAGTGTGATCTTCCAACATCACGCTCCCCTACGGCCACAAGGCTATGGGACTACCTTTACCTTTTACCCTTTTTTTTGTGAGAGCGATGACTGCACTAAAAGTAGCGTTTTCCCACATAAGTGGTTATAGAGTGCAAGCTTATCAGTAGCATCTGCAGACTGGGCCTCACTGTGTGCAATCACCGTGCAATCTTCTTCAAATATCACGTAATAATTAAGCGCATCACCAGAGCACGAGGGACTGGCAAGTGGGATGTAAAGCTTATGTTACGGCTGGGACCAGACGAAAGGGTTATGCAGGGCCACACGGCGTAGCAGAGACTTGCCTTGGATTACGTTTGCTTATGCAGAGAGTGAACTTAAGCCTCGGATAGTCTCAGCTACGTAGTATGATCCATGCAGGGCAAAACCCCCTGCAACCTTTTTACTGCCATTCTGGAAGACTTGATAAGAATAAGATATACGCTGATCCATTGACATTGCGCTGTGTGATGGTGGCTGGATTTGATGATTACGACGACGAGACGACGATGGTCCCTTATCACTTATATTGCCATGATGGTCGATCCATACTGTCGTAGCATGAGATGTTTTTATGTCATTAATTGGTATTGATGATGACGACGTCTCTCTCTCTCTCTCTCTCTCTCTCTCTCTCTCTCTCTCTCCTCTCTCTCTCTCTCTCTCTCTCTCTCTTCTCTTTCCTCTCTCTCTCTCTCTCTCTCTCTCTCTCTCTCTCTCTCTCTCTCTCTCTCTCTCTCTCTCTCTCTCTCTCTCTCTCTCTCTCTCTGATGTATAGTTGTAGCGAGTACAGTCAGCTGCGCCCAGCTCTCTTGAAGAACGTAAAACTTCACAATCAAAGACAACACTTGGCTAATTTGATGGTCACCAGTGATATTGGATAGATCTCTGATACGGACGAGACGGCGTATCGGGAAGAGGTTCGGAGAATGGTTGGCTGGTGCTCGGACAACGACCTGGAACTGAACGTCTCGAAGACAAAAGAGGTCGTGATCGACTTTCGCCGAATAAAGGTCCCGGTATTGCCCCTTGTCATCAATGGGGAAACCGTTGAGCAGGTCGACTCGTTCAAATTTCTCGGTTCCGTCATCTCGAGCGACCTGAGTTGGAATAATAACACCACGTCTATTGTAAAAAAGTGCCAACAGCGTCTCCACTTTCTGAGACAGCTGCGAAAGTTCGGTATGTCTAGTAAAATTATGGCACAGTTCTATCGCGCGGTGATAGAGAGCATTTTGTGCTTCTCTATCACTGTCTGGTTCGGCAGCACAACCGCGATAGAAAAGAAACAGCTCGAGCACATTGTTAAGACTGCCTCCAAAATAGCTGGCTGCGACTTTCCATCTGTCGCCTCCATTTTCACAACGCGAATGAAACGGAAAACGGAAAAGACAGTCTGCGATCCATCACACCCAGCCAATAGTCTCTTCGAGCTTCTGCCCTCTGGCCGTCGGTTCCGCGCTTTCAGAGCCAGAACTTCTCGATTCAGAAACAGTTTCTTCCCTGACGCTGTCCTCAGTACATCACCAAACATGGAATGATCTGTATAAACTGAAAACTCACAACCATTGCTTGATTTGTACCTTTGTGAAATAGGAGTACGAGTATGCTATGCTGTGTGTGCGTGTGTAGGTGCGTGTGTGTGTGTGTGTGTGTGGTGTGTTGTGTGTGTAGATTTGGATGTGAAGCCTAACATTCTTAATAATTCTCATTTTATTTAATGCTGTTAAATTGTTTTAATGCTGTATTTTGTTTTACCTGCAGGGTGTGTTTGACTCCATAACTTTATATGACTGATGAGTGATGTATGTTACTGTGTTTACCTATCCTTTAGTGCTGTATACATGTTATAGGCCAATGAAGTGTATGACACGATGAATGACTGTGCAAGAAAGGATGTATTTCACTGTCGCCATGCCACACCAAAATCCTTGTAACGTTTTTTTACTTGGTAAATAAATATTCTTATCTTATCTTATCTTAGATTCGTCAGCTTGCGTGGTTCCTGTACAAATGCCTCCAGAAGCACGATCAGCATTGTGGGTAGTGTGTGAACCTCTAAGGAAGATAGCTGGTATTGAGAGAGAGAAAGAGAGAGAGAGAGAGAGAGAGAGAGAGAGAGAGAGAGAGAGAGAGAGAGAGAGAGAGAGAGAGGAGGAGGAGGAAATAAAATGACAATAAATCAAGAGATCAGTGAGCATACAGAAAATTATAATAGGAGAGATTGACATGTCAATTGCTTAATTTAAATTAAAGAGTAAAGTATAATAATTACAAATTAGCAATAATGCAGTGGGCAAGTTAAAGGAGTACATGACGTTGACATTTAAGACAGAATGTAAATGGAATGAGATACGGTATGAATGGAATCAGATTGAAATGCGCCTTTTTCTTCGTATGCCTAAATGTGTAATTTTGAGTTTTACTTAAAGCTCCCTTGTTGATTGTCAACCATGAAGTGGGCCAAAGGCCATTGTTCATTATTAAAGTGTCAAAGTCTCTCTCTCTCTCTCTCTCTCTCTCTCTCTCTCTCTCTCTCTCTCTCTCTCTCTCTCTCTCTCTCTCTCTCTCTCAAATAGATGTGTGTGCGAGTATGAGCAACTGTGAGGGTGTATGCGTCGGTGTCTAAATTCAACATTGTGTGAATAGACAATAATTAAAAAAACTGAACTGAACTGATCCCCTCCATCATTCTCTCTCTCTTTGTCTCTTTGTAAAACGCTCTCAACAAAATTATTTATGTTGTCTAAGCTTCAATGTATCATAACTATCCTATCCTATCCTATCCTGTCCCGTAACCCGAAGGTCGTAGGGGCACCACAGATGATCGTTTAACCAACATACTCCATCTTTCTCTGTCCTCAGCAGCCCTGATGGCTTCGCTCAGTGTCAAACCAGTCCATTCTCGAATGTTGTCCTCCCACCTCTTTTTCGGTCTTCCTCTTCTTCTACCTCCCTGCACTGTGCCTTGCAGAATAGTCTTTGAAAGGCCTGATGATCTGGTGACGTGGCCATACCATCGGAGTTTCCGTTTCTTCACCACTGTTAGCAGGTCATCGTGTTGTCCAATGGCTTGTGTGATGGTCTGTCGGACTTCGTCGTTGGTGATGTGTTGGGTATAGGAAATGCCCAGAAGTCTTCTGTAGCACCTCATCTCCATGCTTTGTATTCTTCGTTGGAGATCTGCTGTGAGGGTCCATGCTTCGCAAGCATATAGGAAGATGGAGATGACAAGGGAGCGAAGCAGTCTTACTTTGGAATGTAGACTGATACTCATGTCTTTCCAAATGGGCTTCAACCTTGTCAGGGCAGCAGTTGTTTGTGCGATCCTGGAGAGGACTTCCTGTCGGGACCCATTGTCTGATACAATGGCTCCTAAATATTTGAAGCTATGCACTGTGTTGAGGGATTGGCCTTGGACTTTGATGTCCGTGTTGATGCCATTGGTGTTGTTGGTCATCATATTGGTCTTCTCTGCACTTATTTCCATTCCATAGGCTCTGGAGGTGGTGTCAAGCCTCTGTACCAGCTGTTCAAGTTCTTGTTCCTCTCCAGCCATTCCATCAATGTCATCTGCAAAACGAAGATTGGAGATTGCTCTACCCCCTATGCTGACTGTGCATTCATGGTCTGCAAGAGCATCTGACATGATGCGC
This sequence comes from Oncomelania hupensis, assembly GCA_036898135.1. NCBI lineage: Eukaryota > Metazoa > Mollusca > Gastropoda > Littorinimorpha > Pomatiopsidae > Oncomelania > Oncomelania hupensis. Next base: position 37,561,056 of record CM072527.1, read on the forward strand.
TCTAGGAAGATGTTGAAGAGTGTTGGAGAGAGTAGGCATCCTTGACGCACACCGATTGTTGTTCTGAACCAGTTCCCGATGGCGCTGTTGTGGAGGACTGCACTGGTAGCCTTGTCATACAGGCTTTTGATGACTTCAATAATTTTAGGGCTGATGTTGTACACTTTCATTGTTGCCATAGAGCTGCATGCCAGACTCGGTCAAACGCCTTCTTGAAGTCTATGAACACATGATATAGATGTTGTTGGTGCTGTAGGTATTTCTCACAGATTATTCTGAGGTTGAAAATCTGCTCAGTGGTACTTCGCCCTGCCCTGAATCCTGCTTGTTCTTCAGCTATGATTTGTTCAGCTTGGGGTTTCAACCTGTTGAGTATTATTTTCAGGAGGACCTTGCTGGGATGGCTGATGAGGCTGATGGTGCGGTAATTTTCACACTCCTGAAGGTTACCTTTTTTGGGAAGAGTGATGACAAGCGACTGGGTCCATGGTATAGGCCACTCCCCACTCTGCCAGATCTTGTTACAGATAATGGTGAGGGCATCAATCATCGCTTCTCCTCCTGCTTGTAGCAGTTCCGCGGGTATGTTGTCCACTCCCGCTGACTTCCCTTTCTTTAGCGCTTTGCACTGCTGCATCAACTTCTTCCCGGAGAATTGGGAGGATTTCTTCTTCTTCTCTGTTCTCGGGACATGCTAGAAACTGATGGGTCTCCATTTGGTGTATGGTTGTAAAGGTCAGAGCAGTACTCTGTCCATCTGTCCAAGACTTCTTGTTCTTCTGTAAGGCATATGCCAGAATTGCTTTGGATCGTGGAGACTTTGGGCTGTTTGACACTTGTCAGCCGCTTCACTGTCTGGTAGGCCTTCTTGCTGTTGTTCTTGTTCAGACTGTTCTCTATTTCCTGGCATTGATCTTCTATCCAGTTCTCCTTTGCTGTGCGCATGCCTTTTCGGATGTCATTGTTGATTTTTCGGTAGACATCAGCTCCTTGTGAGGTGTTCTTTTTCTTTTTCATCTCTCTTCGTTTGTCACACAGATCCAAAAGTTCAGGTGTGATCCACGGCTAAAAGTAGCGTTTTCCCACATAAGTGGTTATAGAGTGCAAGCTTATCAGTAGCATCTGCAGACTGGGCCTCACTGTTTACAATCACCGTGCAATCTTCTTCAAATATCACGTAATAATTAAGCGCATCACCAGAGCACGAGGGACTGGCAAGTGGGATGTAAAGCTTATGTTACGGCTGGGACCAGACGAAAGGGTTATGCAGGACCACACTGCGTAGCAGAGACTCGCCTTGGATTACGTTTGCTTATCCAGAGAGTGAACTTAAGCCTCGGTTAGTCTCAGCTACGTAGTATGATCCACGCAGGGCAAAACCCCCTGCCACTTTTTTACTGCCAGTCTGGAAGACTTGATAAGATACACAGTGTGATGGTGGCTGGTTTTGATGATTACGACGACGAGACGACGATGGTCACTTATCACTTATATTGCCATGATGGTCGATCCATACTGTCGTAGCATGAGATGTTTTTATGTCATTAATTGGTATTGATGATGACGACGTCTCTCTCTCTCTCTCTCTCTCTCTCTCTCTCTCTCTCTCTCTCTCTCTCTCTCTCTCTCTCTCTCTCTCTCTCTCTCTCTCTCTCTGATGTATAGTTGTAGCGAGTACAGTCAGCTGCGCCCAGCTCTCTTGAAGAACGTAAAACCTTACAATCAAAGACAACACTTGGCTAATTTGATGGTCACCAGTGATATTGGATAGACTTGCGTGGTTCCTGTACAAATGCCTCCAGAAGCACGATCAGCATTGTGGGTAGTGTGTGAACCTCTAAGGAAGATAGCTGGTATTGAGAGAGAGAAAGAGAGAGAGAGAGAGGAGGAGGAGGAGGAGGAGGAGGAAATAAAATGACAATAAATCAAGAGATGAGTGAGCATACAGAAAATTATAATAGGAGAGATTGACATGTCAATTGCTTAATTTAAATTAAAGAGTAAAGTATAATAATTACAAATTAGCAATAATGCAATGGGCAAGTTAAAGGAGTACATGACGTTGACATTTAAGACAGAATGTAAATGGAATGAGATACGGTATAAATGGAATCAGATTGAAATGCGCCTTTTTCTTCGTATGCCTAAATGTGTAATTTTGATTTGTACTTAAAGTTCCCTTGTTGATTGTCAACCTTGAAGTGGGCCAAAGGCCATTGTTCATTATTAAAGTGTCAAAGTCTTTCTCTCTCTCTCTCTCTCTCTCTCTCTCTCTCTCTCTCTCTCTCTCTCTCTCTCTCTCAAATAGATGTGTGTGCGAGTATGAGCAACTGTGAGGGTGTATGCGTGGGTGTCTAAATTCACCATTGTGTGAACAGACATGAACAGACAATAATTAAAAAAACTGAACTGAACTGATCCCCTCCATCGTTCTCTCTCTTTGTAAAACGCTCTCAACAAAATTATTTATGTTGTCTAAGCTTCAATCTATCATAACTGCAGATGCTAAAAAGCTTTTTTTTATAATGCTTATATCAAACCTCACATTGATTATGCATCAACAATATGGGACGGCTGCAGTGATGCCTTGTTTAAAAAGATTAATTCTATTCACAGCAGAGCTGCAAAATTACTGATCTCCAACACTTCCATCGATACTGATTCAAAATTAAAACTAGCTAGTATGCTTCCCCTTAACAAACACCTTAATTACAATAAAGCCGTTTTAATGTACAAAATACTAAACAATAGAACTCCTGATTATTTTAAAGTACTTTTTAGCAAACCTTCATCTCGTTATTCACTTTTCAGACATAATTTAACCTTGCCACAGCCACGCTTAGACATATTTAAAACATCTCTGTCATATTCTGGTCCAAGTATATGGAATTCTCTCCCACAAGAGATCAAGGAAAATAAATCATTATCATTGTTTAAAATTAGACTCCACAAATTTCTATTTTCCCTTGATCCTAATATTTAAGATGATTGTACATTTTGTTCTTTCCTATCTTGCGACAGTTTGTTTATGTGTGAATTAGCTTGTGTATGTGTGTGGTTGTGGTGGAGGGGGTGGGGAGAGTGGGAGTAGGAAAGGGGTATTGGAGGGAGGTAGGGGGAGGGAGTATGTGTATTTCGGTACATTAATTTTCTTAGTATTTTTTTAAATTCTTACCATTGTTAAGGTTTGTGTTAGTTTAAAATCAATTTTATGTTAATTATTTTGTTTGTTCTGAATTTTTATTTTTTATTATTTTTTTTTAAATTTTACAATTTTATTAAGGACTAGCTGTAAGACAGGTCCATAGGACCTAATGCTATTGTCCTATTAAAGGTTTCGACTTCGACTTCGACTTCGACTTCTCTCTCTCTCTCTCTCTCTCTCTCTCTCTCTCTCTCTCTCTCTCTCTCTCTCTCTCTCTCTCTCTCTCTCTCTCTCTCCGTATTCTGTATAATTCCAAAACGGTTCGCTTGAAGTTTGCTGCGCCAATGAAATAAATTTGCAGTTTTATATCCTTGTCCTATCCTATCCTATCCCGTAACTCGGGAAGTATTTGGGGAACCACAGATGATCGTGTAACCAGCGTACTCCATCTTTTTCTGTCCTCAGCAACCCTGTTGGCTTCGCTCAGTGTCAAGCAAGTTCATTCTCGAATGTTGTCCTCCCACCTCTTTTTCTGTCTACCTCTTCTTTTCCCTCCTTGCAATGTGCCTTGCTAGGCCTGATGATCTGGTCCATCGGAGTTTCCGTTTCTTCACCATTGTGAGTAGGTCATCGTGTTGTCCAATAGCTTGTGTGAGGGTCTATCGGACTTCGTCGTTGGCGATGTTCTGGGTATAGATAGGAAATGCCTAGAAGTCTTCTGAAGCACCTCGTCTCCATGCTTTGTATTCTTCATTGTAGATCTGCTGTGAGGGTCGATGTTTCGCAAGCGTATAGGAAGATGGAGTTGACAGGGGGGCGCAGCAGCCTTATCTTGGAATGTAGACTGATGGTCTTGTCTTTCCAAATGGGCCTCAACCTTGCCATGGCAGCAGTTGTTGGTGCGATCCTGGGGAGGACTTCCTGTCAGGACCCATTGTCTGATACAATGGCTTCAAAACATTTGAAGCTATACACGCACTGTAATTGAGGGATTGGCCTTGGACTTTGATGTCCGTGTTGATGCCATTGGTGTTGTTGGTCATCATTTGGGTCTTCTCTGCACTTATTTCCATTCCATAGGCTCTGGAGGTGGTGTCAAACCTCTGTACCAGCTGTTCGAGTTCTTGTTCCTCTTTCCAGCCAATCCATCAATGTCATCCGCAAAACGAAGGTTGCATGGTGATTGCTCTAACCCCTGACTGTGCCTTCGTGATCTGCAAGGGCATCTGACATGATGCGCTCTAGGAAGATGTTGAAGAGTGTTGGAGAGAATAGGCATCCTTGACGCAAACGGATTGTTGGTCTGATGACGCTGTTATGAAGGACTGCACTGGTAGCCTTGTCATACAAGCTTTTGATGACTTCAATAATTTTAAGGCTGATGTTGTACACTCTCATGGTTGCCCACAGAGCTGCATGCCAGACTCGGTCAAACGCTTTCTTGAAGTCTACGAACTCATGATATAGATGTTGTTGGTGTTGCAGGTATTTCTCGCAGGTTATTCTGAGGTTGAAAATCTGTTCAACGGTACTTTGCCCTGCCCTGAATCCTGCTTGTTCTTTAGCTTTGATTTGTTTAGCTTGAGGTTTCAACCGGGTGAGTATTATTTTTAGGAGGACCTTGCTGGGATGGCTGATGGTGCGGTAATTTTCACACTCCTGAAAGTTACCTTTTTAGGAAGAGTGATGACAAGCGACTGGGTCCATGGTGTAGGCCACTCCCCACTCTGCCAGATCTTGTTACAGATAATGGTGAGGGCATCAATCATTGCTTCTCCTCTTGCTTGAAGCAGTTCCACGGGTATGTTGTCCACTTTCGCTGACTTCCCTTTCTTCTGCAATTGCACTACTACCTCAACTTCTTCTCTAAGATTTGGGAGGATTTCTTCTTCTTCTCTGTTCTCGGGACATGTTAGAACTGATGGGTCTTCATTTGGTGTGTGATTGTAAAGGTCAGAGCAGTACTCTGTCCATCTATCCATGACTTCTTATTCTTCTGTAAGGCATATGCCAGACTTGCTTTGGATCGTGGAGACCTTGGGCTGTTTAACACTTGTAAGCTGCTTCATGGTCTGGTAGGCCTTCTTGCTGTTGTTCTTGTTCAGACTGTTCTCTATTTCCTGGCATTGCTCTTCTATCCAGTTCTCCTTTGCTGTGCGCATGCCTTTTCGGATGTTATAATTGTTGATTTTTCGGTAGGATCAACTCCCTGTGAGGTGTTCTTTTTCTTTTTCGTTTCTCTTCGTTTATCACACAGGTCCAAAAGTTCCGGTGTGATCCACGGTTTCTTCTTTGACCACTGCTTGCCAAGGATCTCAGTGGCGGCATCTGTCATTTAACTGAGTTGAGGGTGGTGGTTATGGTGTTGACATCTACTTCACCAGCTCCCAAAATAAGCAGTGGTGCAAATTTCCATCCAATTGTGGTCTGAAGTATTTCTGCCTCCTCCGGGTCTTGCCGTTTGTCCAGGTCGAACTTCAGTCTAGTGCACTTTTAATTTTGGTCTCAGCACTAGTTTTATGTAGGCTTACTAACTATGTGTGTGTGTTGTGTAGCAGACGACATGTGTGTGGAATTTTATCTTTTTTAAGTATTGTACTGTTTTTAATGTATATATTGTCGAAAGACAGATACTAGAGATAGAGTCACTCAAAACACAGCCCGTGTGTTGTGCTCCATATTGGAAAACTGTTTTTTTATTTCTGTTATCTGTAGAGTATTGCGTCAATGATCTTACGTCATAGACATGTATACGTACTTCCGGTATTACAATTGTATTTTCACTTTCGTTCTGGACATTACATTCCTCCCCAAGTTATTAGAAAAAAAACAATATTGAAGAAACTGCAATCAAAACCATTTCAAAATTTCAAAGAGCTGTAGAATTATTTTGTAAATGAGTTAAAGCACAGTGTAACTACATATTTTCAATGTTATTCAAATTTGCTTATCTGTATTCTTGTCTGTCATAATTCACTCTTGTCTTCATGGAATTATCAGACTAGTGAAGTGTATAGCTATCAATATCATTTAAGTTTTATAGTCTTTTAAATATGCTGGTGGACGGCGCTCTCGGGTGGGTTTCGCTGATCGGGAGTCATCTGCTCTGCTTGCTGCATTTCTCAGTGTAGGCTGTACTTGATGTCGTGTCTCTGCAGTAGTCTCAACAGATTTCAGCGGGGTGTTGGATTGAGATGGTGAAGTATGGGTCTCAGTGTTTTCTTCCTTTTCTGAATCTTCTTCTTCTTCCTCTTCTTCTTCGTCATTAGCCACGATTGGTTTGAAATGGGAGGAATTTCTTACAATGAGTTTTTTTCCTCTTCTCGCAGTGATCATGCTGCCTTTGGTTTCAGTGACGATGTATGGGTGTGGCGAGAATGGTGTGGAAGTTTTGTTCAATTTCTTCTCCTTTACCAATACATGTTCGCCTGGTTGTATGGTGCATGGTTTGGTGTGCCGTTTTGTGTCAGCGTATTCTGCCATCTTCTGTTTGCTCAGGGCATCATTGTAGAAGATGCGTGATTTCACAGTTGTAGGGTTTGGGGTTTGGGGAAAAGGGGGGTTGGGCAGGCCGATATGCATTTTTCTGCCTGTCAGAGCTTCGTATGGAGATATGCCAGTGGAACTGTGGGGTGTTCCTCGATAGTGTCTCAGGAATGTGGGGAGTTGTATTTTCCAGTTCAGATTGGCGGCACATGACGCTCTGACGTGTTTGTTTAGGGTGGACATGAAGCGTTCAGCCTCGCCGTTGGCTTCAGGCCACAGCGGAGTCACTTTCCGATGTTTGATGTTGTGTTCTGCCGCAAACTGTCGAAATTCATCTCCACTGAAAGGTGGACCATTGTCCGTCTTGATGATTTCGGGAAGGCCATGTCGGGCAAAGATTGAGTCTAGATGTGGTATTACGACTCTCGCAGATGTGCTGGAGATGACTTCCACTTCCGGAAATCGAGAGTGTTCATCGATGACAACCATAACATAGTCTCCACTTGGAAACGGTCCAGCAAAATCAATGGCAAGTGCCTTCCATGGTTGGGATGGGAGAGGAGTAGTGATGATCGGTTCTCGTGTCTTGGGTCCAGGGTATGACGCTTGACACGGGATGCAGGACTTGACGGTGTCTTCGACCAGCTTGTCAATGCCAGGGAACCACACTTTTTCTCTTATGCATTGTTTTGTCTTGACAATTCCTTGGTGTGACTGATGCGCAATATCAACGATCTTCTTCTGTAATGCTGTGGGGATTATCAATCGGTTTCCTCGTAGAATGAGGCCATCAAACACGGATAGTTCTTCTTTGAACTTCTCAAATTTTGATGCATCATTCCATTGACCGGTTTGGATCGCCGTCATCACCTTTTGTAGAGTTGTGTCTTTTTGAGTGGCTGACTTCACTTCTTCTGCTGACATCGATTTTGGAATGTTGTTGTAGCTGATGTATCTCACATACTCTTCAGCTTTGTTGTCTTTCCTTGGTTTGTTTTGTGGGTGTCGGCTGAGAAAATCAGCCGGATTGAGATCGTCTTTTCCTGGTTGGTAGACCAGCTTCATCTCGTATGGCATTATCCGCAGGCGCCATCGCTCGATTCTGGCTGTTGTAGGTTTCTGACTGGTCATGATGCCAAGTAGTGGTTTGTGGTCTGTGACCAAGGTAAATGGTGCACCGAATATGTAGAGATGGAAGTGCTCGACTCCAAAAACTACCGCAAGCATTTCCCGGTCTGTCTGGCTGTATCTTGATTCCACCTCGGTGAGGGCTCTGCTCGCATAGATAACTGGTTTATCATCTTGTGTCAAGATTGCTCCAAGTCCGACCGGACTGGCGTCAACTAAGATTTTAGTTTCCTTGGCCGGGTCAAAGTATGTCATGACATGTGTGCTTGTCAGTGTTTTCTTCAGTTTGTTGAAAGCTTCTTCTTCTTCTTGTTTCCATTTCCATGGTTGGTCATTTCTCGTCAGCTTTCTCAGGGGTTCCGTCAGTGTTGCATAGCCAGGGATGAAACGGGACATGTACTGAGTAAGTCCGAGGAAAGAACGAACTTCACTGACGTTTTTGGGAGCTTCGGCGTTGATGATCGACTTGATCTTTTCCGGATCAGCTGTGAGACCGTTTTTTCCGAAAATGTGTCCAAAGAAAATAAGCTGATCTCTGTTAAAGAGACACTTCTCTTTGTTGAGCTTTGCTCCATGGTCTTGAAGTCGTTGAAGTGTTGCTTTCAGTGCTATGTCATGCTCTTTTTGGCTTTTTCCATGCACGATGATGTCATCGGACAAATTGCGGGCTCCAGAAATGTCACTCAACAGCTCAGATATTGTGTTTTGGAAAATTTCAGATGCTGCATTGACACCAAATAGGAGTCGCTTGTATCGTCGCAGGCCTATGTGTGTTGTGAACGTGGTGATGAAACGACTAGATTCTTCAAGTTCAAGCTGATGATATGCATTTGTCATGTCTAATTTGCTGAAGACAGTGGAGCCATTTAGATCAGAAATCAGGTCATCCAACGTGGGCATCGGATGTTTTTCTCGTCTGATGGCTTTGTTTGGCTCACGCATATCAACACAAACACGTACTCCTCCCGTTTTCTTTGGGACAACCACGATGGGGCTGACCCATGGGGTTGGGCCGTCAATCTTCTCGATGATATCAAGCTTTTCTAGACGCTCAAGCTCATTCTCTACATCTTTGCGGATATGGAAAGGAATCCGTCGGTGTTTCTGCGTAACCGAGGGAGTAGTGTCGTCAATGTGTAGTTTGATCTGAACATCTTTTATGTGTCCCATGGCTCCATCAAATAAGCTAGGGAATTCATCCGGGATGTTATAGTGGGTTGAAACCGCAGAAAAGGCAAACTGAATCAATCCAATTGATTGTGCTGTTTGTGCGCTCAGTAGATTGCTTGTTGTGTGTTTGTTGTTCTCAACAACGTAGAATGTGGCTTGAACATGAGTGTCCTTGAAAACAAGGTCGGTGGAGAAATGACCTTTCACTGGGAGTGGTTGTTTGGAGCCATATGCATAAATCAAAGGAGAAGGACCACGCAACCTCACCTTGGGACACACCTGTGTGAAAGTGTCACTGCTCAAAACGTTGACCGTTGCACCTGTGTCTACAAGAAATTTCACTGGAGTGTTGAATATAGGGATTTCGACGATTAGAGTTTTCTTAAATCCGAGTCCAGGTTTTGATGAAACGGTGAAAATGCTTTCATCACTAGATGCAGAAAGGTATTCTTCCTCTCGAGGGTGAAATGTAGTTTGGTTTTCATTGTTATATGAGATTTGCCTGACTTTGTTTGAAGATCGGCAAACTCTCGCAAAATGCCCTATCTTGTGACAAGCTTTGCATTCTTTTCCTCGTGCAGGACAGCCTTGTGACATGTGCCGTGTGCCACAGTTGCCGCATTCATGCTGTGTTGAACGATGTGTAGTAAACCCATGGCCTCGTGAATCACCTCTACCACTACGACCAAAACTCTTACCTTGATTGCTACTGGAACTGTCACTGCCTTGCGTATGATTGCCTCTGTTATGACTGAAACCTCTGCCACCTGTCAGAGAGTTGTTGTGTCGTTGAAAACCACCACCTCTTTGACCGCCTCGTCCTTTTACAGCATTAACGGATGTACCCCCGTTGTTGCCTGTATTTTCGATCTCTGCTGCTCGAATGTCTGACAGTTCGAGAGCACAAGCATCGTCCAAGATCTGTTTGAGAGTCATATTGTCTTTGAGAGCCTTGCGTCTGATGCGTGTTGAGCTACATCCTTGAATAATTTGAGACAGAAGTTCTTTCTCCACGTCTGCAAAATCACAATTTGCTGCCAGCCGCCTGAGACGTGTGCAATATGTGCCAATGTTTTCTCCTTCCAACTGTTTCGCCTGCCTGAATTTGAATGTTTCAAACGATGTATTTTGTTTTGGGGTGAAATAATCCGTCAAAGATTTCTTGAGGGTGTTATACTCATTGGAACGCACGTCTGGCGCAGTACCCGTTGTCACTCCATTTCCTTTTTGTGCGTCTGTGAAGGAGTCGTAGATTTCATACACCTCGTCACCGGCGTAGTGTAAGAGTAATGCTTTTTTTCGAAGGTCATTGTTGATGTCCATGGCCAAGAGAAAATTTTCGAATTTCTCGATCCACTTTTTCCAGCGATTTCCTACTGTGTGCGAGTCAGAATGAACGTCAAAACGTTCATATGAGGGTAGAGTCGTCATCCTGAAACTTCTTTTCTTTGATCCTCGTCGCCAATTTAATGTATATATTGTCGAAAGACAGATACTAGAGATAGAGTCACTCAAAACACAGCCCGTGTGTTGTGCTCCATATTGGAAAACTGTTTTTTTATTTCTGTTATCTGTAGAGTATTGCGTCAATGATCTTACGTCATAGACATGTATACGTACTTCCGGTATTACAATTGTATTTTCACTTTCGTTCTGGACATTACACTGTTGTTCACATCTTGACTACTTTGTAACAACTATGATTGAAAGTAATGCAGTGAACTTTAGTCATTTGTTTTGTTGTGCAGGAGCTGTGGATCTACTAGAGCAAGTGAAGATATCGGATGGGAAAAAGGGCGCAAACAGAGTAGTAGGATTCTGTCCATTGCGTGCATTGAAAGATGGGGATCCAATATCAGGAGGGAGACCTGACCTTGCCTACAGACTGGAGGAAAGTATTGAGCCCAGTGGTGAAACCGCATTCACCGCCAGACTTGAAGATGCATTTCCAGGTTTGTAGCATTTGAAGAAGCATTTCCATGTTTGTAGCATTTAAAGAGGGAGTGTACGTATGTGTGTTTGCGTGTCGGTCTGTGAATTTCATGATGTACTTGTGTGTGTGCGTGTGTATGCATGCAGGATTACAGGACATATGATATTATTAAACTTTAGAACTTTAGACTTTCCGTGTCAACAAATTACATGACCAGTTAATTCATCAGTACTCGCAGAAGAATATGTTTCCATTTTGCCTTCTATTAATGAATTTACCAAATGAACAATCAGATGCAGTTTTGTGTTAAAATTTATCTGAATTAAAATTTTTAATGACTGATTTAAGTTGTATATTGCCATGTTTGCTGATTTATTTCCTACTGTTTAGTGTTGTAGAATTACTAAATGGTCTTATTTATTTATTTATTTACGAAATTACTTATTTCTGATTCATATTATTACAGAGGGATTTCCAAAGGACTTTTCCATCATGACAACGGTAAAACCGGATGAAGACAACCGCGGAAAACTATTCTCCATTATTGATGGTTCCCCTGACATGATAGAGTTCCTGGCACTGAAAGTAGGAAAAAATTCCAAACTGATCTTCAAGGACGTAGAAGGCCAACCTGAGGAAGCTATTGATCTCAACATTAACTTGGTTGATGGAAAGTACGTGTCAACTGTCTTGGCAATTCATTATGAGTATGGTATTCACTCCAAAACAAACACACAACTGATTTTAATCAGTCAGTGTTCTCCTAAAACACATATAAACACTTATAAACATACAAACACTAAATTAACAATGTAACAGGCGTAATCAAGCTTGTTTTTCATTTTATACTGGCAGCAAAGTGACATGAGCAAAGCTTGGGCTCAGGTCAATCTGTGCACACTTTAAAGATGTTAAAAATATTGTAAACTTAAAGCGAGGCACTTTGACCAACACCCTTTTGACAGTTCCTTGGAACCTAATGGGCGTAACCCTGTTTTTGCCAAAAGTAAATCAGCCTTTTTATTCAGTTCAAGTCAAGTCAAGTCAAGTCAAGTCAATATATTCTTTATTCCATCAAAAAGGAAAATTTGTTTTTGCCACCAGGATACTCACTGTATAAGAACACATTACATAGGCAAGATCATAAATAATTACTTATCAACAAAATAAACCTGTTGTGAGAATGATTTAAGAGATGGAAATTTACACATGGAATGAAAGCACGTAGACACTCACGCACACACCCACATATACACACCCACATAAACACACCCACACGCACACTGCGTTTATGCCCACCACATACTCATCGTCATCCGATCATAACTTACGACCACAAAACCATATCACATGTGCACTAATACACTAATACAGTTTAGCACAAATTAAAATAATTTTAATAAAATAGACTTGAGTCTTATTTAATAATGTCGTAACACTATTCAATTTCTACAGCTATCATAACTAAGAGACAAAGTCAATAATTGTATTAATACTACATATATATATATATATATATATATATATATATATATATATATATATATATATATATATATACACACACACTACATATACACACATACACATACATACACACATACATACATATACATACACATACACATACACACACGCACATACACACATCTTATTTTGTACAAAACTACTTTTTACGGAAAAAAATTTCTTTAGAATGTTCTAAGTCAAAATTGGCTCTTTCCGTCTCAAAAGTTGACCTACTTCGTCTCCTAAAAAATAAAATTTTTGCTTCAAAATTTTCTCGAAAACACTCCATTGCACTCCTCTACTTAAAACACTCTTTTGCACTAAACTGCTCCCATGCATCTTCTAAACAAAAGTCTAGAAAAAACAGAAAAAAAAAAAAAACTCACTACAAATAAAAAAATATTTTTTCATTTTTACAAATTATTACACTTTTAGTTATTCAAATCAAAATGCTCAAACTAAACATTATCAGTTAATATTACAATTTATAAAAACATACAAGCATCATACAAAAAAAAATAAAACAAAAAATTAGAGATTTATTTCGTTTTATATACCACACACCTCATACAAACCTAGCACATTAAAAAACTTAAATGACACACCTATCACACATTATTTTAATAAAACTTAATTTTAATAAATTAATTAAAATACAATTTCAATGCAGTCTAGGGGCCCTTTAACTAAAGTTAATAGTAATTTAAGTTCAATTTTTTAATTCTTTTCAATCTATTTAATACTAGATCTAAAAAACTTAGTCTGTAGTAACGTGAGTGAGTTAATTGTTGTGTGTGTGACTCCACACCAAACGACCAAAGCAGGACGAAACACCACAGCTCAAACCAGGACAGACCCCCGCAGAGACCGCTGGAATTATTATTATTTCAAATCTAATCAATTTACGTAATACTTTATGTATTAAATATTTATACAAAATTTACTATCAATTTATGGTAATTTAATTTAATTTTGTTATTAATTAATTAGGCAATTTGTGCATGGAAAGGCAGTCTGTGTTTTATTGGAAAATAAATTTGCTTTGAATTGTAGTGTTGTGTAATGTTGTTTTTGTTGTATTGTAGTGTGTATTGTAGTGTTGTATAGTGTTGTGTGTAGTATAGTTGTGTAGTGTAGTGTGGTGTAGTGTATGAAATTTATTTTTTACTTTAATTATGTCTGTATGTATGATAACTCATAAGTGTTATCATAGTATTGGAAGTTTCTTTGTTGTTGATACATATCCTTTTAGAGATGATGGACCACAGAAATTTGTGTGGAATGAGTGGAATCAGATTTATGAACTGTCACAAACCTGTAACCTGGAAAATAAAATAACAATAAATAAAATCCAGTCATTGGATTACTGCTGTATTTCTTGTCAAGAATTCACTTTAAAACAAAAATTTAAAAAAATAACATTTAAAAACGAAATAAGATATTAAAACGCCCACTAAATTATTTTAAATGGCTTTGTGTACAGGGTACCATCCAGGACCTGATCATTTCCAGTGACCCAGGTGCAGCCTATGACGAGATTTGTGAGGATTATTGTCCTAACTGTGAGTTTGCACTCCCCTTTGGGGCAGCTTACACCACTTCCTACTCATCATCATCATCGTCGTCGTCATCCTTCAACGGTTCTTCATCAAGCTCCAGTTCAGGCTCTATCTCCGCTGGCTTGAATAGGGTAAGTAGTGAGGCTGTTAATGTTTATTGTAGTAGTATTATGGTGGTAGTGGTGATGGTGGTGATGATGATGATGATTTTGACGATGATGATGATGTCCATTTGTATCATTCATGTATCACTCCAAAACTAATCCTGGGTCCTGAACATGTTGCTGCTGCTGCTGCTGATGATTACTATTTTATTTGTTGTTGTTAATGTTTTGTTGTTGTTATTAATATTATTATTATTATTATTTTCTTTTTTTTTCTTTTTTCTTTTTATTTTTTTATTAATACTTATTTACGTACTTACTAACTTAGACTGACAATTTAAGTGCTTATGGATGTACAAGTAGCATCTGCCAACACAATTTTCAGACAATAATTGTTTGTGGATACTATATCTATATATCATCAAGTAAGGTGGTTTTTAATGTTTTAGTTTCGTAAAATCTATTTTTCCTTGTATCACCCATATCATTCAACGTCTGTTTTATTTTGTGTGAAGGGCAGCATTGGTGGTGTGATGACTCTGGAGTATGGATCTGCCGAAATGACTGACGTCACTTATAGATTTGTGAGTAGTTGTGTGTGGGTTTCTGTGTGCGTGTGCGTGGGTGTGTGCCTGTGTGTGTATGTGTGTGTGGAGCGAGAGCAGTAATATAGGGGATATTACTCTTAAAATTGCAGATATTGACTTCACATTTTCTGGAACAATTTAGCTCTCCTTTTTTGATGGACTTGGGTTCAAAAGTCAGTTTTGACAATTTTGCACCATTGAACTTACCCCACTCTTGAACTGACCGAATTCTTGAACTGACCCCACTCTTGAACTGACCCCACTCTTGGACTGACCCCTTCATAACCTTGTTATAGCTGTTTTATTTTTGTCTCTTTGTTGTTTCAAGAATTTTCTTCTTCACTCAGCTTGGAGTGTCATATTCTCTCTTGTGTCTTTCTTTCTTCTATCTTTCACCTCTCCCTCTCTCTTTCTCTCTCTCTCTCTCCCCTTCTCTCTCTCTCTTCCCCTCTCCCCGCTCTCTCTGCCTTTGCCACACAAACACTCTCTTCCCCCATCTCTCTTTCACTGTATTTGTCAAACACACACAGATTTGCACACGCACACACTCACTCTCTCTCTCTCTCTCTCTCTCTCTCTCTCTCTCTCTCTCTCTCTTTCAGCTGTCATTTTATTTGCTCGACCCAAAATCTTAGTTATTGAAAAAAAAAAATTGTAATCCATTTTTAACAACTTTACTAGTGGCTTGGAGAGATTTCATTATGATGTGTTTTTAGTTAAACGTTTATTTATTTCTTTTTACATAATAGTGCTATTGGTAATTTACAATGATGGTGTTTCAGGGCCCCCCTGGCTTGGCTGGACCTCGTGGTATCCCAGGACCTCCTGGATACAAGGGAGAAGGGGTGTGTACAGTGTGACTTAGATTCCAGGCTTAAGCCAGTGGAGTTTCATTTGTTTCTTAAAGTGCGTTTTGGGGTCTAGGTCAGAACTGACCAAAAAACCCAAAACAATAACACTTTCAGAATGACTCATTCACTCAAAGGGATAATGATGATTTATTTCCACATTTATACTGCCAGAGCCTTTACTACACAAGGTAGAAGGGCTGTCTAGGCAGTGGCTAAGACATGACAATCTGCTTTTTATATTCATACCATTTTGTGTGTGTGTGTGTGTGTGTCTAATATTTGCAATCTTTGAATCTAGACGTCGTGTCCGAGAGTTCAAAAGGCTGTCGGTGATAAATGGCTTATCTTTCTAAGAATACAGGTACAGGTACATAGCTCACACACAAACACAATGCAGCTTGACTAACAAGCCTCTTCCCCCCCCCCCCCCCCCCCCCCCCTCTCTACCTTATCCCCCTAAATGCGTTGCTATAGATTAAACAGGGTAAACAAAACTTTGCCTGAACTCTGGAGTGACTCTGATAGAGAACGTTCTGTGATGTTTTCAAAGGCCCCAATGACATTTGCAGCTGCTATTGGAGAGTTTTCAACTCCATAACTCTTCTTTGATCATACTGTATCATGTAAAGGTGTGTTTTTTTTATGACATCAGATTCTCTTTAGCATTTGCTGTAAGCCGTGGCCATTTTTTACTCTAAAATCTGCACACACAACAAAGTATATAAAATAATTGTAAATATACTTATTTATTTTTGTTTAAAAGTCAAGTTTGGTTTGGTTGCTTTATAACTGTGCATATTGCCCCAAAGTAGTATCAACAGCTTTCGTTGGCCAAGATATAAGTGCTAGTATTGGTTTCTCAAGCGATGTGTTATAGAGTTATGAATTCTTAACCCACCCAAGCAACATAGGGCAAAGGTTGACAAAGTCTTTCTGTGTTATTTTGAGGTGACAGGCCTAGTTTTCCTTTTCTGTGATGAAAGATTTCCTGATTTGGTAGGACTGGACTTGATGACGCAACTTGAATTGCTGTTTATCATAATTCACCTTGTCAGTTGTCAGTAGTCAGGCATGTTAGTTTTTGCTACTTTTTACCCAAAAGATATATGTTTCAGCTTTGAGTAATGGACAGACTTTGATAGAAGTGCACACTTTGCATTTGGTTATCTCTACAGTGGTAGTAGTTGTAGCCATTTGCTGTAGCAGCAACATCAGCAGTAGTTGTTAGCTGTAGGAGCGATAGTAGTGGAGGTAGGAAAAGCAGCAGCAGCATTTGTAGCAGCAGTAACCATGTTCATGATGAAACTTTGTGTTCCCAGGGTCCACCCGGTCGTGACGGTATTCCTGGCATCAACGGCTTACCTGGTCCTCCTGGTCATGTCTTTGTTATTCCTGTAAGTTTGTCAATTATATTCATGTTACTTTTGTGAAGTTGTGTTTCATTTTGCATAGAGCAATATAATTAGTGAGTTGCATTATGTGACATAATTTCAATTGTTAGGAATCTTTTCTCTTAAAATGGTTATTTTGTCTTGAACGAAACATTCTCTCTTTTCTACCTCTTTTTGTTGTTCCATTTTCAGCGTTCTCTACCTTCCCTAATGTATTTTCTATAAAATGGCGTTTGTGTATTCAGAGATGCCAACCCTCACGGTTTCGCCGTATTATTTTCCAGTGGCAAATAGTTTTTTTAACGGATTTACGTTGAAGTCATTTTTCTTACGGCGAGAGTAATTTTTACAAGAATATATATTTCCAGCTGATGATTATGGCAAACGAACTGTTACCCGTTTCAGACTGATTACACTTAGGGACTGTCACAGTATAAAATAATGCAGCATATTATATAACGACCTTATAAGGTAATAAATCTATTTGATTAGTTTAACTTATTGCATATCATAGTTCACAACCTTGTTAGCTGCGCTGAAGCAGCAGCAGCAGACAAAACAATGCAAAGAAATCAATGAGATTTACCTTTTTTTTAAAAAAATGTTATGCCGATACACAACCTTAAAGCGATTTATTTTAATTAACTCTAACATTGTGCTGTACATGATTCTGATTCGTAGCAGGTTGATGTTAAAAATTTTGCGAACTGACATCGCTTATCCTTCTGACTTCGGTCGGGGTCAAGTTTTACCACAGTTATTATAGAATTCTTTTGCGGAGCTCAGTCATCTTTGATTTTTCCTATATGATTTTTAATAAGAAATCTCAATCCTGGACCTTTGCTCCCTCTTGTCTACTGACAAAATTTTAAATCTACTGACAATTTATAAATTTCTCACTGACAGATTTTTTTGCAGGTTATCATCTCTGTGTATTATATATTTTATTTATTGATTTTAAGTATTCTAGCCTGTGTTGTGGCTGCTTTCAGATCAACAACGATGGAAAGACAGCAAACTACGCTGAACACTTCAGAACCATGCTGGACCAGCACATGGTCAGTGACACAAGTTTAAACTCTTTTTTTCTTCTTTCTGGCTTGTTTTACTATTTTAAAAAAATTACAACTATAATTATTGTAACTATTATAAAATGCTATTATATTTTATGGTCTATTTTAGTTGTTTGTTCTATGGTGAAATGCTACGGTATTTGACTATATTTGTTATTTATTCAGCTTGCCATGAGAGGAGCATCTGGTCCTATGGGCATGACGGGTCTTCCTGGTCGTGTGGTAAGTAACATTGAAAACAAACATTTGTTCTCCTTTTGTGCAGTTGGTATTTATTGACAGAGAAAAATGGTTGGAATGTGAAAAATGTGTGTTAAAGAGTTTTTTAGTTTTGAACTTGAACTTGATGGATGTAGAAGGCCTTTCGACTTGTCCATCACCCTAATGTAGTAATGTCAAATTGTATAAAATACTTGAGAAGTTTTATAAAAGAATATATTTTAGGCACGTGTGTTTCTTTTGATGAATGGAGGTTCATCCTCATGAAGTAATTTGATTTCCTTTGGTTTCAGGGCCCCCCAGGTCCTCAAGGTGTGAAGGGAGATTTTGGAAACATAGGTGAACAGGTAATTAAGCCTTTGATACTTTTAATTTTCAAACTGTTTGCCTGTTCTAATATCAGCATCTTCTTTACACCTTTGTATAATTCAGCTGTGCGCCCTTAGTCAAATGCACATGTTGTTAGACCAAAGTGGAGCGGGTTCATCATCGAGCTGATTTGTTTTTGTCGAAATGATTGGTTTGGCCTAATTTATGTGCATTCTTTGATGTGTTCACAGCCAGGCACATTCCAGTTTTTTTTTTTTTGGACAATTAAAATTGTATTGTATTTTTTGGTATTGTATTGTGTTGCTTTATTCACAGCTAGGCACACTTTTGATTTTTATCAGAAAATAATTTTTTTTTTTTTTTTTTTTTTGTGATGTATTGTGTTGTGTTGTGATGTATTTTGTAATGCGTTGTGTTATGATGTAATGTGTTGTGTTGTAATGCATTGTGTTGTGTTGTGTTGCATTGTGTTGTGGTGTATTGTATATCCCCAAAATGTGTGCAGGGCGGTGTACAACTTCTTTGTATTTGAGATTTGAGACTTCATCATTGTCATTGTCACTGTCGTCGTCATCATCATCCTCGTACTCCTCTTCCTTATTATTATAGTTATTGTCACATCATTATCACCTTCATGATTGTCTGTGCAGGGCCCAATGGGACCCTTTGGACTACCTGGCCCACCTGGTCCTCCTGGAAAGAGGGTGAGTTGGTTGTTTTTATTTTACTTGCTATTTCTACTACTACTACTACTATTGCTACTACTACTACTACTACTACTACTACTACTACTACTACTACTACTACTACTATTGCTACTACTACTACTACTGTTTGTAATTTTCTCAGTGAGATAATAAAGCTATCGTATTTGA
This sequence comes from Oncomelania hupensis, assembly GCA_036898135.1. NCBI lineage: Eukaryota > Metazoa > Mollusca > Gastropoda > Littorinimorpha > Pomatiopsidae > Oncomelania > Oncomelania hupensis. The sequence goes on from CM072527.1 coordinate 37,580,416, forward strand.
ATACTACTACTGGTACAGTTACTACTACTACTACTACTACTACTACTACTACTACTACTACTACTACTACTACTACTACTACTACTACTACTACTACTACTACTACTACTACTACCTCTGCTGCTGCTTCTACAACTACTATACAGGGGTATTATATGTAAGAGCTAACAGATAAAATACAGGTATGTGTAAAATTGACCTGGTGACATTCAGGTATGTGTGTTGCGTGAAGATTAATCAGGTAAATACAGGTGTTTTGTCTGCATTCAGGGTCGGTCAGGTGAGGATGGAGAGAGAGGGTCTCAAGGACCACCAGGTGATGTGGGTGTGCCTGGATACCCAGGAATGCCCGGTCTTCCCGGAGAGAAAGGACACAGGGTGAGTTGATTGTACACATATTTTTATTAAAATGTTTATTTATTTTAGCATATGAATAATAATAATAATAATAATAATAATAATAATAATAATAATAATAATAATAATAATAATACGGGATGTTATCACATGCTTTTTCTTCAATGGAACTCGAAGCATGACGATCTGAAGTAATCACTATTACAGAAGGCAAAAGAAAAAAAATCAATTTTTATTTTTGAAAATGAGATTGGCTGCATTGAATACCATTATTGAATGGAGGAAGGAAAGATCTTTGGCATAGGAAACCGGCCTCCTATAAACGGCCCTAGCCGCTGTGAATGAGTTTCTTGTTCTGTTGAGAAATGGGAAAGGTAAAGCAGCAAGCAAGGCGGAGGAGTTGGGCACCACCTTTCAAAAAGCTGGCTTAGAGAAAAGGTAGATTCGTCATGCCTCGCTTCTCTACATCTATAAGGTTACATAAAAACAAGCAGCAGTTGTTGGATTTGATAGTGGGCTTTTACTGTTGTAAACATTAACTGTAAATTGTTGTTTTTTTAAAGGTGTATAATGTATAAGATACACATAATTATTCCATGCGATATGATTTATAGTGAATTGAAGCAAACAAAATGTTTACGGTAATTGAACATTATTTGTGTTTCTGTGTGCAGGGTTCACCCGGAAATGCTGGAGAGCCTGGTAGCTCTGGTGCAGCCGGTGAAGCTGTGAGTTGTGTGTGTGTGTGCGTGCACTCGGTGTAAGTGTGAGGTGGGGTGATAGTGTTGGAAAATGTCACATCTGCATGCATTGAAAGAAAAAGAAAATTTGCTTGTGGTCTGAAAGAAAACATTTGATTTAGCAGCTCAGGGTTTTGTGGAGTGACTCATTTATTGTGCTCATTGTGTTGCTGTTCACATAGGAAGAAGAATTGTGTGTAATAATAATGGTAATGTATAAATACTTTTTCCTAAATTTGTGCTGTTGAGTTCAAAGCGCATAGAAACCTTTGGTTCTAAGCTTGGATTTATTAAAGTCTTTTATGTTATTTTAGTTTAGTTTATATTTTATTTTCTTTTACTTTAGTTTATATTTGATTTTATATAATTTCACAGGGTGACCCTGGTGACCCCGGCCCACCTGGACCTGTAGGAGAAATGGTAAAAATTATAATTTTGTTATTATGCGCCTCTAATCTTCACAGTGTCAGTACCATCGTTGTACCTTTGTATTGTTAAAATAAAATTAAAAATTAAAGGTCAAGATCTGATATTTAGTTTTTTGATATTTCTAAATGCCAGTGATGTTTTCATCTTGTCTATAATTGTTTGTCAATCTTACAGACGGTTTGAATTTACCGTCTTTTCATCTGCCATATTGCCTATTGCGGGTGTGAACATAACTCTTTCTATACTTTGCTACGCTATAGCGTAGTGTCAGCGCACAGCGCTTTCATACTGACATACGCGTACCTCTACTTTCAAAAGTCGCAGTGTGTAGATTCAACAGAGCATACGAAACTAAGGTTTTCATTTTAGAGTGGGATTGCAATGTTCGTCTGGCATTGACTACTGTTGTTTCAAGAGAGAGGGCTTCTAACACTCATACAAATCGACCAGTATAGAACGATTAAAGGGGAAGCAACCCGCGCCAGTATAGAATGAGTTAAACTTCCGTGTTCATTGCTGTCTTCTTCAGGTTAAAGAAGGTGTTGGTTTTTTTCTTTCCTGGTGTTAAGTACTTGTAAATTATCTTTCTTGATGTTAAAAACTTTGTGAATTAACTTTCTTAATGTCATAAGTATTTTTTTTCTTTCTTTGGCATAGTTTTTTTTGTAAATTATTTATCTTGCTATGAAGTATTTTATGAGTTATTGCTGTTGGTGTGAGTGATTTTGTAATTTTTATTTTTTATTTTAATTTTTTGGTGTGAAGTATTTTATTACCTATTTTTCTTGGTGTGAAGTATTGTTTACATTATTTTTCTTAGCGATAATTTAAATGTTGTTTATATTTTTGTTCTAGGGCCCCAGGGGTTTTCTTGGCCCCAGAGGTCGGCCAGGACCTGCAGGCCCTCCAGTAAGTCATTTATTCTTTTATGATGATGGTACTTACTTTTCATTTTCAGTTTTGCTGTGGCATATTATGGAAAACTTGGGCTGCAAACTGTCTCAGATGTGTGGCCGACAATCGAGATAGTTTGCAGTGAAGGGATAGTAAAATTTTCTGTTTCATCAAGTCCTGTAACCACTTGACAATGCTCCCAGAAGCTTTTGTGGTTGCTGGCGAGTCAGATTTCTGTTTCACCTAGTCCTATGACCACTGACAATGCTCCTAGAGTAGAAACAGCTTAGTCCTGTGACCACTGACAATGTTCAAAGCATAGAAACAGCTGTCTTGTTGAATTGACACAACTAACGTAATTTGAAAGTCATTCAGCACCCTAGTAGGAGAGTTACTCTATGTAGGCTACGTTAGAGTGGGTTTAAAAGCTTGTGTGGTGCTGTGAAAACTCTTTCACTTCTTTACTCTACTCGGGTTGCTGTACCAAATACATTACTGAAGGTTTTTTTTTTATATACTGTCTTTTGTTGCAGTTCTAAGTGTTCATTTTATTCCTCTTTTTGCAGGGCCAGCCTGGTAGTGAGGGTCCTGTTGGACCAAAAGGAAACCTGGTAAGCCATTTATCATCATAATGAACTGCATCCAATATCATTATTAAAGGGAGGGAGGAAGCTGGAGAAAACCCTCATTTCCCTGAAACGTCTGGTACTTTTGTCAAATATGTTGGTCCCATGTGGCGTAGGAAATCAGCACTCTATCATCTGTGCTACCAGGCCATTGTTAGTATAAACGTTGTTTCCCTTTGCATGCCTCAAGACACAGGTTTATTTATTTAGGTTCTCATCTATACAGTCACCCGTCAGCCCACTCACTGAAATGTACTTGCTATGTTTCAGGGTCCTCTTGGTGCGCCTGGTGCCCCAGGCCAGAACGGACCCCCTGGACAGGCTGTAAGTGGTGGTAGTAGTAGTTTGTCATCATCGTTATTATCATTATCATCATCATCTTCATCGTCATCCAAAAAGTGTTTGTTTTTTGTGTCACAGTCATCATGTATTTGTTTATTTTGTCATTATTATACATCATCAACATCATCATCAACATCATCATCATCAACATCATCATCATCATCAACAACATCATCAACATCATCATCAACATCATTATGAACATCAACAACAATATCTTTAGTGTCAGCATTCAGTGAAATATAAAATTGGTGTACATGTTTACGTTACATTGTGTAGAAAATTGGTTTACATGTTTACGTTACATTGTGTCAGTTAGTACATATGACCACAAGAGTGCGTTTTCTGCAACCTTTTCTGTGCGTTGTACTATCATGGAAATGATGTGTAAAATAGCACACTCACATGAGCGCATCCACACGCACACACACACAAGTACACACGCACACACAAAGAAAAACGCCTTTGCAACAAAACCTGCTCTTTGTAATACAGAAAACACATGCATGTAGTTTTGCCACTAAATTGTACATTTGTCGGAGTTGGGATTTCAGGGCCCACCTGGTCCTCCTGGACCTTTGGGACCACCTGGTATTTCTGGAGCAACTGGTAAACCTGGTATGCCTGGCCTGCAAGGGGGTATGGGACCACCTGTAAGTTAATTTCTGGCATTTTCACCACAGTGATTGAAGATAAACTGAAGCAGCAATTACTCAGTCAGTCATGATGTGCTGGAGAATGTTGCAGTCAGTTTAATTTTAATTCACTGCCTAATCACTTATTACATTGTGTTGATGCCACTCTAATCTGAAGTTTGAATTTGATTCTTGGATTGGTGGGTAATATTCTGGCAAAATTTGGGCTGCTTTCTAAGTGAAAGTATGGCAGCCGCAGAGCAGCGCTACCTAGGATGAGGGAGGTGTAGAATCAGGTGTGATATGTATGTGTGTCCATTGATGTGTGGGAATACAAGACAGACAAATGAGACCAGATGTTAGGTCGCCATTTCAACCCAAGCTTTTATAAAACCAACCAAGTCAGGATCAGGCCAAATGAGGATACACACAGTTAGGGATTACTCTACGGGAGGATTGGCCTTAAACGGCCTCATCTAATCCTAATTGGGACCTAATCCCACCCACTATGTACTGGGACAACCCCCAGGCTGATACCCACAGTAAGATGGCCTGTGCTAACAGCTAGTTTAATGTTTGGTTAGCCAGGGGGTGAGACCCACAGCCTATAGAACATGAACTACTTTCTGCACATGCTGAGCTTATTACAGTGCAGTTACAGTTCATAATTAATTGTATTGGGATTGAGTGCATTTCTTATCTTTTATTTGTGATAAATTTGAAAACGGCTCTTCTGCTTTTGTTTTTTTTTGATTGATTCATTCATGACATTCTGTGCCCCTTTGAATAATTTATTTTATTCTTTGTTTATTTGAACAATTTCTTTCTTTCTTTGCTTTGAGTAATTTATCACATTCTTTGATTCATTTGTTTTGTTCCTTGATTAATTTTTATTAAGTACATTTTCTGCTTCTTTGAATACTTTATTACAGTTTTTGCTTTGAGTAATTTATCACATTCTTTGTTTCTTTGAATATTTTTTTTTTGTACTCTTTGATTGATTTATTTCATTCTTTGCCTCTTTCAATTACTTTATCAAAATTTTTTTTTCTTTGTTTCATTTATTGTTGGATTGCTGGGGCGCTTGCCTACTTTATTTTCAACGTCATGACAATATTACAGGGCTTGCCAGGTCCTCAAGGTGAAGCCGGCACTAAAGGCGATCAGGTGAGTTTTCAGTGCTACAGAGGTAATACAAAGCTTTCACCTGGACACACACATGCATACACCCACCCACGCACACACACACACACACACACACACACACACACACACACGCACACACACATGTAAATTTAGTCACCAGACTAGTCGTGGAGGAAGATTTTTGTGAGTGGGATGGAAAGTTGAGTTGTTAGGTTAATTTTTACTGAAAATTCTTTCCCCAGTGGTGTATTTTTTTAAAGTTTTTAATTGTTACGTGCCTATTTTTAGATTTCTGCATACAAAACTTGTTGAGATGTGTGTAAGTGGAGTGAGTTTGGGGGTAAATTGGGCTGAATTTGTTTTTGTTCATTTTGTATATTTATAAGTTTTAATTGTGACATGCCAGCATTGTATCCTTTTTTTTTTTTTTTTTTTTTTAAACTTTCTGGAAACAAGACATATTTTTGAAACATGCGAATTATGGGACAGAGTTTCAGTGGATACCCGGTTTAGTTTTTTTTTGTGTGAATATATTTTACGTACTTGTTTAATTTTTGTTTCACTTCAGGGTCCTCAAGGCCTGCAAGGGGTGATTGGCTACCCTGGTCCTAGAGGAAACAAGGTACATGTATTTATGTATTGATCTGTTTATTTGTTATGTATTTATTTCTTAATTTGTTTAGTTATCCATTTATGTTATTATTAATTTATTGGTGCTTTTATATATTTATTCATGTATATAGTTTTTAAATGTATTTATTTATGTAACTATTTATTTTACTTGTTAGTTTGCTTAAGTTTTGTTTGTTTTTATTTTTATTTATTTATTTATTTTGGTTTTTAGTTCTCCTCAGACGTTGGTTTCTTTATTTGAATTTCGTCATGGCATAATGGTAATATTCCTCAACATGAGATTTCCTCAGCATAAGATTTCTTCTCAAGATTTTCTTTGGCTTTGTTGTAAATATGAACTATTCCATAAAATAAAATTGTTTGTGATGTGTGTTTTTTTTTTAGGGTGACAGCGGCCCCAGAGGCATGATGGGAGAAAAGGGTGACAAGGTAGGACTTTTTTTTCCCCCCTTTATTTTTATTATTGTTCTTATATCATAACTGTTTTCATATAGCACATCAGCTAGCTTATAACTGTTGTCATCTAGCACATCACCTAGCTTATAACTGTTGTCATATAGCACATCAGCTAGCTTATAACTGTTGTCATCTAGCACATCACCTAGCTTATAACTGTTGTCATATAGCACATCAGCTAGCTTATAACCGTTGTCATCTAGCACATCACCTAGCTTATAACTGTTGTCATATAGCACATCACCTAGCTTATAACTGTTGTCATATAGCACATCACCTAGCTTATAACTGTTGTCATATAGCACATCACCTAGCTACCCAAGGGCTGCTCTAGGTGCTCGTCGAAGAAAAGGATCTTATTCCAGCTGCCCGAGGCCTGAATTTGCCGCCTTAGCCGCCCCAGACAACTGAGCCTAATCTTTGGGGATAGGGGATAAGGAACCCAGTGCTTGCTGGTTGTATTTATGGAGATGCATGGCACTCACCAGTCTAGGACATGGGTGCCAGGATCTTTACAGGTTGTGCCATGGAATGTGCGCATGCCCAGATTAGGCTTCAGTTTATACTCTCATCCACGTTGTATACAAAGATGCTCAGGCAGCTCTGTGCCTCAATACAATACAATACAAGATTATTGCTTTAGGTCCAGCGGACTCCTTCGAGCCAAATCAGGACCAGAGAGACGCTATCTTAAGATATTATAAAATGTTTCAAATCATAAAAAACAAGCCTGTTACTCTTAAATACTCAAACAAAATTTCACATGACACCTCCACTCTTTCCAATGAGAGTATAAACATAGGCCCTGTTGGTGCACATGATGCAATCCATGGTACAGACTCCACAGATCCCAGTCATCAGTGCCCAGTAACACTCTACAGCAGCAAATGAATCGGTGTACTGATCGTGGCTGCTGAAGCCAAGAGGAACGAAGGAGATCCTGATGCTTATGTCTCAGACGTACGTGCGCCAGCCACACCTACATACTCTTTATGCGCCATACTCAAAGACGAAATGAGGCCACCTGTACGGTGAGGTAGAGAACTGGTCACGCCAGCCAGCATGTCACTTATCTGGCGAAAACCCCAGAATTTTAGCTTAGGAACGAAAGAAGAAGAAGGTGAAGAAGAAGAAAAAAGAAGATGGTGAAAAGTAAGAAGAAAAGATGTAGAAGGTTAACAAGAAGGAATAAGGCGAAGAAGAGGAAGGCAAAGAAAATAAAGGTGAAGGACAAGAAGGAAGAGGACAAAGAAGGAGAAGAAGAGGGCAAAGAAGGAGAAGAAGAGGGCAAAGAAGGAGAAGAGGGAAGGAAGAAGGCAAAGGGGAAGAAAGAATGAGAAGAAGAGGAAGAAGAAGATAAGATGGAAGAATGAGAAGAAGAACAGTATACATATAACATGAAATAATGGTTGTGGACGAACGAGCAAGGTGCACAGTTAGTGAAAAGGCTGACAGAAACCAACAACAGTATTCACTGAATACACGAGTTAAGTCTGATATTACATTATCATTTGTGATTCTGCAGGGAGGCCCAGGCCATGATGGCCAGTTTGGAGAGAGAGGGGAGAAGGGAGAACAAGGCCCGAAAGGACCCAAGGGGCCACAAGGTATTGAAGGCATCGATGGTCAGAAGGGAGAGGATGGTCCACCCGGTGAGACAGGTCTGCAGGGACCTTTTGGTGAAAAGGTCGGGCAACGTTTTATTTTATTGCTTTTTACTACCCCATCCTGATGTCCAGAACACTATTCATGAACTATTAGGAGAAATTTCTGCGCTTCTAAACTGATCTACTTAGGAAAAAGCGCTTTATAAATACACTTATTATTATTGATCGACTCACATGTGTAGCAATGTGAGTCTGTGTACTCACCTTCTACCTCTCCCCCCTTCCCTCCCCCCCCCCCCCCAAAAAAAAAAGATAAATAAATGAATATAAATTTAAAAAACAAAAAAAACTAAGATTTTTTGCAAATTTGTGTGAGATGAATCCTAAACAGTCCAAAAAGTATATCGAAAAATATTTCCGTCCGTCTGTCCTCCATCCACTGTTTACAAAAGCTTTAAAGTGGCTAAGTACTTAAAGCCTATTTCAACTATCACAACCAAACTTGGTAAGATGACGTACACACATGAGACCTCTCAAATTATCAGTAACTTCACTTCAAGGTCAAGGTCACAGGGTCATCAGATGTCAGTAAAAAAAATACCATTAAAAAATTACAATTTTTCACATTTCACTTTTTTTTCTAGGTTATTAATATTGAACTTATGATTCTTTGATGCATGATAGATATCAATGAGACACGCATGCTTTGCAAATTTGGTCAACCTCATTCCCAAGGTCAAGGTCACTTGAGCTGTCCAAAGTCGGTTAGTATAAGTACTTGGAAGTGACCTTGACCCTAAACTATGAGAGATATTAAGTCCAAACTTGTTGTATTTAGAGATGATAGATTGATTTTTCATATGTGTTCCGTTTTGGCATTGATCTTAAGGTCAAGGTCATTTTAGGCCTTGCAAAAAAACATACAAAAAATAAGTCTCCATACAGTGGAATGGCTGTTTAACCCATAGACTGCAACAACATTGGGTTATTTGAGCAGACATGCATGAGAGATCATGTGAAAGTCCAGGTCACTGATGGTCAAGGTCAAATTTTGTGTGTGTGTGCATAATATAACCTTTGCTGTAATTTATTTCATAGTACATGAGTGTATTTGGAAGTCATCCAAAGGTCAAGAGGATAGAAAAATCAAAGTCGGTATTATTTTGCATTTAAATGCCACCATTTCATTTTGTTCTTTCTGGGCACTCATTTTCAAGTTAAATATTGAATTCCATTAGGAGCATGTGAGTCATATGGGCTTTGCTTTTCTAGTTAATAATAATAATAATAATAATAATAATAATAATATTATTATTATTATTATTATTATTATTATTATTATTATTATTATTATTATTATTATTATTATTATTATCATCATCATTACCATTATTATCATGAGCATTATTATCATCATCATCAGTATCATAATTACCATTATTATTATTAAAATTATTATTATTATTATTATTATTATTATCTTCATTATCATTATAATTTTTCTTCTTCTTATTATTAAAAACAAATGGATAAATAAACTCTTTGTCTCTGTTCATTTAACTTGGTTTTTAAGCCTTGCAGTTGTACCTAATGCATAACGAATGAATGATCGAGGCACTGAAAAATAAAAAAAGTCAATAATTGAAATTAACAGTTAATGTGTAGATAATTGAAATGCATGCTCTCCACTCACACATATTTCTTTACATTTAAAATGATAACATTGAACAAGCTTTTTGGCTTTACCTCCTTCCCCCCTCCCTCCTCCCTCTCCTCTAGCAGTTGAAAGTCAGATAACTGCTGACTGATAGATTCTGTCTTCTGCTACTGAAGATCTTTGTTATTTATTTATTTATGTATTTATTTTATTTATTTATATATTTTATTGTTTGCAGGGTCGTGTTGGTGCACCTGGCTTTCCTGGATATCCAGGCGCGCCGGGCCAGAAGGTAACGATAAGTTCACAAGATTTTCAAAAATATTTTACTTGGTTGTTATTTTTAGTTTCAGTTTTCTTAGGTTTGAATTTCATGCGATTATATCTTGCTTCCGTTTCAGATTCCTGTAATAACGCTTTTTTGTTTTCTTACCCTCTCTCGTTTGCTTTTTTTTCTCGCTCTCTTTTTAATCTTTTTTCTCCCTCCGCCCTCCCTCTCTCTCTGTCTCTCTCTCTCTGTCTTTCTATTTCTCTCTCTGTCTCTACCTATCTCTCTCGTACACATACTGTCTGTTTCTCTCCCATAGACTGGGGCAAACACATGCACCTTTCTTTATTTGAACAATATTACTGTAATGGTTCCATTTCTCAATCAGTGTCAAATTTAAATTTGATTAATTTTTCATGTTGATTTTGCATGATAGAAATATTATTGAACATACTGTTAATATTATTTAACATACTAGCTGTTAATGTTATTTAACATATTGTTAATACTGCACTGTGTTACAATGTTAAGTTATGATATATGCACCCTACCCGCCACTGTGTGTGCGTAGGCGTGTGTGTGCTTGTGTGTTGTGTGTGTGTTTATTTACCTCCCTCCCACCAGCGCTGCGATCATCCCGTTGGCGTGGAGATATTTATGCGCTTTATAAATTATTCATTCATTCATTCATTCATAAAATGCCTTTTTTTCCCCCAGTGGTGCTACTGTAAGTACCAATTGTATAAATTCTCTGCTTAATGCTATTTTGTTTGAATGTTAATAAATTAATATTATTTATTTTTGTGATGAAATAAATATTTTAAATTCCTTGGACTTTCATAGAATGCAGAAAGTAGTGACACATGTTTTTTAGGGGGTGACGTAAATGATTTTTTCGTTTTTTCATTTTTTTCATTTTTGTAACTAAGTTTGCCTTGTAAAAATAAATTGCTCATTTTGTTGGTAAATGTGTTGCAGCCCTCTTTTTGAAGTTTTCATACTTGTCTGTATTTTTTTTTTTTTATCTGGTTGACCTTTGTGAGACTTGTTTGGTTGCAGGGCGAGTCGGGTCGCGAAGGTCGTAGGGGTAAACGAGGCACGAGAGGCAAGCGGGTAGGCCTGTGTGAGAGAGCAGAGGGTATGAGTGGTAAACCTCTGTGCCTTACTTGTGTGTGTCTTTGCAGGGAACTTGGGGAAGACAAGGACGCCCAGGTCGCGGGGGTACCAGAGGCAGACGCGTAAGTCAATACAGTGAAAACCACTATCCTAATGCAGCACGTTGCTATAGACATTCACATCCATTTGCCACATATTGCTGCAGAACTTACGATTTATTTGCAACACATAGCTAGAGAAATTATGGTCTGTTTTACACACATGACTACAGAAATTACAATCAGTTTGCAGCAAATAGCTACAGAAATTGCGATCCATTTGCCACACATTGTTACAATCAATTTGCTGCACGTGGCTACAGAAATTACCATCCATTTGCTGCACATGGCAACATAAATTATGAACAATTTGCCACACATTATTATAATCAATTTACATCATATAGCTACAGAAACTCATTTGCCTCCCATGGCTACAGAAGTTATGACCCATTTGCTGTACATGGCTACAGAAATCATGACCCATTTGCCTCCCATGGCTACAGAAATCATGACCCATTTGCTGTACATGGCTACAGAAATCATGACCCATTTGCTGTACATGGCTACAGAAATCATGATTAATCAAATTGCCACACATGACTACAGAAATTACGATCCATTTGCCACACATTATTACAATCAATTTGCCACACATTGCTACAGAAATTATGATCCATTTGCCGCACCTGGCTACACTAGGTTAGGGTCAGTTCATGAGAAACTGCATGCTCACAATGGTTCAGCAGATCAACTTTTGGACAATGTGAACTTTGGAAGCATAGCAGTTGCTATAAAATCATGAACACATGCAAATTCATGCCTAAATTAATATTAATAAATTATGTTTTGAAGGTGGACTGTGAAGATCTGTCAGAGTTACTTGGCAGAAAAAGAAATTATTGGCAATTTGTGCTACATTGATAGATGTTTCACTGTAAACAATAATTCATTCCTACTAAATAATTTCTCGTCCAACGCTCCCTAACTCTGACTAAGGTCAACTTTTCACAGCTTCATTCTAATAGAATAATTATTTTTGTTTTTAGTTTATTTTATTTTGAAAATCTTAGTTGCTTCTCTTGGTAAGAAAAACTCCAAGGTACAATTAACATACAGTTGATTTTTCCTTTCCTGGTGCTAAACATGCTAATGACTAAATTTTTACAAATTAACTTGACTTTCGTAATTTTTTTTTCTTTTCTTCAACCATTCATAACAGAATTGTTCCTTCACAGATTTCTTGCTAATATAATTCTAGTTATTTTAACAAACATAGTTTAGTACTAAAGCGAAACGTATAATTTCCCTTGTGTTAATGATTGATTGAAGTGTACATATAAGTGATAGAAGGGTCTGTAGCAATAGTATTAAATAGAAAATTAGTAGTAGTATTATATAGAAAATTAACATTTAGCTACGCATAACAGTACAATGAACAGTATCAGTGTAGTAATTTCTGTCTGTAGCTAGGCAAATCTGTTTTCTTGTCAGTTTATCCACTGTGTAATATAGTTGCTTCTCCTTTCCCCAGACAAAATACATTCAAATAGACAAAGCCAACAACTGTTGCTTTCTCCACGCATGCAGCATTAACAGTGACAATGAATGTCCACATTAGGTGTACTGGCCTGGATTAAAAATTAAAAAAACAATATTCTGTGTTTAATAAACAAGGTCGTTTAGGAATACTTTTGTATGTTACAGGTTAGTCCGAGTAAGAATATTTACTAGTACATGTTAATGAAGTTTTCTGCACAGTAGTTTTTGGTATCTTATTCATGAATTATTGAAAGATCTAATGTCGCACGTAATTAAAGACTCTTGGTAGCTTTAGCAGGTAAGTAAGTAATGACCCTAAGTCACCGAGACCTTCTGTGTGGGGATGTGGGATGTCTGATTTCCCTGTACCACCGACCGTCAGATGAGCTAAGTATCCCGTGTTTCTTTGTTGTGTGTCTGTATATTTCATTTGAAGTTGTGGTTATTGTGAGTGGAGACTCATGTGGTTTATGTGTTGAGTAATATGTGTGGGGTGTGGATGTCGTACATTTGCCATTATGTGTCTGTGTGATATTTCTTTGTATGTATGCTGTTGAGCGCTGAGTGTATGGTTTCTTTGTTTGACTGTATTTTATTTGCTTTTGTGTATTTGTTTTGTTTCTTTGAATTATGTTGACTTTTTGATGCATTTGGTAATACATCATGTTTTGTTTTCATACCTGTTTGATATTGTTTCATGTATAATGTAAGTTTTGTTTTTGTGAACTGATCTGGCGATCAAATTGTATCGTGTGAAAAGAAAGTTGTGTTTCTGAAGTTGAAATTTTAGTGTTGTATTTTTTTTTTTCTTTGACATAAATTTTTTTTATTTTTTATTTTTGCTTCAGTTTATTATCCCTTTCTATCGGGAAACTCTGGGCCGCCTCCCCCGGGGAAGGCGTAGTCGCAGCCAGTGGCGCGCCCAAACCCTACCTACCTAACATTATTTGTGAATTTTTGACATTTTTGCTGGGGGAGCAAACTGGAGTACCCGGAGAAAACCCCCGAGACGTTGCCCGAGTCGAAAGTAAATAATATTCGGAGAAACATAACGCCCAGATGCAGGATCGAACCCACACCTGTCAGGTGCCATTGGTTTCTGGCTTGTGGACAAGGCAAGTTAGTCCCGCCTTAGCCCACTTGGCCACAACGCTCTCGGAAATATAATGTGTGTAAAGATTAAAATGGTCAAACTGGTTGTTTCAGGGTTTGCCTGGACCAGTAGGAGAACCAGGTGAAGTGGGGATCAGAGTAAGTTTTACCTGCCATTCTGGTCTCACTTATCTGAAGGTTAATTTCTTATCAGTTTTATGTATTTACAATTGTTTGGTAAATTCAGTGTTGAGATTAAAACATGAAATTTATTTTTTTTGGAGCTGGGAAGTACCTTGGCTAAAATTGATGTTATCTTTGCACAGTTTGTCAGTTTATCAACTTGCATTACAGGGCCAGCGTGGAGAGAGGGGCAAGCAGGGTATACCTGGTCCGTTTGGACCGAAAGGTGACCCTGGTCCACCTGGACCACCCGGTTTCACCGGTGACCAAGGCATCCAAGGTCCACCTGGTCCGATAGGCACCGTCGGTCCACCTGGTCCATCAGTGAGTGATTTTGACCAGTTAATCTTTGTTTGTGCTCTTTGTTTTGTGTGGAGAAAACACTTCAGTGCATAGTGAAGGTATATCCGGGTAACAGTACATTTTAGTTCTTGAATAACCAAATATTGGCACTTGTCAAAGAATTATCTGTCAATGTAAAGAGGATAAATTGAGATGTCTGCGAATGAATATTAACTATGATGGTCATTAATAGTCCATGTCAGTGCTTCATTTAAAAGACAAGCTATTGCGTTAACCCTAGCTCAAGTCTTGACCAAAATTGAGTCCTATGGTATCACTGGAAATATTCTTCAGTGGATTACAAACTTTCTGACTGATAGACTGATAGAAGTCAGCGAATAAAGGTTGGGGATAAGTTTTTATCTGAGGCTCCTGTATTAAGTGGAATACCTCAAGGTATAGCCTTTTACATGGCTGTTCATAAGCCGGACTTTCAGGCTATGGCTAAAAATAACCCTTGTTCCATCCTTTATCGCTGGCTGAACTGCTTGTAGCCAGATCTGAGACGCTGGCTAGCCGTCGATTAGCCTATCCAACTGGCACTTGCCTTTAGTAGTTTGTGAAGCTTATAATTATTTTAGCCAAGCCCATTGCCGCAAGCTAGCCAGACCTTAACGAACCGCTCTCTCTTACGATTTTGTTGTACATTTTAGAAATACGTGACAGTTGTCCCTCACGCTATTAGAAACTACTTTTGCTCGCTACATAAATATTTTATGCCTAACAAAAATTACTGCTGAAATTGAATGTATCTTAAAAACTCATCCACTATTTACTATACACGAGACATCCCAAACAAACGAGAATACATTTAAAACTTCCTCCAAAACCGTCACAATGTACAAGACATGAGGCAATGTAAATAAAAACCTTTTTTTTTTGACAAAACAACATGCCAAAATACTACAATATACAAGGGAAAAAACACAAATTTCAAAGTACAACAATTTACAAGACAAAGCAAAATAACAGATAATGAAGTTGTTTGTGGTTGTTTTTTTTTCTATGGAGACATGCATTCACTTGAGAGAGAGAGAGAGAGAGAGAGAGAGAGAGGGTTAGAGAGAGAGAGAGAGAGAGAGAGAGAGAAAGATTAAACATTTAATAACATATCAGTATTCCATATACAGCGCATGTAGAATGTGTATTGTGTTTTTCAATATAATTTATTGCGTGTAAAGAAAAGTCATAGGAAGTCTATACAGAAAATGTGCAATGGAACTTGACACCATGCAAATAAAATTAATGGTACTCGCCACTACTTGTTTGGCCTAGGCAGATAATTTTTACTACACATGAGACAGCACAAACAAACGAGGTATGAAAATAAATTTAAAACCTTATCCCCAACCATCACAAGTTACAACAGAAAATGCTTCTTTTTTGATTTTATTTTATTTTATTTTTATTTTACAAAACAACAACTCAAAATATTGCAATTTACCAATTTACAATGAAAAAACACAAATGAGAAAACATCGCATAGATCTCAGAGTATACATGTAGAGAAAAGTCGGGTAATATAAAATGGATGTACGGTGGAACCTCCGGTATACGACCGTCCAAAATCTGAGAAAAAAACGGTCTTATAATAGAGGTGGTCTTATACCGGAAACAAGGAGGCGGGGGGGGGGGAGGTCAGGCTTAGAGGGGTATGTAGTCATAATTTTCACACTCACCAGCACGTATTCTCTGACAAAGAAAACTGTAAAACATGTTTCATTTTTAGCTTTGTCTTTTAGTCACAACTTCAAAAATAGAAAACAGTTGGGTCTTCAGACATTTTGAACAGGGAAAAACTTTGAATTTGAAGACTGTTTTAGATTAATCAGGTCCTTTCTAAGTCTGTCAGTGCAGAAGCTCTCAGTTTCGATGTTTTCCTTTCGCCACTTTCTCCACTCTACCATCGTAGTTTCATAGATTCCTTATCCTTTATGATGAGCTGAATTTGGGTCTTCCCAACGTCTCAACTACAGCGAGTGAAGTCTTTTGTGTGGAGATCTTCCATTTGCTGCACTGCAGCCATTCTCCACTGACAGATCGAACTAAATATGAATAAACTTTAGGAAAACCCACAATAACTAATACACTACACACATGCACACAAGCGATACACACACTGTACACACATACTCATAAACTAAATGTAAGCGCTCAATCAAACGGAAAATACAGTTAAATTTTAAAGGACTTTAACAAACAAAGCTAAAAACAAATGAGACATAACAAGTCAAGAATAGAAAGAACAAAACACACACACACAAAACAAAAAGACAAAACCAAAACACAATAAAGAAGAAAAAACTCTCATGCGGCAAAATTCCCTGACAGCACGGTGAAGATCTTTAGGGGGCCGGCATTGTGCGCCTGTGGTCAGAATAACCACGCGCGTTTTGTGAAATCGCTGAAATTACAGAGGCCAGCAACCAAACACACAAAAAAAGTTTTCTTAAATACCAATCACATCACCAGAAAGCTCCAACTTTGTATTGACTTCAAATGCTGAACACTGTCACATGTGTAAATGGTCAGCACGTGTAATTAGAAAACTACACACACACCAAGAAACCGCTGCAATCCAAGTCAGCTTATTGTGCAGGGAGTATAACCAAACACTGTCAAATCCGGTTAAATATAACATAAACTAAGCCACATTAATGGCTCTAGTTTACGCTAACACCAAGCTTAGATATGAAAGTAACTAAATGCAAAAGATGAACCCAATGACTAGAGTATTCCACATTAAAAAATCACTTTTACAGCGCAAAATAGAGAGCATGATCGAACTAAATATTCCACATTCTCTAGCTCTTTGTAATGCCAGCTGTACGGCGCCAGCCAGCGTGGCCTGCTGCGCTGGCGTGGCTAAAAATAGCTTACTGCTGGTCCCAGAAAGGTCACTTTCAGTGAAGGAAGATTCAGCCCTGTTTAGGACCTGTTACCATTTTTCATAAATGACTTGCCCGATGAAGTATCCAGAATCTTTAAAATGTTTGCAGATGACGCAAAACTGTATAATTTGTCATGCAAAAGTGTCCAATTGCAATCAAACATTGACATTCTAGTTCAGTGGTCGGAAAGTGGCAAGTGCACTTTGCCTCCAAGTGCAAGGTATTAAATGTGAGTAAAAAGAACCCGTACAATTAATATAATATGACAACAGATGGAGACAGACAGACAATGTATTGAAGAGAAAGGTCTTAGGGTGGTTTTTGATGATGCATTAAAATTTGAGAAGCATAGAAATGCTGCAGTTGCAAAAGCAAACAAAGTGCTTGTTATCATCCGAAGGTCCTTCTCTGTGGTGTGGTCGCATTATTTAAAAAGAAAGTCATCAGCATTGGAAAAAGTACAGCAAAGAGCGACCAAGCTGATTAAGTCCTTTAAACCTCTATCTTACAAAGAAAGATTGCTGAAACTCAAACTCCCAACCCTGAAATTTAGAAGAATGAAAGGGGACTTGATACAAGCCTATAAAATAACTTAACAACTTGGATAAAATTAATCCTAACACTTTTTTTTCCACATTCCGTACTGGATACTATACTAGAAATGCATGTCGAACTAACAAAAGAAAGCGCTGTTTTAGTTACAGAGTTGCATCTGCTGGAACAAATTACCTGCACATGTTTTAAAAGCTAATAATTTTAACACATTGAAAACCTTCTGGTAAAGGTAAATTTGAAAGCAGAAGCAAACCAAATATCTGATGACTGATTGTGTCATCTTTTTATTGTAAATCCCTAAGCAAATTGCCAACAAACCGGCAAATATAATTTATATGAGAAAGGGACACTTAAAAAGCCACGAGGCTTGTAATAGGCCCTTTGAACTGAACTGAACTTAACCCAAACTCTCTGCCAAAGTGGCCATTCATTGAGGACTTTCTTGGTGTTCTAAAGTGCACTAATGTGTTGATGCCATAGAGAAAACCCAAGAATGTACATTTTGTTATAATAATAATACAGGACCTTATAGTATATACCCACGCTTTTTCTTCCATCTCAAAATGCCGCAATCGAAGGTGATCGCTGTTAAAGAGGACCCCCTAGGAAATCCATTGTACTAATATTAACTGTTCAATATTTACAGGAAGAATAATGTAATATTGTACTGATGTTAATGTGTTGCCACGTTTTATTTTTGCAGGGTGTCCCCGGCAAGGATGGGCAAACAGGCATGCCTGGTGATAGAGGCGAACCGGTGAGTTAAATATGTTGACAGGTAATTCACATGGCATGGGTAAAAGAAGATGCTAGTTCATCCTAAAGACTACACACAGAAAGGAATAACCTTCCAGGGAAGAAAGAGTTGAGACCTAAATCAACACAGAACCACTAGAGCAGTCCTACTGCTAAGACGGACAGTGAAAAATTTGCTAATTTCATCTTGCTCAGCAGGGGGATTTGAACCTGGGTCATCAGTTTGCCAGACAAAGGCTCTACCATTGAGCTACAGGGGGTGTTTTTGTAATGGCAGGTTATTGACACAATAACAGAGGCTGATGACCTAAAGAAAATGAAGATAGTGTGTTCAGTGTCTGGGGTTGTATGGACTGCACATTATTGCTTGTGATGATTTCAGGGTCATCCTGGAAGTCCTGGCCAGCCTGGACCAGTTGGTGTGATGGGGCCTCCCGTAAGTAGTGTTATGACTGAGTCATTGATGGACAGGTTTACTGTTTGAGTTAGTGGGTAGATTATCCATTCATTGAGTTTGTTCAACCACAGAGAGAGAGAGAGAGAGAGAGAGAGAGAGAGAGAGAGAGAGAAAAGAAAGAGAGAGAGAGAGAGGGAGGGAGGGAGGGAGGTTGAAAGAGAGGCTGAGAGAGAGGGAGAATATTGAACATTGGATCGTTTAGTAGGTTTTAGGCTTAAAAGCCTGGTCTTAAACCTGTTCTACAATCCGGAGGGGAAAAGATATAGACTGAGTTTCCTATACTATGTTGAGTCTACACCCTGCGAATTTTGAAAGTAGAGGAATGCGTACGTCAGCATGAAAGTGTTGTGTGCTGGCGCTACCTATAGAAAGAGTTAAATTAAGAGAGAAAAGGGGGTAGAAACAGAAATTAAAAGAAAGAGATAGACCAAGATTAAGAGAAAGAGATAGACCAAGATTAAGAGAAAGAGATAGACCAAGATTAAGAGAAAGAGATAAATAGATTAAGGGAGAGAAAGATTACAAAAAGAATTAGAGAGAAAGAGAGAAGGATTAAAAGAGAGAGATCGGGAGAGAAAAAGCAGGATGTGTTGATAGACAAGTAGAGAGAGAACCAGAGAGAGATTGGGAGAAATAGAGAAGTAGATTTAGAGGACAAGAAAAAGAAAGAAGAGAGCATGAATTGAATGAAGATTATTTCTAACTTTTTCCCCCTGCTCCATTTCAGGGTGTAGCAGGAGAAGTTGGACCTGACGGAGAGAGAGGACCACCAGGAAATTTTGTAAGTTTTTAAAATGTGTTTTATAGATTTTAAAAAATATATATTTCAGTCATTGGTGAATGAAACATTGGCTTAAACTAAGATAAACATGTTGAAAAGAGATGAGAGTTCATGAGAAAGCTGAAACACATAATGGGTTTTTACAAAAGTTTAAGCTACCATAATGGCAACGATTACAGCTGAACCAACTGCAATCTCTTCTGCAGTCTTCCACAACACAATTCAAAAGCAGTTGTAGATGATGCAGAATAAGGGTCAGAGTTGTAGTATTTATGTCAATTTTACTGTTCTGGGAATTGTCCCAAGCTGTTAGATGGCCTTTGAAGAATCCGAAAGACTCAACAAGCTTCAAAGTTTTACTCCATTGGATTTAAAAAAATTTTTGTTTAAACCTCCGCAACGATTTTTGCCTTTCTCAGTATGTTGCTGTGTTGGTCAGCCATTTCCTCAGTATGTTGCTGTGTTGGTCAGAATTCAAATTGTGGATTGATTTGTGACTGTTTCAGGGTCCACCCGGAGATATGGGATCACCTGGTCAATCTGGAAACCCTGGTGAAAAGGTGAGGTGCCTTCTTGATATTTTAAGTTTTATTTTATTTACCTGTCCAAGAGATTCTTACAGTACTGTACTATACAATGCAATAAAATAATCAATACAGTACAATACAATGCAGTACACATTAATGCAATACAATACAATATGACTTCATTCCTCACAAATAGACTTTGCTAGCAAATATGAGGGAAAACAACTTTGGCCGGCTTGCCCTGATTTTGCGCCCAGAGTTGTTCCACATTGGGTGGACATTCTTTGCAAATGAACACAGTTTCTCGCCTATAATTTCTGCTTTGTCCTCCTTCAAATCTTCCGGATCAACCGGAAGGTTGATTTCGGTTGCAATTCTTGTTAGCTCAGCTAGTTCGGCCTTGCACTGCACTGCAACCACCACTGCCATTTCCCAAACAAAAGCTTGCAGCTCAGGCTAGCTTTCATCGTGTTCTGAGACACCATGCTCTGCTCATGATGATGTCACCCCGGATAACTCTAGGTAACTAAAAACAAAACAAAAGACAAGTTACCTCCTATTTCCAAATAAGACCTATTGAGCAATGGACCTTATTCTGAAATGGGAGGTAACTTGTCTTTTTGTTTTGTTTTTAGTTATCTAGAGTTATCCAGCCAGACATCCTCATGAGCATGTCATCTCTGAACACTAATAAAGCTACCCCAAGCTGCAAGCTGTTCTTCAGGAGAGGGTGATGGTGGTTGCAGGGCAATTCAAGGCCAAACTAGCTGAGCTTGCCGGGATTGCAACTGAAATCAACCTTTTGGTTGATTCGGAAGATTTGAAATCAAGAAGGTTTGATGGAGGACAGAGCAGAAATTACAGGCGAGAAACTTTGTTCGTTTGCAAAGAATGTCCGCCCAACGTGGGACAACTCTTGGCACAACATGCGAGCCAAACTGCCAAAGTTGTTTCCCCTCATAATTCGAGCTTGGTCTATTACAGTGGCAGCATGAGCACATTAAAATATCACACACACAAAAAACCCTTTTGCGTTTGCTCCTTCTCGTTTTCTTGATTTTAATAAAAACCCACCCAACCTTTGTTTAGAGGAAGAAGCCATTTAATAATTCCACACTGTGCATGCCAAAAAAATCCTGATCCACTTCAAACCGTGACGAAATGGGTGTCGAAATAGAAACTGACGTTATACAACCTTGACCTTCTTTCTAACTTTAAACTTCGGGTACACAACATTCGGCTGTCTTGGTTGAACATTTGCTGATGAGCGCAAACTTCGGCCAGTCTTTTTTCAATGTTTTTTCTGATCAATTTTTTAACTGATTTTTTTTGGATGTTTCACGATCGTATTGGCGAATTTTGACAGTGATAGTGATTATGGTTTTGTTGATTTTTTAAAACAAATTACCTAAGTATCAAGCTGAGGAATTAGGTGTTGATAAACAGAGTGATATTTCTGTGTGTGGTGTGAATACTAGAGATCGGAGTGACTTTGATAATGAAATATCGATCAATTTCTTGAGTGTTATGGTAGATTCTGACGGCGGGTGGACTGACAATCTATGATACCTAAATAATGAAGACTGTGCTAGTTTTATAGGTGTTACAAAGCCTCCAGAATGAGATGTATGTAAAATCTGTGGAATATTTTCTGCAACTTTTATCAAACTATTAGAAAAACTTTTTCCGAAGCAATCCGGTAGGCAGTAGAAAATGGTGAAAGGTGTTGTGATTTTAACCTGTGGATTATTGAGTGTATTTATTGATTGGAGCCAATAAGATGAGTGTTGTGCATGCTTATTGTACTAAACTTGCCTTGTATTATATTTTCACAGCATTACCATCATCACAATCACTGTATTTCTGACTTTATTAGCAATTTTACCAATTTACCTGTGATTATTGATTAAATTTATCAATATTGACAGGCCTACACTATATAGAAACTCAAACTAATATATTTACTGCATAGGACATTCAACAAACAAAACTTCCACAAACGTTTAAGCTGATCAATGCAAAAACAAGATAGATTTTATTATTTTAGTGCAGCAACGCATTTTGTGGCACTTTTCTAGCATTCCTTCCAGGACTGAGGGTCTGTAAGTAGTAAGAGCCCTTTAGGATGCTAAGTTAACAAAATGATAGTGACACTGTTGTGTTGACTGCTGACCTATTAACAGTGATGACATGTAGGAATATTGCTTGCATTGTAGGCGTTGCTTTCCCCATGGTACATGGAGGCCAATCGCTGTGCGGATTGACAGCATCTGAATGTAAAAATTCCCATGTTCAAAATGTTTTCCAAGTTGTCCTTTGCCTTTTGTAACTCCATTGGAGGTATGTAAGGTGTGTGTTGCTTCTTCACCAAAGTTCACTTTGCAAAATTAGTTGAGGTCTTAGTAGTTTATTTTTGTGTTATTTTAGAGTCCTCTAAATTGAATTTATGACCAGTTAATTCAATTATGGAGGGTTTGTTTATTATTGACTGCTTAAATATGCAATGTTTTATTGGATTAAAGGTTGCTTAATTGAATTACCGGCTGATTGGTTGGATAATTTCAGGGCCCACCTGGTCCCCAAGGTAACCCTGGTCAACCTGGCCCACCTGGCCTTGGAGGCTTCCCTGGTGGTCGTGGATTCCCTGGAGCACCTGTGAGCATCTTCTTGTTCTTGTTCTTGTTCTTGTATTTGTTCTTCTTGTTATTCGTCTTCTTCTTCTTCTTCTTCATCATAATCATCCCAATCTTCTTTGTCTATATCATAATCATAATAATCATCATCATCATCATCATCATCATCATCATCATCATCATCATCATCATCATCATCATCCTATAACAAACTAACAAGGTATAGTCAGCATAGGGAGTAGAGCAATCTCCAACCTCCGTTTTGCGGATGACATTGATGGATTGGCTGGAGAGGAACAAGAACTTGAACAGCTGGTACAGAGGCTTGACACCACCTCCAGAGCATTCAGAATGGAAATAAGTGCAGAGAAGAACAAAATGATGACCAACAACACCAATGGCATCAACACAGACATCAAAATCCAAGACCAATCTCTCAACACAGTGCATAGCTTCAAATATTTAGGAGCCATTGTATCAGACAATGGGTCCCGACAGGAAGTCCTCTCCAGGATCGCACAAACAACTGTTTCCCTGACAAGGTTGAAGCCCATTTGGAAAGACAGGACCATCAGTCTACACTCCAAGGTAAGGTTGCTGCGCTGCCTTGTAATCTCCATCTTCCTATACGCTTGCGAAACAGGGACCCTCACAGCAGACCTACAATGAAGAATACAAAGCATGGAGGTGAGGTGCTATAGAAGACTTCTGGGCATTTCCTATACCCAGCGAAGTCTGACAGACCATCTCACAAGCCATTAGACAACATGATGATATGCTCACAGTGGTGAAGAAACTGAAATTTCGATGGTACGGCCATGTCACCAGAGCATCAGGCCTTGCAAAGACTATCCTGCAAGGCACGGTGCAAGGAGGCAGAAGAAGAGGGAGACAGAAAAAGAGGTGTGAGGACAACATTCAAGAATGGACTGGCTTGATACTGAGCGACGCGCAAGAGGGTTGCTGAGGACAGATAAAGATGGAGTATGCTGAGTTAAATGATCATCCATGGTGCCCCAACGACCAGTGAGTTACGGGATAGGATAGGAACTAACTGATCATCATCATCATCATCATCATCATCATCATCATCATCATCATCATCATCATCATCATCATCATCATCATCATCATCATCATCATCATCATCTTCTTCTTCTTCTTCTTCTTCTTCTTCTTCTTCTTCTTCCTCTTCTTCTTCTTCTTCTTCTTCTTCTCATTCATTGCTATCATCATAATCTTATTCTTCTTCCTCCTCCTGCATCCTCATCATCATCCTCTTTATCATTGTCGTCATATTCTTCTTATTTGTTCAGCATTTTCAGAATTATCATAATCTTCCTTTTTCCGCCTCCACCTATTCAACTTTATTGTTTGTGCTTGTTGTCATAATTTTTATTATTCTTACTGCTGTAGTTGTCATGACATAAAATATTCTCACTCGTTGGAATGCCTCTTGGGGTTCCAGTGTTTGATATCGTATAAACTTTCTGTCTGTTTTGAATGTGCCCTTTGACGCTTTTTCATATATTAATTTAAGCAAAAATTCATAGCACAGCTATAAAATGGTACAAATTTTCTCTCACATTAAATTTTTGTGAAGTTGTGAGTCCACCTAAACATGATCTGTAGAGCATAAGGTTGTGGCTGGAGGTTTTGATTTGTGTTTTTGATGTCCAGGGTACACCTGACAGAAACCAAGTTGTTACTCAATGCTTAATTTGGTGTTTTCTATTTTCAGGGTGCCCCTGGACCTGCTGGAAACCCCGGACCTGCAGGACCTCCTGGAGTTGCGGTATGCATTGATTAAATGAATTTTTAAATGATTAATTAATTATTTATCGATTTGTTGATTCGGGCAGCTAAAGTTAGATCCTGCATTAGTCAGCATCTTGAGCTGGAGAAGTACTATCTGAGACAGTGAGATATAATGACTATATACGGACATGCCTACCATTACGGTACAACCATGTTTATTACAGAAAATCAATAAAATAAACAGAACGTTCTGAAAATACAGATTCTGTTTGCTTATTCCGGTCAGCCAATTTCCCTTCAAAAATAAAACAGTCGCTGATTTTGCACGTCAGTCGGAGCACAGACACCACATTTCCCTCCTGATTTGCCGAGGAGCGGTTTCCAACCTCTGTGGAAGTTAGTGCGCTTGCATGTTCTAATTCACAATGGATGCACATGTGCAAAGCTGCTTCTCAGAACTTCCAGAGTAAGTTTACTAGGGGTGAAGATGGCGGCTACTAAACAGCGTGCGTCTGTGGAAAAAAGAGGACAGCGACAGAGAAGGAACACCTCCAGATATGATGTAGAAAAGTGGCCACGTCTTGTGGTGGGCAACAAAAGGAAACCTTTTGTTTTTGCACCACATGTGAAGCTCAACTCATTGCCAAGTCCACACCAGGGGATGTCTTTCAAGGGAGCTGGAAAGAAGAATACAGAGATCTGAAGAGTGCCTACTGTTACTATTCAGACGCACACAATAGTTCTGATCATTTTATTTTTTAAAAGCATGCAATGATAGCGTGTATTTACCTTTGATTTGATTTTGCGCTGTTGCTAGAAGATTTCTGTATGTTGTTGATAGTTTTCGTCAGTCAGTATTGTTGAGAATTTTCTGGAATTACTTGTTTATTATTGATCAAAGTTTCCAGATGCATCTCGTAATAACTAAGCGATTCTTCTTAACCAAAGAATATTTTATGACGTAAGACAGTGCATAGTTCCAATGAAGAGTTTTATTTTGATTGGGTGTTATTGCGTCATGCTGGAATGTTCAAAGTTTTTCTTGATTGCAGAGAGGCTATATAAGTAATGCACTGTCTGCTTGAAAAGTGATCTTTGTAGTGATTTTCGGAAAGCGATCTTGTATGCAGTTGTTGATGTTTGTTGAATAAAGTTGGAAAATTAGATACGACGTCTCCTGCCTTGTTGCTGAGTGAACAGGTTGTGTGGATAAACGAATTCAAGTTACACATATCAAGATTCAAGCATCGGGGCTGAATCCATTATTGATAAATAACAAGTTAAACCCATTGAAGGTCCCTTCAGAAACAACAGTAACCGAAGAAGGCATTTCAGGATGTACATAGCATAAATATAAAAAAAATTTCTTACGTATTAGTGTTCTAGAAAATCATGGCCTGTTCCAAAAAAAACAAAATTTTCACATTTTGGGGTTGACATGTCGGTATATAAATTTTTTCTCTCAGTGTATTATTTATTTATTTATTTATTTCATTGATGCATACTGTTCATTTTATTTAAGCTGAAGATTCTTTAATTTGGTGTGTGTGTTATAACTTATTCAACCAGGTAAATATTCTGGTTACTTGAAGTCATAAACTGCTTTGACTTCTTTGTTTCATCATTTGCAGTTGCACATGTTAAAATGAATGCTACATGAAGACAATGTAGAACTAAAAGCTAATTAGATATAACAGAAGCACATTAACAGGTTCTCTCTACGTGTATTTCGCTAAAAAGCTTCATCAAAGCTAACTCTTATGCTTGCGACATGTCCACTGTCAGGGATTGCACTAGTTCAAAATATTTGCTTACATATTATGGATTTTATTTGGACCCTTCCATGACAATGGTTGCAATTTTCCTCAGTGTTTTTTCATTCAGGACGGAAAGTGCTAACCTGGTCCCGACTGTGGATTGTTTAGATCGATGATGGGTGTGAATTATCTTGGTGTCTGTTTTGTATATTAATGATTGCCTGCCTGTTTGGCTTCCTGATTTGGATTTAATTTTTTCCTCTTCTATTGTGCAGGGAGAGAAAGGCGGTGTGGGTGAAACTGGTCCTTCTGGTCCGTCTGGCCCTCCTGTAAGTAACAATACAATTAATAAAGTAGTAAATACATTGTAGAAAAAGAGCATTTGCGAACACTGCATAATGATGTAGACAAGGAACTATAACAACTCAGTGCTCTCACTGTACCCTCACAGTCTAAGGCAGTGTGAGACTGCCAACTTTGGCCCCAAATCTTCATTGGTAACACACAGTCATTACTTCCTGTTCTACAGTAAGTAAATTAATAAATATATATATTACATAAATATATTTTTAAAATTTATAAAATAATAAAAAAATAAAAATACAAAATTCAATACATCATAATTTTGAGAAAAAAAATTCTATATATGAAAAAGTCTTGCCTTCATTTATTTCCTTACTTTCATAGGTAACAGAAAGTTCATTCCCATTGTTGAAACTGATTTGGGTCTATTCAAAGATAGATTAAGGTCAATCGTACCTGGTAAGTGTTACATATTATTAATGGTGTGTTTTTCTTCACAGGGTACCCCTGGACCTATGGGTGGTATTGGACCACTTGGGCCCAAAGGAGATGTTGTAAGTAAATGCCTGAAATTTGTAGTGCTTTATACATTGTTACGGCATGCCTCATTCTCTATTATTCCACACTGTGTTGCCTAACTGTTATTTCTCTTGATTGTTGCACACTGGAAGACAAACAAACATTCGTTCCTGCTTGTTGAGACAAAAAGGGTCCTGATTGTGATTGTGATAGACAGCTATTCTGTACCTATTTGTTTCTCTCATTGTACATTGTGATTGTGATAGACAGCTATTCTGTACCTATTGGTTTCTCTCATTGTACATTGTGATTGTGATAGACAGCTATTCTGTACCTATTTGTTTCTCTCATTGTACATTGTGATTGTGATAGACAGCTATTCTGTACCTATTGGTTTCTCTCATTGTACATTGTGATTGTGATAGACAGCTATTCTGTACCTATTTGTTTCTTTCATTGTACATTGTGATTGTGATAGACAGCTATTCTGTACCTATTTGTTTCTTTCATTGTACATTTGATTGTGATAGACAGCTATTCTGTACCTATTTGTTTCTCTCATTGTACATTTGGATGCTAGCAGTCCTTTGTTGTATTCCATTATGATAGACAGAATGGAAATAAGTGCAGAGAAGGCCAAAATTATGGCCAACAACACCAATGGCATCAACACAGACATCAAAGTCCAAGGCCAATCCCTCAACACAGTGCATAGCTTCAAATATTTAGGAGACATTGTATCAGACAATGGGTCCCGGACATGAAGTCCTCTCCAGGATCGCACAAACAACTGCTGCCCTGGCGATGTTGAAGCCCATTTGGAAAGAAGACCATCAGTCTACATTCCAGGGTAAGGCTGCTGCGCTCCCTTGTCATCTCCATCTTCCTATATGCTTGTGAAACATGGACCCTCACAGCAGATCTCCAACGAAGAATACAAAGCATGGAGATGAGGTGCTACAGAAGACTTCTGGGCATTTCCTATACCCAGCACATCACCAACGACGAAGTCCGACAGACCATCACACAAGCCATTGGACAACACGATGACCTGCTCAAAGTGGTGAAAAAACAAAAACTCCGATGGTATGGCCACGTCACCAGATCATCAGGTTTTGCAAAGACCATCCTGCAAGGCACAGTGCAAGGAGGTAGAAGAAGAGGGAGACCGAAAAAGAGGTTCGAGAATGGACTGGTTTGACATTGAGCGAAACCATCAGGGTTGCTGAGGACAAGGAAAGATGGAGTACGCTGGTTAAACGATCATCTGTGGTGCCCCTACGACCTCCGAGTTATAGGATAGGATAGGATAGGATAGACAGCTCCTTGTGAAAAGGCGGATAGGGAAACGAGACCAAACAATAGGATGTACAACGTTTGAGCTATAGACTCTTCTTCAGGCAGACATACATACACAAGACAGACGACATATGAAATGGTACTTTCCCACACAGCAAAACTCCCAATATTTTTAACAGGGATTTAGTTTGGTCGGTTGTTCTCTGTTCTTGTTGGCAACAGTTTTGACACTGATGCCAGCGGGTCGTTGATGCTTGTTGACTATGCTGTACCTTGTTTCAGGGACATGAAGGACCACCAGGCTTGCAAGGACCAGAGGGAGAACCTGGACCTAGGGTTAGTAGTAAAAGTTTTAACATTGCGGTTGACAAATAGTGTGTTATGTATTTCACCATTTTGTGTGTTCCATTATTCTATGTGTCAGTGCTTGAGAATGCGCCTTGAATCACTCTTTCTTGTGTGAGATACGTGTGCTATATTGATTTATGTATTATTATTATTATTATTATTATTATTATTATTATTATTATTATTATTATTATTATTATTATATTATTTTTTTTTTTTTTAAATTATTTTTATTATTATTATTATTATTATTATTATTATTATTATTATTATTATTATTATTATTTGTACATTTTACCTTTGTCATTTTAATCGTCTTATGTACAATACTATGTGTCTTAGGGCATGATTTACTATGACTTTTTTCAGCATTCTGTTGTTTATTTGTATGTTTGTTTGTTTGTTGGTCTTCATGTTTATTGTTTTAAAAATATATCACAAATGGTTGATTCCTTATTAAAAATAAGACATTATAAACTCATAACGTTTTAAGGTAAAAACAGTTTCTTCAACTTTTTTTTTTTTTAATTTTGTGGTTTAATACTCTAAATAAATGTTTAAAACTATGTCTTGTCTTTCATTTCTAGCATGTAAAATAAAATAATCTTTAGATTATTGCCTCGGGGTAGGCAAACAAACTCGCACCGAATAAAAACCCCACCATAAACACCGTAGCAGCTGCTTTAAGTTATGCGCTTCAGTGTCTAGAAGAAAAGTGAAGCAGGTTACAAATAGCACTCAATAATACATTGAGGTAAATGGCAGTAAAAACACCTAGGACTATTCATGTCCTGCACATACATTTCTTTTAGAGACCATCATGTCTGCGAGTGGTTGTGCATACATTTTCAGTGTTTATTATTATACATGTCTGCTGAGCGAGTCAAAATATTGAATCTTTATATGTGTTACAGGGCTATCGTGGACCCCCTGGCCCTGTGGGACCCCCTGGCTTTGATGGAGACAAGGTTTGCGATTAATTTTGTAATTTGCTTTTAGAGAGATAAATAAAATCTGTGCCTATAATATTATAAAAGTTTCTTAAATGTTAGTAGATTTATTAGTCAATCTTTTGATCCCTGCAATGCTGGATACACTACCAGACTACAAGACAGTGATATGCACTTGACTCCCATATGCATTTTTATGAAATCTCAGAAATGACAGTCTTTATATAAGTTTCTAATGGACTATGATCTGCAACGACCACGTGTTGAAAGAACAAAGGAAATTAAATAACAGAAAATGCATGTATTGGTGTACACTCTAAACAGCAGTCTTGTGTCATTTGAAATTCTTCTTCTTACTATACTTGTTGTTGTTGTTGTTGTTGTTGTTGTTGTTGTTGTTGTTGTTGTTGTTGTTGTTGTTGTTGTTGTTGTTGTTGTTGTTGTTGTTGTTGTTGTTCTTCTTCTTCTTCTTCTTCTTCTTCTTCTTCTTATTCCTTCTTCTTCCTTCTTCTTCTTCTTCTTCTTCTTCTTCTTCTTCTTCTTCTTCTTCTTCTTCTTCTTCTTCTTCTTCTTCTTCTTCCTTCTTCTTCTTCTTTTTCTTCCTTCTTCTTCTTCTTCTTCTTCCTTCTTCTTCTTCTTCTTCTTCTTCTTCTTCTTCTTCTTCTTCTTCTTCTTCTTCTTCTTCTTCTTCTTCTTCTTCTTCTTCTTCTTCTTCCTTCTTCTTCTTCTTTTTCTTCTTCCTTCTTCTTCTTCTTCTTCTTTTTCCTTCTTTTTCCTCCTTCTTCTCGTACTCCTCCTCTTTGTTCTTCTCCTCTTTCTTCTTTCTCCTTTCTCCATCTAATTAATGTAGTTTTGTTGCGCAGGGCGACCGAGGAACTCCAGGAGAAATAGGACAGAAAGGAGACGTTGGCCCTCATGTAAGTTGAAAGAACAACACGTTTCTTTTATTTATACAAGACTGCTAGTTCATTCTGCTCAAGGTGACAGAGTTTTGAGAAGTACAAATACAGTCTTCTGGAGAGAAGCAATAAACTACAGATCTCTGATACAATTTTCAACTTGTGTTTTTTATATTTACTGCCTTGGGGAACATGTTACGATGCCTCTTGAAAACGCCTGCAGACTAAAATGGCGAAAAAAACTATCTGCGTCAGCATCTCCTAAAGGCCTGACTGCTGCCTGGACTGATGATGATTGATGATGATTGATGATTATGATGATGATCCTTTAGGTTGACTCACTTTCTGTTCTAATCAGTAAACATTTCAAGTCTATTTTGTAATGGTTTTACTTTATTTTTTATTTTTAGCTTGTTTTGATTTGATGTTGTAAGATCCTTGTCACCCCCTAATGTGCTAGTGACGATGGCAGGTAGCAATGTTGCTATTGTTGATTGTAGTTTTATTTGCCTTTCAATGTAATGTAATGTAATGATTTCAGGGACCACCTGGCCCGCAAGGTCCCCTTGGTCTGCAAGGTCCACCTGGACCTCCTGTAAGTATTGATGTGTTTGTCTTTCAGTTAGGTTGGTTTTAGTTTAGTTACAATCAATCAGTATTTCATTTTTGTATCTGTTGACACATTCAGATGATATTAAGCATTAAAAATAACAACAGCTACAATCTATAAAAGTCTACCAATAGGCGAAGTTAACATTAATTTTCACAATTGCTGTCATCTGTGAATGAGGCAATGCACCATCTAAAGAATGTCCATTTTCAGTCAAATGATGTCCTTGGTTTTCATACATTTCATTTAAAACCGGACATTGAAATAAAATAAGGTATACTAATATGTTTTTGCAACACATTAGCTGAATATATGCTGAATATTTAGTATTCCATGCATTGTATATTTGACAACAGTTTTGAACAATTCAGTTAGTAACCTTTTTAATGTTATCATCTTGATTTACTGCTTTTTCTAAGAAAGTTTTCTTCTTCTTCTTCTTCTTCTTCTTCTTCTTCTTCTTCTTCTTCTTCTTCTTCTTCTTCTTCTTCTTCTTCTTCTTATTATTATTATTATTATTATTATTATTATTTTTGTTGTTATATTCTATGTGTTTAGGGTCCTGCTGGCGACGTCGGTGTTCAAGGTCTGCAGGGACCCCCTGGACCTAAGGTACATTGTCAATGATGATGGTGGGTGGTTGTGACACATGTGATTGTGTGATGCTATTGGAAAAAGCTGTTTGGAGTATATGAAGAGATGTTCAGCATCATTTATCCTCCATCAAATTAGAGTGAAAAATAAAACGTACTTATCATCACTATTATGGCTGCATGTTTTGTTTTGTATTGTAGAGTTTGGAGATTCATATTTTATAGATTTGAGTCACCTAAGCAGAATCTGCATGAACCATTTGTACAGAAACCTGTGTATTTTCACCATCTACATCTGTAGCCTTTGAATAGTGTAACACTGAATACAGTGTCAAGTATTATTGTTATTGGACCTATTGTTTTCTACTACCCCCACCATGGGACCATTTTTACTTCCAGGGTAGAGCAGTCATGTACCACTTTTGTTTTGTACAATTTGTCAGATATTCTTGTTCTGTCTTGTAGGGATCAGATACTGAACCTTGTCTTGCAGGGTTCACACATTCATGTCTTGTTTTATTTTCCATTGTAAGCTTTTCACATTCATGTCTTTATGTCTTTTTTTCATCTGGCTTTATAGGGTTTGGATAACTGAACCTTGTCTTGTAAGGTTCACATTCATGTTTTGTATTGTAGGGTTCAGACACTGGATATTGTAAGGTTCACACATTCTTGTCTTGATTTGCCTGACATTGTAGGGTTCAGATAACTGAACCTTGCCTTGTGGCTGACTTCAAGATCTTGCCTTTTGGGGCTCACCTATTCATGTCTTGTAGAGTTCAGTCACTGGATCTTATCTCGCAGATTCACACATTGATGTCCTCATTTTGCCTGGCATTGTAGGGCGCAGAAGGACCTCGTGGCTTGCTGGGACCAACAGGTGCCGTGGGTCTGCAGGGCTTGCCCGGTGCCCCAGGCCCTAAAGGAGAGAGTGGGGACCCTGGCAAAAAGGTTTAGTCAAAGCTTTCTGTTTTATCATATAACCATAACACTTTTGTTCTAGCAGCAAGCAACCTGGACTTTTCAAGTTTTTAGCCATGAAGTCTAATTTAGAAGGTTGGTGATTAATGCCTATTTTTCAAAGTTATTGTAATATTTTTTTTATTTTTTTTTTGCAAAACATTTTTATGTGTGAAGAATAACTAGCACATTAGTAGTGGTGTTACTGGCTGCAGGTATTTAAGATGTCTCTCCACCAGCTCATATTTTTTCTGTTGGGAAGTTGTTAGACCGTTACTACCTAATAGCTTGCAGAGTGATTGCTGCATTAAGTTGACCAGTGCTGACAGGAAGTTGTTGTGTGTGTTGCCCGGCAACCGTCACTTCAATCCAATTCAACCATGCGTGTATAGAGGGCTTATAACATTAATAATAAATATACGGGTATTTACGTAACACAGTTTCCTAACCACAGATCAGTTCAAAGTGCAGTTAAAGAGTTTTGAAATGCAACTGTGATCTGATTGGATAAACTGGAACGCTATGGGTGTTTTGTGTGTGTAGAAGCCTCTTATTGTTTTAAGCTTCTATGTTTTTTCTGCCCATGAAATCTGATCTTGTCGGGCTCCTTCATCGTTTAAGTATTATTGTTACCGTGCTTGATAATTGTAAGAGCTTGATTTTTTTTGGGTGTGTGTGATAATTGTGGCTTAATTTAAAATAAATTGAAAGGTTTGTTTTGTTTCCAGGGACCGCCCCTGGACCCCCTGGTCCTATCGGTAACGCTGGACCTGCTGGTCCCTCTGTGAGTGTTTATTTTATTTTATTATTAATTTAATTTGTTGATCTCTTTATTTATTTAATTGATTTATTATTGTATATGTTAATTTTACATTCCACTGAACTATTTACTCCCAGGTCTTGACATCATTGCACACTCCCAGAAAATAATAACAATAATCATACTGGACGCTATACCAAGCCTTATTCCTAAATCAGACTCAAAGTACTGCGATCTGTAACCAGCCTACAGGCTCACATGTTACAGACACTTCTTCATACATTCACAACAAACACACAGTCATCATTGTGTAAAGGTAAGCCGCTATTAGAAGAAGGAAATTTCAGTTTGACATTTTAGAAAACTGCATGGAATACCATAATTGAAGAGAGGTAGGAAACCAGAGTACCCGGAGAAAAACACTCAGTGACCTGAAAGTCTCATACCTAAGTCAGGTAAGTTTGTTCCCCTTCTGTGTTTGAGCCTGTGACCTTGGGCTTAGGAAAGCAGGTCACTGTCAACTGTTCTACCAGGCCACCTGGTGTTTGTAAAACAGGTCACTGTTCTACCAGGCCACCTGGTGTTTCTAAAACAGGTCACTGTCCTCTGTTCTACCAGGCCACCTGGTGTTTCTAAAACAGGTCACTGTCCACTGTTCTACCAGGCCACCTGGTGTTTCTAAAACCGGTCACTGTCCACTGTTCTACCAGGCCACCTGGTGTTTCTAAAACAGGTCACTGTCCACTGTTCTACCAGGCCACCTGGTATTTCTAAAACAGCTCACTGTC
>CM072527.1:37615162-37757662 GCA_036898135.1 Oncomelania hupensis
AAGAATAACTAGCACATTAGTAGTGGTGTTACTGGCTGCAGGTATTTAAGATGTCTCTCCACCAGCTCATATTTTTTCTGTTGGGAAGTTGTTAGACCGTTACTACCTAATAGCTTGCAGAGTGATTGCTGCATTAAGTTGACCAGTGCTGACAGGAAGTTGTTGTGTGTGTTGCCCGGCAACCGTCACTTCAATCCAATTCAACCATGCGTGTATAGAGGGCTTATAACATTAATAATAAATATACGGGTATTTACGTAACACAGTTTCCTAACCACAGATCAGTTCAAAGTGCAGTTAAAGAGTTTTGAAATGCAACTGTGATCTGATTAGATAAACTGGAACGCTATGGGTGTTTTGTGTGTGTAGAAGCCTCTTATTGTTTTAAGCTTTTATGTGTTTTCTGCCCATGAAATCTGATCTTGTCGAGCTCCTTCATCGTTTTTAGTATTATTGTTACCGTGCTTCATAACTGTAAGCGCTTGATTTTTTTTGGGTGTGTGTTAATTGTGGCTTAATTTAAAATAAATTGAAAGGTTTGTTTTGTTTCCAGGGACCGCCTGGACCCCCTGGTCCTATCGGTAACGCTGGACCTGCTGGTCCCTCTGTGAGTGTTTATTTTATTTTATTATTAATTTAATTTGGTTTATCTCTTTATTTATTTCATTGATTTATTATTGTATATGTTTATTTTACATTCCACTGAACTATTTACTCCAAGTCTTGACATCATTGCATACTCCCAGGAAATAATAACAATAATCATACTGGACGCTATACCAACCTTATTCCTAAATCAGACTCAAAGTACGGCGACCTGTAACCAGCCTACAGGCTCACATGTTACAGAACTTCTTCATACATTCACAACAAACACACATTCATCATTGTGTAAAGGTAAGCCGCTATTAGAAGAAGGAAATTTCAGTTTGACATTTTATAAAACTGCATGGAATACCATAATTGAAGAGAGGTAGGAAACCAGAGTACCCGGAGAAAACGCTCAGTGACCTGAAAGTCTCATACTTAAGTCAAGTTTGTTCCCTTCTGTGTTTGAGCCTGCGACCTTTGGTCTTAGGAAAGCAGGTCACTGTCCACTGTTCTACCAGGCCACCTGGTGTTTCTAAAACCGGTCACTGTCCACTGTTCTACCAGGCCACCTGGTGTTTCTAAAACAGGTCACTGTCCACTGTTCTACCAGGCCACCTGGTGTTTCTAAAACAGGTCACTGTCCACTGTTCTACCAGGCCACCTGGTGTTTCTAAAACAGGTCACTGTCCACTGTTCTACCAGGCCACCTGGTGTTTCTAAAACAGGTCACTGTCCACTGTTCTACCAGGCCACCTGGTGTTTCTAAAACAGCTCACTGTCCACTGTTCTACCAGGCCACCTGGTATTTCTAAAACAGCTCACTGTCCACTGTTCTACCAGGCCACCTGGTATTTCTAAAACAGCTCACTGTCCGCTGTTCTACCAGGCCACCTGGTGTTTCTAAAACAGCTCACTGTCCGCTGTTCTACCAGGCCACCTGGTGTTTCTAAAACAGCTCACTGTCCACTGTTCTACCAGGCCACCTGGTGTTTCTAAAACAGCTCACTGTCCACTGTTCTACCAGGCCACCTGGTGTTTCTAAAACAGGTCACTGTCCACTGTTCTACCAGGCCACCTGGTGTTTCTAAAACAGCTCACTGTCCACTGTTCTACCAGGCCACCTGGTGTTTCTAAAACAGCTCACTGTCCACTGTTCTACCAGGCCACCTGATGTTTCTAAAACAGCTCATGGAGGTGCAAGTGCTGTTGCCAATAAAGGAACCTCTAATGCACGTGTGCGTGAATGGCTGGCAAACTAATGCCAAATGCTGCAGATTAAAGATTGTTCCAAATCACTCCAGGCATTTTATGGTTTAGTTTTGCAGTGATGTAAACTAATTCTGATGTGAGAACGTGATGAAGTAAATGAATCGGTATGACGCAGTCCGTACTCTTCGCTATGTCCCTGCAAAGTTTAAGATGGAATCAGGTTTTTTAGCAATACAAAGCGGTCTATTGTATATCACAGTTCAGCTTCCGAACTAATACTATGAAGCTTTCATATTAAATCTTTGTCTTTTACAATAATGATAACTTCAAGCAGCTTGGGACTAGGAAAGACGAGTATACCCAATCTTTGAATATATTTAAATGTTCATCAAAGGCAAAGCGCAAGAAGCACTACCACAGGGCTTGAAATTCTGCTGTATTTGAATAAAAGTAGACTTGAAACCACTGTATCGTGGTTCCTGTTTATGTTTGAAAGTGATTGTATAACCTCGCTATGTTGAATGTGTTCAGGGTGCACCGGGTCTGCCGGGCACGCCTGGTGCGGAGGGTCCCATGGGCATGAAAGGAGAACCTGGACCACCTGGATCCCCTGGAGCACCTGGAGCTGACGCTGAAAGGGTGAGCATATTCTGCTGTTACAAGATACAAGCTTGTTATGATATTTTTATTTGTATTATAACATTTGGGTAATTTTTTTAAATCTCTTGGCGGCCCTTGTTTTTTCAAATGATACAATGACAAAGAGATTTTTGCTCTCCGTTTTGCGGATGACATTGATGGATTGGCTGGAGAGGAACAAGAACTTGAACAGCTGAAACAATCGAGGCTTGACACCATCTCCAGAGCCTATGGAATGGAAATAAGTGCAGAGAAGACCAAAATGATGACCAACAACACCAATGGCATCAATGTGGACATCAAAGTCCAAGGCCAATCCCTCAACACAATGCATAGCTTCAAATATTTTGGAGCCATTGTATCAGACAATGGGTCCCGACAGGAAGTCCTCACAAACAACTGCTGACCTGGCAAGGTTGAAACCCATTTGGAAAGAAAGGACCATCAGTCTACATTCCAACGTAAAACTGCTGCGCTCCCTTGTCATCTCCATGTTCCTATGCGCTTGCGAAACATGGACCCTCACATCAGATCTACAACGACGAATACAAAGCATGGAGATGAGGTACTACAGAAGACTTCTGGGCATTTTCTATACCCAGCACATCACCAACGATGAAGTCCGACAGACCATCACACAAGCCATTGGACAACACGATGACACGCTTACAGTAGTGAAGAAACAGAAACTCTGATGATATGGCCACGTCGCCAGAGCATCAGGCCTTGCAAAGACCATCCTACAAGGCACGATGCAAGGAGGCAGAAGAAGAGGGAGACATTCGAAAATGGACTGGCTTGACACTGATCGAAGCCATGAGGGTTGCTGAGGACAGAGAGAGATGGAGTGTGCTGGTTAAACGATCGTCTGGTGTGCCCCAACGACCTTCGAGTTACGGGATAGGATAGGATAGGACAATGACAAAAAGTTTCCACGGGTGAAATGCAGTGTGCTTGATATGGTACTCTCCGCTGATTACATTTACCATTAGTTCTTCAACCTGACAGGTAGTTTGGGGAAAAAACTGAGAGATGAAGATACTGTTGTCCTGTCCATCGGTCTTTGTGAGCATGCTTGGCTCCTTATTTAGCCATGTCTGCACCCTTGCAAATGATTTTTTTGTCAACGATTTGTTACTTTTATCTTTGAGTGTATTAATTTTTTTGTTGAAAATGACCATATTTTTTTAAAGATTTTTGTTCATGGATACAATGTGCTGTGCAAATTCTCCTTTGGGATAATAAATATTTTTTACTTTGACTTTGTTCTGTATTCCCCTGGTCTTGCAAGGGCTTTTGTGATGGATAACCTGACCAAAGTATGGCAAGGTAATGGTGAGGTCTTTTCTTGGTGTCACTTGGAGAATGTCAAGCAGTGTGTTTCTAGGTTGACCCGTGCGTACATGTTGCAGGGTGCGCCTGGTCCAACAGGTCCCAAGGGTGATGAAGGTCGTCGTGGCCTGCCAGGCTTGCCGGGACCTCAGGGTCCTCGTGGCTCTGATGGAGAAAAGGGACACGCTGTATGTTAACTTGAACTGTTATGCATGCAGACACACTGACAGACTATACACACCACTGAATTCAGATGTAATGAACTATTATGCATGCAGAAACACTGACAAACAGACTATACACACCACTGTATTCAGATATCATGAACTGTTATGCATGCAGAAACACTGACAAACAGACTATGCATAAACAAACAATTTGTACAAACTTTGATTAACATATTTATTGTAAGCACAACTGTTTCTTCTGAAAACTTGTGTGTACCAACTTAACAATGTAATACAAATGATGTGGATTGTAAAGCGAAGTCCTAAATGGACTATATCACACACATGACAACATTTTTACACCATGTCCTTTTTTTTTATTGACATAAAGTGCTTACCCTTTTTTAGATTTTCTTCTGAATTGCCTATAACACTAGTTCTTAGTCACAGCACTTAAGTATTTGTTCTTGATAAAAAGAAATGTAACTGTTCTCTTTGGAATAAAAAGTATCTGCTTATTGCATAGCTTTCACAAGCCATTCAACTTGCTTCTTTAGGGCTGCTATGCCTGCCCAACATTATTATTCTTATTTAATAATAATAATAATGCAAATCAAAACTGGCTGAGGGAGTGGCAGTACAAATCAAAGCGACGTTTCACACCCACACCCACACCCACACCCACACACACACACACACACACACACACAAATGATTGAGGCAGTTTGGGAGATGAGTTTGAAGATCAGGAAAAGACTTTTAGGGAAGGGCTGAGCTTTGAGGTTGGTTTTGAAAAGTGTTGATATTTGGTACGGGGTGGATGTATGCCTGTTTATAGGAATGATCTGCTACATGTTGTAAGTAAAGGCATCATCGTGTAATAGGAGCCATGCTTTTTGTTCAGGGCATCATGGGCCCCCCGGGACCTCAAGGAGAGACTGGAGAACAGGGACAGAAGGTCAGTCGTATTGCCTATAACCACTACCAGTATTGCCATCTGGACAGGAAGGTTGTGATATCAGACAGCTATAATAGCCAGCGTTGTGTGACACTAAACAGTTGGTGGTGCAGTGAGGTAGCAGTGGTTTGGGCATACACTACAAAACATAATGTGTCCTTAAGCAACGTGGAGCATGGTTAGCACTTGGATGGGTGATCATGCTTGGAAGCCAGCTGCCAAATGATTCAATAGAATGAAAGGAGCACACAACACTCTCCAGTCCACCCAGCTGTGAATGGGTAGCTGGCTCTGTATTAAAGGAAAAGCAGCGAGGGAAAGAATATGTGCTCTTCCCTCACTAAGCTGCCCCAAAGAAAAGAGAGGTTCCAATGCTTCTCTCCCCAACAACCAAAAGGTTTAGGGAACACCATTTCCTTACTAGTGATGATGGTGTTGTTTTCATCATGATTTAAATAAGAGTGTTTGATTCCATCGGGCCATCTGCCCCAAAGATGAAAGCCAAGGTGGTTATGTCAACAAACTTCACACATTCAACATTGCCAAGAAACAAAATTAATTTTTAAAAATATTAAGGGAATGAGGATAAATTAAACTTGTTTGTTTCAGAGAAAATGAGGTTTATTCTGATGACTGTTAGTCTTGATCACTGTCATAGATTTTAAATTTTTTTTTTAATAAATATCATTATTACAGTGAAGGTCTGTAACATTGAAACAGCTTGAGACTTGGGTTTAGTGCAAATGGTTGATACTTGAAAATAACTGATCTTTTGAAGACTGTTAAAGAATAACTGGGTATATGGCAGGACTTCAAACTAAGTGGTATTTGAATGTACGTGAACTAGTTCGTAGTAAATTTATTGTATTAGAATAACTGGGTATATGGCAGGACTTCAAACTAAGTGGTATTTGAATGTACGTGAAGCAGATCGTAGTACATGTATTGTATTATTTTGATGTATTGTATGTAATATTGATACTTATAATACTATTTTTTATTTAGGGAGAGCCTGGTGATGCTGGTACTGATGGTGAACCTGGTCCTCCTGGTCTTATGGTGAGTCACCGCTACCTTCTTCTTGTAGTCTACAGCTGTTAGCAACACATTGCCTCAATAGCTGTACTTAGATTTGGTCCTTTTGTGGTAATATTTTTTTTATGGGTTTGGTCATTGTGTAATCTTTTTTTTATGTTTTTGGTCGTTTTGTAAACTTTTTTTTATTTCTTCTGTTTTTGGTCATTTTGTTGTAATTTTTCCTTCTTTTTTTTCAGTTGTAGTTTTGCATTAATAAAACATTTTGGACTTTTTTTGTTTTTTTAAAATTGTGTTTTGGGTGGCTGGGATTGTAGGAGGGGTATTTTACTCGTGGGGGAGAGAGTGTTTGATCTGGACTCTTTCCACCCCATCCTCATCAAACCCATCTCTAACCTCTTACCCTTAAAGTAAACAATCTGTGTTTAGAGATGTTTGAAGCTGTACTGTGGTACTAGAAATTGTCCGATTTCAGTCCTGTTGTAAACCCCAGATGTTGGTGCCTATGGCGGTGTCACATGAGCGCAATGAGTTCAGTGGTCAACACAGTGTGCTCAAAATAATGGTTAAAAGCCCATTGACTGTGTGGAGTTAAAAATGTAAAAAAAGGATCGCTGTGAGACATTGCACCCTTACTCCTTCAGACGAGAGTATAAACCGAGGTCTAGTCTGTGCATACATGCGTTCCATCGTGTGGACTTTTAAAGATCCTGAAGCTCATGTCCCACACGGGTGAGGGCCCGCTACACCAACACAATGAGCATGCACTAAGCGGTCGCCCAGGATTGTGCTTAGTCGTCTGGGCGTCGGACTATGAACCCACAAGTTACAAGTGGGAACCTCGGGCGACTTGAGTTAGATACGTCATCGGTCAGCGCCTCGAGCAGATCTTGAGCTGGAAAAGTGCTACATAAGAAAAGTGCTATATAAGAAAGATGCTATGTAAGAAAAGTGCTATATAAGAAAGGTGCTCTATAAGAAAGATGCTATGTAAGAAAAGTGCTATATAAGAAAGATGCTATATAAGAAAAGTGCTATATAAGAAAAGTGCTACATAAGAAAGGTGCTCTATAAGAAAGATGCTATGTAAGAAAAGTGCTATATAAGAAAGGTGCTATGTAAGAAAAGTGCTATATAAGAAAAGTGCTATATAAGAAAAGTGCTGTGTAAGAAAAGTGCTACATAAGAAAAGTGCTATGTAAGAAAAGTGCTATATAAGAAAGGTGCTCTATAAGAAAGATGCTATGTAAGAAAAGTGTTATATAAGAAAGGTGCTATGTAAGAAAAGTGCTATATAAGAAAAGTGCTATGTAAGAAAAGTGCTACATAAGAAAGGTGCTCTATAAGAAAGATGCTATGTAAGAAAAGTGCTATATAAGAAAGGTGCTATGTAAGAAAAGTGCTATATAAGAAAAGTGCTATATAAGAAAAGTGCTATATAAGAAAGATGCTATGTAAGAAAAGTGCTATATAAGAAAAGTGCTATATAAGAAAAGTGCTATATAAGAGTTGTTGTTTTTGTTTTTTTTAACGTTATGAAATATGTGGAAAGAAAGTACAGGTGTGATGCAGAGTGTAGAAACCGACCGTTGATAGTGGTGTATTCTATGGCAACAGTTCAGGTAGACATTTGTAACGCCACATGCAGGCATAATATTATTGAGACATTCAACATCTGTTGTACATTACCTTTGACACTCTCCCATGCTGTTGTTTGTTTGTCTTCTTCTGAATGCTTGATGAACTGAACATTGTTATAATGTTTGTTGTCTAACGTCTCTTTCTGTCAATATAGGGTCCTCTTGGTCCACCTGGTGACATCGGTTTGCCTGGCATTCCTGGTAAACAGGTAATAATAATAATGATAATGATGATAATAATAATAATAATAATAATAATAATAATAACAATTATTATTATTATTAATATAATGATATTAATAATAACAACAGCAATAATAATAATAATAGTATTAATAATAATGTTGATGATAATAACGTTGATGATAATGATAAGGTAATATTAAGGCATGCATGGACGGGCTGTCATTTTCATTCATTTATAGGATTAATTTTGTTCTAAATTATGAAGTTAAAGTTTTGGAGTACTGTCCACAAACCATTCATCACGAGCATGCAAAATTGATAGCTAAAATATATTACAGTGTATTTGGGAAAAAAAAGTACACAGAAAATGGTATGTCGATCACATGGACAGTGCTTCAGATTGTTGGCGCGCCTGCGCTATTGGCGCATATTTTATCAGAATTGCGCGTAACAGTCAACGTGAATGCGCCAGCCTGGCGCGTCATAAAAATCAAG
Source organism: Oncomelania hupensis (assembly GCA_036898135.1). Lineage (NCBI taxonomy): Eukaryota > Metazoa > Mollusca > Gastropoda > Littorinimorpha > Pomatiopsidae > Oncomelania > Oncomelania hupensis. The sequence goes on from CM072527.1 coordinate 37,623,415, forward strand.
AAGGACTAGGTGAACATACGATACGAATACCTTCGATTGTCAATGACCCATCTTTTTCAAAATTGACCCATCATTTTGCATGGCCATGGGTCATTGGGCCCATGATGTCTGAAAACAATCTGAAGCACTGCATGGACGCTGGTAGAAAAAAAAAGTTGTCATCAACCAATCATGATGTCTGGAAGGTGGCCACTGTCAAAGATGGTGTTCTAAACATTCACGCGCACGCACTCATATAATCCCCAACGAAACTAAATGATAAAATGTTACTTTGTATATTCATTCCCTCCACACACAAACACAAACACTGACAACAACGACTCCTCAGAAAACACAACAAGTATCACTTCAAAGGTCATAGTTCCGTATAATCAAAACGAAATGTTATCTGTATCTGACTACCACACACTGGTCAGGCGTCCATCGTCGAAACGAAACTGTTAGTCGGACAGAAGACCAATGGAAACGATGTCTTCACATTCCTGTAGAGCAGGCCAACCAAAAGCAGCATAAGTGGGTCAGAAAATCAGTTAATAATGTTAGGCGCAAACAGATTCCTTCTTTCAAGAGTTGCCAGTAATATATATTGCGTGCCGGGGTCACATATCAAACCGTCCACGCACAGTCCATCTGTCCTCTCGTAAAGCTGCCGTGCTTTGCAATAACACTTTTCGTTACTAGGATTGCATGTGAGTTCGGGACGGCAGGTCCTGAGTCCGGGTGCTGAACGACTGTTTTGGTGTCCAATGTACCTAGATTGGTGGAGTTTGGGAAACCAGCGTCGCACACCCTGCCGATGTCAAAACACTTTTGTCTCTTCTGGCATGGTGAAGTAGAAATCCACCAACATTGTTTATCCTATTTTGCAAACTACAATAAAACAATTGACGGTAGGACAAACAGACACACGACTCAGTCACTCCCAACAACGAACTAAAACCAATATCAAAACTTTTCGTCACGCATGACGAAACTTAAAACCCTGACGTCAAAATTATACTAAACTACAAGTACAGGCATTAGAAATAACAATTATAACTTCTTAATTTGAAATCGTCACTTTGTGACAGCCACAACCTATCATGATGTGTGGAAGGTGACCCACATTTTGGGGTTACCCATCCCACACTGAAGTCTAAAGCTTTGCTTTCTGCTTTGTTGCTCCAGTGCTTTTAAATCATCTCTTACGCCAACTTCTATGAAAATTATTTAACGTGAATTGATTACTTATCTATTTTACCTTTGCTATGGTGTGTGTGTGTCAGAGAGTCGTTAGTTTTTATATAAGCTTACTTTTAATAGTGAATGAGTTTCCTTTTTTTTAAATTTTATAGTTAAAGTTGTTCTATATTCATATAAGCGCGTAGAGCTAAGTTAAGAAAGTTGGAGTAAACGATCATCTGTGGTGCCCCAACGACTTTCGAGTTACGGGATAGAATAGGATAGAGCGAAGTTTACATTAGGAGCATAAGTATTTATAATGATGATGATATCATATATTCCATTGTTAAGAGATTATTTTACTTATTTATGCTAGCATTGATTCGCTTTTTTTCTAAAAGTGTAAAATGAAAACAACTGGTGTCACTAGATCCCAACTTTTAATACATTTTTTGGGGCCGGGCAGAGATTGTGTATAGTGTAAAGTTGAATGTTGTGCAGCAGCATTGAAAACCACAACTTTCACAGTGCCACTGTCGTACTAGTGTGCGCAGTGGTTTTGAAAATATAGCTCCATTGTTTTTTTGTTGGCCATCCCGACCCAGACAGCTGTTCAAGTTTATGTTTGCTATAAAATACATTTGTGAAAAAAGAACAACTGGCGTTTAAATGTATGTCACCCAGTAGGCTGATAGATAAGTTTATATTTACTAAAAAGTACAGTTGTCAAAGGACAACAACTGGTGTTTAAATGTATGTCACCCAGTAGGCTGATAGATAAGTTTATATTTACTAAAAAGTACAGTTGTCAAAGGAGAACAACTGGCGTTTAATATGTCACCAAGTAGGCTGATAGATAAGTTTATATTTACTATAAAGTACAGTTGTCAAAGGAGAACAACTGGCGTTTAAATGTATGTCACCCAGTAGGCTGATAGATAAGTTTATATTTACTAAAAAGTACAGTTGTCAAAGGAGAACAACTGGCGTTTAAATGTATGTTACCCAGTAGGCTGATAGATAAGTTTATATTTACTATAAAGTACAGTTGTCAAAGGACAACAACTGGTGTTTAAATGTATGTCACCCAGTAGGCTGATAGATAAGTTTATATTTACTAAAAAGTACAATTGTCAAAGGAGAACAACTGGCGTTTAAATGTATGTCACCCAGTAGGCTGATAGATAAGTTTCTATTTACTAAAAAGTACAGTTGTCAGAGGAGAACAACTGGCGTTTAAATGTATGTCACCCAGTAGGCTGATAGATAAGTTTATATTTACTATAAAGTACAGTTGTCAAAAGAGAACAACTGGCGTTTAAATGTATGTCACCCAGTAGGCTGATAGATAAGTTTATATTTACTATAAAGTACAGTTGTCAAAGGACAACAACTGGTGTTTAAATGTATGTCACCCAGTAGGCTGATAGATCAGTTTATATTTACTAAAAAAAAGTACAGTTGTCAAAGGACAACAACTGGTGTTTAAATGTATGTCACCCAGTAGGCTGATAGATAAGTTTATATTTACTATAAAGTACAGTTGTCAAAGGAGAACAACTGGCGTTTAAATGTATGTCACCCAGTAGGCTGATAGATAAGTTTATATTTACTATAAAGTACAGTTGTCAAAGGACAACAACTGGCGTTTAAATGTATGTCACCCAGTAGGCTGATAGATCAGTTTATGTATACTTTGCGGTGGGGTCAATAATTGTGTGATTCTTTTGGTCTTTGATTAATTTATTTAATTTTATGTTGACCTTGCAATGGCTTCATTCATTAACCTCCTGTGTTCAGGGAGAGATGGGAGTACCTGGTGTACCTGGTTCACCTGGAGAAACTGGCAACAAAGGTGACCGGGGCTTCCCTGGTCCAATTGGACAACGAGGACAACCTGGACCACCTGTAAGTCACCTGGGTAACACCTGTATATCACCTGGTGGACACCTGCATATATCGCTCCTATATATCATTCCTGTATATCACTCCTACATACTTACCATCTTCTATTGCCAGTGCAACAAATTTTTCTGAAAATGTGATTTTTTTTTTTGTAAGTTGTTTTTCTTATTATGATAACATGATGGTATGTTTGCTACCATTTTTATTAGAAAATGTAATCATGTTTTTTTATACTGTTTTATTTTTTCTTGTGCTTTTAAGCTAAAGGACAACGTTCTTTCTATTTTGTTTTGCAAAATAAGTGATTAAAGAGACTGTTATTATTATTATTATTATTTGTATGTGAGTGTTATATGTTGAATATTGAGAAAGGCTTGTGCTTACTTGTCTGGGGCATCAAGCTGGCACCAGGAGATAGATCCTGTATGGGCCAACAGCTTCAGCAGCCCTTTGATCTGGAAAGAACTATATAAGAACGATTAAATAAATTAAAGAGAATCGTGCTAAGAAACAGGAATTTTCAAATGCCTTAGATCCAATACAGCTTTATACCGACATAGTTATTAACAGTGCCAAGGAGTCCATTCCGCAAACTTCGTCAAACCCTCACACACTTAAAAAACCCTGGTTTGACGATGAATGTAGAAAACTTCAGCAAGCTCGTAAAAAAGCCTTAAGAACTATGTTTTTACACCCAAGCACTGAAAATAAACAAAACCACCAACGTTTGCGAGCGCAATGCCGACAGCTCTTCAAACGAAAGAGAAGGGAATCGTGGAGAGGTTTCTGCTCCACGCTTAATTCGAAAGCGAAACTGTCGAAGGTGTGGAAAGTAGTCCGCAAACTCAAAAATAGAAGTAACAAACAGGTGAGCCCATGCCTTACTGTGCAGGGTGACGTAATCGGAGATAAAAAATTAGTAGCCGATCTTTTGGCTTCTTCTTTTGCTGCAAATTCTTCCTCTGAAAATTATTCTGTCCCTTTTCAAACAGTTAAAACCCGTAAAGAAAAACAACAGTTAAATTTTACCTCCGATAATTCTGAAGATTACAACATTCCGTTTTCATTAGTCGAGCTTGACGATGCAATTAACAAAAGTGCAGATTCAGCAGTTGGACCGGATGATGTACATTATCAATTTCTCAGACATTTAACAAGGTACTCACGGTCTCAACTGCTGGACATCTTCAATCAGCTCTGGATCACTGGCACCTTTCCTCCCTCCTGGAGAAAGGCCATTATTGTACCCATCCCTAAACCTGGCAAAGACCATACTAACCCGACAAACTATAGACCAATAGCCTTAACGTCTTGCTTATGCAAGACGCTAGAAAGAATGGTTTATTCTCGCTTATTGTGGTATCTAGAAACAAATAATATTTTATCCAACACTCAGTGTGGCTTTCGAAGTGGTCGAAGTACTGTTGACCACCTGGTGCGACTGGAAACTTTTATTCGTAACGCGTTCGTCCAGGGTGAACATGTCGTTGCCATCATGTTTGATTTGGAAAAAGCTTATGACACCACATGGAAATATGGCATTCTTTCAGATTTACAAGAAATGGGTTTGAAGGGACATTTACCTCTGTTTATATCCAATTTTCTAACAGACAGAATTTTTCAGGTTAAGGTTGGGGGATCTTTGTCAGATACGAGAGAACAGGAGATGGGAGTGCCTCAGGGTAGCATCTTGTCTCCCTTGCTGTTTAATATTAAAATAAATAACATTGTTCGTTCCGTTAAACGGGGAATTGACAATTCTTTATTTGTCGACGATTTTGCATTGGTAGCCAAAGGTAAAACTTTGGCATCTGCAGAACGTCAGCTACAGTTATGTGTCAAGGCCGTTGAAGACTGGGTTTTACAAAATGGTTTTAAATTTTCTGAAGCAAAAACTGAATGTATTCACTTTTCCCAGCACCGGGGAATTATTCAAGACCCTACTATTCTCCTCAATAAAACTCCAATAAAGGCGGTCAAACAAGTCAAATTTTTGGGTGTTATTTTTTATCAAAAGCTATCTTTCATTCCTCATCTGAAAATTTTGAAAACTAAATGTCAACAGGCCTGCAATTTGCTCAAGGTTATCAGTGGTACAGACTGGGGTGCTGACAAGAAAACTTTATTGCTGTTATATCGTTCTTTAATTAGATCCAAGTTAGACTATGGTTGCATTGTCTATGGTTCTGCTAGAAAATCTTATCTTAAGATGCTAGATCCAGTTGCCCATCAGGCACTACGCATTGCTTTGGGTGCGTTTCGCACTTCCCCTTGTGAAAGCCTTTACGTGGAAGCTAACGAACCTCCGCTGGAGCTGAGACGTACAAAATTGTCAATGAATTACTATTTAAAATTAAAAACTGATCCTATGAACCCTGCTTATGACTGTGTTTTCAACCCAGATTTTGTTCAGAAATTTGAAGCCAAACCTAACACAATTCCTCCGTTTGGCATCAGAATGCAAGCTCATCTGGAAAAAGCAGGCATTGATGTTGCTTCCATCAACGACGATGAACTTCGGACTGAAGCTCCCCCATGGAAATTATGTACCCCAAACATTAATTGGCAGTTGTCCGCTTTCCTTAAAAACAATACATCCGAAACCGTATATAACCAACTTTATTTAGAACAGTGTGCTTTATACCCAGGATATGAACAACTTTTTACAGACGGGTCAAAGAAAGGAGATTCAGTTGCTGCTGCGTCTGTCTCCGAGAGACACTTAGACCAGCCTTTGCAACAGCGTTTACCTGATTTTTGTTCTGTTTATACAGCTGAGCTCAAGGCAATTCATTTAGCTCTGAAACAAGTTTATCAATCCAAAAGAACCTCATTTTTAATCATGTCCGATTCATTGTCAGCACTTCAGGCTCTTTCCACGAGAAAGATATCACACCCTTTTCTGGCAGAGATCCATGACCTCCATACACAACTTGTTTCTGAGGGTAAAAAGATAGTTTTTATGTGGGTCCCTGGTCACATGGGCATCCGCGGCAATATTGCAGTAGACAGGGCGGCTAAAGATGCTCTACATCTCGATTTCCCTCCAGAGATTTTCCAGTTTGTGCCCTACTCTGACCTACGTTGTATGACTGGATCTTATTGTAAACGACTGTGGCAGATTGACTGGTCTAACCATGTCAACAACAAATTATTTCAAATTCTTCCCGATTTGTCCACTTCTTTGCCTAACTTTGCGTCCACTCGCAGAGAGGAAACAGTGTTATCTCGCCTTCATATTGGGCATACTTATGTCACCCACAGTTTCCTTTTAAAAGGAGAAGAACCACCATGGTGCTTTGCATGTGATCAATCTTTTTCTGTTCGCCATTTTATGTCTGAATGTGCTGATTTGATTGAGGAAAGGGAAACATATTTTGGTTCCATACCTTTCAAAGAGATTTTTAAAGTATATAATGGTCAACATCTGTTTCAATTTTTACATGATGTTGGTTTGTTCTATCGCATATAAATTGTATCGACATGTTTTGTTTAGTTTGGATTTTATTAGGACTGAATTTAGTGATTTGATTGAAGAAAGAGAATATATTTTTAATACATCAGTTTTAAAGAAGTCTCTTAAAGAGGTGTCATGTGAAAGTTTGTTTGTGTATTTAAGAGTAACAGGCTTGTTTTTTAAGACTTAAATCATTTTATAATATTTTAAGATAACGTCTCTCTGGTCCTGATTTGGCTCGGAAGAGTCCGCTGGACCTAAAGCAATAACCTTGTATTGTATTGTAATTAAAGAGAAGGAAGAGTAGCGGTCAATATCCAAGATTCTGCTATGATGGAGGATGGAGAAGAGTATGGCCTTGTTTGTAATACACTCCACAGCAACCACAGCAGCAACCCTTGCAGCAGTATCAGCAGAAGACCAAACACACAGAGCTGTTAACCTGTGAGCTGTTCCACCCAGTCTGTGTTAACCTGTGAGCTGTTCCACCCAGTCTCTGTTAACCTGTGAGCTGTTCCACCCAGTCTCTGTTAGCCTGTGAGCTGTTCCACCCAGTCTCTGTTAACCTGTGAGCTGTTCCACCCAGTCTCTGTTAACCTGTGAGCTGTTCCACCCAGTCTCTGTTAGCCTGTGAGCTGTTCCACCCAGTCTCTGTTAACCTGTGAGCTGTTCCACCCAGTCTCTGTTAACCTGTGAGCTGTTCCACACAGTCTCTGTTAGCCTGTGAGCTGTTCCACCCAGTCTCTGTTAGCCTGTGAGCTGTTCCACCCAGTCTCTGTTAGCCTGTGAGCTGTTCCACCCAGTCTCTGTTAACCTGTGAGCTGTTCCACCCAGTCTCTGTTAACCTGTGAGCTGTTCCACCCAGTCTCTGTTAGCCTGTGAGCTGTTCCACCCAGTCTCTGTTAACCTGTGAGCTGTTCCACCCAGTCTCTGTTAACCTGTGAGCTGTTCCACCCAGTCTCTGTTAGCCTGTGAGCTGTTCCACCCAGTCTCTGTTAGCCTGTGAGCTGTTCCACCCAGTCTCTGTTAGCCTGTGAGCTGTTCCACCCAGTCTCTGTTAGCCTGTGAGCTGTTCCACCCAGTCTGTTAACCTGTGAACTGTTCCACCCAGTCTCTGTTAGCCTGTGAGCTGTTCCACCCAGTCTCTGTTAGCCTGTGAGCTGTTCCACCCAGTCTCTGTTAGCCTGTGAGCTGTTCCACCCAGTCTCTGTTAACCTGTGAGCTGTTCCACCCAGCTCTCTCCTCATAGATTCCTAATGTAACTGTTTGTTTTTATTACAGGGAGCCAATGGACCAACGGGGCCTCCAGGTCCTACTGGTCAACCTGGCCCTGCGGTGAGTAGATTATTATTATTATTATTATTATTATTATTATTATTATTATTATTATTATTATTATTATTATTATTGCTGTGAGTAGAGTATTATTATTATTATTATCATCATCATCATCATCATCATCATCATCATTATTATTATTATTATTATTATTATTATTATTGCTTTATTTGTTTACATTTTTAAATGTATGTATGTATTGTAATTTTAAGGATCATTTCATTGATTTATTTTAGATGTTTTGTGTGGATGAAATGTAATATATTTTGTGTGGATCAAATATGATATGTTTTGTGTGGATGAAATGTGATATGTTTTGTGTGGATGAAATGTAATATGTTTTGTGTGGATGAAATGTGATATGTCTTGTTTGGGTAAAATGTGATATGTTTTGTGTGGATGAAATGTGATATGTTTTGTGTGGATGAAATGTGATATGTTTTGTGTGGATGAAATGGGATATGTTTTGTGTGGATGAAATGTGATATGTTTTGTGTGGGTAAAATGTGATATGTTTTGTGTGGGTAAAATGTGATATATGTAATACTTACCTTGTTATTTCAGGGAGAGACAGGTGTTGCTGGACCTCCTGGTACACCTGGTGATCAGGGTCCAATGGTGAGTATTTTTTCACTTTTAAAAAAAATGTCTTACACACAAAAATGTAACATTTGATAATTAACTAGCGACCTTAGGCTTGGCTCACCAGACAAGACATGTAGCCCAGACCTACACAAATTTCCCAAATTCCTTCAATGTTTTCAACATAAAACAGATTCTGTGACAGGGGGTAGGTGGGTTGGAGGTGGGAAGAAAACAATAATAATAATTATGATAATAAACATCATCCTCATCATCATAGCCATGATATGAAATAAAAAGATCATAAGTACTGACAATAATATAACAAATCGGAACATAATTGATCAAGGTGGATTTTGTCACACGAGCTCTCTCCTGATTCTAACCTTCAAGACTGTGTTTTTTGGGATCAGTTTTAATCAACATGTTTCTTCAATATTTAGGAGAGGAATCACAATTGTTGATATTGAGTGTGACACACACATGCTCCTTACACTTCTTTTCTAATCGTTGTTGTGTCTTAGTCAACCTTTGTCTCATATATTTCTTGTGAGAAACCAAGTCAAGCCTAGTGAATAATTCTTTACTTCAGAAACACTGGGAAGATCGAAATTGCAATTGTTGAGAAGTGAATGTGACACATGAATGGCCCTGACATTTGCTCTGTACTATATTTCTTTTTTGTTTTGTGTTACTGCACCTGTGGTTGTTGACTGCAGGGTCCACAAGGCCCAGAGGGCAAGAAGGGCCAGCAGGGACCAAAGGGCGTAAAGGTAAGAACCTGTTCTCACTGTAGTAGAAAGCCAAACCTGTTCTCTTTTATCAAAGAATTCCTATTGTTGATATGACCAGCTAAACCTGCTTTAAGAAAATCAACGTTTTTGTTATTGTCTTGATGACCTTCTTTTGTGTGTTTTGAGTTTTGGTGAGTTGCTTGCATGGATTTGTTATCTAGGAACATCTGACAGTCAGAGTTCACACTAAAGATGTCTCATCATGTTTCTGTGAGAAGAAACCCCTGTTGAGGTGCCAGGGTTTTCTGTATAAATAATATTCCCACTTTGTAGAAATTTAGTGCTTCAAATTTCCACTGTTTCTGTCATTCTCATTTGTTCTTTCTCGTTCCTAATCTGTTCTATCAATCTTCTATCTTTTTCGCTAGACCAGTCACCTACCTTTTTTCTTGAAAACTTCAAAATTCCTCATTTGTGTATGGGGTCTGTTGGGTCAGCTTGGGGATACTGGACACTTTCTGCCAAATGGTCACTAGGGTTTTCTATGGTATTATTAACAATATTATATTATTAGCAACGTAGACATTTTATGTGTGTGTGTTTTGTTAATATTTTATAATGATCTCTATAGTCTATTTTGTTTTTTGTTAACAGGGGTTCGATAAATTAGAGTACTGCCTCAGAGTCCCCATGCATGGAATGCCTTTTTTGTAGAATGACCAGATGGAGGAGTACCTTTAATGTTACCACTAGGGTTGTTTCAGCAGATCTTTTATATGGATCAGGGTTGAGCCCTCTTCCAAACAGGTTGTGGTCCACATTTGGCTCTTTGCAGTCGGCTGTACTCTAGAAACAATGACTAACTAACTAAAATAAACAAATCTCAATTTTGACAAGAAATTAGGACCTCCTTCAGGCGTCTTCTCTTGCTTTGGATAATCAGTCCCTTGATTATCACCAAGCCCAGCTGATACACTGATGAGCTGAGCACACAGGGAAATGGCCATCTGTATCTATGGCTCACATCCACCAATGCAGACCATGGGCACAAGAGAAAGGGAGATAACTCTTTTCTATCATTCCCTCATTCCACGGAGGACAGCGTCTGATAAGGATTTTATCCAAGATGTCATCAGTAAACTCCTGTCCCCATCTCTTTACATTACATTACATTACATTACATTACATTACATTACATTACATTACATTACATTACTTTACATTACATTACATTACATACATTACTTTACTTTACATTACATTACATTACATTACATTACATTACATTACATGATTGTTGCTTTAGGTCCAGCGGACGCCATCTTTTTAGACCAGCCACCTTCATCATGTATTGTTCACACACTAGTTTGTCTCCACACTTCCTTTTGTTCTGTCATCACACAGCACAACTGCTGAATGACAAACTGCTGTACTAATGGCACAATCTGTGTAGGACTTTATTACCCGTGTCTCAATGAGGTATATTGCCTTTACTCTTGACGTGGTGATCAATGAAACAGTATTGAATGTACTGCCTATTCACACATTCAGGTGAAATTTGACTTCTTTTTTAAAAATAGCAATCAAATCACAATTAGTGAACCTTATAACCTTTTAAAAAAAACTGTACCAATAAGGAGACTTTGAAATAATGTTCACAATTGCTGTTATCTGTGAATGATGTAATACATCATCTAGAGACTTTACCTAAAACCTATGTAGTGAAATAAAGACTACAATGTCTGTGTTGTTAGTTTTCTCAAACCTTGTAGAGTGTATTTTATGTAACATGTATTTTATAACATTTGTCACTTATTATGTAACATTTATCACTTATTATGTTACATTTATCACTTATTATGTAACATTTATCACTTATTATGTAACATCGTTGTGTGCAGGGTCACCGAGGCCCAATGGGTGACTTGGGGCCAGAGGGCCAGCAAGGCATGAAGGGTGAACCAGGGCCATATGGGCCACCGGGGCCTAAAGGTGACAAAGGAATGGATGTAAGTACCTTTGTCTTACAACGTTATTTATTTAATCTGATAACCATTCCAACCATTTTTGCTCTCATTTTTTATTTCTTTATTATTTTTTTTGTTATCTTGGAAAATGATGTTCATAATTTTATTGACTCACATGCATAATAATTTTATTTTATTTAAATACAGTGTCATTTTACAGGCGATGTTACCCAATAGATCCTAACCTTTTATGGAGGTTTTGGGCAGATTTTCTCCACACTCAGCGTATATTCCCATCCCCCTCTTGCTTTGACTGTGTTGGAGGTGCAAGTGTGGCAGCTAGCTATTGAAGGAACTGATAAATGTCTACTACAATTGTATTGTGATTATTGTTACATTGCTTGTCCACTGCTAGCTATGAGTGTTACGGCTGAATTGACTTTTTGGCCGCACACTCCGACAAAGCTAGAACGCCAGTGGCATGTAGAGGTAGTCAGCACAACCTGTGAGATGAGAAGCTCCACTGAGCCCTGATCCGCGTGTCAGAGACCTGTTGAGGCGTACAACTATACAGCTACACACTGCCCATGCTTGATAGATTATGAAGCTCATAAATATTTCCACACAAAAGTATGATCAAAGCATCATGTTATTCGGTGTCGAGAATAGTGAGGTTGAAAAGTACCTCATTGATGCAGACATGCCTACCTCAAAATGTCAGGAAATTTAAAAAAACCGTTTTCTGGAATAGGCTACGATTTCTGTATAGTCCTGTTTAAACTTTTGAATTCTAACGGTAGGAGTGTCTGTTGATGGATCGTTTTTATCATTTTCAGGGCCCAACAGGACCACATGGGCCTCCCGGCAATGACGGCACTCCTGGTTTGCCTGTAAGCCACTGCATGATGTTCACAACGATGATGATGATTGATGATGACGAGGAGCGATGATAATGATGATGATGAAGATGATGATTAATAATGATGGATGATGATGATGGATGATGATGACAATGATGATCCAGCATTGGTATATTACTAACCTGAAAAGTGTTTGCTTCTCTAGCCGAGTTGCCACATTTTGGAATGATTTGTCCACTGCATTGAAAAAAAAAAAAGCGCCTAACATTTCTTCTTTTAAAAACCAGTTTGATGTATTACAAACATTTAAGGAAATATTGGTTTTTGCTATGATGAATGATGTATTAGGAAAATGAGCAGGCGAGACAGCTATACAGTGGAAAGGACAAAGACAGGACAGTGAGAAAGGCTTCATGGTCTGTTTTCACTTTTGTCCTCACATTACTGCCATGAGGATATGGAGAAGGGGGATGATTGATGATGATGATGATGATTGACGATGATGATAAAAATGATGATTTATACGATGCACATTTGTTAGCAGGGCATTGAGTGAAGGTAACAAGTGATTGAAGGCACACCTATTTGCAGTGTGTCGCTATCTATATAGTGAGGTAACTTTGGCTAAATGATTGTTGGTATGACTTTTTGTACCTTCATGTAACATCTATTGTTGTTTTGTCTTTTTCAGGGACCTATGGGACCCCCAGGACCTAAAGGTGAACCAGTAAGTATTTGATCACCCTTGATGTAGATAAGTATAATTCCTTCTATGCCAACTGTGCAAGGCAGCCACTTCGCCTCTGGTCCAACTGTGCAGAGGACTTTTCCTACAATTCCAGGGTACTTCACTAAAACATCAATAACTTTGGAACTACTCAAACGTGTTCAGTACAATTTGGAGGTGTTTTTTTCTGGAATGATTTGCCAGGATCATTAGAATCATTACCATTGCAGTTCATCACTAGCGCTGCACATTTTCTGGCAGAGTAAAACCATTTCTGACTTGCCATCGTTGAAGAACTTTGCGAAAATTTGATCTAAATAATCAGTGAACCATATGTGTTTATTGTTCACCGCAAATCGGAGAAAAAGGGTTAAAAAATTCAAAGTCAATTGTATAAGGATTAGAACTGAATAAGGATGCTTTCAATAACACTACCCTCGCAATATGGATAAATCCGTGCTTGGTCAGTTTTGATTAGGATGCGCTTTATGGATTTTTCCGTGCCTGGGATAGAATAAGTTAAGTCAAGTCAGCGACTCTTTATTCCTACAAAACAAAGGGAACTGGAATGTGTCAATGTTGACCAAACATGGCAGAACTACAAATGACATCCAACAGAAGCACTACAATAAGACAGTACCACCCACCTGCCTACACTCATCACATGGACACACTATACAGCATTTGCAAACTTCGTGTTCATAAGTCTCACACCAAAGTTAAAAATGTAGTTCCCAGTTAGAATTGAACCTACAACCTCCAGCTTTGTAAAGCAGCACTCTAACCAAAATGAACTACAAACGGTCCACCCTGTTGACCTGTTTCAAGACATCACATAAAAGGGACTTCAGCAAACTATTTTGTGGCAATCGTCCCCTATACGCTTATGTGTCCGGGGACGTTAATCTATTTTAACTAACTATTTTGTGATTGCTGGATAAAAGTGGCCAGTGCTTTGAGAAGCTCTCTGAGCTTGTAAGTGCGCTATATAAGAGTAATCTCTTTCTTTCCTTTTACTTCATTAAGAGTACGTGGTTATTGTTGTACTGTGTCCACCACGTTGTTTGCGTTATAGGGCCAGCAACACTGTACCTTTCTTGCGTTGCGTTGCAGGGTCAGACAGGAGCCAAGGGAGAACCTGGCACCCCCGGACCTGCTGGAAACCCCGGTCCCCCTGGCGACAAGATCCATGCAGACCCTGCTACCTTGGCCACTGTTCCTGAACGCCGCCGACGCAGGCGCAGGAGGAGGAGGAGGAGGTCGCTGGACTCCTCTGACATCGACTTTGACATCCAGAGTGTCTACACACGACTACTAGGACAGCAGCAAGATGGACAGGCACTCATTGTATGTTCGACCACATATTTCTATACCTCCAAACAGTATATATATATATATATATATATATATATATATATATATATATATATATATATATATATATATATATATATATATATATATATATAATTTTTTTTTTTTTTTTTTCACATTTTCAACAGTGTTTATCATTAAATTTTGATCCTGAACTTTTCTTTGTCAAATGCTTAAAACACAGTCATAGTCATTGTGTTGTGTGTGTGTGTTGTACAAATGTTAATAGATCTGTTATTTAAATAGACCTATTCCTTGCTCATTAGCTTTACCTCTCTTGGTATGTAGAACAAACTTGACCACTGGGCTATATTGTGCCTTGTGCAAAAGATGGCGACAGTAAAGCGTTGTGCATGAGGAACAGCCTAAACTGACTTCGTAGGTCCTGAAAGCTGTACAGGGATAAAGAGCATTAAAACCATCAAGGTTGATATCTTTTTGTGAAAATGCTCAGGGTTGGTAACGTTTGCTTACTCCAGGTGCACTGAGAGAGAAGAAAACGTGCATCCTATCATTATTACTGAGACTATTGCTACGGTATGAAGCCAACTTCAAGCTTGCACACTTTCAAATTATTCACAGGAAAAACAATATAGCAGATAATAAGTCATTGGCAGAGTGAGCGATTCTGGTCGTACTGCTTTCGCACGGCTACAACACTCCACTTGAAAATGGGTCAGGATAGCTCTGTTGGGAGAGCGGTGAGCTCGTGTTACAAAGGTTGCGGGTTCCATTCCCGGTGGCCCGGACATAAACATTGGCACATGAGCACTGGCCATCTTACTGCTGCTATTAGTTTGATGGTTGTTTCAGTATATAGTTTATATTTATATAAATTAATAATTATATATAGAGTTTTCCCTCATCCCCAGTGGCCTAGGATTGTGCTCAGTTGTCTGAGCGTCAGACTGTGCGCTCTAGGCAGCAAGTGAGCACCTCGAGCGCTTTAAGTTAGATCCTGTATTGGTCAGCGCCTTGAGCAGCTCTTGAGCTGAAAAAAGAGCTTTATAAGAATGATAAATGCAAATTTTAAAAAATAAAATAATAAAAAAAACATCAGAATTCCACAAAACGATCGCCGATAAGCATCATACGGCAGGATGGGAAGTTAGTTCATATGAATGAATGAATAATTTATAAAGCGCGTAAATATCTCCACGCCGACGGGCATGATCGCAGCGCTGGTGGGAGGGAGGTGGATAAACACACACACACACGCACACAGACAGTGGCGGGAAGGGTGCATACATCATAACTTAACATTTTAACTTCTTCACTATCGCTCAACACATTCTAGCAGGCAGACCAGTCAATTAACATATATGCAAATTAACATATATACATAGATAAAAAGCATCTGATTAACCGGTTTCATTCTTTGAAAGTCAATCCGAAACGATTCTGGTAGGGTGTCAATAGATTTGCCTCAAACAGGGTTCCCCAGAGGATTGTGCAATTTGGTACGTTCACATACCAGCCTATGCATTGGTTCACTAGTTCAGACCGCTTGCTCTCACAGCCAAGGGAAGTAACTCGCTTGTTTATGGTTTAAGCCATTAAGAACAATGCCTATTTTTTGTGAAAAATTCATATATATATATATATTTCTTCCTGAAGAAACTGGAATACACAGCGTACATTTGGATGTAAAGGCATGATAAAATACAGCAACAGTTTGTAACCTTTCTCTTTAATTGGAGAATTTTTACTTCTTAGAACTTTTCTTCTTTCTTTCTTGGAGTGTAAATCATATAATACTATTTCATCATGTTGTTATTATTAGTTTCTTTGTTTTATTTTATTTTATTAATTAAAAAAAAAAAATATTTGTGTTGTTACAGCTGCAGGACGTGATACAGGAGGTGTCGTCAGTGATGCTGCAGCACATCGACCAGCTGAAGAGCCAGGTGGACAACATCCGCTTCCCTCAGGGAACCAGGGAAAACCCCGCTCTCTCCTGCCGCGAAATTGCTCTAGGACACCCTGACTACAAGACAGGTAAGAGCTGGCCTGTATCGCTTTTCTCAGGGCCGCCTTTCATGATGGGCACCACTCACCTTCCCTCCTTCCTCCCTGCTTTCTCTGTCCCAGTCCTGCAGCAGCTGCAGCAGCAGCAGTAGTAGTAGTAGTAGCAGTAGTAGTAGTAGTAGTAGTAGTAGTAGTAGTAGTAGTAGTAGTAGTAGTAGTAGTAGTAGTAATGTTTGTGGTTATTTCAATGTTTGTGTGTTTCCAGGGTGGTACTGGATTGACCCAACACAAGGCTCTATTGACGACGCCCTTCAAGTGTGGTGTAACATGACTGACAAGATAGAGACCTGTGTCTACCCTACAGGCAAAACCAAGATGGTCAGTAGCTTGCTTGTCTGTTTTTGTGAATAGCCTGTCAAAGCGCATATGTGACCTACGCCAGCTAGTGATTTAGACTGATAAGCCCACGTAATTTAATATGCTTACTTGGCACGCGTAAATGATTCAGTTTGGCTATATTGTTTAAAAATATTTGCGCTCGCTCATACACACACACAAACACACGCACACACACACACCCACACATATATTTAAGTGCAATGTGCATGCCTTTTTTGGAGTGGAGACCTGCACTACAAGACTACATCATCATCATCATCATCATCATCATCATCATCAGATGTCCAAACCTTATGACATCAGAGAATCAACATGAGGCATTGGGTAGAACTGGCCTTATCTTAGTTGGCTATGGACAGGCTGTGTAGAACTTGAAGATGATTGTGTGTAAACTGTTGTTTCTGTTGTTGGTATTGCAGGTTGCGGAGCAGTTCTGGACCAAGCCTGAAGGCAAGAATCGCTGGTTCAGTTATCTGAAGGGTGGTTTCTCTGTAAGTGATTGTACAGTTTGCACTTTTTCTCTCCCTCCTGTCTGTCGGTTTCTCTGTCTGTCTGTCCGTCAGTCTCGTCCTTTTTGATTGGTTGTGAGCAACCAATCAAGTGATCACAGAACATTTCAAGTTGAAAAATAATCCAGAAGTCCGTGAGAAGTTGAGCATCGTTATACTTGCTACAAGCACAGCTTTTACAGTTGGGCAACAGGTGGACAATTTTACAGTTGGACAACAAGTAGACAATTTTACAGTTGGGCAACAGGTGGACAATTTTACAGTTGGGCAACAGGTAGACAATTTTACAGTTGGACAACAGGTAGACAATTTTACAGTTGGACAACAGGTGGACAGTTATCAAGCACCAATAAAGAACCAACCACATGAATGCCATTATCCTCTTTCTTTAGGTGAGAGAGCTGGCTACAGGTGTTCTTTTACACGTAAACCACTGTCACTGTGTAAACATCATTGACTATCAGCCCAGTGTGGCATTTGGAATGTGCCTCAACCGCATGCTGTCTGATGTCCATGTTATCTGATGTCCATGCTGTCTGATGTCCGTGTTATCTGACGTCCATGCTGTCTGATGTCCATGTTACCTGATGTCCTGTGTGATGTCATTGTTGTCTGATGTCCTGTCCATGCTGTCTGATGTCCATGCTGTCTGATGTCCATGCTGTCTGATGTCCATGCTGTCTGATGTCCATGTTGTCTGATGTCCTGTGTGATGTCATTGTTGTCTGATGTCCATATTGTCTGATGTCCATGTTGTCTGATGTCCATGTTGTTTTATGTCCATGTTGTCTGATGTCCATGTTGTCTGATGTCCTGTGTGATGTCATTGTTGTCTGATGTCCATGTTGTCTGATGTCCATGCTGTCTGATGTCCATGTTGTCTGATGTCCATGTTGTCTGATGTCCATGCTGTGGTAGTGTGCAATGCAAGTAGTGCCATAAGTACACTCCATGCTTGTTTACTCGTCACACTTAGGTATTACACTGTATGATAATAGCAATAAGGGTACGTCTACTCCTTTCTTTAGATCAAGTACGGCTCATCGGTTCAGCTGGGCTTGCTGCGTCTGTTGAGTGAGGGAGCCACCCAGCGCTTCACCTACTACTGCTCCGGGTCGGTGGCCTGGTTTGACCAGAGCGCCAACATCTACGACAACGCCCTCGTGCTCAGGGGAGACAATGACTACGAGTTTGAGACCAGCAAGTTCTCCTTGGAACAGATCATTCATGATGGCTGTCAGGTGAAGGGACTACTTATTTTTAGCGTTACTGTATGGATTTTATTTTATTTTTCAGTTTGATAATGTGTGTTTACTTGGTTGGTAGAGTGGTATGAAGTACACAGTGTGAAAGATGATATATTTTGCACCCCGAAAATATATATTTATGGAATTAACACATGTTGAGCTCCATTGAAGTAAAAGCCCCTAATAGTATCTATTATTGTTATTATTATATTTGTATTGTATGTTTCTGCCGGGTCCCGCTCTTTCTCTGCCTTTGGGCCATCTGCTTGGAATCAACTCCACTTTCTCTCTTCAGCAAATCCTCAATCTCCTCCTTCAGACAAAATCTAAAAACTCGGCTCTTCTCATCTTCCTTTGTTCATTAATCTTCCACAACAGTGGTCTGTTCATTAATCTTCCACAACAGTGGTCTGTTCATTAATCTTCCACAACAGTGGTCTGTTCATTAATCTTCCACAACAGTGGTCTGTTCATTAATCTTCCACAACAGTGGTCTGTTCCACATCTGCCAGCGGGCATAGATTTTAGTGTTGTTAGTTTTCTTATCATTTTCTTCTTTGGTGGGTGAATGCTTGACAATTGCACTTTGAACCCATTTTTTAAATAGAAAAAGGTATATTATTATTAGTAGTAGTAGTAGTAGTAGTAGTATTTATATTGGTGTTCTCCTTTGTTGACAAACTGATAAAACTTGATAATTTGCCTATTGAAGTTATTTTTGTTTTTGTTTATTAAAACGCCAAAACTTTTGGTGTGCCTGTACAGGACCGTCGTCAGAACGGCTTCACGGTGTTTGAGATCAGCACCAGAAAGTTGGACCGCCTGCCTGTCAGCAACTTCATGGTGCAGGACTATGGCAACCCTTGGCAGAAGTTTGGCTTTGAAGCTGGCCCTGTATGCTTCCATTAACGCTCTTGTGTTGGGACGTTTGTCTTTCCATGTCATCAACTTCACTCTTCATGCCAGGGTTTCTCCACTCCTTCTTGCCTTAGCGTTCAGTCATTCAGGATATTCATTCATTTGAAGATGCTCTATGTAATATACCCCCCCCCCCCCCCCCAAAATATTGTATAGTGAAAGACAATGAACATTATAGCTGTGCTCCTTGAACTATGGAAATGAATTCTTTTAGTTATTGAGGGAAATTCTAATCACCAACACCAGATCTGTGTCTTAAGTGAGAGTGGTTGTTTTATAACGCAGTTACACAATTTGAAAAATAATTTTTGGGAAAGAACCCTAGCACATTGGTTGAAAGTACTTAGCAAATGGTGGATACCTGTGGCGAGCCATCTCCATGTGAATATGGTTCCTTTGCACTTCCAACAGTGGTCTGCTTTTGCCTGTAACTGTACTTGAAATATATGATATTATTGAATGCAGCTGTTATCATCTTACAGAAGAGGCTACAGAAAATCTTAACAGATTTTATCCATTTTGATTGCCTGATTAGATTGTCATTTGACTCTATTGAACTGTAACAGTATTCATCTCAGAGAAACATAGTGCAGGAAATACATATGACTCTGTTGAACGCTAACACTATTCATCTCAGAGAAATATAGTGCAGGAAATACAAGATTTTTGTATATGAATGTCAAACCCATTTCATTAGCTCATTGAATCTCATTTTCCTCTTGTTGTATATCTTGCATTCTTTTTTGAAGTGGAGTAAGAGGTGGTGTACAGAAATCAGAATCCGTCCATTTTGAATTCTTGTTGCTGCAATATGTTATCCAAATCTATTTTGTCTGAAAGCCGGAGTATGGTTCGAGCTAAGATAATATTTTTGTGACTGTTACGTTTCATTAAATGAAAGTAAATGTATGCGTGTCCATTAAGTGCTAGGCCAGTGTTGGCGTTACATCATTTTACCATCATTGAAACGATAGTGATATTCAGGCTTGATAAATTAGTACATCCAGAGGTATTTTTTTGCTGTCAAATATTCTTGTGACATCAAAGCAGTTCTTCCGTTAGTTGGTCTGGAAATGTTTATTTGAACTGGACACTTTCTGTTGATAATATTTGAACTGCTGCTCTACATGTTGTTTTTATCATAATACAGATGTTTGTTTTAAATGTGAAGTTTTAACTTTGTGATTAGTGTTTTAAACACTGCAAGATCGTGTCTACATTTTTCCATGGCATTGAAAGGTTTTATGACATGTTCATGTTGTATAGTCCACAGTTTACGAGGGCTGAAAGCGCCATAGTAGATGTTAAGGTTGTACAATTCGGTACTTTACAGGTTGTGTCAGATCATCCACCAGTATTTAGGGCATTAGCGAGATCTGTGATCACCATACAAGACAGGGTTTATAGTCTTTCTCTGTGCAATGTATACTGTAGCCAAGTGCTCACTCTGTGCCACAGTGGATACATCTTCGCAACATAAAGCTCCATCACTGCCAAGGTTGTTGTTTGATTTTATATACAATTGTCACAATTCTGTCTAAATAAATCAACTGTCTATTTACCATGGACTGTGTTTAAATGGATGGGTGGATGGATAATAAATGAGTTTGTTTGGATTATTTTTAAATACTGATGAATAGTGCTTTCAGCACATATTTGCACTGCGTCAGGGGTTACAGTAATTTGCAAAACGTTGCGTACATACAACTTGTTGTAGAAAGTAACATGTTATAGTCCTGTAGGCTTGTTAGCACTGTGATAATACCCATCAGGCTTGTAGACTTTTCACAGCGTTTGATATAACAAGTCGTACATTCATAAAATAAATTCCATTTATTCATACGACAATGCAGAGCAAAAGTTAAAGTGCTAGCGGTGTGCTGATACATGCATTGTGACTGAGTAAGATTGTTAAGGAAGCGGACATGAAATCGAATGAATTGTTCTTCCATAGCCCGCTCCTCTCAGCTCATGGAGAACTCGGCAGCTAACTCATTGATGCAAACTTGCAGCGTCGAGCACACTGACCAGCTGGGCTTGCTAACAATCACAAGACTGATTTCCAGTAGCGTAAGATGATGCTTGGATGAAGTCCTAAGGAAAAGCATCTTCATGCAAAACAGAAATCCACAAATTGGCAGCCTGTCAACAATTGGCAGTCTGTCAACAATTGGCAGTCTGTCAACAATTGGCAGTCTGTCCCAGACATGGGAAGGAACCTAACAGTTTGGCAGATAATTGATGGCCAAACCAATTTCTGAAATCCTAGGATTGCAGTGTGGGTAGTTTTGAACAAGGTTTTTGTTTAGAAAGTGACTTCTGCCATGGTGAACAAGGGAGACAAGTTTGTGTACAACACCAATGGGTGTCCCGCTGGAGATGGGAGTTGGTTAGTTAGTCATAGTTTATATGGTCCAACGGACCCCAAAGAGCTGGATCAGGACCACAACTTGGTTGAAAGAGGGCTCACCCCTGATCTGTTTAACAGATCTGCTGAAACAATCCTAATGATAACACTGAAGGCCCTCCAGCAGCCTTGTCACTTTACAATAAAGGCATCCCATGCAGGGATGCAGAAGGAAGCCCTAGTGATTATTTGGAGGAAATGTCCAATATCCCCAACCTTAACCAACAGTCCCCATACACAAATGAGGAGTTTAGGAGAGTTTTCAAGAAAAAAAGTTAGGCGACTGGTCTAGCGAAGAAAATAGATAGAACAGATTAGGAACGAGAAAGAACAAATGAGAATGACTGAGAAAGTCTGCTCTAAGCACTCGCATCCATACATTCGCAAGAATGTCTCTAGTCTCAGTCTGTAGTCTCACCGCAAAAATGCTATGATGGCAGAGATCTTTACCGTCACGGAAATGGACCACAGTGGGGTAAAGGTTTATTTTATTTATTTATAACGTCTGAGCACAATCCTTGGCAACTGGGGATGGAAAGAAAGGATGCTGGGTGCATTTGTGCTGCCAGCACTCATCCCTATAGTACTTGAGCATCAGGATTTTTGAAGTCCCTGCGATGGAATGCATGCTTGCCCCGACTAGACCTTTGTTTATACTTTCATCTGAAGGATTAACACTATTCTGCCTGAGCGTGCAGCAGCTAAGCATCACTGCTGGCCTGAGCCTGCAGGGCCAGACTGTTGTGAAAACCACTAGTTGTACAAAATCGGCTCTTGCCTAGCTCAGTGCAGGCTTATTGATTTGAAATTTGGCATACTTATAGAAAACTAATTTCTTTACAAAACTATATAAATTTTATGTTTGTTTAATAATAAAAACTGAAAAAATTCCTAAATGAAAGCCTCTTTCGCATTTTTTTCTTTCTTGAATTTTCACAATAACATAGAAAAAAAGCATTTATGTAAGTTTTTTTTTTAGCTATTTAGGTAAACATTAAAGTATTTAGATATTTCTTTTGGTAAATGTCCACAAAATATTATAGCAGCTCAACACAAAAATAGCAGAGAGAGAGAAAGATCTTGATAGTCCTTGATTTTTCATCATTTAAAAATCAAATTGCACGCCAAATTCGCAACAGAACAAGAAAATTCGACCTGGCGGAAGTGACCGTATATTTTATTAACATGGGAGATAACCGTGCTTTCAATATATTTTTGCAATGCAGAGTTTTCTCGCTTAGACCGTATGCAAGTGTGGGATACTGGCATACCTGCCTCCCGACAGGCAGAGATGCATGGCGGCTACTGGAAAACTTGCTTCCCGGCGCGGAAGAGTTAATAATGTTGGTAGTTGGTACCATTTTACCCTATCCTATCCCATAACTCGGAGGTCGTAGGGGCACCACAGATGATCGTTTAACCAGCGTACTCCATCTTTCCCTGTCCTCAGCAACTTTGATTGTTTCGCTCAGTGTCAAACCAGTCCACTCTCAAATGTTGTCCTCCCACCTTTTTTTCGGTCTCCCTCTTCTACCTCCTTGCACTGTGCCTTGCAGGATGGTCTTTGCAAGACCTGGTGACGTTGGTACCAACGTTAAATAAAATAAGTCATGTTGTATCGCTTTGTATTGCACTGTACTGCATTGTATTTAACTCTACTGTTCTGTACGTAACTGTAAAATGAAATGTAAAATATAAAACCCAACAGCAGATAGAAATATTTTACACGTTTCTCAGACAAATGAAAATCCAGACTGTTATCACTTGTGAATGATGCTTACATTTATTTCACATTAACATTCAGATAAACACAACCATACACCACATCAATCATAAAGCCATAATAATCATTATAAATAATTATTCATAACACAATATATTGCAAGAAGAAATTTGGTAAATGTTAGTAAAACAAAGCAAAGTTTCTAAGTTGAAGTTTTCATTCAAAACTAATTCATCAACAATTTACACAACCATAATTAAAATAAATAAAATAATACGGAACAATACAAACAAAATAAAACATTTCCTGCAGTAAACACAAACGTTCTCGACAAACATCTTGGATGATAAATTAATTCAACGCATTTTGACATAAGGGGAAAAGCTGAAGTACTAATGATAATAACATCCAAGTAAATCAAACCTATTATATTTATAATAAACACCCAGACAGCTCTCAATCACATCACAAACAACTTTCATTCAAATTAAATGCGACAGCAGCACAAGGAAAACAGCCAAAGCCCCAAATAAAATATTGAATTTTTGCACTAAATAAATGTATAGTTGGGACCCGGGACCCAAATATACCCCCCCCCCCCCCCCCCCCCCATTGGTGTTTGGCTTCATGGTAAAACGAAATCATAGAAACTATTTATGCAATTCTTGACCTAAAATCCCCATGTAATTCCTTCAAGAGTGTACTTTCACTATAATATCCCAAACCCTGATTAAAAAATGGAATGAATCCATGAAGTTTAGGTACGGCATTCAGCAAGCACATACAGATCAAAACGGAGCAGAACATATAAGGTTTACAACAGCAAATGAATCAATTTAATGATTGTGGCTGCTCAATCCAAGAAGAAGAGGTTTCATTCAAACCAGCCAGCTATTTACCCTGTGGAGATAGCCACTGAGCACAAGTTGAGTTGAGTCGAGTCTTCACTGCAGCATTTGCCGTTTTGTTTTCTGAAAGTGTGTCCAACGAGTCGATCACATTCACAGGTAAAGTCCCCAACAGTTTCAATCTTTCATATTTCTCAAATTCTGCATTATCTTTTTGTAATATTCTGCATTGACCTTTGTGTAACTGTTGCAAAGTTGCTAAGACTCAACTCCCTGTACAGATTTTCCATTACCGGATAATAACAGATTTGGACTTGGGTCCTAGGATGAAAACCATGACGCAACTACTACTACTGCTATCACTACTATTGCATTGAAAGACACCCACTTGCCAAAAGATCTCTATTGCCATAAAAAGATCAAATGTACCTCAGATTTTAAATGTTACCCCTCTTGCTATGAGAGATACCCAAAGACGTAACAGATCTTGCGTCACAATAATGTATATCAGATTTCAAATGTACTATTACTGCTATTGCTTTGGGAGATGCCCACACACCAACACATCTCATGTCACAAGAGGTAAAACATTTCACGTTCACAACACTAAAATTCTGTCTAAAATGTTGTCTCTCAAGTCAAAAACAGGCAACAAACAGATTGGGAAAAGGAGTTTCTGAAAATCAAAACGAAGTGTCTGGATTGGACAAGTGCCTTGAGCAGGTTGCTAAGCTGGAAAGGGTGAAACATTAGGACCAGCTGGCAACAACTGGAGTATATGTGAAACATTAGGACCAGCTGGCAACAACTGGAGTATATGTGAAACATTAGGACCAGGTGGCAACAACTGGAGTATATGGCAGTGAGGAAGTTGATGTCATCACTTCATGGTCGACAGAGTAACCAGCGCTGTGGTCAGTCGCTCCATCTCTGTACTCAAGTGGTTCATCTGCGCACAAAATAAAACATCACAGTACTCAACAGTCTGAAAACTTCAAACAAATCCACTATGTTATTTGATTCATTTGATATACAGTCTCTCTCTCTCCCCTCCCCCCTCTCGTCTCTCCCTTCAGCTAATAACCCGCAAATGTGTGTTTAGAAGAAAAAAATAATCTGCCTGGAAGCAAGTTTTTTAATTGTCCATTGTCTAAGCTTTTTTCCAATTTGATTCAATCCAATCATTTTACAATGCACACATTTTATGAGGTCTTTATATTACAGTGAATATCTATGATAGTGCACTAGGACAACATGTTCAGAGCGTAGTATGTAAAATACCGTGCTTAGTCATGTGTTAAGCATGCATATGGAGCAAAGTGTCGTTTTCGTTCAATATGGAGCTATATATATATATATATATATATATATATATATATATATATATATATATATATATATATATATATATATATATATATATATATATATATATATATATATATACAACAAATTAGAACTAATATTACTTATTTGTCCAAAAACGACTACTTCCCTGACAAAATATTATGACGATGGTTACTTGTACTTTGCATGTGTCTGTCTAAAACAAATGATGGTGCACATCAGGCAGATGCTCAACAACTAGAGTACGGTGACCATCACGCGGCCAGACCGAGGTGCGGCCAATTCTAATAACTCCTATTCTACTAGCTTTAAAAGCTTTGAGGAATCATAATTGCTTCCTTTGAGTCTACCTTAGCCTTTTTGTCGTGATTTCCGGTTTATGGCCGCGCTCTGCATATGAATTTTACTGTCTGTAAGTATCGACCCAAGAAAAGTTTCTTTTTTGAGATTTCATGTGGGTGTTTTCATCAATCTTTATCACATCTTGAATATTATCAGCTGCATGTCTTTTTGGGTTTATTGGATTTCACATTGCATGCCAATAGACGTAAATAGTCTATGTAGAATAGTCATAAAATCTAAGGCTGAAAAAGAAATACAGGTGGCCGCACCCAGGGCAGGACGCACCTGGCCGCATCATGGTACACTGAAATTGCACAGAAATCGCTAAGTAGGTCCACAATGTTTCATTTATAGAACCACGGCCAAGTCAGTGCCGTTACTGCGACCTCCCAATTAAAAAAAATCAAATTTGGATTCTGATTGGTTCATAAACAAAAGAAGTATGAGAAAGTGTTCGTTAGTGGCCGCAAGTGGTCACCCTACTTTAAATGAAAGGATATGAGGAAAGGAAAAGAAACAAATAATGTGTGAGGCAGGGAAGACAGTGACAGACAGAATTCTACTACAACTACCACTGGTAATAATGTTATTACTACTACTACTATCAATATTATTGTTATTACAGTAGGCCAGTCTCCACCTTGACGCTAGCTGAGTGTCAGATCTATCAAGCATAGGCTGTGTTTAAGAATGCCATCAACAGCCTGACATTCAGATTGGGGTCAGCCATCACTTTCAGGCCAGCTGCCTGCATAGTCACAACCTGTGGCTTGCCCAAACCTAACTAACTAATATTAGTTGTGTTTTTCTTTATTGACATTTTGCTGGGGGAGCAAACCAGAGTACCCAGAGAAAACCCCCCGAGACGAAAGTAAATAATATTAGGAGAAACGTAAAGCCCAGATGTTGGATGGATCCCACACCTGTCAGGCACCATTGGTTTGTGGCCTGTGGACAAGGCAAGTTAGTCCCGCATCAACTTCAGCTTTGCATAGATAAAATTCAGGGATGGGTAGAAGAAAACAGCTTCCAATTTTCGCTTTCTAAAACCGAATGCATTCATTTTCATCGCAAACAGAACCAGGTTTTGAACCCTTCCCTCCACGTTTATGGCCAACCCATCCAAGTTTCTAAACAAGTAAAATTTTTGGGTATTATTTTTGACAGCAAATTTTACTTTTCTGTTGCATATTAAATACCTGAGGGAAACCTGCCAGAAAGGTCTTAACGTTTTGAAAGTTATCAGCCACACAAGCAAGCAAACTTTGCTCCTCCTCTATCGTTCTCTGGTTAGCTCTAAATTGGATTATGGTAGCATTGTATATCGTTCCGCTAGTAAAGCCTATTTAAAAGCCTTGGATCCAATCCATCATCAAGGTCTTCGGATCTGTCTGAGGGCGTTTAGCACTTCACCAAAGAAAAGTCTCTATGCTGAGGCTGGCGAACCTCCCTTGGATATCTGCAGGCTTCAGCTCGCCATGAATTATTTTCTTAAACTTAAAACAAACCCTAAAAATCCCGCTTATGATCATGTTCTAAACCCGTTATTTACACTTAAATACTCCAACAAACCGACAGAAATTCCTCCTTTAGGTATCAGAATACGTCCTCACTTTGACACTGCAGGCATAGATGTTGACTCTGTTAATGATGTTCAATTGCTAATTGTACTTCCACCTTGGAACCTCATAACTCCATTATCAACTTCACTCTTACATCCTTCAAAAAGACTGAAATTTCCTAAACTGTTTATAAACAACTTTATCTCAAGCAATGTTCAATGTATAAAGGATATGAAAAACTTTTTACAGACGGGTCGAAGAAAGGAGACTCAGTTGCTGCTGTGTCGATCTCTAGGAGACACCTAGACCAGTCTTTGCAACAGCGTCTACCTGATTCTTGTTCTGTTTATACAGCTCAAGACAAATTCATCTAGCTCTGAAACAGGTTTATCAATCCAAAAGAACTTCGTTTTTAATCATGTCTGATTCCCTGTCAGCATTTCAGGCTCTTTCCACGAGAAAGATATCGCACCATTTTCTGGCAGAGATCCATGACCTCCACATACAACTTGTTTCTGAGGGTAAAAATATAGGCTCTGTATCTAGATGTCCCTTAAGAGATTTTCCTGTGTTTTATGACTGGATCTTATTGTAAACGGCTGTGGCAGACTGAATGGTCTAATCAAATCAATAACAAATTATTTCAAATTCTTCCAGATTTGTGTCTGCTTCTTTGCCTTACTTTGCATCCACCCGCAAAGAAGAAACTGTTTTGGCTCGCCTTCCTATTGGGCATACTTATGTCACCCATAATTTCCTTTTGAAAGGAGAAGAACCACCAAGGTGCTTTGCATGTGACAAATCCTTTTCCGTTCGCCATTTTATGTCTGAATATGCTGATCTGGTTGATGAAAGGTAAAGATATTTTGGTTCAATACCTTTTAATGAGATTTTTAAAGTATGCAATAGTCAACACCTCTTTCAATTTTTACATGATGTTGGTTTGTTTTATCGCATATAAATCATATCGTCTTGTTTTGTATTCTTGGTTGGATTTTATTGGTGAGACTGATCTTATTTACATCTTTTATCATATTTAAATGTTAACAGTTTAGTCTGATTTTAATTAATTTTGTGTGGTCCTGATCCCGCTCTTGGCAGTCCGCTGGACCCTATAAGAACTGAGTATCTATCTATCCGCCTTACTCAGTCACAACATAGTTATTATACAGCTGTACATTGTACCTTCTCCTCATTCTGGATGCGGACTTCCTCGGGGACCTTGTCGGCGTAGGAAGGGACGGCAGCAGCGTCTTGAAGCTTCTTGAGGGTTTTGCCCAGCATGTCCTTCTTGCCCTCCAGCTTTTCTATCTCCTTCTCCACATCTATCATGCCCTGCACACAGCGTAGGCCTCTTCACTGTAAACCTCTGGCTGATGATGATGATGTTGTTGATGATGACGATGATGAGGATGATGACGATGATGAGGATGATAATGTTGATGATAAAGAAATGTCATGCATGATTTTACCACAACAGGAGTGACAAGTATCAAGATGTTTTTTTTTTCTTTTCTTTTTACATCTGAGGGTTGTTTGCTTTGTCTGTGGATCATACCCCCCCCCCTCCCCCCCCCCCCCCCATTTCACAATGAAAATGTCTATGAACATTGAGGATTGGGCTATACAAGACAACACCATCAGCATCATGTGCCTGTGACATAACCAAAGGTAGTTCCATATGTACAATGTCAATGCTGACCACAACTTATTGATTTCACGGTTGTTATAGTGCGCTGTTCCAGCTCAAGAGCTGCTCAAGGTGCTTACAGCACAAAACAGGCACCATGTCTCTCATCCATCAACAGTACAAAATATATTTAACCTTTGTAAGGTCTCTTTTTTATTCATCCATGACCGAGTCAAAGAAATTGGAACTCTGTAATAAAAAAGGTCCAGTTGCTTTTCCGATTCATCAATTTGCTGATCCATAATATTACTACTGCATTCCAAGTCTCCACCCAATCGTAGAAACGATTATAAACATGTGCCAATGGCAAAGCATGCATTTATCCAAACCCTGTCTCACACCATTTCCATTGCCGGCCTACATCTTGATCTCTTGTACTGGATAGTGTACAGGGAGGGAACAACTATGTAATCTGCACAAGGTGGCAAACATCTTGAAGCAGACCCAGCTTGGTCACCAGGTTATTCCAGCTAGATCTGACGTAGTAGGAAAAGCAGAAACCACTGACCTTGAGCATGATGTGGGCCTCGCAGTGAGCAGAGACGGTCAGCATGGCACAGCCTGCGGGTGGTAAGTCCTCCCTCAGGTAGTGGATGTGTGTGGTGTTGGCCAGGACCTCTATCAGGCCCTCGTAGGTCTTCAGCGTGGTGATGGTGGCGTCGTCTGAACATCTCAGGTACACTGCATGCAAATGCACAATGATGATTAGAAAACCAAAAGAGCACACAGCAACCCACAAAACACCACACCATTTCCAAACACAACTATAGGAAAGAATGAAATATTTGGAAAGGAGGAGAAGAAGAAGAAGAAGCAGTAATAAAAACACTGTCCAGCTTTGATGTCTGTGCTTCAACACTAGCAGTGACTGTCAACACCAGGCCATGTAGTGCTGTGTTTGATGCCTGTGCTACAACACTAGCAGTGACTATCAACGCCAGGCCATGTAGTGCTGTGTTTGATGCCTGTGCTACAACACCAGCAGTGACTGTCAACACCAGGCTATGTAGTGCTGTGTTTGATGCCTGTGCTACAACACCAGCAGTGACTGTCAACACCAGGCTATGTAGTGCTGTGTTTGATGCCTGTGCTACAACACTAGCAGTGACTGTCAACACCAGGCTATGTAGTGCTGTGTTTGATGCCTGTGCTACAACACTAGCAGTGACTGTCAACACCAGGCTATGTAGTGCTGTGTTTGATGCCTGTGCTACAACACTAGCAGTGACTGTCAACACCAGGCTATGTAGTACTGTGTTTGATGCCTGTGCTACAACAACAGCAGTGACTATCAACGCCAGGCCATGTAGTGCTGTGTTTGATGCCTGTGCTACAACACTAGCAGTGACTGTCAACACCAGGCTATGTAGTACTGTGTTTGATGCCTGTGCTACAACAACAGCAGTGACTATCAACGCCAGGCCATGTAGTGCCGTGTTTGATGCCTGTGCTACAACACTAGCAGTGACTGTCAACGCCAGGCCATGTAAGGTGTGTTTCAATGTGGGAGTTTTAACGTCTGACTCTTTTCCAACAGCAAAATGACCAATAGTTAGCCTCACTATTAGAATCATTATTATTATTATAATTATGTTATTATTATCATCATAATTATTGTCATCGTTATCATTATTATTTTTATTATCATTATTATTAATTTTAGTCCTAACTGTTTAACCATATGGACTTCCATTCAAATGTGCAAAAACCTAAGCAAATTTAGCAGCACTACTGAAAATTCGCACTCTTAAATTCAACACTTTCTAAATGCTGAGGTCTTTTTTTGTGTGCATTGCACCCCTGTATACAGAATACAAGAACACTCCTGTATACAGAATACAAGAACACTCCTGTATACACAATATAAGAACACCCCTGTATACAGAATACAAGAACCTCCTGTATATAGAATATAAGAACACCCCTGTATACAGAATACAACACTCCTGTATACAGAATACAAGAACACTCCTGTATACAGAATACAAGAACACCCCTGTATACACAATACAAGAACACCCCTGTATACAGAATACAAGAACACTCCTGTATACACAATACCAGAACACCCCTGTATACAGAATACAAGAACATTCCTGTGTACAGAATACAAGAACACTCCAGTATACAGAATACAAGAACACCCCTGTATACACAATACAAGAACACCCCTGTATACAGAATACAAGAACACCCCTGTATACAGAATACAAGAACCCCCCCTGTATACAGAATACTAGAACACGCCTGTATGCAGAATACAAGAACACCCCTGTATACACAATACAAGAACACCCCTGTATACACAATACAAGAACATTGCCTATACTAGACAGGCCATAACAAGCTCCATCCCATTTTGTAAGGGTCAGTTTGTCTTATGTTGCCACCCATGAGCACAATCCTGTGAATGATTATATAGGATTGAATGACTGCATCTGGGTACTGTCACTGTCATCATCTCTGTGCTCCTTTCTCACCTTCAATCTTTGCCTTGGGCGGCAGCATGTAGTCGGCACGTATAGAGCGCAGAGTCTTGATGACGTTCTGGGCAAACTCCACGTCCGCCTCCAGGCTGGCGTCCCGCAGTTGGAACTGTCCAACATACACACACCAGACTATACCACAAAACTAAACACTGCACAATGACCAACATGCACACCTTGGCTGGAGTAGGTACGGCCACAGACTTGCCTATTTAAAAAACGTGTTAACAGTGCTTCAGGCAGCTCCAAACCACATTTTGAAAGATTGGACCAGATGTTTGCGCAACAGACTTTTTGAAGTGTCGTAACACATTAATGTTGACATTGTGCACAAAGTGCACTGAAATACATTTAGAAATGTCTGTTTATTAAGCAATTGATGTTACATGGTGTAAAAATTAAAGGACAAGGGAAGAGTTCAGGTTAACGTTTTGCAGACAAGGGCAAATGCCTTTTTTTTTTTCACATAAGCAACACATCACACATATTTCAGGTTACAATGTATGCATTATTCGGCACCAAAAAAATTCAGTGTGAAATTCATTATTAAAGTGTTATTCCAGTTTTTACACATCTGCTTTGTCATCTTCGCTCAAGAGGGTGGCCATTCCACATTTGACATCTTTAAGCAGTTGGTAATCTCAGAACAGTCAGTCATTACCACCATCCCGAAGCTACTAAACCAAACTTACATCGGGTGTGACGGGGTAGGCAGTGACGCAGATAGATGGAGGGTCGTCAGGCAGGCGGCGGGGCAGACGCTGGAACAACTCCTCGGTGACAAAAGGCATGATGGGGTGAAGCAGACGCAGGCCACAGTCCAGGCAGGTGTACAGCACATTGCGACACACCGCCTTGCTGCCCTCGTCACTGCCGTACAGCACTGGCTTGATGCATTCCTAACACACACATGCACTAATGCTATTACAAAACGAGTAAATGTCTACACTACTTCTAGTAAGCTTCAAGTCCCATAAAGTCAAACCTAGAGCACCTGTGTTACTAGTCTCCCCTGCCCCCATCATCAGCTTGATTAACCAGCAGCAGCATATAGCACAGTGGAGAAAGTGTGAAGTTTGTATGGTGATCTTTATAGCTGTACCAGTAGTATTACTTGGCTCATCCGCCATTTCATCTCACAGCCACCACTGCAGCCCATCATGGGCCTGTCACTCAGTCACACAGTTAATGTTGAAAGGGTCCAGCGAACTATAATGAGCAAAATCAGGACCTCAAGAGTAGTAAAATAAAAACTTTATAAAACTATTCATATCTGAAAAAAACAAACCCACTCTCTCTTAAAAACTCAAATATCCTTTCACACTCAACCTCTCTAAAAAAATATGTTTAAATTCGATGTATTAAAAAATGGTTATCTTGCTTCAATTAAATCACAGCACTCGGAAAAAAAGTGACAAACTTATCCCTCAAAAGAAATCCACGAGTCCGATAAGTGTGTCCAATGTGTCATCGAGTCACTAGAGTTTCTTCTTTATGAGTGACAGCAAAGTTGGGCAACAAATTCAACAATTCCGGCAAAATTTGAAATATTTTGTAATTGGTCTGGCCAGACCACTACTCTTGCCAAAGCTGTCTACAATACGAGCGAGTCCCACAACGAAGGTCAGAGTAAGGGGCACACTGAAAAACCTCAGAAGGAAAATCAAGACCAAGTGCATTCTTTGCTACTTTGTCCACTGCTATATTGCCACATAAGCCCATGTGGCTATGAGTACCCACACAAAAAAAACAACATTTTTTTCTTCAGACACAAGGTGTGTGAAGGTCATGAATGTCTGCCAAAAAAGGATATATTTTTCTCGTGGAAGATTGATGAGACGTTTGATCAGTTTTCATGGTGGGGTTCAGTTATCAATTGGTCATCATTAACAGAATTAATATCCATACCTGCTTTTTCAAACTGCGGGATTATTCTAATACCAAATGGAGGAATTTCCTTCAGTTTGTTGGAGTACTTGGGTTCAAGACATAATCATATGCAGGTTTTCAGGATTTGCTTTGAACTTTACAAAATAGTTCATAGAGAGCGGGAGTCTATGGATTTTCTCATGGTAAAGACTTTCCTTCGGAGAAGTGCGAAAAAACCCCAGAGCAGATCCGCAGACCTTGGTGATGGATTGGATCCAAGGTTTGAAAATGATTTTTCCTGGCAGAGCCATAAACAATGCAACCATAATCCAATTAAGAATGGACTGAAGTATGATAAAGGAGCAGTAGAGTGAGTTTGTCTGCTCCCCAGTCTGTGCCACTAATAACTTTCACAATGTTAATACAGTTCTGGCAGCTTTCTCTCAGATGCTTAATAAGCAGCAGAAAGGTCAGTTTGTTGTCAAAATTAAGACCCAGAAATTTCACTTGTTTGGAAACTTTGATAAAATGGCCATAAACATGGAGAGAGGGATTCAAAACCCGATTATGCTTTTGGTAAATACACTCAATTTTAAAAAGTGAAAATTGGAAACCGTTTTCCTCTACCCACGTGTGAAAATTATCAATACACAGCTGAAGTTGACGCTCCACTCCAGCCACGGTTCTACCCTTAGCCAAGATAGAGACTATTTTGGGGGGTATTAATGTTATTTTTCAATATTTTAATATTGAACAAAAGAGGAAAAAGAGTGCTACCCTGAGGAACACCCATCTCTTATTAAAAAAAATCAGATAAGGTAGCCTTCAATGCGAACCTGAAACTGTCAGTTAAAAATTTATCTATGAAAATGAGTACATTTTCTCAAAACCCCAAATCTTTCAGAATTCCAACTTTCCACTGTGTATCATATGCCTTTTCAGGGTCAAACAGCACTGAAGCAACATGATCTTGGTGACCAAAGCATCCTTAACCCTTTTTCCATCAAGTCTGCACATCTTGCCCGATGCTAATTTTAGGCAAGTCACCCAATGTCCGCTGGCAAAGCATTCTTAACCCTTGCTCCGTTAGGCCGCGTCCACGGCTGGATCTATAAATAGCATCGTCTTGCGAGTTGCTGTCTCGTGTATGAGATTTCCTGTTCTTTTCGGTGGTATGCAAATCATGGTGGATCGTTGTGAAAAATGTGCATTGTGAATTTTGGAACATCGATAATATTAGTGTTTTTGAGGGATTCAATGAAGGCAATCTTGTGCAAATTGATCCAATTACATTACATGGTTATTGCTTTAGGTCCAGCGGACTCTTCCGAGCCAAGTCAGGACCAGAGAGGCGTTATCTTAAAATATTATAAAATGGATCAAATCTTAAAAAACAAGCCTGTTACTCTTAAATATTCAAACAAACTTTCACACGCAACCTCTTGAAAAATCTTTAAATTTGATGTATTAAAAATATGTTCTCTCGCTTCAAGCAAATCACAGTCTCCTTTCTTTGACCGGTCTGTAAAAAGTTTCTCATATCCTGGGTATAAAGCACACTGTTCTAAATAAAGTTGGTTATAGACGGTTTCATATGTATTGTTTTTGAAGAAATTGCCAGTTAATTTTGGGGGTACGTAATTTCCATGGAGGAGCTTTAGTCCGAAGCTCATCATCTTTGATGGAAGCAACATCGATGCCTGCTTTATTCAAATGAGCCTGCATTCTGATGCCAAATAGAGAAATTGCGTTAGGTTTGGCTTCAAATTTCTGCACAAAATCTGGGTTGAGAACACAGTCATAAGCGGGGTTCATGGGATCAGTTTTAAATTTTAAATAGTAATTCAAAGACAATTTCGTACGTCTAAGCTCCAACGGAGGTTCGTTAGCTTCCACGTAAAGGCTTTTACAAGGGGAGGTGCGAAACGCACCCACAGCAATGTGCAGTGCCTGATGAGCAACTGGATCTAACATTTTAAGATAAGACTTTCTAGCAGAACCATAAACAATGCAACCATAGTCTAACTTGGATCTAATTAAAGAACGGTATAACAGCAATAAAGTTTTTTTGTCAGCTCCCCAGTCTGTACCACTGATAACCTTGAACAAATTGCAGGCCTGTTGACATTTAGATTTCAAATCTTTCAGATGAGGAAGGAAGGATAACCTTTGATAAAAAAAAAATAACACCCAAGCAAGGAAAGCGACTTGGATAATGATTTCAATGCACTGGAGAGTTATTAGAGTGTTTGGATTTATTGTATGGATTTATGTGCAAGATACAACAAATCATGCATCCCTTGAAAAGAACATTCATCTTGAATTTAATAAAATTGGTTTCAGTTCAATATTTTTGTTTAGATTTAAAAAAAATTGTGTGTGTTTGTGTGTGTGTTTATGGGGTGATCTCTTGAGCTGCATTTTTCTCACTAGGTAATTAATGTGAGGGCTGTTTGCCTAAAAGCGGACGAGATGGTTTATTGTACTTCTATTTTTTCTGAACCCACACTGAGTTGAATCGAAGCTCCCGACAGCTTTCAGTTGCCACATCAAACATTCGTAGATAATACTTTCCATTGTTTTACACAGACAGCTAGTGAGAGCAATTGATCTGTAATTGTTGGGATTGGAATGATCTTTACCACACACTACAATACAATACAATACAAGGTTATTGCTTTAGGTCCAGCGGACTCTTCCGAGCCAAATCAGGACCAGAGAGACGTTATCTTAAAATATTATAAAATGATTCAAATCTTAAAAAACAAACCTGTTACTCTTAAATACCCAAACAAACTTTCACATGACATCTCTTTAAGAGTCTTCTTTAAAACTGATGTATTAAAAATATAATCTCTTTCTTCAATCAAATCACTAAATTCAGTCCTAACAATAAAATCCAAACTAAACAAAACATGTCGATACGATTTATATGCGATAAAACAAACCAACATCATGTAAAAATTGAAACAGATGTTGACCATTACATACTTTAAAAATCTCTTTGAAAGGTATGGAACCAAAATATGTTTCCCTTTCCTCAATCAAATCAGCACACTCAGACATGAAATGTCGAACGGAAAAGGATTGATCACATGCAAAGCACCATGGTGGTTCTTCTCCTTTTAAAAGGAAACTGTGGGTGACATAAGTATGCCCAATATGAAGGCGAGATAACACTGTTTCTTCTTTGCGAGTGGATGCAAAGTTAGGCAAAGAAGTGGACAAATCGGGAAGAATTTGAAATAATTTGTTGTTGACATGGTTAGACCAGTCAGTCTGCCACAGTCGTTTACAATAAGAACCAGTCATACAACGTAGGTCAGAGTAGGGCACAAACTGAAATATCTCTGGAGGGAAATCAAGATGCAGAGCATCTTTAGCCGCCCTGTCTACTGCAATATTGCCGCGGATGCCCATGTGACCAGGGACCCACATAAAAACTATCTTTTTACCCTCAGAAATAAGTTGTGTATGGAGGTCATGGATCTCTGCCAGAAAAGGGTGTGATATCTTTCTCGTGGAAAGAGCCTGAAGTGCTGACAAGGAATCAGACATGATTAAAAATGAGGTTCTTTTGGATTGATAAACTTGTTTCAGAGCTAAATGAATTGCCTTGAGCTCAGCTGTATAAACAGAACAAAAATCAGGTAAACGCTGTTGCAAAGGCTGGTCTAAGTGTCTCTCGGAGACAGACGCAGCAGCAACTGAATCTCCTTTCTTTGACCCGTCTGTAAAAAGTTGTTCATAGCCTGGGTATAAAGCACACTGTTCTAAATAAAGTTGGTTATATACGGTTTCGGATGTATTGTTTTTAAGGAAAGCGGACAACTGCCAATTAATGTTTGGGATACATAATTTCCATGGGGGAGCTTCAGTCCGAAGTTCATCGTCGTTGATGGAAGCAACATCAATGCCTGCTTTTTCCAGATGAGCTTGCATTCTGATGCCAAACGGAGGAATTGTGTTAGGTTTGGCTTCAAATTTCTGAACAAAATCTGGGTTGAAAACACAGTCATAAGCAGGGTTCATAGGATCAGTTTTTAATTTTAAATAGTAATTCATTGTCAATTTTGTACGTCTCAGCTCCAGCGGAGGTTCGTTAGCTTCCACGTAAAGGCTTTCACAAGGGGAAGTGCGAAACGCACCCAAAGCAATGCGTAGTGCCTGATGGGCAACTGGATCTAGCATCTTAAGATAAGATTTTCTAGCAGAACCATAGACAATGCAACCATAGTCTAACTTGGATCTAATTAAAGAACGATATAACAGCAATAAAGTTTTCTTGTCAGCACCCCAGTCTGTACCACTGATAACCCTGAGCAAATTGCAGGCCTGTTGACATTTAGTTTTCAAAATTTTCAGATGAGGAATGAAAGATAGCTTTTGATCAAAAATAACACCCAAAAATTTGACTTGTTGGACCGCCTTTATTGGAGTTTTATTGAGGAGAATAGTAGGGTCTTGAATAATTCCCCGGCGCTGGGAAAAGTGAATACATTCAGTTTTTGCTTCAGAAAATTTAAAACCATTTTGTAAAACCCAGTCTTCAACGGCCTTGACACATAACTGTAGCTGACGTTCTGCAGATGCCAAGGTTTTACCTTTGGCTACCAATGCAAAATCGTCGACAAACAAAGAATTGTCAATTCCCCGTTTAACGGAACGAACAATGTTATTTATTTTAATATTAAACAGCAAGGGAGACAAGATGCTACCCTGAGGCACTCCCATCTCCTGTTCTCTCGTATCTGACAAAGATCCCCCAACCTTAACCTGAAAGAGTCTGTCCGTTAGAAAATTGGATATAAACAGAGGTAAATGTCCCTTCAAACCCATTTCTTGTAAATCTGAAAGAATGCCATATTTCCATGTGGTATCATAAGCTTTTTCCAAATCAAACATGATGGCAACGACATGTTCACCCTGGACGAACGCGTTACGGATAAAAGTTTCCAGTCGCACCAGGTGGTCAACAGTACTTCGACCACTTCGAAAGCCACACTGAGTGTTGGATAAGATATTATTGGTTTCGAGATACCACAGTAAACGAGAATAAACCATTCTTTCCAGTGTCTTGCATAAGCAAGACGTTAAGGCTATTGGTCTATAGTTTGTCGGGTTAGTATGGTCTTTGCCAGGTTTAGGGATGGGTACAATAATGGCCTTTCTCCAGGAGGGAGGAAAGGTGCCAGTGATCCAGAGCTGATTGAAGATGTCCAGCAGTTGAGACCGTGAGTACCTTGTTAAATGTCTGAGAAATTGATAATGTACATCATCCGGTCCAACTGCTGAATCTGCACTTTTGTTAATTGCATCATCAAGTTCGACTAATGAAAACGGAATGTTGTAATCTTCAGAATTATCGGAGGTAAAATGTAACTGTTGTTTTTCTTTACGGGTTTTAACTGTTTGAAAAGGGACAGAATAATTTTCAGAGGAAGAATTTGCAGCAAAAGAAGAAGCCAAAAGATCAGCTACTAATTTTTTATCTCCGATTACGTCACCCTGCACAGTAAGGCATGGGCTCACCTGTTTGTTACTTCTATTTTTGAGTTTGCGGACTACTTTCCACACCTTCGACAGTTTCGCTTTTGAATTAAGCGTGGAGCAGAAACCTCTCCACGATTCCTTTCTCTTTCGTTTGAAGAGCTGTCGGCATTGCGCTCGCAAACGTTGGTGGTTTTGTTTATTTTCAGTGCTTGGGTGTAAAAACATAGTTCTTAAAGCTTTTTTACGAGCTTGCTGAAGTTTTCTACATTCATCGTCAAACCAGGGTTTTTTAAGTGTGTGAGGGTTTGACGAAGTTTGCGGAATGGACTCCTTGGCACTGTTAATAACTATGTCAGTATAAAGCTGTATTGGATCTAAGGCATTTGAAAATTCCTGGTTCTTAGCACGTAGCTGGGCCTCAGACAGGTTAGAAAACAGACTCCAGTTAGCTTGTTTCAGTTTCCACCTGCCATGAGTTTGCTCAAGGTTATCTGAATCATGTTTTAATAAAACCGGGAAATGGTCGCTGCCATGGAGATCTTCTAAAACTGTCCATTTAAAATCCAAAAGTAAGGAGGGATCACAGAGCGATATATCAATGTGGGACAAAGAAGCAGTTCTAGAACAGGAAAAAGTTGGAGCACCCTCGTTCAAAGTTACTAGGTTTAACGAGTCTAAAATGTCTTCAATTATTTTACCCTGAGAATCGGTACAATCACTACCCCACAGGGGAGAGCGTCCATTAAAATCTCCCAACAACAAAAAAGGGGGAGGTAACTGTTGGACCAAATTCTCAAGTTCACTTTTAGTTACATTTATTGATGGTGTCAAATATAGAGAACAAACTGTGAGGGATTTAAAAAGAGATACTCTAGCTGCAACTGCTGGTAAACTTGTATTAAGTAAAATTGGATTAAATGGGACATTTCTATGGATAAAGAGTGAAACGCCTCTAGAAGATAAACAATCTAGAGAGGAATAACCAGTAATATCTATAGGATGTTTTTCTGACAGGAGAGTTTCCTGAAGGGCCAATACTTCAGGTCGATGCTCTGTCAGCAGACAGCATAGCTCCTCATAATTTGCCCTTATCCCTCGGATGTTCCATTGTAAAATGGACATAAAAATTAAGTAAAAGAATGCTAAAAGTTTCATCTCCGAGAGCACAATTATGTCTCTGTATCTTTTGGACCCTCGTCCATCTCTTCATGTTCCATCAACCCCCCGAAACGGTTCTCCGTTTCGAGAGGCTGCTGGGGCTTGGAAGAAAGGGGTCCGGGCCTTTGATTCTTTGTCAAAGACCCGGAACCCGAGCTGCCAGCGGACTTCCTCCCCCTCTCCCCAGCACCAGATTTTATATCTTCCCTCTCCCCTTCACCCCTGCCAATCTTTCCCTCTCCTCCTCTGACGCTCTTCTGCTGGGTAACTAGGATTTTAGTCGCCCCAGCAACTACCCGGTCGCTAAAACCGGTCGTTGCTGGTGCGGTGGCATGAGGCCTAGCCTCCTTCGTGGCAGGAGTGACGGCTTTTGGCGCGGCCGTCTGCGCGCTTGGAGTGACGGTTTTTGACGTGCCCGTCGTCACGTTCTCCAGTGGATTCGGTGGGGCTGGAGAAACCCCCTTCTGGGCAAACAAAGCAAGCATCTTTTCGAGAGTATCCATCCGTTTGCACAACGTTTCCAAAATCTGTGTTATTTTACTCACGGCAGTGTCCATTGTCGGGTGTGCGCTAGGTTCCACATGAGATGTGGAACCCGCCACAGCCGCAAAGGACCTCTCTTTAAGCACCGGCCTACTTGCAAGAACTTTTTTCCTTGCGTCGCCAAAGGAGCAACTCTCAGTGGCCCGCACCTTTTGGATTTCCAGCTCCAACTGCCACTGAGGACAGTCTTTGGAGCTGGACGAATGATTCCCGGCGCAATTCACACAGCAAATCGGATTTTTGCATTCGTTTTCGTGTTTCTCTTTACCACAATCACGACATATTTCCTTGCTTTTACAGTTCTTGCTACCGTGACCAAATCTTTGGCACCGGTAGCATCGCAACGGTGATGGTACAAACGGCGTCACCTTCACCCTAAGGTACCCCACCTTGAGTGACTCCGGCAATTTGGCCATAGCGAAGGTCACAAAAAGTGTGTTGGTGGGGATACGTTGGGATCCCTTGGTGACGAAGACCCGCTGGACTGCTGTGACCCCCTGGCTGGAGAGCTCACCACGGATTTCCAATTCTGACATGTCGATCAAATCCTGACATCGGATGACTCCCTTGGAGGAATTCAACCGTCCATGCACAGAAACTTTGATTTGTCTATCAACGAAGACAGTCGAATCCCTCTTTAGAAGACTATCCGATGCCCTTTTGGTTGAGCACTCCACCAGGTAGGCCCCAGATCTCAGTTTTTTCACATCTTTGAACCCGATTGTGCAAACGGATTGAAAACCCTTCTGTATTGCGAACGGAGACAGCTTGCCTAGTGGCATAGCCGGATCCGCCCCCTCTACAACCAAAAAACGAGGCCAGGCCCCTTCTACCCCCGATGCACAAGCTTTCTGTCTCGTGTCCATGTCACTGTCCGTGTCCGAGTCCGGTCCGTCATCACGCAGTCGTCGTTTATTTGTGGAAGCCATGTTATTAATTTATGAATTCATCCCCCCTGCTCCCCACCCACCACGGAGTCCAACAAGGGGATGCGTCCAAGCGGAAAATCCAGCAAGGGAGCGCACCAGGGCTACAGGGGGGATATACACCCAGACAATCCCGCACTGCCACTACGGTTTTGTTCAAGTTTGACCCATGAGCCGCAGCCTTCTAGCAGAGCTAGGGCAATACACGACCAGCCGCTTGACTGACGCGGGCCACGCCAGCCTCCCGTCTAGGAGAAGTCCGGGCCAAAGAGGTGTGTTAGTGTGAGGGACCGCAGTCCCTCAGGGACCTCAACCTCCAGGATCCCATTCTCCCCCGACACGGGTTGCCCTGCACGGCAAACGCAGGGGGCCAAGAGAAGGCCACAGAGAAAAGGAAGGGTAGAAAAAGAAGGAATGATGGGGAAAAAGAAGACAGGGAAAGTCCGGTAAGGCAGAGGAAAGGAAGTCAAAACTGCATAGTATACTGGGAGAATTTAAGGGTGAAGAGAATATAGGTGAAAGGACCAATAAGACAGAAACAAGACAAAAGAGAAGAAAAAGGGGTAGGCAACTTG
Organism: Oncomelania hupensis; assembly: GCA_036898135.1. NCBI lineage: Eukaryota > Metazoa > Mollusca > Gastropoda > Littorinimorpha > Pomatiopsidae > Oncomelania > Oncomelania hupensis. The sequence continues at coordinate 37,665,530 of CM072527.1, forward strand.
GTCACCCAGCCAGAGAAAGGCATGGGGTCCACCCCCGGCGCGCGGAGCCGAGCCCGTGGGGGCTACCACACACTGACTCAACCAAAGCTTTTAGGTTTTGAAGCTAGTTCAGCCAGGCTAGCTATAAATAGCTTTGCCAGTGCTCTTCTTTCCTTTCCTTTCACTGAAAGGGAGGGTGTAGGCAAGCTATAAATAGCCCGCAGCCAGCAAAATGTGGGAGAACCTAAGAGTGCTGCTCACATAGGCATTGAGCTGCTGTGACCAGGTTTAGAAATTAAAACAATCATTGCCTCTCCATGAAGTAAAAAAATAGCCAGTAATCCAGATTTTATTGAAAACTTCAAGAAGAATTTGAAGTCTTTAGGTAGGAGAGAGATGAACTTACAATAGACATCATCAGAACCAGTAGCAGAATCATGAGATTTCAGTATGGCATCGTTCAGCTATTCCATGGAAAATGGGAGGTTGCAATAGTACTTTCCAAACCTTTTTTTTGACGAGGCTTTGTAAGAAAGCTTGCTACAGAAAGTTCTCCAGGACTGTCGTCTCTTCCGTTTAAATAAAAACTGGTTTTGGCTCTGACCCTGTGGCCTGACACAGTGTGAGCAAGCTCAGCTCCCATAAGGCCTAAACGTCAGGCCACAGGTCATTGTGGGCTTCTGTGGTCACCGCAAGATCAACTCCCAGCTCAGCAATTAAAGTGGACAACTGTTAGGCATAGCAATGACATTGTACCACAGTAAGGCTCACCATACAGGTTGCAGCACCATTCACCCAACTTACCAGCTAGTTTCAATAGGAATTTAATTTTCAACCACCTGTACGTACTGCAAGCCAACTCAAGCTTGGCCAGGATGGAGAGAAGTGTACACCAAACATCATGCTGGCGCCTTAACGTCATAACGTTCTAGCATGAACATGTCCTTTACACCGCCACATCCAGTCTTAGAACTTACCAGGTACCAGTCGCAGAGCTCGTACAGCCAGAAGTTGTAGATGGTGGTGGTGACAGTAGGGAAGTCGTAGGCCTCAAAACCCTTGTTGCACAGTTCCACCGCTAAGGCCAGTTTGCTCAAAATCCACCTGTCTAGCTCCGTCTCCTGGCCGCTCAGCTGAAACCCCGTAATAATAAGTGGTATACATTGCCACGCATGTCATCATCAGGCTGAACCCATTTGATAAAACACAATACCAACAGTATCATACGCAGATGTGCAGATTAAACCTGGGTGTATACTCTCATCCCATAGAATAGGGGCACAGCACTGCCTGAGCACCAGGGTCAAGATCATGGCTCATTTTTCCCATCCACATACTAACCGCTGTCTCCATTGCTTAATTTATTTATTTATTTATTTAATCGTTCTTATATTTAATCGTTCTTATATAGTGCTTTTCCAGCTCAAGAGCTGCTCAAGGCGCTGGCCGATACAGGATCTAACTCAAGCCGCCCGAGACGCCCACCCGCAGCCTTTGGGCGCATGGTCTGACGCCCGGACAACTGAGCACAATCCTGGGCAGCCAGGGATTGGGGAGAAGGACTTAGGTGCATGCTGGGTGTGTTCTTGTCACCGGCACTCACCCGTCTAGGACATGAGCATCAGGATCTTTAAAGTCCGTTATGATGGAATGTATGCGACACAGACTAGACCTCAGTTTATACTCTCATCCGTCATTTCCACCTCTCAGCTACAGTAGGCCCCCAAAGTATTGTCGTACTGTATTGCATTGCCTTGCACAGACCATCAATATACTGTATTGCATTACCTTGCAGTCATTATACTGTAGTGCATTGCCTTGCAAAGACCATCATTATACTGTAGTGCATTACCTTGCAGTCATTATACTGTATCGCATTGCCTTGCAAAGACCATCATTATACTGTATTGCATTACCTTGCAGTCATTATACTGTATCGCATTGCCTTGCACAGACCATCATTATACTGTATTTCATTGCCTTGCACAGACCATTATACTGTATCGCATTGCCTTGCACAGACCATCATTATACTGTATCGCATTGCCTTGCACAGACCATCATTATACTGTTTTGCATTGCCTTGCACAGACCATCATTATACTGTATTGCATTGCACACACTTGTCATTATACTGTATTGCACTGCACAGACTGTCATTATACTGTATTGCATAGCACAGACTGTCATTATATTGTATTGCATAGCACAGACTGTCATTATACTGTATTGCATTGCACAGACTGTCATAATACTGTATTGCATAGCACAGACTGTCATTATACTGTATTGCATTGCACAGACTGTCATATTGTATTGCATTGCACAGACTGTCATTATATTATATTGCATTGCACAGACTGTCATTATATTGTATTGCAATGCACAGACTGTCATTATACTGTATTGCATTGCTCAGACTGTCATTATACTGTATTGCATTGTACAGACTGTCATAATACTGTATTGCATTGCACAGACTGTCATTATACTGTATTGCATTGCTCAGACTGTCATTATACTGTATTGCATTGCCCACTGTCATTATACAGTATTGCATTATCTTGCACAGACTGTCATTATACTGTATTGCATTGCACAGACTGTCATTATACTGTATTGCATTGCACAGACTATCATTATACTGTATTGCATTATCTTGCACAGACTGTCATTATACTGTATTGCATTGCCTTGCACAGACTATCATACTGTAATGCATTGCCTTGCACAGACTGTCATACTATACTGTAATGCATTGAGTCGTATCATATTGTATTAAATCATATTGTAAATCGTAAAACTGCAGGAAGTTATTGTGATGCTTTGGGTTACAGATCAACCCTCGACTAGGTGGGTCCCACAATGCACTATCACATTCTCTTGTTGAGTTAGAGACCTTGTACATGTTTACACACTGTGCCTGGAATGTCAAACCATAGCTATGCAAGGCAGACTAGGCTTGTTAGGCAAGAGCTAATTTGAAGCCCTGTCAAGGTTAAACATCGCTGCTGACCTTCATAATGGGCGTAGGCTTGAAGTCAGGACCCAGGCCGTTGAGGGCAAACTTGGTGGCGTTCCACAGTTTGTTGCAGAAGAAGCGGTAACCCTGAACACGCAGCACGTCAAGGTTGATGTCTCGCCCTAAATCACAAAACAGCTGCGTCAGCGTTGTTATTTAACAAGGGAGGAGGGAAGAGGAGTGTTGGGGGTGGAACAAGAAGGAAATAACGAAAGACGGGTGCTGAAAGCAAAGCATTCTTAACTCGTCTACCACATTGTAGCCATCACAATAATCAACAAGTTGTTTTCTTGCGCCTCCACGGAAAGAAGAAGACTAGCCCTCACAAGCCCGTTAGCAACCTTCACAAACAAAAAAGGAGACAAACTCGCCTGTACATGATACAAGACAGAGCTTGATTCAGAGAAACTTGGCAAAAGTACTGTGTCAGCTTTGGAAAGAGGGAGGGATGAGTCAAGAACAGAATGGCTGTCCAGCTGGTTTGTTTTATCGCATATAAATCGTATCGACATGTTTTGTTTAGTTTGGATTTTATTAGGACTGAATTTCGTGATTTGATTGAAGAAAGAGAATATATTTTTAACACATCAGTTTTAAAGAAGTCTCTTAAAGAGGTGTCATGTGAAAGTTTGTTTGTGTATTTAAGAGTACAATACAATACAAGGTTATTGCTTTAGGTCCAGCGGACTCTTCCGAGCCAAATCAGGACCAGAGAGACGTTATCTTAAAATATTATAAAATGATTCAAGTCTTAAAAAACAAGCCTGTTACTCTTAAATACACAAACAAACTTTCACATGACACCTCTTTAAGAGACTTCTTTAAAACTGATGTATTAAAAATATATTCTCTTTCTTCAATCAAATCACTAAATTCAGTCCTAATAAAATCCAAACTAAACAAAACATGTCGATACAATTTATATGCGATAGAACAAACCAACATCATGTAAAAATTGAAACAGATGTTGACCATTACATACTTTAAAAATCTCTTTGAAAGGTATGGAACCAAAATATGTTTCCCTTTCCTCAATCAAATCAGCACATTCAGACATAAAATGGCGAACAGAAAAAGATTGATCACATGCAAAGCACCATGGTGGTTCTTCTCCTTTTAAAAGGAAACTGTGGGTGACATAAGTATGCCCAATATGAAGGCGAGATAACACTGTTTCCTCTCTGCGAGTGGACGCAAAGTTAGGCAAAGAAGTGGACAAATCGGGAAGAATTTGAAATAATTTGTTGTTGACATGGTTAGACCAGTCAATCTGCCACAGTCGTTTACAATAAGATCCAGTCATACAACGTAGGTCAGAGTAGGGCACAAACTGGAAAATCTCTGGAGGGAAATCGAGATGTAGAGCATCTTTAGCCGCCCTGTCTACTGCAATATTGCCGCGGATGCCCATGTGACCAGGGACCCACATAAAAACTATCTTTTTACCCTCAGAAACAAGTTGTGTATGGAGGTCATGGATCTCTGCCAGAAAAGGGTGTGATATCTTTCTCGTGGAAAGAGCCTGAAGTGCTGACAATGAATCGGACATGATTAAAAATGAGGTTCTTTTGGATTGATAAACTTGTTTCAGAGCTAAATGAATTGCCTTGAGCTCAGCTGTATAAACAGAACAAAAATCAGGTAAACGCTGTTGCAAAGGCTGGTCTAAGTGTCTCTCGGAGACAGACGCAGCAGCAACTGAATCTCCTTTCTTTGACCCGTCTGTAAAAAGTTGTTCATATCCTGGGTATAAAGCACACTGTTCTAGATAAAGTTGGTTATATACGGTTTCGGATGTATTGTTTTTAAGGAAAGCGGACAACTGCCAATTAATGTTTGGGGTACATAATTTCCATGGGGGAGCTTCAGTCCGAAGTTCATCGTCGTTGATGGAAGCAACATCAATGCCTGCTTTTTCCAGATGAGCTTGCATTCTGATGCCAAACGGAGGAATTGTGTTAGGTTTGGCTTCAAATTTCTGAACAAAATCTGGGTTGAAAACACAGTCATAAGCAGGGTTCATAGGATCAGTTTTTAATTTTAAATAGTAATTCATTGACAATTTTGTACGTCTCAGCTCCAGCGGAGGTTCGTTAGCTTCCACGTAAAGGCTTTCACAAGGGGAAGTGCGAAACGCACCCAAAGCAATGCGTAGTGCCTGATGGGCAACTGGATCTAGCATCTTAAGATAAGATTTTCTAGCAGAACCATAGACAATGCAACCATAGTCTAACGTGTATTTAAGAGTAACAGGCTCGTTTTTTAAGACTTGAATCATTTTATAATATTTTAAGATCACGTCTCTCTGGTCCTGATTTGGCTCGGAAGAGTCCGCTGGACCTAAAGCAATAACCTTGTATTGTATTGTATTGTAGCTGCCCAGCTTTTAAGGTAATTTGCTCTACATTTTTACTGGCATTTGGCAGACGGAACAAAGCTTTCTCCACCAGCACTGAGAAGTTTCCAGAAGCTTAACACACACACCCTTCCCAGCAATAACTGGTGTAGTCAATACTCTAGCACGAGCCCAATTATTGTTGGAATGTAATCGTTACAAAACAAAATTGCTTTTTTAACAGGAAGGACAACAGAGCAGATGGCCACATTTTCATACATGTTCAATCATTTATTTAATCACATTCATTCATTTATTTTCTATTATATTCATGTCATTTATTTCATCATATATTAACTTCTGTTCTTGTTACTTTCTTTCCAACATCAGCCCAGACCTGCCTACCATAAACATTTTTTTACAGCAAAGTTTAGTATTCTCAGACAAAGAGACGTACTTTTCAGTTTCTAGAAAAGGAAATATTAACAAAAAGTCTATAAAAGAATTGGCACCACACTCAAAGATTATATATAGTACAAGTAACAAGTGTGATTCAACTATGACACCGAACCCTTATCTGCCCACAATCATGAAAACTACAAAGTACACACTGAGAAAAAAAGACAAAGTGACAATGATCTGAATGAAGGTTTTGTGCTGCAAGTCTTCAAGGTTTGAATGAATGAACATTGAGGTTTAACGTCTACACCCACCATTGGCGATATGGCAGACGGGGATAACCATCCCAGACAAAGAGGGGTAGGGACCTGAATCAACACTGAACCACCAGAGCAATCATACTGCTAAAATGGACAGTGAAAATAGCCACATTTTATATCGCCCACCACGGGATTCGAACCTGGGTCATCGGTGTGCCAGGCGAACGCTCTACCAATTGAGCTACACTGCGATGGGCTTCAAGGTTTGTACTTCTGTTGTCCTTTTGAATAAGCACTTAACAGCTGCAGATGTTCTTTTCTTACTGTAGGCCTTTAGAAAAGCCCTCTTTGTGTCGTCTTTTTAGCTGATTTTTACATGCAGCTTTATCTTCACAGCCCAAGTCACTCGACCAATCATGACAGCGTTTTGCTGGAGACAACGTGCTTTTTTTTTTTTTTTTTTTTTTTATAAGATGGTGTCCATCAAGTATGATCTTGAAGCCCCAAACTACTAGGGGGAACAACTCTCCCAACTTGCATGTTAAACCCAAAAAATTAAAATTAGGGAATTAAAAATAAAATTGGGAAAGGGGTAGAGGAGGGGGAGGAAGGGATACTTTTGTCACAGTTGGCGTATGGTCGTACTAGCAAGTCAAATTTTGTAAAAAAAAAAACGCTCAAATATGGTATGGTAGGCATGTCTGCAACATCATATGATGTGATTGTGCTGAGGAACCCACCTTGTGCGGTGTAGGAGACCAGAGCGAAGCGCAAGGCATCCGTGCCACATTCAGGAATACCCTGTGGGTAATCCACTTTCTGCCCCTCGATAGCTTTGAGGTACTCTTTGTCGTCCAAGTTGTAACCCAGCAGTGACTCGTGCAGTGCCTGATAACAACACACAGCAAATCTCTCAGTGCAAGGAGGCTCTACACATGCTGACTTCTCTCAAACTTTGGCTGGAACAAGGCTATTTCTACATGTAGCCGAGCAGAGCATTTGACTCGGCCACCACCTTAAGAACACGGCCCAACCCGAGCTGTTATTTTCATTTTTATCCCTCGTAAGAGGGACATAAAAATATTTGCCCCGCAAGGCGGTGAAGCGTGTTGTAGTAAACCAGGTTGCCAGATACTAGTGCCACGACACTTCACATAAGTCGCTGCCACCAACCTGCATAAAATGAATCTTTCAGTGCATATATCAGAGTTTTGAGCTAACGTTTTGCCGATAAATAAAAATTCTGAGAAGTTTACCGTATTTTGCAAAATGGCAGGCAAGGATGTTATGCCAGTGGGGTGCCGTCCATGACTTGACATGTAAATAGTCTGTACATTTATATCTGAGTATCTAATTGTTTTTTATATAATTATATTTGCATTAGTTTCTACATTATATTATTGATAATATTTTATTTCTGCAATAGTGAGGAGGCGAGTCTTGTCTTTTTTTATCAGATTATTGTATTAATTAACCATTGTTAGATGTAACAAACATTTAGTTATATTTTAAATTTGTATGGCAAATCTTATTATTATCTAATATGCCATTGTATTAATATTTTTTTTCTTTTTTGTTTTATTATGCATGTGTAGTGTAATAACATATGTTGTTGTTCCCTTGTATACCTTTGCGAGTACGGTTGGTGTGAATGCTTGCATACCTTGTTTTATTGTTTATATTTGTTTTAAATATATATCCTATGTTAAGAGCGGTGAGCCCAGCCCTGAGCTGGGGTAACGTGCTACATAAGCCTACTTTATTATTATCCTTGAAATCATTATGGCTTCAGAATCTGCAGAAGAGTTTTTAGGCTTTGATGAAGACAAAATTGGACCTAGTGGGGATTGCACAAGCCAATGGAGTTAAATGTTCTGTTCTGTCATCAAACTGCTTCTTCCATATTGCCTCATCCTTTTTGTGCAGCCATGCGTGCATGTGTGTGTGTGTGCCTTTTGTGTGTGCATGTGTGTGTGCCTTTTGTGTGTGCATGTGTGTGTGCCTTTTGTGTACGTGTGTGTGCGTGTGCCTTTTGTGTGTGCATGTGTGTGGGCCTTTTGTGTGTGCATTTGTGGGGAATAACTTTGTTTATTACTGCCCCTCCCCCAGTCCACTTTAATTTAGCCTGCTCCAAGCTATTTATGTATATATATGTAATTGTGTTGTACCAATTGTTTAACGAGTGTGTGAATGCCTGAGTGTGCGCTTTAACTGTTCCTTACTAGGAAAAGCGGCTTATAAATATCCTTACTATTATTATTATTATTGTTATTATTATTGTTATTATACTGAATTGAGTGACATTTTTTTCCAATGATGAAAAGGTACTCGGAGGATGCATGCAACCACGATTGACAAGATATTTTTCTTCATCATTTTTTCCCCCCCATAAAATATATCTAACATTAGACAAATAAGATCATAGGAAATAATACACAAAACATTCATCCACGCACACACAAAATTTCAGAAAGATGGGACTTTATTTGGCTGAGCAATAGGGCATCAAATAAAGTGAGTCTAGCTAAAAATATAAGTCATTAGAAAAATTTCAGTGGCTGGGCAAAGAAACACACAGAAAACTCAGCATGCTAAAGATTAACATCATTCATCATCATCATCAATATTATTCATCATCATAATCCTCATCATGATCATGACCACAATGAGCAATACTGACCTCTAGCGTTGTGCCGTTGATGACGTCGACAGGATCAACTATGTTACCTAGTGACTTGCTCATCTTGCGACCATGGGAGTCCCGCACCATGGCATGTAGATACACCTGGATCACAACCCCCAACAGTTCATTATACACATCCAAACCTTTGACATATGCAAACAACTGAAGTAATCATTTCTTTCAAAGCAGGGAGCAGGACTCCACCCTGCACTAACCCTTCACTAATGGACAGTTCTGCTGTAAACATACAATTGAATAACTCATTTTCCTTCAACTGTCAGCATTTAAACTTGCACAGCACACCAACAGCTTTAGGTTTATCTTTATTGAGAGCGGAAGAAAGGCCTGCATCATGGCTTCACTCAGCCAGTATACACAGCATTGAGCACAATGGATATGTGCGCACGCGCCTTCTCAGTAAGGGGAGTAACTACACTGCACATTTTTTATTCACACAAAAAGTGGGTTTTGTTTTTTTTGTTTTTCGTGTGTGTGTGTATGTGTGTGTGTTGTGATTTAACCCTATTTTTTGCAAGTTGACCAGATGACCATACTCCAAGGCTAAATGGTGTACGAATATGGTGACCGAACGTATGGTAGGCAAGTCTGTGAAAGAGATCAGTATACATCTTTTCCACTTTTCTCTTACAGCAATCAGCAGACGTATTTCCCATGATTTTGTTACAGAGAGATCAGTGGACACCTTTCTCACGTTTCCCTTAAAGGGATCAGTAGACATCTTTCTTGCGCTTCCCATGCAGAGAATAATAAACATCTTTCTCAATTTTGTGTTACAGAGATCAGTTGTGTTACAGAGGGCTTAGCAGATATAATATTCAAACCACAAATGCCACCACTCGACTGGGAACGCTAGGACAGCAATTCATAATTCTAAGGAGACGAGTCAATTTACAAGGTGTTTTTCTCCCTTTCCCTGGGGTTTGCTATTCAAAGTCTACAGAGCTTAACAAACCAAAAGTCTATTAGCAGCTGAAAACACAGGTTAAAAGTACAAAAAAATCTACAAACCTCTTTGAAGGGCAGCTTGCCAGTGAGGGCGAGGCCAAACATGACCATGCGGGCCACCCAGAAAAAGAGAATGTCGTGGCCTGTCTCCAGCAAGTGACCAGGATAGAATGCTCCCAGGTCTGCAGTCTGAAATAACGCATGACCACTCTTGTAACGCAAAATTTTATTTTATTTTTTATTTAATTGTTGTTATGTAGCTCCCATCCCACTGAAGGGTTGCTCAAGGCACTGGTCAATACAGAATCTGACTCAAGACACCTGAGGCACTCCCTGAAAACAATGTTGGTGGTGGTGGTTGATGATGATGAACAAAATATATCCTCCGGATCTAGACATAGCTCTAGGCGCTTACATGAATACAGATTGTCTTTAACTATGAAATATAGCAAGGACAACTCATGAACTATTAACAGTTAACTTATATATAAACACTAATATATCTCATAACAACCTCTCTCTCTCTCTCTCTCTCTCTCTCTCTCAGATTTGTTTCATTCATTTAAATTAATGGAAGGAAACTATTGGAGTTTTAAAGGATTTAAATGACTGCACTGAAGATTAATTTATAAGAGAAAGAGGTAGCAATAATGATGATGTGATAACACCGATGATGGCATTACATGATGGTCATGGATGAGGCAATGATAATGATAATAATAACGATGGTGTATGTTCATTGCTGGTACAGATTGCCGCTCTTTGAATCTGATATGATTTGATTTGGGGGAAAGCGCATATATAGCATCCATTATTATTATTATTGTTGTTAATAACTATTGACATATAATAACGATTATGATTATAACTAGAAGGGCAAAGCCCATTTGATTTATATGCTTCTTATGCAACTTGCAATATTTAACATGAACACGAGTGCCCAGAAAAAAACAAAAAGAAACGGTGGCATTATGCAAATACCGATTTTGATCTTTCTATGCTCTTGACCTCCAGCTCCAAATACACTCATGTACTATCAAATAAACTACAGAAAAAGTTGTATATTGTCAAATAAAAAAAGTGACCTTGGGTTGACCTTGACTTTCAGTGACCTTGACCTGGCATGACCTTGACCCTCATGCATGTATGATCAAATAACCCAATTATGTTGTATACAATGGGTTAAATAAACAGCCATCCCACTGTACAATGTCCTCTTTTTTTTTTTTTCAAGGCCTAAAATGACCTTGATCTTCAAGATCAACGCAAAAATGGAACAAATATGAAAGATCAATCTATCATATTTAAATAGGACAAGTTTGGACTTTATATCTCTCATAGTTTAGGGTCAAGATCACTTCAAAGTACCTATACAAACCGACTTTGAGCAGCTCGAGTGAACTTCAAGGAGTGAGGTTGACCAAATTTGTATAGTATGTGTGTCTCAATTATATTTATCATGTATCAAAGAATCATACGTTCAATATCAATAACCTAGAAAAACTTGAAAATTTTGACTAATATTTCTGGATGTTGTGACCTTGACCTTGAAGTGAAGTCATCTATTCATTGATCATTTTAGAAGTATCATGGGTATACAACTTACCAAGTTTTGATTGTGATAGTTGAAATATTGCAAGTTTTGCACAGACAGACGGCATACAGCAGACAGACAGGCAGGGACTTTTTTTTTTAAATGTCATTTTTGGACAATCTAGACATGCCTTGTACAGATTTGCAAAAATCTGGAAATTTGTTATTTTGGTGATAACATAGACTCGCATTGCTATGCACGCGAGTCAATAAAAATGACCATGATGATGATGATAATGACAATGATGGTAATGACAACAATAATGATTATGATGAAAACTGTTACTAACCTCCTCCGGCCAGCCGAAAATGGAGAAAGGGAAAAGCGCTGAGGAAAACCACGTGTCCAGGACATCCTCATCTAAAAAAAAAAAAAAAGGCGATGTGCAGTCATCTACCCACAAACACAACCACATTCTCTCATCAATACAGGCATACTACGTGTACAATACAATACAATACAAGGTTATTGCTTTAGGTCCAGCGGACTCTTCCGAGCCAAATCAGGACCAGAGAGACGTTATCTTAAAATATTATAAAATGATTCAAGTCTTAAAAAACAAGCCTATTACTCTTAAATACACAAACAAACTTTCACATGACACCTCTTTAAGAGACTTCTTTAAAACTGATGTATTAAAAATATATTCTCTTTCTTCAATCAAATCACTAAATTCAGTCCTAATAAAATCCAAACTAAACAAAACATGTCGATACAATTTATATGCGACAGAACAAACCAACATCATGTAAAAATTGAAACAGATGTTGACCATTACATACTTTAAAAATCTCTTTGAAAGGTATGGAACCAAAATATGTTTCCCTTTCCTCAATCAAATCAGCACATTCAGACATAAAATGGCGAACAGAAAAAGATTGATCACATGCAAAGCACCATGGTGGTTCTTCTCCTTTTAAAAGGAAACTGTGGGTGACATAAGTATGCCCAATATGAAGGCGAGATAACACTGTTTCCTCTCTGCGAGTGGACGCAAAGTTAGGCAAAGAAGTGGACAAATCGGGAAGAATTTGAAATAATTTGTTGTTGACATGGTTAGACCAGTCAGTCTGCCACAGTCGTTTACAATAAGATCCAGTCATACAACGTAGGTCAGAGTAGGGCACAAACTGGAAAATCTCTGGAGGGAAATCGAGATGTAGAGCATCTTTAGCCGCTCTGTCTACTGCAATATTGCCGCGGATGCCCATGTGACCAGGTACCCACATAAAAACTATCTTTTTACCCTCAGAAACAAGTTGTGTATGGAGGTCATGGATCTCTGCCAGAAAAGGGTGTGATATCTTTCTCGTGGAAAGAGCCTGAAGTGCTGACAATGAATCGGACATGATTAAAAATGAGGTTCTTTTGGATTGATAAACTTGTTTCAGAGCTAAATGAATTGCCTTGAGCTCAGCTGTATAAGCAGAACAAAAATCAGGTAAACGCTGTTGCAAAGGCTGGTCTAAGTGTCTCTCGGAGACAGACGCAGCAGCAACTGAATCTCCTTTCTTTGACCCGTCTGTAAAAAGTTGTTCATATCCTGGGTATAATGCACACTGTTCTAAATAAAGTTGGTTATATACGGTTTCAGAGGTATTGTTTTTAAGGAAAGCGGACAACTGCCAATTAATGTTTGGGGTACATAATTTCCATGGGGGAGCTTCAGTCCGAAGTTCATCGTCGTTGATGGAAGCAACATCAATGCCTGCTTTTTCCAGATGAACTTGCATTCTGATGCCAAACGGAGGGATTGTGTTAGGTTTGGATTCAAATTTCTGAACAAAATCTGGGTTGAAAACACAGTCATAAGCAGGGTTCATAGGATCAGTTTTTAATTTTAAATAGTAATTCATTGACAATTTTGTACGTCTCAGCTCCAGCGGGGGTTCGTTAGCTTCCACGTAAAGGCTTTCACAAGGGGAAGTGCGAAACGCACCCAAAGCAATGCGTAGTGCCTGATGGGCAACTGGATCTAACATCTTAAGATAAGATTTTCTAGCAGAACCATAAACAATGCAACCATAGTCTAACTTGGATCTAATTAAAGAACGATATAACAGCAATAAAGTTTTCTTGTCAGCACCCCAGTCTGTACCACTGATAACCTTGAGCAAATTGCAGGCCTGTTGACATTTAGTTTTCAAAATTTTCAGATGAGGAATGAATGATAGCTTTTGATCAAAAATAACACCCAAAAATTTGACTTGTTTGACCGCCTTTATTGGAGTTTTATTGAGGAGAATAGTAGGGTCTTGAATAATTCCCCGGTGCTGGGAAAAGTGAATACATTCAGTTTTTGCTTCAGAAAATTTAAAACCATTTTGTAAAACCCAGTCTTCAACGGCCTTGACACATAACTGTAGCTGACGTTCTGCAGATGCCAAAGTTTTACCTTTGGCTACCAATGCAAAATCGTCGACAAATAAAGAATTGTCAATTCCCCGTTTAACGGAACGAACAATGTTATTTATTTTAATATTAAACAGCAAGGGAGACAAGATGCTACCCTGAGGCACTCCCATCTCCTGTTCTCTCGTATCTGACAAAGATCCCCCAACCTTAACCTGAAAAATTCTGTCCGTTAGAAAATTGGATATAAACAGAGGTAAATGTCCCTTCAAACCCATTTCTTGTAAATCTGAAAGAATGCCATATTTCCATGTGGTATCATAAGCCTTTTCCAAATCAAACATGATGGCAACGACATGTTCACCCTGGACGAACGCGTTACGGATAAAAGTTTCCAGTCGCACCAGGTGGTCAACAGTACTTCGACCACTTCGAAAGCCACACTGAGTGTTGGATAAGATATTATTGGTTTCGAGATACCACAGTAAACGAGAATAAACCATTCTTTCCAGTGTCTTGCATAAGCAAGACGTTAAGGCTATTGGTCTATAGTTTGTCGGGTTAGTATGGTCTTTGCCAGGTTTAGGGATGGGTACAATAATGGCCTTTCTCCAGGAGGGAGGAAAGGTGCCAGTGATCCAGAGCTGATTGAAGATGTCCAGCAGTTGAGACCGTGAGTACCTTGTTAAATGTCTGAGAAATTGATAATGTACATCATCCGGTCCAACTGCTGAATCTGCACTTTTGTTAATTGCATCATCAAGTTCGACTAATGAAAACGGAATGTTGTAATCTTCAGAATTATCGGAGGTAAAATGTAACTGTTGTTTTTCTTTACGGGTTTTAACTGTTTGAAAAGGGACAGAATAATTTTCAGAGGAAGAATTTGCAGCAAAAGAAGAAGCCAAAAGATCAGCTACTAATTTTTTATCTCCGATTACGTCACCCTGCACAGTAAGGCATGGGCTCACCTGTTTGTTACTTCTATTTTTGAGTTTGCGGACTACTTTCCACACCTTCGACAGTTTCGCTTTTGAATTAAGCGTGGAGCAGAAACCTCTCCACGATTCCTTTCTCTTTCGTTTGAAGAGCTGTCGGCATTGCGCTCGCAAACGTTGGTGGTTTTGTTTATTTTCAGTGCTTGGGTGTAAAAACATAGTTCTTAAAGCTTTTTTACGAGCTTGCTGAAGTTTTCTACATTCATCGTCAAACCAGGGTTTTTTAAGTGTGTGAGGGTTTGACGAAGTTTGCGGAATGGACTCCTTGGCACTGTTAATAACTATGTCAGTATAAAGCTGTATTGGATCTAAGGCATTTGAAAATTCCTGGTTCTTAGCACGTAGCTGGGCCTCAGACAGGTTAGAAAACAGACTCCAGTTAGCTTGTTTCAGTTTCCACCTGCCATGAGTTTGCTCAAGGTTATCTGAATCATGTTTTAATAAAACCGGGAAATGGTCGCTGCCATGGAGATCTTCTAAAACTGTCCATTTAAAATCCAAAAGTAACGAGGGATCACAGATTGATATATCAATGTGGGACAAAGAAGCAGTTCTAGAACAGGAAAAAGTTGGAGCACCCTCGTTCAAAGTTACTAGGTTTAACGAGTCTAAAATATCTTCAATTATTTTACCCTGAGAATCGGTACGATCACTACCCCACAGGGGAGAGCGTCCATTAAAATCTCCCAACAACAAAAAAGGGGGAGGTAACTGTTGGACCAAATTCTCAAGTTCACTTTTAGTTACATTTATTGATGGTGTCAAATATAGAGAACAAACTGTGAGGGATTTAAAAAGAGATACTCTAGCTGCAACTGCTGGTAAACTTGTATTAAGTAAAATTGGATTAAATGGGACATTTCTATGGATAAAGAGTGAAACGCCTCTAGAAGATAAACAATCTAGAGAGGAATAACCAGTAATATCCATAGGATGTTTTTCTGACAGGAGAGTTTCCTGAAGGGCCAATACTTCAGGTCGATGCTCTGTCAGCAGACAGCATAGCTCCTCATAATTTGCCCTTATCCCTCGGATGTTCCATTGTAAAATGGACATAAAAATTAAGTAAAAGAATGCTAAAAGTTTCATCTCCGAGAGCACAATTATGTCTCTGTATCTTTTGGACCCTCGTCCATCTCTTCATGTTCCATCAACCCCCCGAAACGGTTCTCCGTTTCGAGAGGCTGCTGGGGCTTGGAAGAAAGGGGTCCGGGCCTTTGATTCTTTGTCAAAGACCCGGAACCCGAGCTGCCAGCGGACTTCCTCCCCCTCTCCCCAGCACCAGATTTTATATCTTCCCTCTCCCCTTCACCCCTGCCAATCTTTCCCTCTCCTCCTCTGGCGCTCTTCTGCTGGGTAACTAGGATTTTAGTCGCCCCAGCAACTACCCGGTCGCTAAAACCGGTCGTTGCTGGTGCGGTGGCATGAGGCCTAGCCTCCTTCGTGGCAGGAGTGACGGCTATTGGCGCGGCCGTCTGCGCGCTTGGAGTGACGGTTTTTGACGTGCCCGTCGGCACGTTCTCCAGTGGATTCGGTGGGGCTGGAGAAACCCCCTTCTGGGCAAACAAAGCAAGCATCTTTTCGAGAGTATCCATCCGTTTGCACAACGTTTCCAAAATCTGTGTTATTTTACTCATGGCAGTGTCCATTGTCGGGAGTGCGCTAGGTTCCACATGAGATGTGGAACCCACCACAGCCGCAAAGGACCTCTCTTTAAGCACCGGCCTACTTGCAAGAACTTTTTTCCTTGCGTCGCCAAAGGAGCAACTCTCAGTGGCCCGCACCTTTTGGATTTCCAGCTCCAACTGCCACTGAGGACAGTCTTTGGAGCTGGACGAATGATTCCCGGCGCAATTCACACAGCAAGTCGGATTTTTGCATTCGTTTTCGTGTTTCTCTTTACCACAATCACGACATATTTCCTTGCTTTTACAGTTCTTGCTACCGTGACCAAATCTTTGGCACCGGTAGCATCGCAACGGTGATGGTACAAACGGCGTCACCTTCACCCTAAGGTACCCCACCTTGAGTGACTCCGGCAATTTGGCCATAGCGAAGGTCACAAAAAGTGTGTTGGTGGGGATACGTTGGGATCCCTTGGTGACGAAGACCCGCTGGACTGCTGTGACCCCCTGGCTGGAGAGCTCACCACGGATTTCCAATTCTGACATGTCGATCAAATCCTGACATCGGATGACTCCCTTGGAGGACAATACAATACAATACAAGGTTATTGCTTTAGGTCCAGCGGACTCTTCCGAGCCAAATCAGGACCAGAGAGACGTTATCTTAAAATATTATAAAATGATTCAAGTCTTAAAAAACGAGCCTGTTACTCTTAAATACACAAACAAACTTTCACATGACACCTCTTTAAGAGACTTCTTTAAAACTGATGTGTTAAAAATATATTCTCTTTCTTCAATCAAATCACTAAATTCAGTCCTAATAAAATCCAAACTAAACAAAACATGTCGATACGATTTATATGCGATAAAACAAACCAACATCATGTAAAAATTGAAACAGATGTTGACCATTACATACTTTAAAAATCTCTTTGAAAGGTATGGAACCAAAATATGTTTCCCTTTCCTCAATCAAATCAGCACACTCAGACATGAAATGTCGAACGGAAAAGGATTGATCACATGCAAAGCACCATGGTGGTTCTTCTCCTTTTAAAAGGAAACTGTGGGTGACATAAGTATGACCAATATGAAGGCGAGATAACACTGTTTCTTCTTTGCGAGTGGATGCAAAGTTAGGCAAAGAAGTGGACAAATCGGGAAGAATTTGAAATAATTTGTTGTTGACATGGTTAGACCAGTCAGTCTGCCACAGTCGTTTACAATAAGATCCAGTCATACAACGTAGGTCAGAGTAGGGCACAAACTGGAAAATCTCTGGAGGGAAATCGAGATGCAGAGCATCTTTAGCCGCCCTGTCTACTGCAATATTGCCGCGGATGCCCATGTGACCAGGGACCCACATAAAAACTATCTTTTTACCCTCAGAAACAAGTTGTGTATGGAGGTCATGGATCTCTGCCAGAAAAGGGTGTGATATCTTTCTCGTGGAAAGAGCCTGAAGTGCTGACAATGAATCAGACATGATTAAAAATGAGGTTCTTTTGGATTGATAAACTTGTTTCAGAGCTAAATGAATTGCCTTGAGCTCAGCTGTATAAACAGAACAAAAATCAGGTAAACGCTGCTGCAAAGGCTGGTCTAAGTGTCTCCCGGAGACCGATGCAGCAGCAACTGAATCTCCTTTCTTTGACCCGTCTGTAAAAAGTTGTTCATATCCTGGGTATAAAGCACACTGTTCAAAATACAGTTGGTTATATACGGTTTCGGATGTATTGTTTTTAAGGAAAGCGGACAACTGCCAATTAATGTTTGGGATACATAATTTCCATGGGGGAGCTTCAGTCCGAAGTTCATCGTCGTTGATGGAAGCAACATCAATGCCTGCTTTTACCAAATGAGCTTGCATTCTGATGCCAAACGGAGGAATTGTGTTAGGTTTGGCTTCAAATTTCTGAACAAAATCTGGGTTGAAAACACAGTCATAAGCAGGGTTCATAGGATCAGTTTTTAATTTTAAATAGTAATTCATTGACAATTTTGTACGTCTCAGCTCCAGCGGAGGTTCGTTAGCTTCCACGTAAAGGCTTTCACAAGGGGAAGTGCGAAACGCACCCAAAGCAATGCGTAGTGCCTGATGGGCAACTGGATCTAGCATCTTAAGATAAGATTTTCTAGCAGAACCATAGACAATGCAACCATAGTCTAACTTGGATCTAATTAAAGAACGATATAACAGCAATAAAGTTTTCTTGTCAGCACCCCAGTCTGTACCACTGATAACCTTGAGCAAATTGCAGGCCTGTTGACATTTAGTTTTCAAAATTTTCAGATGAGGAATGAAAGATAGCTTTTGATCAAAAATAACACCCAAAAATTTGACTTGTTTGACCGCCTTTATTGGAGTTTTATTGAGGAGAATAGTAGGGTCTTGAATAATTCCCCGGTGCTGGGAAAAGTGAATACATTCAGTTTTTGCTTCAGAAAATTTAAAACCATTTTGTAAAACCCAGTCTTCAACGGCCTTGACACATAACTGTAGCTGACGTTCTGCAGATGCCAAAGTTTTACCTTTGGCTACCAATGCAAAATCGTCGACAAATAAAGAATTGTCAATTCCCCGTTTAACGGAACGAACAATGTTATTTATTTTAATATTAAACAGCAAGGGAGACAAGATGCTACCCTGAGGCACTCCCATCTCCTGTTCTCTCGTATCTGACAAAGATCCCCCAACCTTAACCTGAAAAATTCTGTCTGTTAGAAAATTGGATATAAACAGAGGTAAATGTCCCTTCAAACCCATTTCTTGTAAATCTGAAAGAATGCCATATTTCCATGTGGTATCATAGGCTTTTTCCAAATCAAACATGATGGCAACGACATGTTCACCCTGGATGAACGCGTTACGGATAAAAGTTTCCAGTCGCACCAGGTGGTCAACAGTACTTCGACCACTTCGAAAGCCACACTGAGTGTTGGATAAAATATTATTTGTTTCTAGATACCACAGTAAGCGAGAATAAACCATTCTTTCTAGCGTCTTGCATAAGCAAGACGTTAAGGCTATTGGTCTATAGTTTGTCGGGTTAGTATGGTCTTTGCCAGGTTTAGGGATGGGTACAATAATGGCCTTTCTCCAGGAGGGAGGAAAGGTGCCAGTGATCCAGAGCTGATTGAAGATGTCCAGCAGTTGAGACCGTGAGTATCTCGTTAAATGTCTGAGAAATTGATAATGAACATCATCCGGTCCAACTGCTGAATCTGCACTTTTGTTAATTGCATCGTCAAGCTCGACTAATGAAAATGGAATGTTGTAATCTTCAGAATTATCGGAGGTAAAATTTAACTGTTGTTTTTCTTTACGGGTTTTAACTGTTTGAAAAGGGACAGAATAATGTTCAGAGGAAGAATTTGCAGCAAAAGAAGAAGCCAAAAGATCAGCTACTAATTTTTTATCTCCGATTATGTCACCCTGCACAGTAAGGCATGGGCTCACCTGTTTGTTACTTTTATTTTTAAGTTTGCGGACTACTTTCCACACCTTCGACAGTTTCGCTTTCGAGTTAAGCGTGGAGCAGAAACCTCTCCACGATTCTCTTCTCTTTCGTTTGAAGAGCTGTCGGCAGTGCGCTCGCAAACGTTGGTGGTTTTGTTTATTTTCAGTGCTTGGGTGTAAAAACATAGTTCTTAAAGCTTTTTTACGAGCTTGC
Source organism: Oncomelania hupensis (assembly GCA_036898135.1). Taxonomy (NCBI): domain Eukaryota; kingdom Metazoa; phylum Mollusca; class Gastropoda; order Littorinimorpha; family Pomatiopsidae; genus Oncomelania; species Oncomelania hupensis. The sequence continues at coordinate 37,685,420 of CM072527.1, forward strand.
TGAAGTTTTCGACATTCATCGTCAAACCAGGGTTTTTTAAGTGTGTGAGGGTTTGACGACGTTTGCGGAATGGACTCCTTGGCACTGTTTATAACTATGTCAGTATAAAGCTGTATTGGATCTATGGCGTTCGAAAATTCCTGGTTCTTAGCACGTAGCTGGGCCTCAGACAGGTTAGAAAACAGACTCCAGTTAGCTTGTTTCAGTTTCCACCTGCCATGAGTTTGCTCAAGGTTATCTGAATCATGTTTTAATAAAACCGGGAAATGGTCGCTGCCATGGAGATCTTCTAAAACTGTCCATTTAAAATCCAAAAGTAAGGAGGGATCACAGATCGATATATCAATGTGGGACAAAGAAGCAGTTCTAGAACAGGAAAAAGTTGGAGCACCCTCGTTCAAAGTCACTAGGTTTAACGAGTCTAAAATGTCTTCAATTATTTTACCCTGAGAATCGGTACGATCACTACCCCACAGGGGAGAGCGTCCATTAAAATCTCCCAACAACAAAAAAGGGGGAGGTAACTGTTGGACCAAATTCTCAAGTTCACTTTTAGTTACATTTATTGATGGTGTCAAATATAGAGAACAAACTGTGAGGGATTTAAAAAGAGATACTCTAGCTGCAACTGCTGGTAAACTTGTATTAAGTAAAATTGGGTTAAATGGGACGTTTCTATGAATAAAAAGTGAAACGCCTCTAGAAGATAGACAATCAATAGACGAATAACCAGTAATATCTATAGGATGTTTTTCTGACAGGAGAGTTTCCTGAAGGGCCAATACTTCAGGTCGATGCTCTGTCAGCAGACAGCATAGCTCCTCATAATTTGCCCTTATCCCTCGGATGTTCCATTGTAAAATGGACATAAAAATTAAGTAAAAGAATGCTAAAATTTTCATCTCCGAGAGCACAATTACGTGTCTTTATCTTTTGGACCCTCGTCCATCTCTTCATGTTCCATCAACCCCCCGAAACGGTTCTCCGTTTCGAGAGGCTGATTGTGCTTGGAAGAAAGGGGTCCGGGCCTTTGATTTTTGGCCAAAGCCCCGGAACCCGAACTGCCAGCCGACTTCTTCCCCCTCTCCCCAGCACCGGACTTTGCATCCTCCCTCTCCCCTTCACCCCTGCCAATCTTTCCCTCTCCTCCTCTGACGCTCTTCTGCTGAGCGACTAGCATCTTTACCGCCCCAGCAACTACCCGGTCGCTAAAACCGGTCGTTGCTGGTGCGGTGGCATGAGGCCTAGCCTCCTTCGTGGCAGGAGTGACGGCTTTTGGCGCGGCCGTCTGCGCGCTTGGAGTGACGGTTTTTGACGTGCCCGTCGGCACGTTCTCCAGTGGATTCGGTGGGGCTGGAGAAACCCCCTTCTGGGCAAACAAAGCAAGCATCTTTTCGAGAGTATCCATCCGCTTGCACAACGTTTCCAAAATCTGTGTTATTTTACTCATGGCAGTGTCCATTGTCGGGTGTGCGCTAGGTTCCACATGAGATGTGGAACCCGCCACAGCCGCAAAGGACCTCTCTTTAAGCACCGGCCTACTTGCAAGAACTTTTTTCCTTGCGTCGCCAAAGGAGCAACTCTCAGTGGCCCGCACCTTTTGGATTTCCAGCTCCAACTGCCACTGAGGACAGTCTTTGGAGCTGGACGAATGATTCCCGGCGCAATTCACACAGCAAATCGGATTTTTGCATTCGTTTTCGTGTTTCTCTTTACCACAATCACGACATATTTCCTTGCTTTTACAGTTCTTGCTACCGTGACCAAATCTTTGGCACCGGTAGCATCGCAACGGTGATGGTACAAACGGCGTCACCTTCACCCTAAGGTACCCCACCTTGAGTGACTCCGGCAATTTGGCCATAGCGAAGGTCACAAAAAGTGTGTTGGTGGGGATACGTTGGGATCCCTTGGTGACGAAGACCCGCTGGACTGCTGTGACCCCCTGGCTGGAGAGCTCACCACGGATTTCCAATTCTGACATGTCGATCAAATCCTGACATCGGATGACTCCCTTGGAGGAATTCAACCGTCCATGCACAGAAACTTTGATTTGTCTATCAACGAAGACAGTCGAATCCCTCTTTAGAAGACTATCCGATGCCCTTTTGGTTGAGCACTCCACCAGGTAGGCCCCAGATCTCAGTTTTTTCACATCTTTGAACCCGATTGTGCAAACGGATTGAAAACCCTTCTGTATTGCGAACGGAGACAGCTTGCCTAGTGGCATAGCCGGATCCGCCCCCTCTACAACCAAAAAACGAGGCCAGGCCCCTTCTACCCCCGATGCACAAGCTTTCTGTCTCGTGTCCATGTCACTGTCCGTGTCCGAGTCCGGTCCGTCATCACGCAGTCGTCGTTTATTTGTGGAAGCCATGTTAGTAATTTATGAATTCATCCCCCCTGCTCCCCACCCACCACGGAGTCCAACAAGGGGATGCGTCCAAGCGGAAAATCCAGCAAGGGAGCGCACCAGGGCTACAGGGGGGATATACACCCAGACAATCCCGCACTGCCACTACGGTTTTGTTCAAGTTTGACCCATGAGCCGCAGCCTTCTAGCAGAGCTAGGGCAATACACGACCAGCCGCTTGACTGACGCGGGCCACGCCAGCCTCCCGTCTAGGAGAAGTCCGGGCCAAAGAGGTGTGTTAGTGTGAGGGACCGCAGTCCCTCAGTGACCTCAACCTCCAGGATCCCATTCTCCCCCGACACGGGTTGCCCTGCACGGCAAACGCAGGGGGCCAAGAGAAGGCCACAGAGAAAAAGAAGGGTAGAAAAAGAAGGAATGATGGGGAAAAATAAGACAGGGAAAGTCCGGTAAGGCAGAAGAAAGGGAGTCAAAACTGCATAGTATACTGGGAGAATTTAAGGGTGAAGAGAATATAGGTGAAAGGACCAATAAGACAGAAACAAGACAAAAGAGAAGAAAAAGGGGTAGGCAACTTGGTCACCCAGCCAGAGAGAGGCATGGGGTCCACCCCCGGCGCGCGGAGCCGAGCCCGTGGGGGCCCCCTGGAGGAATTCAACCGTCCATGCACAGAAACTTTGATTTGTCTATCAACGAAGACAGTCGAATCCCTCTTTAGAAGACTATCCGATGCCCTTTTGGTTGAGCACTCCACCAGGTAGGCCCCAGATCTCAGTTTTTTCACATCTTTGAACCCGATTGTGCAAACGGATTGAAAACCCTTCTGTATTGCGAACGGAGACAGCTTGCCTAGTGGCATAGCCGGATCCGCCCCCTCTACAACCAAAAAACGAGGCCAGGCCCCTTCTACCCCCGATGCACAAGCTTTCTGTCTCGTGTCCATGTCACTGTCCGTGTCCGAGTCCGGTCCGTCATCACGCAGTCGTCGTTTATTTGTGGAAGCCATGTTATTAATTTATGAATTCATCCCCCCTGCTCCCCACCCACCACGGAGTCCAACAAGGGGATGCGTCCAAGCGGAAAATCCAGCAAGGGAGCGCACCAGGGCTACAGGGGGGATATACACCCAGACAATCCCGCACTGCCACTACGGTTTTGTTCAAGTTTGACCCATGAGCCGCAGCCTTCTAGCAGAGCTAGGGCAATACACGACCAGCCGCTTGACTGACGCGGGCCACGCCAGCCTCCCGTCTAGGAGAAGTCCGGGCCAAAGAGGTGTGTTAGTGTGAGGGACCGCAGTCCCTCAGTGACCTCAACCTCCAGGATCCCATTCTCCCCCGACACGGGTTGCCCTGCACGGCAAACGCAGGGGGCCAAGAGAAGGCCACAGAGAAAAAGAAGGGTAGAAAAAGAAGGAATGATGGGGAAAAAGAAGACAGGGAAAGTCCGGTAAGGCAGAAGAAAGGGAGTCAAAACTGCATAGGATACTGGGAGAATTTAAGGGTGAAGAGAATATAGGTGAAAGGACCAATAAGACAGAAACAAGACAAAAGAGAAGAAAAAGGGGTAGGCAACTTGGTCACCCAGCCAGAGAGAGGCACATGTACACACACACACACACACACATTTATGCTAAGTACGAAAATAGCAGCAACAAATTACAGGTCAGAAACTCCATGTATGTACACATATTTAAGCCATTTCACTTGCCAAGTGTATCAGACATTTAGCAAAGAGTATCAGACATTTCACCCACAAATAGTATCTGACATTTAACCAGCAGAAGGGTATCAAGACATTTCACCATCAAAGGGTATCAAGACATTTCACCAGCAAAGGGTATTGTAATATAGGCCTAGTATAGGAGGGGAGGTCTTAAATTTAAAATAAATTAAATTAGCAAAAAAATTAATCAAAACCAATGAAAACATGTAAGGAGATGTCTGCGACCTGGATGACCACTTTCCAAACAATTTAATGTATGAAAGGGACACATCATCTGTATACAAAATTGATGCATCATTATTTACTATTCAAAAAAGGCACCCCAAACAGCTGAATGGGGCAGCTAGTTGGCATGCTTCTTCACAGCGACTGATACATTATTTTCACCAGCGAAGGATATATAACTCAATTCACCAGCAAAGGGTATATAACTCAATTCACCAGCAAAGGGTATAACTAATGTCACCAGGAAAGGGTATAACTAAAGTCGCCAGCAAAGGGTATAACTAATGTCACCAGCAAAAGGGTATAACTAATGTCACCAGCAAAAGAGTATAACTAATGTCACCAGCAAATGGTATAACTAATGTCACCAGCAAAAGGGTATAACTAATGTCACCAGCAAAAGGGTATAAGTAATGTCACCAGCTAAAGGGTATAACAAATGTCACCAGCAAAGGGTATAACAAATGTCACCAGCAAAAGGGTATAAGTAATGTCACCAGCAAAAGGGTATAAGTAATGTCACCAGCAAAAGGGTATAACTAATGTCACCAGCAAAGGGTATAACAAATGTCACCAGCAAAAGAGCATAACTAATGTCACCAGCAAAAGGGTATAACTAATGTCACCAGCAAAAGGGTATAACTAATGTCACCAGCAAAAGGGTATAACTAATGTCACCAGCAAAAAGGTATAACTAATGTCACCAGCAAAAGGGTATAACTAATGTCACCAGCAAAAGGGTATAACAAATGTCACCAGTAAAAGAGCATAACTAATATCACCAGCAAAAGGGTATAACAAATGTCACCAGCAAAAGGGTATAACAAATGTCACCAGCAAAGGGTATAACTAATGTCACCAGCAAAAGGGTATAACTAATGTCACCAGCAAAAGGGTATAACAAATGTCACCAGTAAAAGAGCATAACTAATATCATCAGCAAAGGGTACTGGAAATGAATCTCTGGATGAGTCCGACTCTGATGACTCCGTGACTTTTCCATTATTAACGGATTGGCAGCGAAGATTACAGCAGGAAGAGGGAAGGAGAAATTGGCAAATACAAACAAGGAAAAGAGGAATGACACAGACATTAATGTTGATAAAGAAAAGAAAACTAATACAAACACAGATGTTGAAGATAAAAGAGATGCTGAGTTTTGCACTGATGTTGATGAAGAGGCAAGAGATGACGTTGATGATGTAGACATTGATAATTTTGATGAAAAGGGGACGGATGATTGTTGCACTAAGTCTAATGTTAATAAAGAGGCGAGAGATGATGTAGGCACTAATGTTGATAAAGAGGCGAGAGATGATGTAGGTACAGGTATAGTGAGCGTTGTGGCCAAGTGGGCTAAGGCGGGACTAACTTGCCTTGTCCACAGGCCAGAAACCAATGGCGCCTGACAGGCGTGGGTTCGATCCAGCATCGGGGCATTATGTTTCTCGGAATATTATTTACTTTCGACTCGGGCAAAGTCTCGGGGGTTTTCTCCGGGTACTCTGGTTTGCTCCCCCAGCAAAATTTAAAAATCACAACTAATGTTAGGTAGGTTGGGTTTGAGCGCGCCACAGGCTGCGACTACGCTTTCCCCAGGGGAGGCGGCCCAGAATTTCCCTATAAAAAAGGGACAATAAGGTAAATTTAAAAAAAAAAATACAACTAATGTCACCAGCAAAAGGGTATAACTAATGTCACCAGCAAAATACCTAATGTCACCAGCAAAGGATATAATTAATGTCACCAGTAAATGGTATAACTAATGTCACCAGCAAAGGGTATAACTAATGTCACCAGCAAAATATCTAATGTCACCAGCAAAGGATATAATTAATGTCACCAGCAAATGGTATAACTAATGTCACCAGCAAAAGAGCATAACTAATGTCACCAGGAATGGGTATAACTAATGTCACCAGCAAAATAGCATAATTAATGTCACCAGCAAATGGTATAACTAATGTCACCAGCAAATGGTATAACTAATGTCACCAGCAAAATATCTAATGTCACCAGCAAAGGATATAATTAATGTCACCAGCAAATGGTATAACTAATGTCACCAGGAATGGGTATAACTAATGTCACCAGCAAAATAGCATAATTAATGTCACCAGCAAATGGTATAACTAATGTCACCAGCAAATGGTATAACTAATGTCACCAGCAAAATACCTAATGTCACCAGGAATGGGTATAACTAATGTCACCAGCAAAATAGCATAATTAATGTCACCAGCAAATGGTATAACTAATGTCACCAGCAAATGGTATAACTAATGTCACCAGCAAATGGTATAACTAATGTCACCAATAACTAATGTCACCAGCAAAGGGTATAACTAATGTCACCAGCAAAGGGTATAACTAATGTCACCAGCAAAGGGTATAACTAATGCCACCAGCAAAAGAGCATAACTAATGTCACCAGCAAAATACCTAATGTCACCAGGAAAGGGTATAACTAATGTCACCAGCAAAGGGTATAACTAATGTCACCAGCAAAGGGTATAACTAATGTTACCAGCAAAGAGTATAACTAATCACCAGCAAAATTCCTAATGCCACCAGCAAAGGGTATAAACTAATGTCACCAGCAAAGGATATAACTAATGTCACCAGCAAAAGAGCATAATTAATGTCACCAGCAAATGGTACAACTAATGTCACCAGCAAAGGGTATAGCTAATGTCACCAGTGTAATGTTTGGAGTACTGTTGGTGGTGCGTGAATCGTGGATGTCAAGCATACAATGAGTAAACAACACTGATTGATGTGTTCAGACTGATTTTGTATTCATACAGAAATATATGGGTTAATGATGATCGCCATGTTGGTAGCCAGCCTCTAGCGATAACTCTAGCATCGCGTAAGTGCGCGATTAGTGAGGAGTTAGTTCCCTTGTACATATATTCATTAATATGAAACTCAACACATTACATCACCTCCTTCCTTGGATGAAAAATGCATGTGATCAAAATTACAATCTTTTTTCTTTTCCTTCCCTTTGTTTTAATATTAAAGAACAAATATAAATTGGGATTGGCAAAGAATTCTTGCATTAATTAGTTAGTAAGTTGTTAACTCAAACATAAATAAATGAGGCTGATACAAAAGGTGAAAAATATTGCTATCATGAACACATAGGTTTAGTGTTTGTGATTATAAAGAAAATAAATGTGACTAGATTCCACTTATCACTGCTGATTATAATTAGTACTTAAAACTATTAAAGGAATGAACACTACATTCTCAGTAAGATGAATGATCCTATAAAACAATTAAAGTGATAAATGTAAAAAAGAAGACAAAACTAACACAACGGTGCGGGCAAGCGCCCTACTGGGTCTTTCACCAGAGTCTTTGTGAAAATTAAAAAAATACATTGGTACAGGCTGGTCGCGCCTTACTGGGTCTTTCACCAGAGTCTTTTAGGGTTTATTCAAAATATAATCATCGAATCGTTTTGGCATTTGAACTTGACGCGCAGACCTTCTGGGATGATAGGGACTGGGTAAAGCTGCAGGGGTTGGAGGCTGAGGTGTGCAGTCAAGACCACTTGGCGTTGTCGGGTCAGGGAATGAGTCGGGTTCCTGTTCAGCAGCGGAAGGGGGTCTCGGAGCCTTCTTGAAGAAGCTGCTGTTTCGAGTGACCTTTTGTTGACCTCGCTGAGCCGTGATCATCGACCCTTTCTTGTTGGTGATGACCAGGGGAGTCGGTTGGTATGGAGTGTCAACCTTGGTGGGGTCATGAGTCTTAAGGAGGACAGGATCACCAATCTGGAGGTTAGATGGTTTGACATAGGCCTTGTTGTCAGCAAATTCCTTCATGAGGGCTTTCTGGGCAGCGTCACGTTGTCTGACAGCATGATCATCTCGGGATTGAGGGACTTGAGGGAGTCGAGACCTGAGGTTTCTGCCAAAGAGCAGGGAAGCAGGGGGAACACCGGTTGTGGAGTGTGGGGTAGTGCGATAGTCAAGGAGAAATCTATACATTTCCTGCTTGAGGTTGGGGGTTGTTGTACTTTTGAGGGTCTTCTTGATGGATCGCATGAAACGTTCAGTTTCTGCATTTGCACGGGGCCACAAGGGGGTGATTTTTCTGTGTTTGATACCCATGTGAGCACAGTAGGTGGCAAAATCAGCGCTATTAAAAGGGGGACCATTGTCTGTTTTAAGAGACTCAGGAATGCCGAATTCTGCAAAGATCTTGTCGAATTTGGGAATGACGCTTCGAGCTGACGTCGAGTCGATAATGTCGACGACCGGGAAGCGGGAGTATTCGTCCATGATGACCAAGATGTACTTGCCGTTGGGAAGATGTCCAAAGTCTGCAGAGAGTTCAGTCCATGGTGCACTAGGGAAAGGTGACATCTTCAAGGGTTCACGCGCAGGGGTGGGAGTTGAAATCTGGCATTTCATGCAGTTTTTCACAGTCACTTCGACATGGTGTTGCAAGTTTTTAAACCAGACTTTTTCGCGTAGCAGGGCGACTGTTTTGACTATGCCTTGATGACCGGAGTGGGCGAGTTTCACAGCTCGATCCTGGAGGGATGTAGGGAGAACGACCTGGTTGCCTTTCAAGATCACTCGGCAATCTGAGGCTAGGGATAGCTCAAAGCGACACTGATGAAGTGTGTTAAATGTCGATAAGTCGATGTTTTGTTCATGCTTGTGCCACTGGTTGGTGAGAAGCCCATGGATTACAGCGGTGAGGGTAGGGTCAGACGCAGTTTCAGCAGCAACGTCATCAACAGTCATCGCTTTGGGGATGCAGTTTTCGGTGACGTAGTTGACATATTCTTCTGCAATTTTCTCTTCGCGGTCACTTGAGGCTTGTGAAACTGGGTGACGGCTGAGATAGTCTGCAGGGTTGTCTGCACCTGGTCGGTACTTGACAGTGATCTGATATGGCTGAAGTCTCATCGCCCATCGTTCGATGCGCGTTGACAACCTTGAGCTGGGGTTGTTGAAGATTGAGACAAGGGGTCTGTGATCAGTGTGGACGGTGAATGGTGCGCCATAGATGTAAATGTGAAAATACTCACACGCCCAAGTCACTGCGAGAGCTTCTCGTTCTGTTTGAGAGTATCGTTGCTCTGTTGGGGTGAGGGGTCGACTTGCAAACTGGATCACACGGCTATCTTGCGTGAGAACAGCTGAAATACCCACAGGGCTGCCATCAGTGTAGATTTCACTGGCTTTACGCGGGTTGAAGTATGCGAGCGTGGTAGCTTGACTGAGGGCTGCTTTCAGCTTCGCAAGCGCTGCATCATGTGCTTGTGTCCATGACCATGGCGTAGTTTTCTTGGTGAGGATGCGTAGTTCATGCGTCAGCGTTGCGTAGTTGGGGATGTGGTGAGCACCACAAAAGTTCATCATCCCAAGTAGGCTGCGGACTTCGGAAGCGCTGCTTGGCGTAGGTAGATGGAGGATTGTGTTAAGCTTGTCCTGGCTTGGTTTGATACCCTCCTTTCCGAAGATGTGACCAAGAAACTCAAGGGATTCCTTGTTGTACACACACTTTTCACTGTTCAGTGTGAGTCCTTTCTGGCGAAGACGTTCGAATAGTGCACGAAGGTTGCGGTCATGGTACGCTTGATTTGTACCAAAGCACATGATATCGTCACTGATGTTTACAACACCATCGAGTCCTGCTAGGCATTGACGGATAGTTTCTTGAAATATCTCACTTGCAGAGTTTATGCCAAAGAACAGACGACGGTATCTGTAGAGCCCCATGTGCGGGGCAAAGGTAGTAATGTATCGCGAAGAAGAGTCTAACTCTAGTTGATTATACCCTTGCGTTAAATCAAGTTTGCTAAAGACGGTGGCTCCAGCAAACATGGTCTTTAGTTCGTCGAGAGTTGGTGTGGCATGACGTTCGCGACGAATTGCCTTGTTTGCCGCACGCATGTCGACGCAGACACGCACCTTTCCTGGCTGTTTGGGTTTGGGCACGACGACAACTGGAGACACCCATGGTGTTGGTCCAGTAGCTTTTTCAATGATGCCAAGTTCTTCGTCTTTCCGCAGTTGCTCTTCAATGTCTTTTCGCACATGAAATGGAACACGTCGGTATTGTTGTGCTACAGGTTGGACAGTCTTGTCGATATGTAGTTGGATTTTCTGGTCATTCAGTTTGCCTACACCACCGAAAAGATCGGAAAATTCGTCTTGCAGCTTTTCATGTTCAGGCTTGATGTGATGCACGGTAGCGAGTAGGCCTAGTTCTTGACAGGTCTTCCAGCCAAGGATGGCTTTTTCTTTTTGTTGGACAACATGGATTGTCGTCTTTGTTGTGTTTCCCTTGTGTTGGACGACAGTGTTGAAGGCACCGATGACAGGAATGGCGTGTTTGCTCCCATACGCAGAAATCTTCTTGTTCGATGGATGTAGCGAAGGCTTGGGTGTGATCAGATCATAGTCATCTTTTGATAGAATGTCAATAGTAGCACCGGAGTCTGCTAGAAACTCAAAACCATGTCCTTGCACTGTCACTACGAAGTGAGGAAGTTGACTGCTGATGTTAGAGGTCACGAAGATGTATTCAGTCTCGCTGGAGCTGTCAGATTCAGTCTTGATAATGTTGGCTTCATCATCTGGGTTGTCAAGATGGTGAACATTAGATCTGGGCTTGTTGCGATGACGGTAGCCACCAGGTTGGTGTTTCGATGCATTCGACGATCCTTGTGTTTGTTTCACTGGCTGTGAACGACAAACTGAAGCAAAATGGTGTAGTTTAGTGCAGGAGTTGCAACGTTTGTTGAAGGCGGGGCAAGATTTCTGTCCACCTTTGTGCGGCCAATCACCACCACAGTTTCTGCACTTGGATGGTTGCTGAGATGGTTGTCGTGGTTGTTGATGGCGAAAACGACTGCCACTGGCATGGTGATGATGAGCATCAAGTTTGTTGATCTCAGTATGCATGGCTCGTGAGTGCTGGGTGGTCAGTTGCAGGGTACGTGCAAACGTGAGAAGATCAGCTAAGGTCATAGCTGGGGTTGATAGACCCTTTTCTCGGACTTTCGACGACTTGCATCCAGCAATCAGCTGTGATTTGATTTCAGACGATGCATCGGCAAACCCAGAGGTTTCAGCAAGCTGTTTAAGCTCAGAGTAGTACTCGTCAATGTTGTCTGTTTTTTGTTCTGTTTTTCGGAAGACGTACCGTTGGTATTCCACGTTAGTTTGCGGGTTGAAATGAGCGGTGATAGTGTCTACCAGCTTCGAGAAAACAGTGTCGTTATCACCGGGACGAAGTGCTTCGTCGGGGAAAGTGTCAACAATGTCATTCAGTTCATCGCCGCCGAAGGTAAGAAGAAGAGCTTTTTGTCGATCGACATCGTCTATTCCGTAGGCTGTGAAGAATGTTTTGAGTCGTTGAACCCACTTCCTCCAGCGCACAGCTCTTCCCTCTGGGGCGCAGTCAAACGACTGGTAGGCTGGTAGAGCGGCCATCTTCTAGCGCAGTAACCGGTAACGTTTTTATCGAGCACGTAGTCGAACAGAAAAGTCAGTGATAACTTGGACTTACTGCAATCCTCGTCGCCAATGTAATGTTTGGAGTACTGTTGGTGGTGCGTGAATCGTGGATGTCAAGCATACAATGAGTAAACAACACTGATTGATGTGTTCAGACTGATTTTGTATTCATACAGAAATATATGGGTTAATGATGATCGCCATGTTGGTAGCCAGCCTCTAGCGATAACTCTAGCATCGCGTAAGTGCGCGATTAGTGAGGAGTTAGTTCCCTTGTACATATATTCATTAATATGAAACTCAACACATTACAACCAGCAAAGGATAGAACTAGTAATGTCACCAGCAAAGGGTATAACTAATCACCAGCAAAGGGTATAACTAATGTCATCAGTAAAATCCAGAAATTCCAAACGAGATCAAGGACACATACTCTACAGACATTGACATTGACAGGCTTAAAACACAGCTGGCCATGCTTCCTCATGCTCTCAGAGACAACAAAAAGCCCGTCTTCGAGGGACTGCCTGAAGAACTGGTGGCATCTACCACCCTTAGGCGAATGCTCAGTGAGGTGGACAAATTGTTCCGATTGTACTTGACAATTCCTGTCACAACAGTGACAGCAGAACGCAGTTTTTCTGCATTGAAGCGTGTCAAGTCTTACCTCAGAGTAACCATGACCCAGGAGCGCCTGAACAACTGCCTGCTTATGCACGTATTCAAAGACAAAGTTGATCAGCTCGATCTCACTGAAATCGCATCAGAGTTCATTGGCAGAAATGAACGACGACAAAGTTACTTTGGAAAAGTACAACGTCAGTGAGAATACTTTTTCTCCGAGTACTTGTCAGTAGTCTCCAAAGCTGCTTAATAAATACAATTGTACCCCCACACCATCACCAACCCCCTCTACAACCCCCTCCCCACTTCTCCCCTTTCTTCTTTTCGCCAATTTCCTGGAACCCCTATTCCATCCCACCATATCCCTCACCCCACTCCAGTCTTATTCGCATAACTGGGATTTGACCTTGACCATTGACTATGAATTTTTCATTGTGAAAGTTGTAAAAGTGAAGACAAGACAATATAGGCTGTGACAGTTGGCTGCATTAAACGGTACTTGATGTCCAGTGTATATGAAGGCAAAAGGTATGTTATTTTATAAGTCAGTCTCTCTCTCTCTCTCTTTCTTTCTGTCCAACGTATAAGGTGTGACTTGCTTGTCAGTCGTAAATAAATGTTTGTTTGAACAGAACTTTGCCTACTGGAATGTTGCCACTCCCACCACCCCCAACCCTCCCCCTAATCTTGGACATCTTGGACATCTCCCCGCCGCCACTGTATATAGCATATATTTTTGTGTGTGAAAATAATTTTGCCTACTGGAAACGTTGTATCGGACTGACACATAATGTTGCGGAGTTTTGACTTTGTGACTTAAAATATATCTTGCCCCCCCCCCCCCCCCCAATCTTGAACACCTTCCGCCGCCACTGATGTTAGGTTGCTATAGTTTTGCAAAAGACGTCTTGGTATGGCATCCTGCATGTGTAAGAGTGGGTTTCAGAGCAGACCAAAGATTTAAGGGGTTAGGAAAGTTACATTACTTGTAGCTTTTTGCCATTCCATTTCTGTTTTGGGCTAAGTGCTGAGGAGGATGCTGGGGTAGCGATACACTCTTAAAATTCACTCTGTACCGATGCTGGATTGGGGTACAGGGGTCTGATGACTTGCTTGGGAGGAGTATTAGGCTGTGATGGGGGTGTGACAGCTGTGCCTGCTTGGGAGGGGTACAGTCACATTAACATCACTTGAATTTTCTGAGTGGCCGTTATTTTTGGCATCGATGATGATAAGTCCGTGTTGGGGGAAAAGTGATTTGTGGGGCACAGAACAAGTGGCGGACGAATAAGAAAGGTTACGGACAAGGGAATAGATTAAAGTTCAGTTCTTTGTGGAAAAGTTCTTTCTGTAGTGACCTGGATTGGGGGTACAGAGGATTCTTTCTGTACTGACCTGGATTGGGGTACAGAGGATTCTTTCTGTACTGACCTGGATTGGGGTACAGAGGAACTCGGTGTCTGCTGGGGAGGGGTATAAGGGTGAACAGATGAAAGTTCAGTTCTTTAGTGAAAAGTTCTTTCTGTACTGACCTGGACTGGGGTACAGGGAGACTCCGTGTCTGCTTGGGAGGGACACAGGGGCGAATGGATTAAAATTCAGCTCTTGGTGGGAAAATTCACTTTGTACCTGCTTGGGAGGGGTACAGGGGTCTGGTGACTTGCTAGGGAAAAGTATTAGGCTGTGATGGGGGTGTGACAGTTGTGCCTACTTGGGAGGGGTACAGTCACATCAAAATCACTTGGATTTTCCTTGGGGGATATGTTAATTGAATTAACATGTCCTCTAAACTTTGAAACTCAGTTGCGTGCTCTATGTTTATTTATTATGCCGTACAGGTCGGAAAACTTTCTTATTTTCTATGTGTAAATCATTAAATGTGTTCATGTATATTAATTGTTTAAAACACCGGCGAGTAACATTGCTTATTTGGTCTTGCGGAAGGAGGTAGGGATTCGTTGGTAACGGTTCAGGAAAGATCTTATATCATCCATACCATCCTTTTGGAACGGAGAGAAAGCTATGCTTATTCTTTCTGTGAAGTGAGTGAGCAACTGCATATATCCACTGACCTCTCATTGTTTAATCTCGTGTGGTTAAATGCCATTTGTGAGATAGCCGGTGATGCTGGCACGGGCTAAACCACATTTAGTGAAGTAATGCCATTGGTGATATAGCTGGGGATGCTGGCACTGGCAGGGGTGTGGTCATGGACATTAACGGACATCACTGATCTTTTATTCTATCTCGTGTGGCTAAGCGCTATTTGTGGTAGTGCAGGTAATGCAAACACTGGCTGGAGTGAGGTCATGGAAATCAACAGGCATAACGGACGTCTTATTGTTCCATCTCGTATGGTTAAATGGATGGGCAGTATTGGGAGTATTGGGCTGGTCAGGTGTTTTTCCTGTTCCGGACGTTTTCTTTGTTTTCGAATGTCAGTCTGTGCCTGAAACTCTAAATAGAATGTTTCACATACCTATCTCACATTATGATAATATTATAAATTATTATATCGCAACACTTTCAATAATATAATGGTACCATATATATTTTCTTGCATGCACAACATTACCATATCTCACATGCACAACATTACCCACAAACAATATCTAGATATAGCATTTTTCTGCAGTCGTTCATAATCTTATATCTCTCGTTTAGATTGCACCACTATTAAGATTCCAACACGCAGAAATATATATACTTAATGCATGCACAACATATCTATAATACTGTAAGAGAGATTACTTGGGTGGGGCAAAAAGATAGGTGAAGGCCAAAAGGAGGATGTCCCTGACCTCGGCCAAGGAAATACGCTACCTAACGAATCGTGAGGCAGAAGTTTTTTGGTGAGTTTGTGTAGTATGAGTGCGTGGGTGAGCTTGTTGGTGGTTTATGTGTTAGATAAGCATGGAGTAAATGTAATAATGGCGTCGCCGACTAAAATCTGACTGAGACTGAGACTCAAGTTGTTGGGTGCTGAGTTTCTCGGGTGTTATCATTGATAGGGGGAGTACATTTTTAGTAAACATATTTGGTAATGTGATCATTATTTCTCAGGAGGGAGAGTCAGCATGTATGTTACTTGATATATTCAGAATGGAGATGGTTTATGTTTTGTTTGTTCGGTTTTCTTTTCCAGAATAAAGGATATTTCATGTGGGGTTTGGGGTGCAGATTCAAGATGTGTAGTTAAGGGGAAGGGGATAAAAATGGGGATAGGGGGCAGAATATTTGATAGTAACGTTATATAGTTTATTTTTTATGCTGTTCAGTGTTTATGCTGTTCAGTGTTTAGGGTATGCGTGTTCTTTGTTGCAATTGAGCCTCATTTCGGCGAGAAGGGGTGCATTTTCGTCGAAAGGGGGAAGAATGTATGGGTGAATCAGAAAGAGAGCACGCGCTGTGTTTAGGAAATGACGTCTTGTCTGTGATGTGACGTGCTGTGTGACGTGTGTGTATCTGTTGGTTTTGCCTTCTCCCCGAAAGCACGAAGACAGTGACTGGACTGTGGACACTGACGGTGGACAAAGACAGTAGTTAGGTAAGGTTAGACAGGTATGTTTAGAGTACAGAAGCGTTGTAAGTATGGTTTATTATATTTGCAGTGAAAGAGTGTGAAAGAAGGTGCATGACGCAAGGCAGAGGCAAGATTGGTGATCCCCATGTTGCGTGTTGTGTGGTGGCAAAACCAGCAAAATAGAACCGAGATCCTATTTCATTATATTTGCTCAGAGCTTGATGCTCAGAGTTTGGGCAAACTGAGTGATACAGAAATTTCTTTCAGAATTTCCATTAATTATAATTTCTTGAATATCTTGCATGCACATTATCATATCTCACATGCACAACATTACTCACAAAATAATATCTAGATATAGCAGTTTTCCATAGTCGCTAACAATCTTGTATCTCTCATTTAGATTGCATCACTATTAAGATTTAGACACGCATAAATATATATATATATCCTTAATGAATACATAACATATTTATAACACTCATATATCGGTATAGCTGGTAGAGGAGAGGCGCCCAGACACCTATACATATAAACATATTAAAACAAAAACCCCGATATATACCTATATCATATAAAAACTCAAATCGGCATAACCTAAGCTGTTGAGGACTTTGTCCTACATATAAACATATAAAAACACTATACCTATATCATATAAAAACTCAAATCGGCATAACCTTAGCTGTTGAGGACTTTGTCCTACATATAAACACATAAAAACACGATATATACCCATATCATATAAAAACTCAAATCGGCATAACCTTAGCTTTTGAGGACTTTGTCCTACATATAAACCTATAAAAACACTATACCTATATCATATAAAAACTCAAATAGGCATAACCTTAGCTGTTGAGGACTTTGCCCTACATATAAACCTATAAAAACACAATATATACCTATATCATATAAAAACTCAAATCGGCATAACCTTAATTGTTGAGGATTTTGTCCTACATATAAACATATAAAAGCACGATATATACCCATATCATATAAAAACTCAAATCGGTATAACCTTAGCTGTTGAGGACTGTCCTACATATAAACCTATAAAAACACAATATATACCTATATCATATAAAAACTCAAATCGGCATAACCTTAGTTGTTGAGGATTTTGTCCTACATATAAATATATAAAAATACACAATATATACTATATTATCTAAAAACTCAAATCGGCATAACCTTAGCTGTTGAGGATTTTGTCCTACATATAAACATATAAAAACACGATATATACATATATCATCTTTATATAGTTCAACATATTCCTGTTGAATGCTTGGAATTCTTCAAAACAAGTTGGTATTGACTAGATTAAAATTGGGTTTAATATGCTGATATTCTGAGAGAGGATAGGGAGGAGCGTGAATTTCTCTCAATTGATGGGTGATGCGGTGGGTATGACAGTTAATCTGGACACTGCATATACGGTTTTTCATATTGCATATCAAAGTTCACAACAACATTCAAACATTGAAAATATCCTGCAAGCACAGCATTATATCTCCATAATATAGATATAACATCATTGTGCAGCATCAAGTTTACCACACAATTCAGACAAATAATTTGCAAGCACATCATATATATATATATATATATACACATATATCATCTCTATATAGTTCAACATTCTCCTGTTGAATGCTTAGCAATTGTCAAAATAAGTTAATATTGTCCAGATTAAAACTTGAAGAGAAATGGGTATGTTTTTTATATGATTACCTTTGCGACAACATGAGTGGAATTAAAGTTTGTGATCACAACTTTTTCGAGGTATTCGACGGAATCTATGGTTTTGTTCTTTTCTCCAATTGTTTCAAACCCCCGCTATAAAATACTGTTTATTATTTCTTTTGAAATGCATATATTTACCACGCTATGCGTGTCCATTCCTAAAATTTTATAGCTCCGATACATAGTATTTTCAGGTGTGTTTGCCGCAGGGTGTTTATATTTCTGTGGTGTAGAGTGATAGCGTGTGTAGAGAATAATGTGTAGTGTACTGGTTTGTTTTGTATAGTACTGCCAAATTTGGTTTAATAGTGTTTCCGGTGGTGGTGTTTTTGTTTTCGGTGGTGGTGTTTT
Organism: Oncomelania hupensis; assembly: GCA_036898135.1. NCBI lineage: Eukaryota > Metazoa > Mollusca > Gastropoda > Littorinimorpha > Pomatiopsidae > Oncomelania > Oncomelania hupensis. Next base: position 37,703,478 of record CM072527.1, read on the forward strand.
ATAATATATCGGCTGGAAATATCTCAAATGCAGAATTTTCTTACTATCTTTCATATTATCTTTGTGGTTCTACGAACCCTGGTATCTCGAATGTTCTCATTGTTTTTTATTTAGTGTTGCATCTAAACACTATTATCACCATGTAAATTTTCTTCATATATATTCATAATTCGTTTTTAGTTGCCAGGTTTGCATGGGTTTTACTATTTTGTTTGGTGATTGAAATCAGCATGGTTATCTTCTTATTTGATGGTTTCCCTTTTCACCGCACCGCATTCGAGAGGTGACTTTTGAAGGAATAGGACGTATTTTCTGTATTAAGGAATATTTTCCTATTTTAATTGAGAAATGTGTTTTATTCTCATGGATTACTTGCTGCTGGCTGTGCTTGGACTATGATTTTATAAACTGGTGTTCCGTCGGACTATTTCTGAAGGATATTTTAGTGAATTTTATCGATATTTTGTGCTTGTGAACCCGCCGCCATATTGGATATTGGTGTTTTGTTGATTTTAGCCGGCTTGGGTTTCGGCCTTGCCGAGTTGATTCTCCAATGTTGAGACTGGTGAATTAACACTGTGACGGTGGTGGATTACGATTCTTTGGAGTCTTAGTGGATTTCGTTTTATGGACTGTGTGGTGAATTTTCATCGACATTTTTGAGTATTGTTGACTTGGTCGCCATCTTGGTCTGTGATTATTGTGCCCAGTTGGATTACCATTGTGACACTCCGCTGCCGTTTTTGACAGTAATTGTGTGTGCCTATTGGATTACCACTAGTGACACTTCATTGCTATTTCGGATATTCGACTGTATGTGCCTATTGGATTATCATTAGTGACACCTTGCTGCTGTTTTAGACATGTGCTGTGTGTGCCTATTGGATTTCCATTAGTGACACTCTGCCGTTGTTTTGGATATGTGACTGTATGTGCCTACTGGATTATTATTAGTGACACTTTGGTACTATACTGGATATACAACTGTGTGCGCTTATGGATTATTATTGGTGAATTTTTTCACTGTTGTGCGTCGGAGACGGGGGTGGCGATTCGCACACTTGAGGTGGGTGAAGATAGGTTTTTAGAACTTGTTTTAACCTATTTTTACTGCGGTTTTAAAAGATTTAAAAAATTTCTTACTGGTCCTGAGAAGGTTTTATCGGCCCTTCCCATAGTTTAATTTATTAATATAATTTTATATTTATTTTGTGTTTTATATTTATTTAAAATTAATTAGAATTTCAGAGATAAATTGACTTTATTTCCTGATTGTGCTCCTGATGGGGGACAGTGATGCTCTGCCAAGGTTGGCGGTGACCGCTGCTATCAAGCGCGCCCGCCAGCAGGTTAAAAATAAAAATAGAAAAGACTCTCCCATGGCTAGGAACGATACCGAGGTGGAGGGCTCTGTCCTTGGTGCAGCTCCTCCGGTTCGCCGGAATATCATGCCCTCGCTGTCTGGCGGAGGCCTGGACCCGGGAGGTGGGAATTTGAGGGAGATATTAACCCCTGGTAGAAAGAGGACACGTGATAACTTGTCTGATACGTCATCCTCTGAGGGAGGTGGTGAGATGGACGACTGTCCTTCTCCCGGTTCTATGATTTCTATCCCTGAGGGGGGTGATGTGGATGGTGGGTTAGTCAAGGACGTCCCATCGGTGACCGATGCTGGTGTGACTACTCCCCCTCCCCCCTCCCCTACAGCCCCTATTGTTGCTCCAGAAGAGCCGCCTGTTGGGGCTGGTTCAACCTGGAAGAAGGTTACGCATAGACGCCCAGGGTCCAATAATAGGACAGGTGCCGCGGTGCGCATGGGGGAGCCAAACTATGGGCTCTGTGAATTCCCGGTCATAATAAACCAAACTAGTGACGCGACTAGCGTCACTCTTAAATCTCTCAGTTGGAAGTTTGCTGACCTTGTCGGCAATCTGGTCGGCGCGGTTGACAGAGTTCACTCCCTTGGTGGAGGATTTCTGGTAAACTGCGTCTCGGTCAGACAACAGCAAAAACTAGTTAAGGTTACTGAGATTGGCCAGCTTTTTGTTACCTGTACCATCCCGACCCCCATCGTTGAGGGGGTGATTCGGGGTATTCCACAACATATCACAGTCGAAGAAATGGCTGAAAAGTTTAATGGCTTGGTCGCCCCTGACGGATCCGTGCGGCCCTGTAAGGTTAGGTCCTTTAAACGTCTGCCAATGGCGGGTGGTGCTATGTCCACTGCCGTGAGAGTGACAATTGAGGCACGGGTGTTGCCTGATATATTGATGCTTAACAGGAGGGAATATCTTGTCTCAACTTATGTTGCCCCTGTACTGAGATGCTTCCAGTGTCAGAAACTCGGACATGTAAAGAGGGAGTGTAAACTTAAAACTTCTGTTTGTTCCTCATGTGGTCAGAAAGGGCACAGTGGTGCTCATTGCAAAGCCCCCAAACTTAAATGTACTAACTGTCAAGGCGAACACTCCGCTGCGAATTATCACTGTCCTGCCCGCACCGAGCGCCTGTTGGCCAACGAGTTGCGGGCGCACACATACATGCCACGTGCCCAGGCGTTCCGCATGGCCAAAGCACGATTGGTGGGTACTGCTGAGGTTCAGACCCTTAGTGTAGGTCCAGGCAGGAACCCCAAGGTAACTTCTTTATCTGCTCCCTCTCCTGTGCCGGTTTCTGGTGGGGAGAAGGCTGGGAGCTCGCTTAGAACTTTCTCAGAGTGTGTTCGTGGTGTTGGCCGCCCTTCAGGCGGCCCCGTAGCCTCCGACAAGGTCGGTTCTGTTCGCTCTGCCGGGGGTCGGTTAGCGCCAACTGATCCCCAGGCAGCCACCGTGGCTAACTTGGAAGCCAGAGTCACTGAGCTCTCACGAGCAGTTGCTGACCTGACTAAAATGGTACAGGTATTGGTTGCGGATAGAGTGCCGACCCTTGTGTCGGCCCCCCCTCCTCCTCCGGTTCATGTTCAGTCTGTGGCTTCTTCTGCTGAGGCTGAGATTGAGTCAGTTTGAGGGCCTCCTTCGTGTTCCTCCTCCGCTGGTGTTGGTAAAACTAGACAGGGTATTGTCCAGGCCATACGAGAGCTTCTCCGACCCTTGGTCCCACACGATACTGTTGTTACTGTCGTTAACTTGCTGGGTTCGGCATTGGATGGACCTGAGAGGGTGGGTGGTGCACCTGGTGTTAGGACAACCGAAAATCAGAAATGACTTATACAACTAATAAAACTATTACTGTTCTCCAGTGGAACTGTAGAACCATTGTAAATAAACAACCTTTGCTGGAAAACTATATTAAAGATTTCGGACCTTTTGACGTCTTGCTTCTGCAGTCCCTTAACGTTGTACCACGAGCTCTTCCTCGCCTTGAGGGATACAGCTTTCCCCCAGTCGTAGGTGTTGAGGGCTTGGGGGGCAGGGCCAGTGTGGCCACCTATGTTAGCACTAGGCTCACGTACCAGCCTCTGTCGTTGCCTATTAATGATGGTCTTAATTGTCGGGTGGGCTATTGTGCCATCTCCCTCCCAATCGTGGGGGCTCTACCCTTGGCTATTATAAACATCTATTATCCAGGGGGCACCTCCCACGTCTCGCAGGTAGCATGGATTAAGAATCTAGATGTTCATACACATAGCTGGTTGGTGGCGGGTGACTTCAATGTCTCTCATAGCTCCTGGGACCCTGGATGTGAGAGGGATATAGTTGGGGATCACCTTGCCGAAGTTATTCTTGATTCCCCTTTGGCTTGCCTGAATGACGGCTCTATTACTCATATTTCGGATATTGTGGGTAATCGACACTCGGCTATAGACCTCACCTTGGTCTCGTCCGTACTTGAGATTAGCTCGACCTGGTACACCGGAGATGATCATATTCAGTCGGATCACCTTCCGATACATGTTATTATTGGTGACGTCATCCCCACTGTTGTGGATTTTGATAACTCCGCTAATTTTAATTTTAAGCTTGCCGACTGGGCGTCTTTCCGTGCGTGCATGGACGAAGGTCTGTCTCTGGCGGACCCATCGGATCCTGATGTTAACGTGCATTTGGATAATTTGAGAACCATTATTTTGAATGCCGCGGATAAATCCATTCCTGCATCGCGAGCGAAGGGCTCACAACACCCTCGGTTTTCTACAGAGTGGTGGGATGAGGCCTGTTCTCTAGCTGTTGCCCAGAAAAGAAAGGCAATGCGTAATTTTAAAGCCAATCTTTGTGATCTTAACCGTGAAACTCTTAGGACGACCACGCATGATTGCCAGGAAACTATTGCCCGGGCCAAGGCAAGTTTTTGGGATAATTATATATCCGTAAATATTCGTGAGCCTAGGGACTCTTCTAAGCTTTGGGCCAAGCTGCGCACGTCTCGCGGGAGGGTGCGGCCACCGCCTCGGCCGATGACGATAGACGGTACTCTTACCTTCGATAATAGCTCTAAGGCTAATGCCTTGGCCTCAACTTTTGCTAGGGCTAGTCAGACCGATCAGCTTCCCCCGGAGTTAGCTGAGGTCAGGAATAAATCACCTACCCCTGACCCGGTAGAAGATAACACCCAAAGTTATAACAGCGATTTTACATTAAATGAATTACAGACAGCCATTGCCTCTGTGGGAACTTCCGCAAAGGCTACTGGAAAAGACCCAATTAATTATATTATGATAAAACACTTTTCCCTTAAAATGCTGATGGCACTCCTTAAACTCTATCAGTCATGTTGGAGTCAGGGTATTGTTCCCTTGGCCTGGAAAGAGGCCATTGTGGTAGCTATTCCCAAGCCTGGTAAACCTCAAAATAATCCCGAAAACTTTAGACCAATTTCACTTCTGCCACATCTCAGTAAAATATATGAAAAAATCATTACCCAGCGACTGGAATATACCTTAAATAAGCATAACATTATCCCCAGATGTCAGGCGGGGTTTCGTAGGGGACGTAACTGTCTAGAACATGTGGTCAGGCTTGTGGAGCACGCCAGATCTGCGATGACCCTTGGTGATTCAGTAATCGCCACCTTTTTCGATATTAAAAAGGCTTTCGACTCTGTGTGGCATGATAGATTGCTGGTTAAGTTATCAAAATTGGGATTTTCTGGTCGTCTCTATCAGTTCGTTAAGTCCTTTTTACAGGACCGGTCTCTGGCAGTCCGTGTTGGTTCGTCCACCTCGCCTCGTCATTTTCTTGATATGGGGGTCCCGCAGGGTAGCGTCATCGCACCCTTGTTATTTACAATCATGTTGCATGATATAGACAGCAGGTTGGCCAGTCCTGGGCTCTACATGTCACTATATGCTGATGATCTGGCTATCTGGGCAGTATATCGGGGGAATAAAGTCTATGCTACTGGGTGGTTGGACTGGTACCAGAGTATGGTTGATAGGACCGTGGAATACATGGACGTAAATGGTTTTGCCCTGAGCCCCGAGAAGACCTCACTGATGGTTTTCTCTCGTGTTAGAGCCATGCGCTCGCAGTTTCAGATTTATATATCTAACATATGCATTCGGCCGGTTAACACAGCAGTGTTCTTGGGGGTTACCTTAGACCAAGGTCTTACCTGGGGCCCCCATGTAGCATCTTTGATTGGAAAGGCAAATAGGGCAGTTTCTCTTATAAAATTTCTGACTACTCAGACTTTCTTTTCACCACGAAACCTAGTTACGCTTGTTGGTGCTCTTGTCAGGTCTCGCCTGACCTATGGGCATCAGGTCTTTTTTGCCTGTTCCAACTCACTCTGGAAAAAGTTGGAAACTGTTGAGCTCCGTGCACTGAAAATTGCACTTCAACTTCCCTTTTTTGCTGTCAATAACCTAGTTTATCAGGAATGCGGGTGGCTGCCATTGAGAGATCAATGTAAAGTAATGGCGGCAGGTTTTGAAGCCCGCGCCTTCTCGTCGGCGGCCGAGGTGGAAGATGTTCTCGGTGGCGCCCACCACACTTCCTCTGAAATAGTGCGTGATCGCATTAAAAAATTACCAATAGTGTATCGTAAAACCTGCCCGTTGGCCTCTTACACTCGCCCCCTTTGGGAAGACGCATCCTCTGACCCGTCAGATGTTGCCCCCCGAATAGTGCCTGCTGTACCTAAATGGGAGCTTACTCCACCAGTGATTGACGTTGAGTTGGCCACGATAGGTAAGAAGGACAGTCACTCCTTACTGTTAAAAACACATGCTAAGGAAAAAATTTCTTTGTATCTCTCTGACCACCTATTGATCTATACTGATGGATCTGTACAGTCTGATGGAGGTGTAGGGTGCGCCTATGTTGTCCCTTCTTTGAAGGTAACAAAGCTATTCGCCCTACGTCAGGGTATTAGTATTTTTTCTGCTGAGATTTACGCCATACTAATGGCGCTCCTGTATGTTAGTGAATCACCTTCTTTACCTCGGGGTGTGGCTGTGTTTACTGATTCACTGTCATCGCTTCAGGCTCTTAGAGTCGGTGGCACCGTTAACAGGGAGGAGCTCCAACATGAGATCCTTCAGTTGGTTCATCAGTTGGGTTGCCGGGGATGTCGGGTCGCTCTCGTATGGATCCCTTCACATATTGGCATAACTGGTAATGACATGGCCGACCGTGCTGCCTCTGAGGCTGTGCGCGCGGAGCCCATTGTCAGCTTACCTTTCTCAATTAGTGAAATTAAGAGTAGGTTGCGTAGGGCCTCTCTCGGGGCCCGTGCACAATTTATGCAAGATTATTGCTCTCGAAGAGCCTTGCCCTTTCTCAAGGTGGGCCTCTCTCATGTTCCTTTGCTGTCACGTAAACATCAAAAGATTATCAGTAGAATTAGAACTGATGCTCAGGCATCTAAATATGGAAACACCGCTTGTCCACCTGTTTGGGAACTGTCCTCCCTTGGCGCAATCCTTTGCGCATTTACGGGACTACTCCGTGGAACATACACTACAGCCCATAGAATTCTTGACTGTTCATGAAAAGTTGGGTACTGTCCCTCAAAGATTATTGTCAGGTTCTATTTTGACCTCCCCATGGAGTCACATGTTTTGAGCTATTTTGCTGCCGGCGAGGGTGCGAAGGCCTTAGCCCCCCCTTTATGGCAGCATTATGTTAATTAAACTAAATAGCTGATTAGTTGGTTAGTTAATTAGTAATTTTTTTTTCTTGTTTTGTGTTGGTCTGTGTGGATCAAATGCCCTTGTGGAAAAAGATAAAGACTTTTAAACCCTTTTTAACCAAAACCTTGTTTTTAAAGTAATATTAATATCGATTAAACCTCAACGATTTTCATTGAGTAAACTTTGTCAGTGTTAACTCTTTCAGAGTCACTGTTTGGGTTGTTTTGCTGCCGGCGAGGGTGCGAAGGCCTTAGCCCCCCCTTTATGGCAGCACTATGTTAATTAATTTAACTTTTTCTTTTTCGGCCTGTGTGGGTCGATCCCCTTGCTGAAGTGGAAAAGGACAAGGTTTTTTTTTCTTTTAAAACTTCTTTTTAATCTTGAGACTGTTCTTAAGTCGATACTAATAATAAATACAACCCCAACGGGTTCCATAAGGGTACTCCTGATTAAAGGAAGAAGAATCTTCTTAACAAATTTAATCTTAAACATGGCTGTCCTGTGGACATTCTTTTTGGCCTAAGGCCCTGTGTAAAGGCTTCCTTTTTAATAATTAATCTTAAAGACCAAATGCAAATTGTTGGTCTTATTGTCTTTTGACTCTTTTTTGAGATCTCTATTTGATGTTAGATTTTTTAATAATTGGTTAATTAATAAGCTTAGTATTATTGGTAATTAAGATTTAAGAATATTATCCCCATATATTTTTTATTTTAAATCATTTTTAAACATGTTTTAATTAACAGCCAGCCTCACCACCTCTTCCTGCGTCCAGACGCCGGAGCGAGCGGCATTGGTTTTTTAACGTCCTAATGGGGTTTATTAACCCCCGTTTTATTGTCCTTAACATATTTTTATCATAGGACGTAAAGCTTTGTTTATCCTTTTCATTCCTATTGGGTAGTAGGGTTTTCTTGGAATGTGCACCTTTTCTTTGTGTAGTTGCTTGGTGTTATGTTATTGATTATAAATTTTGTTTTCATGGTAGTATCGCGATGCATTCATTCTCATTAGAGCATAGCAGATGTATCAATGCTCTTATAATATATATTTCGACTTTTTAACTAAAACATTTTAATACTCGTTTGGGTAGAGTATGGTGTTTAATGGTGGGTAAAGCGACTCCTAATTATTAAAAGGGGGGAGAGTGTAATGCAGGCCTAGGAGGTAAGGGAAATAACTGGGTGGGGAACGAGTGACGAACGACGAAAGACGAACTTGACGTCATCGCCTCGGAGCGCTCCAGAAAGGCACGAGAGAGGAGTCACATGACAAGTTGAGCGTTGTTTGTGTGGATACTGAGGAGGGAGGACGTCCTGACGAGACCAGCGCTAAGAAATACGGTAAGAACCCTTGATTGTCTAATTCGTAGGGACTTTTAGATGTTGCGCAGTAGGGGTAAGGACGTAACAATTAGAATTATTTATGTGATATTTGTGAGGGTTCTATTTTATTTTCAGATGGACCAACGACGGATGAGTGACCGAGGTGGTGGGGATGATAGAGGAGGAGGGTCAAGGGATGATTCAGGAGGAGGTGACGGTGGGAGATCAGGGGGGAGTGGAAGAATGGAAGGGTGCGCAGGAGGGTTTAGAAGGTCTTTTCAACAGAGAAGGTCATCGGCTGTTCCAGGTGGACTTCGAACAGCGCAAGAGATGGCAGTCAAATATGGGCTGAAACCAGGGGAGGGTGCTTTCGTTGTAAACAAGGAAGGTGAGGAGTTATTTGTGGGGGACTATACCATTGAATTAAAAAATAAATTACAAGAAATAAGGACAATGAGCCAACAGGGTACCCTTACTTTAAACGACCTCCTTTTTTCGCCACAGCATTGGGGGATGTTGACACAAAAAAGAAGAAGGGTCATCGAGACCATGAAAAGAAAGATGAGGAAGGGCTGGATTCCTCCGAGGAGGAAAACCTATTATACAGATTCGGACTCTGAGTCTGATGATTGGGAGGAGGGTGAACAAAAACAGGTTAAAGCTGTGGTAGAAGATATGCCAGCAGGGCAGGAGGGAAAAGATGAAAGACCTACAGAGGCAACAGTGAAGGTTCCTGTAGCGGAATCTGAAAGACCTACAGAGGTCGCAGTTCTAGGCAGCGGTGAGACTATGGAGGAGGCGGGTATGGAAATTGAAGAGTTGCCCATGGAATTAGAAAATAAATTATTGGAGGACTCGGAGAAAAAGGAGTCGAGTGAGGAAGCCTCAGGATGGGAGTAGAGATTGGAAGGTAGATAGCCTATAGGATTTCTGGAAAACAAAAGGGGAGAGATTTAAAAAATAATTGAGGGAGGGTGAAAAAGGGGGGTTTAGTTTTTCCAAAGAAAAAGTACACTTCCGCCGTAGCATGTTATTTGTGAGTATGTCCTCTTCGTTGAACGTTTTAATTTGTACATTACCCGATTATGTCTTCCCATCTGCCGTGGACTACGACCGCGGACCGGTTGCTATTTTAATTTACTTTGTCTGCCCTCTTGGTTGGCAGCACGCCACTAGTATGGCCGGAGTTGCTATAGCAGTTAAGTAGGGCAGACCATTTCATGGCCTTAGTTGCTGTGGGTTCCTACTTCCGACAGAGGGTGAATTAAAAATGTATATTATTATTTAACTCGTGGCTGGACGACGCCATGGCGTGTTTAGCCGTTTTTGTCCTTTGCCACTGCCCTCAGGAAGGATGTAAATTGCCGTGGGCTATATTATGTTTCTGGTGAAGAAAAACTGCGAAAAAAACTGAAGTCAGAATCAGCATCAACTTCTTCAGCTTGTAAAAAACGTCGAGAACCGGCACAGGTTTTCAAGAAATCATACACTAAGGACTGGCCATGCAATGGACGAAGTAGTCTCGGGCCAAACTATGTGTATTCATCTGTGCAGAGCGTTTTTTTTTTTTTCGATTGAGCTTGGCAGCAGAAACGATTGTCTGCGGCACACAGAGTCAGCGAAGCACAAGTCATTTGTGTCTCTTCAGAAGTATCGGTCTGTTGCAGCATTCTTCTCTAAGCCTGCAGGTGACAGTGTTTGTTGTAAGTATTTGTTGCCAAGTGTTGATTAGTTGGATTTGGAAGAAGATATTAGATAATATAATAATTAATAGGCCTATAATATAAATTATAAAATTAAAAGAAATAGAACACCATTAGAGGTGATCCAAACAAAATGTAAACTAAAAAATTGGGCCTATTACTCTCATTGATATTTCTGTCGCACAGTTTAACCATCCATTTAGTTATTTTCATCTGAAACATATTTGTGATAAGATGATGGGTTGGGGAGGGTGGGGGGTTTAAGGTAAATTAAACAAAAGAGAAAAAATGAAGAGATTCATAACATACGTTGTGATGATTGGGAAAAAGCAACATAAAATAATAATAATGATGATGAAAGTAATGAAACTTAGTAAGTAACAATAATAAGTATGATTATAATAAGGCTAGGCCTAGTAACAGTAATAAATAATAGGCCTAATAATCGCAAAAATAAAATTAATAATAAAGAAATAAATTAAATGAAGTAAGAGTGCTTAAAAATACACGCAAAAAATAATATATTGAATTTGTCTAACTGCAGAGGCAATTAAACATTCTGCTATAGATATCTCCGTCAAGTAATCAGTGTGTCATTATTGATAGTGACAACATCAGAATAATGTGTAGAGGCAAGTGACGTCTCAAGAAAGAGACAATGACTGTATTAGACATTGATTGAATAAGTGCTGTGATTTGTATATTAGCCTATAAGCCACTTATTGAGTATCTTGAACTTGCGTATATGATTCTTACGACTTGGATGATTTAATGTTATTGTATTGTATATGAATGAATGGAAATAGCAAAACAGAAGGGCAAAGAGAGATAACTGTGTGGTCTTTGTCCCTGTTTGTAAGCATGTGTGTGGTGGTGGGTGAGAATTCAGAGTATCTTGAACTTGCGTATATGATGCTTACAAAGAGTTATAATACCCAGCTGCTCAAATAAAAATAATAATGCATTATGTATTATTGTCTTCTGACAGGTGACATACCTCATTATCAAAACAGTTTGCAGCAAACAAGCGACCAACCCCAATTATTCTACTGTTAAACAGCAATTTTTTTTAAGAATATTGATAGCAAGTATTGACAGAGTAACAAGAGTGATCTAGACTTGCTTTTGTTCTGTTCTGCAGTATGGACAAACATTATAAGTTTTGTTTGTATTCTGTTGTTTTCCTTTCATTCTGACTCTGAGGGGTAGAGTATGCCTGTTTGTATTGTTGTTGTTGCCATGTAGTTGTTGATTTTTTTCTGGGTTGAAGGCTTTGTTTTGTTGTGGATGGTGTTCATTTTCTCAATGAGGTGAGTTATAATTATTATAATTATTCATGCTTTGAATTAGTTTTGTTTCAGTATGAAATGCCTTACTGTTTTCAGGTTAGCAGTTCATAAGCGTGTTTCATTGTTCAAATTGTTATAAATTCTTCCTGTATTTGTTTGTTGTTACATTTAGTAAAGTAAGCTATGACTCAAACATAAAGAGGAGTTTGGGTTTTTTTGGCACTAGATCAGCCACAGCTGATGCGTTATATCCTCTCTTTTGGCAGGCAGTAGATTTTGTTGGAACAAACATGTTCAAAAAAGGCGGGAAGCAGAGAACTTCCAGCTTTCTCGCCGAAAGCCGTGCATCCAATTTATATTTATCTATGTTAATTATAATGCTACCCCCCCCCCCCCCCCCCATCAGTGTCTCTAACAAAGCTCCGTTGAAACTTCGACAGAGCCCTTGGACACTCCCATGATAAGGAGAAAGCAAGACAGTGAATTAATGACTTCACTTCAAGGTCATAAGGTCATCAAAAGGAGAAAAAGCAACTGCAGCAAGACTTCGACCAAGACTTCGACCAGCTCATACAGAAGCTCAACCAAAGCTTTGAGCATATGAAGCCCGCCATGCAATGATGGCTATATTGAAACTGAGGTAAATTTTAATATTATTCCTAAAGCCTTTCATCACGCCTACATCCACTTCATTAACGTTCATAATTTGTATAAATATTTCACAGGGTTTTGTTCAAACTCAATTGTACAGGCTGTTACTTTTTTTATAAAGTAAAGTACATAACATACAAGCCCAAAAAAACCTTGTCCAACACCATTACACCAACAAAATGTCATCGTACAATGGTTGTATGCATTGACAGAAGCTTGTGTTGTGGAGGTTACCTCAACGGCTTGAAAATGCAGGATTTAAAGGATGTTACACCGATTGATTGAATTCCCTATACGCTCAATGTGTCCGGGGACACAAATTTAATTAAGAAGAAGAAGAAGTTGATGGAGTTTACCACCTTAAGGTAATAACAAGTACTGCAGTTCAAAACTTACCGTTCTCATTGTCATCATGAGCTATTGTGAACATTTTAATAGGTAATAATGTATATTTTCTATAGTGTATTTACACCTAAAAATATCCATAACACCACTACAAATGTAACCTTACCATCATATGGTACATTGCCCTATAATAATGGATACCTGTTTCTGACATGTAGATTAACATCCACAAGACCGCGGCCAGCCACGGGCCCAAAAGTTTACTGATGGAGCCACCAGATTGGATCCGTTTAAAGCAGTAAGTAAATTATTGACTCGATTGTCAAGGGGATCCATTGTATATTGATAGGTCATTATGGTGTAAGAGGTTTATTTTCAATGTAAAACATGTATTCCCTTGTGAGCTGGTACATACCAGCACAGCGCTCATTGTTGATAGAAGCTGGGACTGTCCAGCCTTTAGACTAAACAAGCACAGTGTCAATGATTAGCGCATGATGACAAGACCGGAAATTGGGCGAGAATACCTCTGTTTATTGTCGTTAGTGCAACTCTCCCCTTAATCCTTACACTCCTCTCATTCCCGCTCTATGTAGAAGAGTTCATTTTATATTGTGTCACTCTTTATTTAGACGTCAAAGAAGCAACAGCCTAGCGTTGTTGCACAGCATTAGTGTTAGTTACCAGTTTTTAGGAGTATTTCTATTTTGTGAAAAGACATTTTATATTGTGCTGAACCATTTTGTGACCTACCTCACACTGAAGTGGTATGTACATATTTTGTTTAATGATGATGATAGGGATAGAGATTAAAATATTTATAATTCATTTTATTTGTGGTTTATTCTTGTTAATATTATTCTAATCTTGTTTATTGAATTAAAGATAATCTTCTTGAAATAATTATATTTTTAGAAATAGTTGATGAAGTCATACTTTTTGTCAAGACCTAGACTTTGTTACCGTGTATATTTGGATAAATGATGTTAAGATCTTTATAGGTTTACTTAATCTTTTTGCAATTGATTAACAGAGGAGTAATACCTATTTTCATATTTAATTTGATCTGTAAATATTCCGATCACTTTGGGAATTGGTATGGTCTTGTTATGAATTCACAAATTACTTTGTTTACCTTTTTGTTACCATGTTTGGAAACGAAAGTCAACTTATCTTTTGCTTAACGTATTCCTGCTCAATTTACTCATTAATTTTTGTATGAATATAAGCTTAGGGATTTTGAACGTAATTCTCGTGAAGCAGTTTAACAATTCTTTTACTTATTTAACAAATAATTTCCAGATTTAAATAGTTATAGATTTTATTTTGTTTTCGGGGTTCAACGGTTGGGTTTGTTCTTTTGACCCTTTGCGTCAATAAAGTCTTGAAACGTTTCCCATTGTCTGGCGTTCCCGTTGATCAAGTGAACCCTTGGAGTGAATGTGTCATATCCATCTTCTCACATCACCCACACCCTACAACAATGGTCACTATATTTATCTTAGCCTTTCTCTACCTGTATAATGTTTTATTAACTTCCATATGTTTGTTCCAGCTACTCAACAGTCATAAGGCCAAAAATCACCAGTCACAGTGACTCCAGTGGATTTGTTTTTGAAACAAAAACCCAAAAGGCACTAACTTCACCCCAGGCCGCCAAAACGTTCAAATTTACGACAGGAACAACAGCCACTGCTCATCAAAAGGCAGAAGCACAAGAAGTATGGGGTCATTGTTATCAATCATTTTGAATGTAAAAGGAATTCCCTTTATGTAACACGCATTACCCCTAAATGGCATGTTTTCAACACATCATAATAGTCCTTTCCACACCTGAAGCTCTTCTTCCACACAACCATTGCAGCTCCATCTTAATTTAATAAGCATTTTAACTGAACGCAGCACTGGCTCTTTTTGTACATAATGTTATAGTGCTCTGAATGAATATTAAAACATCATTAATGATTGGAGTTCATGGCCACTTTATTTTACAGCATCGATATGACAGCGATATAAGAAGAAAGCAGCTTTCCGATTTGATGAGGCACAGTATTTCCACGCATAATCGCTATTATGCCAATCGTGTTGAACAGCAAGCCTTCAGCTTTCTTTTACTTAATTTTTTTGGCTATCCAATTATGAAGAGTTATGCTGTCTGCTAACGGAGCATCGATCTGAGGTGTTGGCCATTCAGGAGACTCTTTTATCAGAGAAACAGTCTATAGATATTTCTGGGTATTCGTCACTAAATTGTATATCTTCCAGAGACCTTTCACTCTTTAGCCATAGATACGTCTCATTTAACCCAATTTCACTTAACACAAGTTTACCAGCAGTAGCAGCAAGAGTATCCCTTTTCAAGTCGCTTACAGTATGTTCTATATATTTGACCCCATCACTAAATGTAAATAAAAATGACCTTGAGAATTTGATCCAACAGTCATTCACTCCTTTTCTGTTGTTGGGAGACTTTAACAGACGCTCTCCCCTGTAGGGCAGCGATCATACTGATACTCAGGGGAAAATAACTGAAGACATTTTAGACTCATTGAATCTGGTAACTTTGAACGAGGGTTCTCCAACTTTTTCCTGTTTGAGAACTGCTTCTTTATCCCACATTGATATATCGATCTGTGATCCCTCCCCCCTTTTGGACTTTAAATGGACAGTTTTAAACGATCTTCATGGCAGCGATCATTTTCCGGTTCTATTAAAATATGATTCAGACAAACCTTGAGCAAACTCATGGCAAATGGAAATTGAAACAAGCTAACGGGAGTCTGTTTTTCAACCTGTCTGAGGTCCAGTTACGTGTTAAGAAACAGGAATTTTCACATGCCATAGACCCAATACAGCTCTACACATAGTTATAAACAGTGCCAAGGAGTCCATTCCATAAACTTCATCAAAGCCTCATACACTTAAAAAACTGTAGTTTGATGATAAATGTAAAAAACTTCAGCAAGCCCGCAAAAAAGCTTTAAGAATCATGTAAAAAAAACTTCAGCAAGCCCGCAAAAAAGCTTTAAGAATCATGTATTTACATCCAAGCTCATACAACGCAGGTCAGAGTATGGAACTGGAAAATCTCTGAAGGGAAATCTAGATGCAGAGCTTCTTCTAATAATCCTCCAGCTGTTTACGCTGCATTTCAATAAAAATAAAAGAAGTTCAAATGATGCCTTTTTATTGTAACAAGTGTTGTCGTGCTACTAATATTCTGTTTGTTTTCCCTTTTTCAGCCCCAAACACTCGAGGCAGATCCATCTGATGGTGCTCAGCAGGCTGCTGAAGCTGAAGGACGAATACTGACTCAACCATCAACATCAGGAACTGGACAGACAGCATCAAGTGGAAAACGAAAGAATCTTCAACGTGCTCCAGCAGAAAGCGAAGACTACAAGTGCCCCCAAGTCCCCAGATACAAGAGACTGGAGAAAAATGGACTTGACAAAGAGACATAGCGACAGATTTACCTGGAAAACAGAACCTGCAGACCCCTCACGACTGCCCAAAGATCCTGTACAGCTGTTTGAGCTTTTCTTTGACAATGAACTAGTTCTTGATATCCCTTTAACACATACAGCGACCTTGAGTGAGCGATATTTTTGATTAGTGCAAAAGCACGCAGTGACCATCAGCGACCAGTAAAAGCGAGGTCTGTTAAGTGGCCGCCATGTGGAAATCTATGTATATTAGCAAACGTGCCAGACTCTCGCACACTTGATAGCGAGTATCTGCAGTTTGCGGCGGTTTTTCATTTGATTTTTAGCAGTGGTAGAACGCACGTGGCGAATTTTTTAAGTTCGAGAAAATGTTGATGATGGCAAAGGAGAGGCGAAGACGGTTATGGCGTCAGGTTTTTGCTGAATCAGATGAACAGAATGTCCCATTTGAAGGATTTGAGGACACTGATTTAGTGCAGATGGATGAGAAGAAAGTGATTTGGACTTTGACGATCTCTTTCCATCAGATTTGAGTGAGGAGAGCAACGGCAGCAATGAAGAACCAGCGTTGGATCGCCGCAATTTAGAAGGCGTTGGCTGAATGCTAACATGAACGTGTTGATGAGGATTTTGTGGAGAACTCTGGTGTACAGCATGATTTGGAGGGAGGAGATGATGCTTCTTCATTCTCTCAACTGTTTTTCAGTGACGAATTGCTGGCAACACTAGCCCAAGAAACAAACTTGTATGCACGGCAGGCAGGTGCAAGCAAAAAAGGGGGCTGATGCAAAATGGAAAGAAACCACAGCAGAAGAACTGAAAGTGTTCATAGCCATCAACATTATAATGGGCATACATCAGCTTCCCAGAATATCCTGCTACTGGTCTACAGATAGTAAGCTGAATGTGCCAGGAATCTCCAACCTGATGTCTAGAACGAGATATGAGAAGCTGAACCAGTATCTCCATGCGAACAACAAGGAAAACTACAAGCCTCGAGGCTATCCAGACTTCGACCCACTGTTCAAAGTGCGCCCCATACTGGATAGTGTGAGGAAGCAGTGTTCAGCCCTCTACAGGCCAGGCAGAGCGATAAGCATTGATGAAGCAATTCATCAGAGGCAAGCCTATTAGTTATGGCTTCAAGATGTGGGTCTTCGCTACACCACTGGTATATGTGGTCCAGTTTGATCCCTAGTACAAAGGAGGTCGAGGATGACAAACTGAGTATCCTGGACTTGGAATGGGGGGTTCCATGGTGGTAGACCTCATTTCAGAGCTTCAAGAAGAAGGCAGCGACTCCTACCACCTCACATTTGACAACTTATTCACCTCCCTGGCCCTTGTCGAATGCCTGACCAAGAAGAAGATTGTGTGTGCTGAACACTTCACTCAAACCGCTCTGGAGATTGTCCCCTCAAGACTGTGAAAGAGATGGAGAAAACCCCAAGAGGAACTTTTGAATATTCTACTGACATCAAAAATGGAATTGTAGTTGCCAGGTGGAATGAAAACAATGTTGTCAATGCCGTCTCCAACTTCGTTGGTATAAACCCAATACAGTCAGCAAAGCGTTGGTCAAGAGCAGATGGGAGACGTTTCAACATTGACCAGCCTTACATCATAAGCAGGGTTCGTACGGTCTTTGAAGGTCTTGGAAAGTTTGAGAATAATAAAATATATTTTCCAGGCCCTGGAAAGTCTTTGAAAACTAAGTTTGTGTCTAAAGTTTGGGAAAAGTTTGGGAAATTTGCAAAAGAACACAAACATAAATAAGAGTGTTGATTTAAAATGTACGTAGTTTGGATTTTTTTTTTCCCCTGTAATAAACGCAAGCGATCATGACGCGATCGTCGAAGTACATTCGTACTTTCGTTTTCTCGCCAGTAAAGTTGAAATCGATAGTTGCTTCCCCTTGCTCAACATTCGGGAACCTCGTATTTCTTCTTCCTGCGAGTTTGAGGTTGACAAAATGCCGGGCGTTTGTTCCTTCATGGTTAGCAAAATATGAAAACGAATGTTGGCTGCAGAAATTGAACATCTCAAATCCAAGAAGAATCGCACTGTTGCTGATGCTGAAGCTCTGGAGAGGTCGGCTGATCTGAAAGCAGAAGAGGCTGAGAAAAAAGCTAAGCTCACACTCATTGCAGAGTCCAATGCTTTCAGGAAGCGTTCACAGGAAAAGCGCAAGCAGGCCCAAGAACTGGATATACTTATCCAAGAAAATATCAGTGGATCCAAAAAACAGTAGAACTCTCTTCTGATCACCATCTCAAAATCTTCAAAATTCATACAACAAAGGATAAATAATATTTGCAAATAAACTCAGCACTGTACTTAGGATTCAACAATTTAAAGTGTTCTTTACACTCTAATTCAAAACAAAGTAATCAACAAATCAGACAGTTTCGTTGAATTGAGAAGAATTGACACTGAACTGTAATATAATAAAGCTTGCAGAACACCTTTGGTAAATTTGTGTAGTTATACCATGTACAATACAATACAAGGTTATTGCTTTAGGTCCAGCGGACTCTTCCGAGCCAAATCAGGACCAGAGAGACGTTATCTTAAAATGTTATAAAAATGATTCAAATCTTAAAAAACAAGCCTGTTACTCTTAAGTACACAAACAAACTTTCACATGACGCCTCTTTAAGAGACTTCTTTAAAACTGATGTATTAAAAATATATTCTCTTTCTTCAATCAAATCACCAAATTCAGTCCTAATAAAATCCAAACTAAACAAAACATGTCGATATAATTTATATGCGATAGAACAAACCAACATCATGTAAAAATTGAAACAGATGTTGACCATTACATATTTTAAAAATCTCTTTGAAAGGTATGGAACCAAAATATGTTTCCCTTTCCTCAATCAAATCAGCACACTCAGACATGAAATGTCGAACGGAAAAGGATTGATCACATGCAAAGCACCATGGTGGTTCTTCTCCTTTTAAAAGGAAACTGTGGGTGACATAAGTATGCCCAATATGAAGGCGAGATAACACTGTTTCTTCTTTGCGAGTGGATGCAAAGTTAGGCAAAGAAGTGGACAAATCGGGAAGAATTTGAAATAATTTGTTGTTGACATGGTTAGACCAGTCAGTCTGCCACAGTCGTTTACAATAAGAACCAGTCATACAACGTAGGTCAGAGTAGGGCACAAACTGAAATATCTCTGGAGGGAAATCAAGATGCAGAGCATCTTTAGCCGCCCTGTCTACTGCAATATTGCCGCGGATGCCCATGTGACCAGGGACCCACATAAAAACTATCTTTTTACCCTCAGAAATAAGTTGTGTATGGAGGTCATGGATCTCTGCCAGAAAAGGGTGTGATATCTTTCTCGTGGAAAGAGCCTGAAGTGCTGACAAGGAATCAGACATGATTAAAAATGAGGTTCTTTTGGATTGATAAACTTGTTTCAGAGCTAAATGAATTGCCTTGAGCTCAGCTGTATAAACAGAACAAAAATCAGGTAAACGCTGTTGCAAAGGCCGGTCCAAGTGTCTCTCGGAGACCGATGCAGCAGCAACCGAATCTCCTTTCTTTGACCCGTCTGTAAAAAGTTGTTCATATCCTGGGTATAAAGCACACTGTTCTAAATAAAGTTGGTTATATACGGTTTCGGATGTATTGTTTTTAAGGAAAGCGGACAACTGCCAATTAATGATTGGGATACATAATTTCCATGGGGGAGCTTCAGTCCTAAGTTCATCGTCGTTGATGGAAGAAACATCAATGCCTGCTTTTTCCAGATGAGCTTGCATTCTGATGCCAAACGGAGGAATTGTGTTAGGTTTGGCTTCAAATTTCTGAACAAAATCTGGGTTGAAAACACAGTCATAAGCAGGGTTCATAGGATCAGTTTTTAATTTTAAATAGTAATTCATTGACAGTTTTGTACGTCTCAGCCCCAGCGGGGGTTCGTTAGCTTCCACGTAAAGGCTTTCACAAGGGGAAGTGCGAAACGCACCCAAAGCAATGCGTAGTGCCTGATGGGCAACTGGATCTAACATCTTAAGATAAGATTTTCTAGCAGAACCATAAACAATGCAACCATAGTCTAACTTGGATCTAATTAAAGAACGATATAACAGCAATAAAGTTTTCTTGTCAGCACCCCAGTCTGTACCACTGATAACCTTGAGCAAATTGCAGGCCTGTTGACATTTAGTTTTCAAAATTTTCAGATGAGGAATGAAAGATAGCTTTTGATCAAAAATAACACCTAAAAATTTGACTTGTTGGACCGCCTTTATTGGAGTTTTATTGAGGAGAATAGTAGGGTCTTGAATAATTCCCCGGTGCTGGGAAAAGTGAATACATTCGGTTTTTGCTTCAGAAAATTTAAAACCATTTTGTAAAACCCAGTCTTCAACGGCCTTGACACATAACTGTAGCTGACGTTCTGCAGATGCCAAAGTTTTACCTTTGGCTACCAATGCAAAATCGTCGACAAATAAAGAATTGTCAATTCCCCGTTTAACGGAACGAACAATGTTATTTATTTTAATATTAAACAGCAAGGGAGACAAGATGCTACCCTGAGGCACTCCCATCTCCTGTTCTCTAGTATCTGACAAAGATCCCCCAACCTTAACCTGAAAAATTCTGTCTGTTAGAAAATTGGATATAAACAGAGGTAAATGTCCCTTCAAACCCATTTCTTGTAAATCTGAAAGAATGCCATATTTCCATGTGGTGTCATAAGCTTTTTCCAAATCAAACATGATGGCAACGACATGTTCACCCTGGACGAACGCGTTACGGATAAAAGTTTCCAGTCGCACCAGGTGGTCAACAGTACTTCGACCACTTCGAAAGCCACACTGAGTGTTGGATAAAATACTATTTGTTTCTAGATACCACAATAAGCGAGAATAAACCATTCTTTCTAGCGTCTTGCATAAGCAAGACGTTAAGGCTATTGGTCTATAGTTTGTCGGGTTAGTATGGTCTTTGCCAGGTTTAGGGATGGGTACAATAATGGCCTTTCTCCAGGAGGGAGGAAAGGTGCCAGTGATCCAGAGCTGATTGAAGATGTCCAGCAGTTGAGACCGTGAGTACCTTGTTAAATGTCTGAGAAATTGATAATGTACATCATCCGGTCCAACTGCTGAATCTGCACTTTTGTTAATTGCATCATCAAGCTCGACTAATGAAAATGGAATGTTGTAATCTTCAGAATTATCGGAGGTAAAATTTAACTGTTGTTTTTCTTTACGGGTTTTAACTGTTTGAAAAGGGACAGAATAATTTTCAGAGGAAGAATTTGCAGCAAAAGAAGAAGCCAAAAGATCAGCTACTAATTTTTTATCTCCGATTACGTCACCCTGCACAGTAAGGCATGGGCTCACCTGTTTGTTACTTCTATTTTTGAGTTTGCGGACTACTTTCCACACCTTCGACAGTTTCGCTTTGGAGGGAAAGCCAGACCTGATAGTTCTCCGCGAAATCGCGGAAATCCGCGAAAACAAAAACGAAAACGAAAAAAAAAAAAAAAGGGAAATGCGAAACAATCCGCGGACACTTAATTTTTTGTTTTTGTTTTTTTTTTTGTTGTTTTGTATCGGAAAACGAAAGTTGCTTTACTCGCTTCCGGTTTTGCGGCGCCATACTTTGTTTTGGAACAGTGGTGCAGCGTTGACTGTTTCTGTGTATTTCGCCGTTCAAGTTGTGGATTTGTAAACGTCATCAGACTCATTCACTTCAAAATGTCTGTCACAAGGCGTGAAATAGTCGCATGTTCCGCGGAAACCTCTCTTAGATCACTATCAGGTCTGAAAGCTAAACTGTTTTGTCACTGAATATCAAATATTAATAGGTAAGTTTGTATCTTACAGGTCTTTGAATTTCAGAAAATATGGTCAGGAAAAGTTTGGGAAAAGTTTGGGAATTTTGAAGTGCTTTTTGGGTAAGAACCCTGATAAGGCACTACAACCACACCATGGGTGGAATTGATCGCATGGGTCAGAATGTTAAGAAATATCGGACGACGATCAGAACAAAGAAGTGGTGGCGGCCAATCTTTGCATACCGTGTGGACCTGTGTGTCCAACAAGCCTGGCACCTCCGGAGGCTGTCGAGTGATGCAGTGAACAGGACCAACGACCTCCTGGCCACCCATCGTTCAATTGCTCAATCGCTCCCTGCCAGAAACAACGCTCCTTTTTCTACTCAAGGACGTCCCAGAGGGTTCCCCAAGCTTGACAAGCTTGTCCCAGACAACATCCGATTGAACCGACTTGACCACCTGGTGCAGCCCTCACCGACCCAGCTCAAGTGTGCCTGTTGTGGCATGAAGACGAAGCACAGATGCATAAAATGTTGTGTGGGTATACATGACAGATGCTTTGCCATGTTTCATTCGCAGTGAAATGACACAATGATGCTGATGACAGGACTGAAATACATTCTGCTCTGATGTTATTGCCTGTTTTCTCCTCATTCAAACCATTCGTATTTGGATTAAACTATGTTCCTTTTTCAAATTTTTAGATTGCATTTAGTATTTGTTTAAGATTTTTTTGGTGATGGCACTTCACCGTGCTGGCACTTTGCAACAGTTTTTTTTTAACTTGTAAAATTATCTGTATTTATCTAGGTTGTAGCTGTTTGCGTACCAAGTTGGAATTTTTTTTTTCAAAGTGATTTATTTGAGACTGCACTAGCTTACCTTTGCACTATTTCTGGGAGATTTCGGTATTTAGTCATTTGTAATTTTTAATTTGTAATTTTGGCAAAACCTTTTTTTTTCACAGAGGACTTGTAATGTTTGAAACAGATAAAAATAAAGTTCAAATAAACACATCTGTTTGCGTGCCTTCTTGTGGTGCCCGTAAGTGAAAACTCCTACCCTCTTGCTCCCACATTTGGGATCGCCACAAACACTCTCATAAAACCACTTTTTCAACATATTTCCTCAAAATAATTATCAGATATGTGGTTTGCATGATGATCCGTGATCTCTGTTGCTGACAAATCTGCTTTAGGATCGTTTCTGAATTCTCTGAAAGAATTTACACAAACGCTAGAAAAATGTCTGTCTGCAGTGTTCCCGATTACGCACAGTAGTGCGTCAATTACGCACAAAATATGAAAAATTACGCAGAAAAATTTGCATGTGTGCGTCCTGTGGACGCACACATTTTCTTCGAATCGCTGAAGTCAAAAATACTACCAACGAGTGGCGAACTAATTCACGGCATAATCAGAATCAGAACCCAACTGAGACTGCCATTGCAGACGATTAAAGATTGTGTCATGAGTTGCCGTCCTTAAAAATCGCATGCGAGCGCATTGTAAACTTCCTCCAAGCAATCCATTCACTGAACAGAAGAAATTTTCGTGAATCCATTCCTTGATTCCATCTAGGCTTAAATAAACATTTAATACATGTTTTAAATTTGTGGTTTTATATGTTTAGGATAACTAATGTGACGCTTTAACAGAGTAAAAAAAAAAAAGAAGAAAAAAGTGAGGCTTGGACTTGTTTTTACATTTCTTTTTCCGATTTGGGGACTCTCAAAATTTGCACAAGGACTCTTAAAATTTTACACCTGGGAGTCCCAAGGACTCTCATTTTTTTGTTGTTGAGGGAACACTGGTCTGATAGTGAAAATAAAGAGAAAGTTAGTGTTGCCTCTAGTAATAAGCGGGCCGACTTCCACTAAGACAATGCCACCTCCTCAGGTGAACGCGCCAGCATCCAAAGCCGTTACCACTTGAGAAGCCTTCAATATTTGAACGTCTGTCCTGCTGTCATTAATCCGGAACTTCATCAACATTCAAAACTCCCTAGTGGCCAGAAAACACAGCTTTATTTCATTACATTACATTACATTACATGATTATTGCTTTAGGTCCAGCAGACTCTTCCGAGCCAAATCAGGACCAAGCTTTATTTCAAACATGTTGCATACTTGACTACTAATCAATTGGCAGACTGCAAAATAGCAGTCCGTTCCAGCAACTGTCACTGGCTGCAAATGAGCCCAGAACCTTGTGGAGCCTGTGAATATACAAGAACCCTACTCTTAAGAAAACATAAAAGGGTCATCGCGAGCAAATCTGGGCCATTAAAGAAGAAGAATCCTCTCTCTACTCTGTCGGTTGACAAGCTAAAAGAGAGTTTGTTTGAAGTATGAACGAAAACACAGCAGGCCGATAGAAAAAGAACTTAACAGATTCAAACAGACACTAGCACATGAAGCCAGATCAGTGAAGGTCGTCAGGTCACAAATGCATGATTCTCTAAAAGAAGTAATTGAGAACAGTAACAAACTCCAACCATTGCAGAAGCTTTTCTGGGAGGAACAGGTCAAAGCATTCAAATGCAGCAGCAAGCATGCAATGCGCTGGCACCCAAGCATGATCCGTCTAGCTATATTACTGTATAGTAGAAGCCCTGCAGCAAACGATACACTACGGAAGACTGGGGTGGTGTGCCTGCCCGGTGAATCAACACTCCAGGATTACACAAATGTATGCAACCCGAAGGAAGGTTTTAGTGGTGAAGCTTTGGAAGCCATACAACTAGCAGCAAATAACTTGCAGGATCACCAGCGTTTTGTTGTTTTACTGCATGATGAAATGTCAATTAAATCGGATTTGGTATTTGACAACAGAACTGGTGAAATGGTTGGCTTTGTGAATTTTGCGGCAAACCAAAAGCAACTAGCTACACATGTTCTTGTTTTTTATGTGGTAGGGGTAAGTTCAAGCCTCAGTGCAAGCATGGGTTATTTTGGGACACCAACAGCTACAGCCGAAACATTGTTTCCACTTTTCTGGAAGGCTGTTGGTCACCTTGAACGTTCATGTAACCTCAAGGTCATTGCTTCAGTGAGTGACAAGGCCACCCCAAAGCAGCGCTTATATGACATGCATGGAAATGGAGACACGATATGTTATAAGACTAAGAACCTGCATGCACGAGATAGAGAGGTGTTTTTCATTTCGGACCCTCCACATCTCATAAAAACAGTCAGAAATAACCTCAGTAATTCTGGAAGTGGGAAGAAAACGAAATTTCTGTGGATAAGTGGTCAACACATCTTGTGGCGACATATTTTAGATCTGTACCATGGAGACTGTGGTCAGCAGCTTCGCGTGACCAAGCTGATAGCAGGGCATGTGTACTAAACACCCGCATCAGTGATGAATGTGCGACTAGCAGCACAAGTTTTGAGCGAAAGGGTGAGGAAAGTGCTGCAACAACATGGGGGAGCAGAGTGTCAAGAGACAGCAAAGTTTGTTTTGTTGATGGACAAGTTCTTTGACTGCATGAACGTTCGTGCAAAAGGTGAAGGCATGAAGAAAAGAAAACCCAGCCTAGAACCATGTTGATCAAAATCATGACAGATTTTCTTTCTTTGAGGATTTTTTTACAATTCCTCATGACTTGGAAGCAGTCTGTTCAACAGAGAAAGGGGTTTACTCAGTCTGAGAAAAACAAAATGTTCCTTTCTCATCAGACCTTCAAAGGCATGTACATAACACTAAAATCTTTCCCAGAGGCTGCTAAATATCTGCTTTCCCATGGTGTTGAGTTTGTGCTGAGCAATCGGTTCTGTCAGGACCCGTTGGAAAAACACTTCGGGCATCATAGAGGTCTGGGTAGAAGGTGTGACAATCCTTCACTGTGGGCATTAGGCCACAGTGAAAAAAAGCTGCGCTTGCAAATAAATTTAGCCCTAGCCATTCAACCAAGAGGAAACGTAACTCATAAAAGGGAGGCAAATGAATCTTTTGTTGCCAGTAGAAGTCCCATGAAAAAGAGGAATAGACACTAATTTCCACGTACTTGAAGTATAAGTCTTGTATTTCTAGTTGAACACTAGTGCAGTAGTAGTAGGTTGAGGATAAAACAGGCCGTGAAGCAAATATTTTTGAAACACTTGTTATACAGTCTGGTAGATCATTACTAAGAATGGTGAATAGCACTAGTCCTAATATGCTCCCCTGCGGAATGCCACTGGAAACCTCGACCTTACCTGATTTAGCATCCCCTACTCTAAGCCTTCTGTTATGTATTTTTTTTAGCTTATCATTCTGCTGTTGTTGCTGGTGTGTTTGTGTGTGTGTTTGTCAACTGGTTGTGTGACATTGTGAAAATGTGTGCTTGTCAATGCGCAAGGAGTTTTTTTTTGTGTAAAATTTGCGCTATTCATGACTCATGACTAGGGCGTTTCACACTGGGGCGACAACACGTGGTTCTGCTGTCCGACATTTTTCGTTTATTTCAAAGTTTCTAGTGAAAATCAAGGATTGAACTTTTGCAGTGATGTGCATGAATGCTTTAAGATGAGAGCGACGTTGTTTGTGGACATGCTAGTGGCTGTGGCGGTGGTGTTTTGTGTACGATGGGCCACAATCGTGGCTTGACCGGCACAAAACACGATGATCCACGATCGTGGCTTACTTTATAGGCTTCACGGATATACCAATCCACTGACTGGAAAATGAGGTTAACCAATCAGAAGGCTTGAATTTGCATACTTCCATCCTTACCTTGCCGAAATAGGCCATTTTGAATGTTCTTAGCGATTGTTTTTCTGATAATATTTTGGCGAAAATGAGCGACCCAGGGAGGGTGAAGATTTGGTTCTTGACACCAGCGAGGAGTCTGTAGCTGAAAGCGACTCGGATGGAGATTATGAAGGTATTTATGCTTGTACTTTTATTGCTAATTGAACAAGAGATGTTTGAGTGCACGTTTTGTGATGGTGGAAGCGTGGGGTAATCTTCTATCGGGTTTTCTTTTCTGTTCGAGTTTGATGTGCTCGGTGATTGCAGCCATTGTGCCATTTGTAGGCACTTGTTTTATTGTTATAATTACTTATTTCTGTACACAAACAGAAATAGTTTAATTAAACTTGGGATTTTATTTATCAGACTAGTTTTTTGTCACTTGACTTCAGTCAGTGGGGTTTTATTCTCCATATTTTGGTAATTTGTACAATGTTGTAAAGTGGGCGGGTCAGTGCTGTAGATCAGTAACATTAGACATGTGAAATTACATCTCTTATTTGATATTTGTTATATATACAATTATTTTATTTGCATTGTGAACTTACACACATAAAAAATGTTATCTTGAATCTTTTTTCTTTTTTTTAATAAAATGAGCTTGTAAATATTCATTTTGGTCCCAAGAAGGGGTGTAGAGGAAGGAACTCGACTAAAACAACTCAATTATTGCCAAATACACAGTGTGTGTCACTATTATACATTTATTATAATAACCAATAATAATGAATGCTTTTTGTCTTCTTTATTGTTGCAGGATCCAGTAGTGAAGAAAGTGGACCTTCTCTCTGTATCACTAAGGCCTAAATATCTGCCTCGAGAATTTGGGCAAATTTTCGTAACTGTTGTTTACCCCCACCCGGCAGCCAACCGTGACATTGCTATAAGTGCGATCGCTGAGGCTGTGCGCTCCCTACAGCTGATAGTGCCTGACGCACCCAACTTTGTGCTGGGAGACTTTTAATCACTGCGATCTGCGTCAGGCCCTTCCATCATTCAAGCAGTACTTGAATGTTACCACACGTTTGATGCCACCCTAGACCTATGTTATGGTAATATCAAAGACGCATACAAATCTTTCCATCTGCCAAAGATAGGAAAGTCAGACCACGACACTATCCACCTAGTCCCTTCCTATAAACCGAAAATAAAGACTGAAAGTGTTGTGAGTAAGACAGTGAAAGTGTGGACGAAAGATGCGAGCGAAAAGTTAAAAGGCTGCTTTGAGTGTACTGATTGGAATGTGTTCTTGGAGTCCACAGATGACGTAGATAAAGCCACAGACGTTATAACTGATTATATTACCTTTTGCGAAAACATGATTATTCCTACTAGAACAATAAAAATGTATTCAAACAACAAACCCTGGATCTCAAAGTCACTGAAGAGTACAATTAGGGAGACAGAAGAAAGGATAAGAGTACAGAAGAAACTTAGAGATGAAATTAGGCATGCTAAACTAGAGTATAAGGACAAAGTAGATGAAAAGTTTAAGTCAGGCAACATGCGGGAGGCGTGGAATGGTTTAAAAGTTTTGACTGGTCAAAATAAGCCTAAGAGCAATTGTCAGCTTAGTGAAGAAAAGAGGAGAGAGTTTGCAGAAGAACTACATGACTTCTATTGCCGCTTTGAGCGTAGCGATGTAGCAGATGACCTGCTAAATGTGATATCTGATCTGCAAGGGAGTGTGGAGGGAGTAGCGGGAGATAACCTAGGCATTTTGGACTGTGAGATCCAGGCGGACGAGGTTGAGTCCCTTTTTCGTAAGGTCAACCCCCGCAAAGCTTTTGGCCCTGACAACAACTGTGGTAAATTTTTAAGATCTTGTGCTTCCCAGCTGTGTGAGGTTTTTAGCAAGTTGTTCACTAGTTGTTCCATCTGTGCGGAAAAATTCAACTATATGTCCCGTTCCCAAGTCCAGGAGCCCATCAGAACTAAATGATTATAGACCAGTAGCCCTCACTATTATACATTCCGAGGAAATTATGCTACCCAGCATGGCAAAGATTGCGAGCCAAAAGCACTTAAAGCACTGAGTGACATGGGTTTTGTCATTAAGCCCAGGGGTGCCGTGATAAGCCTAACTGAGCCTTGGCTGTCAGCAAGTCCTGATGTTGTTACATCTGACACTTTAATTGAAATTAAATGTCCGGTCATGAAGGAAGGTGAAACATTTCAAGAAAAACTTTAAAAATGTGATATCTATATATTAATCGACAAGCCGTTTTAGATCACGAGGGGCCGTTTTAGCCAACCAGTGGCTTTGTTGTGAAACTCGATTTGAGCTTCACTTTGCTCGAAGTTGTGCAGATTATAGCTGAACTGTCCGTATAATTGCTTCCACGCGAGTTTTGCCATTCGCCGCTCGATCATGAACTGCCGATACAACAAAACTTATCATTCTTTTCGATTGCAAAACGGCTTTAGTTTGCATTTTACTGCCTCAAAAAACACTGCAAAACACATGTGAGACGGTATTTTTAGAATAGACCAACCAATCATTTTTGGCCTTCGCCCTGCCATCATTTCCGGATACCATTTCTACGTAGGATTTCGTTGTTGTGAGTATTGTATTCCAAATCGCTTTTAATCGATGTTACTTTGCTGTTAAACGCACTTTTGAGTTTGTAATTCAGTACGTCTAGGGCTTTTATTATGTCTTAGGCCTTTCATTCTCTCTTATCTGTTTATTCATTAGCGGAATGGGGGCAAACATAACGTCACACAATAGCCGTTTGGTTCAAAGTCGTAGGCAGACATTTGTAATTCATTAATTGCTGTTACATTGTAATTCAGCTTTTTTACAATGTTTTATTGTGTCTTATGAACACCCGTTTATCACAATGGGCTTTTCGCTATAGGCGCTTGGTTCAAAATGTCGATTTGTTTTCCTTTTGTGGTTTAGGCCGTGCACACGCTTGCGGTTTTCTTAGGGGAGGGGGGGGGGGGGGGGGGGGGGGAGGAAGGGCCAGAAGAGTGGGCACGTAGCAGTGGAAACAAAAGTTTTACCATTTCTGTTGATTAAAAATAGCACTATTATTTCAACGCAGTTTATTTTTATGTCCCAGGATCAGTGACTTTGCCGTTGGAGGATGTCATTTTGTGGTGAGTATGCATTATATATATAGCTTTTAATCTGCGTTATATTGCTGTTCAATGCAGTTTAAAGTTTGTCAGTCAATACATCTAGAGCTTTTATTTTATTGGGCAATAGGCAAGCTAATGTTGGGCAATAGTCACAAGTAATAATACACAGATTTAGCAAAAAGAGATAGAGAAATAATGATAAATTAATGCAGTCGCCTAAATTGGGGTACAGGCACACAATAAAAAAATCGCTTGCGACATGTTTTGTGTTAGAAGATAAGAATCACATCGTCAACGAATTACATTACATATTCTTTGCTTTCAAGTGCTTTAATGATTTCAGAGATAACCTTTTCTTTCCCCATAAATTATACTCGATGTCTTTATGCACTCAAATGCCGTGAAATGTCATAAGGTATAGTGTTTTATTTGGATGTGCAAATAATATGCTAAATCGACCAAAATATAGTTGCGCAGTCTCCCCTTTAATGAATAACTAGCAGTTATTAACACCCCTGCTATGATTTTATTTTAATTTATGTTTTTTTTTTCCATTTTACTTGCACCCTTTTTTGTTTTTCATTTGCTTCTCCTCCTCTTTTTTCTTTATTATCTATACCTCCCTCTCTCTATTTTATCTCTCTCCCTCCTTATTATTAAATTTAATAGAATTAATTTAATTTAGATTAATAGATTTAATAAAAGATAATAACAAATAAATAAATCAAAAATAAAAATACATCTACTAAATAATAAATAAAATTCTGTCTTATCTGTTGATTATTTGCGGAATTGTGGCAGAGATGGAACTGGGTCCGCGTTTTAATGTCACACAATATTCATTTGGTTCAAAATCATATGTACAAGTTTGTCATTCAGTAATCGCTGTTACATTATAATTCGGCCTTTTTACACTGTCTTATGTGTGATGAACACCCCTCTTTTTTTTTAATAGGCCATTTTGGGAAGAGGCGCTTGGTTTAAACAGTCGATTTTTTAAAAATATTGTGTTTTTTTTTGTTTTTTTTTTGGGGGGGGAGGGGGGAGGGGCAAGAAAACATGGGAGTAGACACATAGCAGTGGAAAAAAGTTACGATTCTGTTGATTAAAACAAGGCCTATTATTTCAACGCAGTTTATTTTTATGTCACAGGACCAGTGAATGCCGTTGGAGGATTTAGCTGTTTTTGACACCATTTTCAAATGGCATCCCAGTACAAAAGTCAGCAACCAACACATTGTGACATTCAATCAATTGTACAAGAACTGGGAAGCCTAAAAAAATTGCTAAAGATTTGGCCTATATTCAAGTAAATCTTCAAGATGGAAACACTCAAACAGCTTTATCAGACCTACCTGAGACAATGCAACAATGTAGCACTAGCAACTGCTTCCTCTGGGATTGCTGCCACCCTTCTCAAACTTGGTCGTACAGCACATTCACGCTTCAAATTTCCAATTCCTCCAACTGAAACCTCAACTTGCAACATTACCCCACGAGATAAAAATGGCCGACTGCTTGAGCTGGCACATGTCATCATATGGGATGAAGCACCAATGAGCCACAGATTTCTCCTTGATGCCCTTGATCGCACATTGAAAGACATCATGCAAAATCATCAGCCATTTGGAGGAAAATTAATTATCCTTGCTGGTGACTTTCGACAGATACTGCCCGTAGTCAGGCATGGTAAAAGACCTGATATCGTCAATGCAATTGCATGTATGACCCAATCACAACTGTGGAAACATTGCACTAAACTCACTCTCAGAACCAACCACTGAGCTTTAATGGAAGAAAGCCATCATTGCTTTGCCTCAGGAG
Source organism: Oncomelania hupensis (assembly GCA_036898135.1). Taxonomy (NCBI): domain Eukaryota; kingdom Metazoa; phylum Mollusca; class Gastropoda; order Littorinimorpha; family Pomatiopsidae; genus Oncomelania; species Oncomelania hupensis. The sequence continues at coordinate 37,734,763 of CM072527.1, forward strand.
ATTCTGCACTTGGTGGCACAACTGCAGCTTCTGCAAGTAATAGTGACCATGCCTACCACATTAACAGTCCGAGAAAGCTGAAAAGAACGATAGATTAGTTGTTAACTGAAAACGAACACTTAAAGAAGAAGGTAAAGGGACAACAAACAAAGTGTTCTAGATTAAATAAAAGAGTACTGTCACTGAAGAACATTGTTCAAATTTTGAAGGACAAGCACTTTGTGACTGCACAGTGTGCAGAGTTGCTGGATGCATCTTTTTCAGGTGTTCCTAATGAAATGATGAAGAGACTTCTCAAGAAGAAAGGAAGAAGCAATCCTGGAGAGTACTGCCCTGAGCTTAGGTCTTTTGCTCTTACACTGCATTTTTACTCAGCTAAAGCGTATCGGTTTGTAAGAAAAACTTTTGACTTGGGTCTGCCCCACCCAGCAATTTTGCGAAAATGGTGCTCATCCGTGTGCGGTGAACCTGGTTTCACATCTGAAGTGTTCAGGGCACTTCAGGCAAAAGTTCTGGCTGCTGCCAGGGATGGTCAGCATGTAATTTGTGGCCTGATGTTGGATGAAATGTCCATTAGAAAGCATGTTGAATGGGATGGCAAACAATTCAGGGGCTTTGTTGATATGGGTACTGGTGTGAATGATGATTCTGTGTCAGTGGCTTCAAATGTTTTGGTTCTGATGGTTGTTGGTTTGAATGGTGCATGGAAGGTGCCTTGTGGTTTTTTTTTTATTGAAGGTTTGTGTGGTGCTGAGAAAGCAAATCTAGTTACCGGTTGTCTCGAAAGGTTGAATGACATTGGCATCAAAATAAAATCCCTTACTTGTGATGGACCATCAGCAAATTTTGCCATGCTGAAAGCCCTTGGGGCTTCATTGAGTGGAGAGCTTGTTTCTTCATTTCCCCATCCTTGTGACAAGTCATGGAGAGTGTGTGTCATTTTAGACCCCTGTCACATGCTCAAGCTGGTCAGGAATGCACTGTCTGATATGGGAGAGCTGAAAACCTGTGATGGCAGTAGCATTCGGTGGCAATGCTTTAAATCTTTGCATGTGTTGCAAGAAAAGGAGGGCCTACGACTAGCAAACAAGCTGAAATCGGCTCATGTGAGTTGGCAGAAACAAAAAATGAAAGTAAACCTTGCTGCTCAAACATTGAGCACAAGTGTTGCTGATGCTATGGTGTATTGCAGGGATGCTCTTGGTATGCGGAAGAACTACATGACTTCTATTGCCGCTTTGAGCGTAGCGATGTAGCAGATGACCTGCTAAATGTGATATCTGATCTGCAAGGGAGTGTGGAGGGAGTAGCGGGAGATAACCTAGGCATCTTGGACAGTGAGATCCAGGTGAACGAGGTTGAGTCCCTTTTTCGTAAGGTCAACCCCCGCAAAGCTTTTGGCCCTGACAACGTTTGTGGTAAATTGTTAAGATCTTGTGCTTCCCAGCTGTGTGAGGTTTTTAGCAAGTTGTTCACTTGGTCTTTAAAAACCTCTGTTGTTCCATCTGTGCGGAAAAATTCAACTATATGTCCCGTTCCCAAGTCCAGGAGCCCATCAGAACTAAATGATTATAGACCAGTAGCCCTCACTAGCCTATTATACATTCCGAGGAAATTATGCTACCCAGCATGGCAAAGATTGCGAGCCAAAAGCACTTAAAGCACTGAGTGACATGGGTTTTGTCATTAAGCCCAGGGGTGCCGTGATAAGCCTAACTGAGCCTTGGCTGTCAGCAAGTCCTGATGTTGTTACATCTGACACTTTAATTGAAATTAAATGTCCGGTCATGAAGGAAGGTGAAACATTTCAAGAAAAACTTTAAAAATGTGATATCTATATATTAATCGACAAGTTTGTCATTCAGTAATCGCTGTTACATTATAATTCGGCCTTTTTACACTGTCTTATGTGTGATGAACACCCCTCTTTTTTTTTAATAGGCCATTTTGGGAAGAGGCGCTTGGTTTAAACAGTCGATTTTTTAAAAATATTGTTGTTTGTTTTTTTGGGGGGGAGGGGGGAGGGGCAAGAAAACATGGGAGTAGACACATAGCAGTGGAAAAAAGTTACGATTCAGTTGATTAAAATAAGGCCTATTATTTCAACGCAGTTTATTTTTATGTCACAGGACCAGTGAATGCCGTTGGAGGATTTAGCTGTTTTTGACACCATTTTCAAATGGCATCCCAGTACAAAAGTCAGCAACCAACACATTGTGACATTCAATCAATTGTACAAGAACTGGGAAGCCTAAAAAAAAATTGCAAAAGATTTGGCCTATATTCAAGTAAATCTTCAAGATGGAAACACTCAAACAGCTTTATCAGACCTACCTGAGACAATGCAACAATGTAGCACTAGCAACTGCTTCCTCTGGGATTGCTGCCACCCTTCTCAAACTTGGTCGTACAGCACATTCACGCTTCAAATTTCCAATTCCTCCAACTGAGAGATTGTAATAATGGGCTTAGACCGCCCTTGTTTTTCTGACACCCTTTTATTGCAATTTATGGCTGTTTTATGAGCTTTTAAAAGGCGTGCCAAAGCACTCTGGAAATCCGGCATTTGTTAAATATAATACATATTCGTATATCTTGCGTCTTTGGTTAAAACAAAAAAAATTACAACCCTTCTACATTATGGTTGTATAACATTACACATTAATATCTGCTGGAATGATCTTTTGTTTAACAAGATAGTCCCGAGTAAATAACGATAATGAAAAGATACCAACCAGTTTACCAGCATCTGAAAGATCCATTTTTCCTAATTCAATAGGTTTCATTTTTAAAAGAGATTTTGCAATCATAGCATAAGCTGTATTTAAGCCCACTAAGACAACACTATGGTATCCAAGATTAACAATTGTTTGTTCATATGGTACACTCATTTTTATATATAATAAAAAAATAATAATAAATTATTACTGCATTGAAAACACATCTAATGATGGCTTCAATGATGGAGATAATTCAATTTCTTTTTCTACAAGTGGTTTTGGGGGTTTCTGTTTATTTTTTCCTTGGCGGTATTTATATATTATGTACCCACTTGCACCCACTACACCGGCTATACATAAATAATATATGTTATTTGAAGATTGTATTGGTTGTATTGGTTGTATTGGTTCTTCTTTATTTGTTGTTAATGTTTGTTGCATTATTGTTTCTTCTTTTGGTGATTCCTTTTTCCCTAATATGTTTGCTTTTGTTTGTCTGTTCCATCTATGTAACTTGTTAAATTCTGCTAACTTCTTTCCAGCTGCAATTCTTCCTGGGCTCTTTTGTTTAGTGACTGTCACTGGGTTCTGTTGATTCTCTGAATTCTTCACCTCCGTCTCCTTCTCCATCTCCGGATTGGAAGAGTCCATTTTTAATAGCAGAGAAATTTATGTGTTGAAAAGTAATTAGCCCGGCTGAAAATGGGGTCAACAAGCTTCCAAACTTATAATACAAATTTCTTGATACCTCACTAATCCCATTAACAATAACTGGATCTTTAATCAAATCATCAAATAAATCATTCTCACAATCTAAAGTAACAAAGGCCGACACAGCTTTGGTATATAACTTCACAATCGAACGCCCTAAACTTTTAACCATTAAAGCGCCGAGAACTTTATCATATTTATTATGTAATATAATTATCTCTTCAGGCCTCAGTCTTTGTACTTGTTCAGGTGTTAAGTCAACACCGAGATAATACTTTGACTTTCCGGAAGCTACTAATGCAACCAGCCTGTCTCTTTTCTCATTGTCAACACCTGTAACTGTAACATTAATAGCTTCTTGCATTAACAAGTCATCACAATTCATTTTAAGTACAAATAAAATAAAAAACTAAATTAAAAAATGGCCGGTGCTGCAATGGTGCTTGGTTCTGCTGCTGTAAATGCCTTAGCCTTTTCAGGATCAAATTATTTGTTTTCAAAACTGGACAGTAAAGAAGAATCAAAACGGCATAACTTAGCAATGGAAAAATTACAACAAGATCAGGCTGAATACGAGAAAAACAGACTAATGCAGCTTGATTTTGTTAATAAAAGATTGAAAGAAGAAGGCCATGCAGATAAAACATTTGAAGACGTTGATGAAGCTTTGCACCAATATTATTTATTCACCGGCACAACACTACCTTCATTAAAGCAACCAGTGTTATCCGATTACTACACACCTAACATTGCACCTACAATGTCAGAGACCGGAGAATTAATTTTAATTGTGTTTGGAATAACAGTAGTTTATTACCTCGTTAAACAAAAATATAAATCTAAATAAAATATGACTTCACGTTTGTCTAGATTATATTATTCTCAATCCGGATATTGGAAAGGGATGACGGCAGTTAATAAACTAGTAGAAAAGACTGGCTTGTCAGCAAACACAGTTAAACAATGGTTATCGAAGCAAGCTGTATGGCAAATTTATCTTCCACCCCCGAAGAAAATAATAAGACCAAAATTTGAAAACTCCAGACCAAATGACACGCATCAAATAGATTTGTTATATCTTCCCCATGACAAAATATATAGAAAGAAATACAGGTATGCCCTTACTGTTATTGATATAGCTACCCGGTTTAAGGACGCGCATGCTCTTAGGACAAAAAATTCAGCTGAGGTCGCTCAAGCCTTAAATGCAATTTATTCAAGAGGGCCTCTAAGGTTCCCTAGACTTATTCAATGCGATGAAGGGTCTGAATTCAAAGGAGCTGTTAACCAGCTTTTGTTAAAACATAATGTAACTGTTAGAAGAGGAGTTGTTGGATTGCACAGATCACAGGGTATTGTAGAAAACTTTAATCGGCAACTGGCAGAAAGATTATTCACTTATCAGTATTCAAAGGAGTTGTTTACTGAAACCCCGAATACAGAATGGGTTGTTAGGCTGCCTCGAGTTTTAAGGGAAATGAATTCAGAACCAGCCAGAGTTACAGGATTAAAACCAGTTGAGGCTATTAAAAAGAAACAGATTGTTGTTACCGTTTCAAAGCCTGGTCAGCCGGATCTAACTTTGATGAACAAAACTGTTAGATACCTTTATCAGCCTGGAGAAGTTGCTAATGACACAAGAAGACGAGCTACAGACCCAATTTGGTCATTAAGCGTTTATGAAGTTGACAGAGCATTATCTACTGATCCGCCCGTATATTATTTAAGACCGAGAAGCGATCGTAGAACACCACAAAGAAACTTTGTAAAAGAAGAACTTCAGATTGTTCCACCAGACACAGAGCCATTAAAATAAATGAACTATAATCATCACCACTATTACTTACCTTCAACCTTTTTTTTTTTACTTAGTGACTTACATCTAACTTAATTAAGTCGACTTTTAAAAAAAAAAATTATAACTTACAATAATTAAATTATAAAAGAACTTACTTACTTACATCTAACTTAATTAAGTCGACTTTAAAAAAACAACTTATAACTTACAATAATTAAATTATAAAAGAACTTACTTACTTACATAAGTATTTTATAGCCAGTTGGTTGGTCAGTTTTTAATAATAATTTTAAGTGCTTGCCTTTTTTTAGCTGTTCTTTTAATTTAGTTCTTTCCTCTTTTGATTCAATTACGTCATTTTCTTTTAAACAGTTATCAAAGCTGTCTCGATCTTTGCAATAAAACAGGCACACGAATTTTACTTGTTCTCTAAAATCCTTTAATATCGAATTAAATTTCTGCGTGATTAACCAGACACTAATTTTCACATGGCGTCCACTGAAAGCCAGCTTGCTCAATATGTTCCGTTTTAATACAATATCTTTTTCTGCACTGCAATCATCGATTAAGAATAACGTATTACCCTCATTCTCAAACAGGTTATAAAAATATGTTAAATACTCATTGAGCTTGCCATTGGTATTTACAACAAAGATATTTTCATCTGTCCAGACATACTTACGATCTAAGTAGGTTTTATTATATTGAATAGTTGGGCAAAAAATTACTATATAATCAAAGTGGCCTGCGTAATATTTTTCTAACAAATCCAGAACAAAGACGGTCTTTCCACATGACGTCATGCCAACGATCATTCCGCAATGAGGATCACGAGGTAACAAAGAGGTCATTTTTTAATATACTAAATCTTTTAATCTTCCATTTTCAATGTTTAGCTGAGCGTCCATAATAATATACATGTATACTGTAACTGATTCTGACCTAGCACTTGCTTCCCTACGCAATTCAATTGTTATACCATCTGTTCCGTTTTCAATTCTTCTTCCAGATCCATGAAGTTCATTGGTGGGTATGGTTCGAAAGTCTAACCACAACGCAAACTTATTCACGAGATAATCTTGCAGTCTTGTGTCATGCAAATGAAGATCCTTAGAAATCAAATCCACAGTGTCAGTCCGTAATCTACCTCCACCCAAGATTTTTCTAATCTCATCAAACTGTTGAAACCCCATCATTCCATTAGCGAATAATTGATTAGGCTTACCTTCAATCACGACAGACACTTTTGAAATATTAGGATTGATAAAATTTTCGCTGTCACGATTGTAATTAGATTCTTTCACAAACAACAACAGTACACCTTTAAAACTTCGAGCAGGTGAATTTATGTTGATGGTCCATAGTGCATCTAATAAATCTTTATTAAATTGTCTGTAGCGAACGATCCTATCATAATAAATTGCTAGTTTGTCATATTGGCCCCTGATCATCCTACTGAGTTCAGCGTGAGTGACCACTTCGTATTCAAGCGTGATGTCTGTAATTGTATACCTAGCATCATTGTCAGAGCTAATTACTACTTGAGAATAATCATTGAAAATAATTTCGTAAGAAAGCCTGTCGTTAAATGAACCTTGATGAAATGGCAGATGACTGTGTAGCAGTTCAAAATCGAGTGGAAAATAAAACCTGTTTTTGTATACAGCAGCTAATGCATTTTCACCTTTGTTAGAAACGACAGCATCGCCAGCTTTGATTCGAAGTTTTGCCACATTGGCGGCTTGAATCCCCTGACCAACTAAATCTTCCCTTTCATATTTACTCAGCCACAGATCTGTGTAACAAAACAAAACACCGGCGTCATCGATACTTTGGATTTCTCGCCCATCAAGTTTAATAACCATTCTTTTAATTATAGCTCTACCTAGATTGTTGACTACGGTTCTGTTAGGATCGTCGTCAGAATTCAGACTAATTTTAAATCCCAATTTAGGACTGCCCGGAACTATTACATCATCAGGACCTAAATTTGGAAATCTTATGGTTAGTAGCTGATTAGGCTCTATGCTGCTTGGATTGTTTGTAATGATTATTGTGCTTTTCTCACCTTTGATGCCTAAAGGTGTCCTCAATCGACGTGTAGGGTCTAACAAGTTTCCGTAGCTTTGCATTTTTAATGCGATAAAAAAAAAATTATATTTAAAAATGGCAACAGGTGGTGAAGCTCTTGATGAAGTGTTTAAACCAAATGAGCCTAATGAAGACCTCAACGTTGACACAACCAGCAGACTTCTTTCAATGGTAGGAGACGACATGAGCCAAACAAGGCTAAGTATAGGAGAAGAATTACGTCAAGTAACTGAAACCCAAAAAGCCAGAAAAATCAATAAATTTTACAATTACATCGGGCGCGAGTTACCTGATTATGTTAGTCCCAGCGACTTCGAACTAGACAAAAATAATCACTTGTTTATAAACACTATGGTATCTGGTAAAAAAGTGAGAGTACAGTTAACTATGTTAAAGAATCCTGATAAATTTTATGCGTGGTCTACTTTGAAAACTAAACTCCCAGTGACTGTAATACGATCATTGGGGCTTTCCGATAATAGAGTGCCAGCGTTGCATCGCCAAGCAGTAGCTTCACTTCAACGAATAGATGCATCGTTAAGTTCAGAAATAGAACTACAAGACTTAACTAACTTAACTAGTTCTGCATTAGAAGTAAATAAAGAGTTAACAACCTTACAAACAAATGAGGACACCAATATTGATCAGGTTATGGAAACTATCAATGACACGCCATTATTGCCACTGCGTGAACTTCAAGGCTTAGATAAAGCTTTACAATCTGTGAGAGGGGAGACAATGATGAATTTAGCCAAGCTCGGCGAGCTCGACAAACATATAGAAAAACAAAAAAATAAACTAGCAGAAGCTGATGACGCGAACTTAAGCATTGAGGTAAAAAAGATGATCGAAAAAAGGCTCGCAGACCTTTACACAGAACGCGCGGCGAGGCTAGAAGCCTTATCCATAAACAGAGAAAAATTAATAACTAATTTCGCCAGAATAAAAGAAACGGTGCATAAAATTTTACACGAAGACACTACACTTGCAGAAAGAATTCAAACACTGTTCAGAGAGCAAGGTGTTACAATATTTAGCATTCTTACAGCTGTTGGGATGACAATAAGCACACTAGTCTTAGCACTGACTAGAACCGTAGGCATCAGTGCCGGTGGACCTGGCGTACCTGGTGGACCTGGCGGTAGTCCGGTTAAAGACTGGATTAAAAAGACGTTACAAAGCATAGCTAACTTATTGAAACGCTTAGGTGACAAACTTGTAGACGCACTTCCAGGAATATTAGGTTCTGTATTTTCATGGATATTTAATACTGCTTCTAAAGTTGTGGTTTGGGCGTCTGAGCATCTGTGGTCTTTGTTTATAATAATATTACTCTGGTTACTTAAAATAGTAAATCCCAATTAACCCAGCAAACAATAAACCCCCTGTAAGCGCTAGACGTGAAACCCCATGATCAATTACCGGCATTTGCAGTTCCGGCAAGCTTGGTAGGCTTGGTAGGCTTGGAAGTGGTGGCGAACTTAAAGGTTCATTATTAGGCCTAGCAGTAAATACCGTATTTGCTGTATTCACTGTATTCACTGTATTCAAAGTGTTTATTGTAGGATTGTAGCCTATATGAAACTGAGGGTCTGCAATCACTATATTGTTGTTGTAGTTTGATATAGTTCCTATCCTAAGCTGAAGGTCTGAAGGCAACATATACAATCCTAAACCTATTACGTAATCTACTTTCGATCTAGCATACTTTAAAGTGTCCTGATATCTTTTAATACTCGCGGGCAAATCTACTGCCGAATTAATAGAATCTTCAATGTTGGCTAGAAACTGCTTTTGTGCATCGAAGCTAGTTCCTTCCCCAATGATATTACTTCGTGTTTGTGCTTGAGACCCCAAAATGCACCACGCATACGTATGAATAGATTCATTCAGCCTTTCCACCCCACTTTGAGTAAATCCGTTTGATGTGTCCAATATAAAAGTGCTGTATGCTGTACTTTGTTTTTGTCTGATATACAGTAAAGGAACCTGGCTGTTGTGGTTAAATGATGTGAATCCAGGTACGTAAGGCCCCGTGTATAAATTACCTACAGCATATCTAAATAAAGTTCCCATTCCGTGATTGAGGTCTAGTTTTTGTCTGAAGTCTGTTTTAGTATCAATTCCGAATTCATTGCACAACCTTTGATACGCTTTCTTGTCAAAGCCATTGTTAAAGGGATTAAAGTTTTTGTCGGTAGGTAACGGAGCCTGAAGTTCAGACAACACCCGCCTCACTTGATAATACAAATGGAACAGATAAATAGACTTCAACATGGGATCTGGGTGATTAAGGTGATGAACGTAAGAAACTCCGCAACCAGTTGTAGCGCATGACACGGCAAAATTAATTTGATTCTGAAAGAACTGCATACCCCCGTTGTTTAGCCATTGGTTAGCTAAAAAGTCGCTCGTAATGTCTGGGTTGAGGTAATGATCAAAAATATTATGGGGGATAGTTTCGAAATGGACGTTGGCTGCCACAGCTATTGTCAGCTTGGTTAGGTCGACTGCTTTTTCGTAATAATAAGGCCCTGTAGTATACTTTGCAGCTTTGTTATATTTATAAGGCGCATACATTTTTATTATATTTAAAAAAAATATGTTTGTAACTTTCGAATCTGTAAAATCAGGTGTGCCCATTGAACTTCAGCATCCTATTGACAACAAAAACAGGGACCTTAACGTAATCCTTCACGAAATATTCTTCACGGTTAAATGGTTAAATATTAGTCATGAACTAAACAACAACTGGATAATGATTAATAAAAAAAGGCACTTTATTCATGCCGGCTATTATGACTTCTGCAGACTTACTGAAGAATTGTTTAAACCTCATTCGATTGAAGCAAAAATGAACCCTGCAAACTTGATAGTAACTTTAACTTTCCATAAAACCCTGCATAAAGACATTACCAGCGTTACACTTGCGCCAAAGCTGGCAGAAATATTAGGTTTCCGTGGCAATGAATTATCTTTATCTGACAGCTCCAGCACTGTCGGCAGTTCTATAAGATTTATTGGATCAAACCCTATGAATTTGTTAATTAATAATAGATTGTTTGTGTACCTTCATCAACTGAAGACATCGGAAAACTTAGTAAACGGAACTCCTAGTACATTGCTAAGGATAATCTCAACTCAGAGAGAATCTTACTGCGATCCAGTTTCATTAAAATTTCTACCTCAAAAACGCCACTTAAGTCAGGACTATCATACTAGTTTATGCTTCAAAATAACTAACCAAAACAACGAAATTGTAGACTTTGAAGATCTTACAATTATTCTTGAGATAAAATAAAGTTTAATTTTAAAATACAATGTCAATCGGCCCTCAAATTCCAGTAACCTGTCCTACCATTGAACTGAAAGACTTAGCAGACACAATCGACTTTGATGCGAATGCTATTGTTGGGTCTATTTACGGTTTCGAATTTACACAAAATGGATATTATAAACGAGCGCTAGTGCCGGCAGTACCTGAAGCAGTGCCGCCGTCAGTATTGCCAGAAAAACCATCTATCGATCAGCTAAAGGACTTTAATGCCGGTAAAGTAGATCCCGATTTTAAGTATGCTATTACTAAACGAGAAAATATCTGGTCTTTAACACCTATAGACACAGAATTAGATTGGCTTATTAAATTCAAGTGCGAAAGCCCTTACACTTTTATGGGACCAGACAATAAATTTAAGAAAATTATTAACGCCGGGCCTATGTTAGTTAGTCTAGTGCCGGATGAAAACAATCGGGAAACCATAGAAGTCAAAGCCTACAAAAAAAGCAGCTATGTTTTACATAAGCGTGAAACCGCAGGGAAAAATGTTAGAGTTATTCTGCAGCCTCCTTTACAGCTAGGTAGCACAGCTATGATAGTACTGGACATAATTGCTCACAGGCCTACGCAGAGAAATTTTAATGTAATTCCGCAAGTGTCTCTAAGTTGGGTTGATTTAGATGAGGATCCCAGACGAGTTACAGTATTTATGAAGAAAAGAGAAAATGAAAATCAGTTTTCCGTATTTACTTCATCACCCAAGATAACTTTTGTCCCTGTTCCAAATCCTATTGACAGAATAGCGCAAATTAGCCTAGACAACGTAGACCTGTTAGCATTTTATTTCAGCGATCAGATATTTTCTGATAGTCAAATAGAATATTTTGCTAATAAACTAAAATCAAGTTAATTATTGTTAACCCTTTTTTTTTACACTAAAAATATGACGACAAAATTGTATCCTGCTATAGTAGAAGCAGTAGTGGATGAACAACCAATGCAACCCAGTGCTCCAACGTTAGACTTAAATAATGTTCAAACGTTCAGGCTGGAAGAAATAAGAAAAGTTAGGACTCAAATTGAATCAGATATCCAAAAGTACTCTAGATGCAGACGAAGGTATTCCGGCGCTTATAGCGGAATAAATTACGTGTCTACTGGTCTAAATGTTATTAATGCAGCGGAAGCTGCTGCCAGCGTGGGATTATTGGTGACTGGAATTGGTATACCAATTAGTATTGGATTAGGGGTTGCTGCCGGATTATCTTCAGTAATGTCAGTTTTACTTGGTGTAATTAATACTAAAGTATCTAAGAAACTAGAAAAACACGACCTCATTTCTAGCCTTGCAATAGCTAAACTTACTAGCATGAACTTAATAATTTCAAAAGCTCTAGAAGACACTCAGATTACAGACCAAGAGTTTGTAATTATCCAGCGAGATTTTGAAGAATATAAAAAGTTGAAGCACGACATACAATCTAAATCTAGGTCTGCACCTGTTAATGTTGAAGAAATTTAAAAAAAATTAATAGAGGAAGGGAGACTACTGGGACGGAAAGAGCAGCTAGATGCTTTGAAGAAAAAGCTCATTGCTTCAGAATAAATACAGTTAACATTTATTCAAACCTTACAGGCCCTCCTCCTTACTCATAGTCGCAGTCGCAGTCGCAGTCGCTGTTCCTACCTGTAATTTATAGTGGCCTAGAGCGTATGCGAACTCCTTAGTTACTCTTATTCTCTTTGTGTCATTAGCGCATAATGTTTTTTTGGTCGTCACAGCAGTGGACACTATATGGTTTTTAGACTTTATAGTTGTGTTAGGGTATGGTTTAACTTCTTTTCCATCTAAGGCTTCCAAGTAGTTTTCATGCCTGATATCTCTGTTTTTTATTGCAGCTTTTTGGGTGCCCTTTGCTTTTGAAGATTCCCCAGATTCGTGTTTAATACTGTACTGCTTAGATCGCAGTCCTGCGTATTCTTCAATAAGTTTCCCGTTCATTTCATCTTTCATCAAACCTATTTTCTTTTGGTTTGCTTTGCTGTACAAAGGGTGAGTTTCAGGGTAGTCACTAGTATCGTAATGTTGCAGTTCCGATTCTAAGTCTTTATAAATGTCTTCAGTAGGGATGTCTAGTATAAGGGAGTCTGTGTCTGTGTATAAAACTCTGGCCTCCGGGTATTTAGGTTTAAAGTAATCGTAGTAAAATTCGAACATTAATAATTTAGAAAGGTCGAGAATAGTCATCCCCATAAACACTGGTTTGTCTAGATTAACTTGCGTGGTTTTCATGGTAACTGCATACAAGGAGTCATGAAACTCTTTGTAACCAAGGTATTGAGGCTTAGATGTTAATTTAATCGCTTGATTGGGTGATGTAATTAGCCTGACGTCTTTTCGCTTGTATGGGTTCTCCATAGTTTTACCAAAACAGCTGTTATTCAGCAGCTTAAAGAAATCTTTTTCAAACGTAGATTGCGCTTGTTTTCTAAGCTCTGTGTTTTTATTGATGTACCCGGCCAAGACATTCGTTTGTTTAAAGAATAAAAGCTTGTGAATCGCTGTGCACTTCATGCCGTGTCTGATGTAGAACTGCAGGTTTCTGTAGTGGCAGACGTAATTAGATTTATTATAGAGGTTGGGAATAAGTTTAAGTTGCTTGTCTGTACCATGCAATCTTTCTGGTGCTAATGGGTAATCATTATGTAGGTCGTGTAAAGCATTGGGATACTCTAGGTCAACTTCGACAATAAACCCTATAGTATGATCTTTAGGGTGATTTAAAATACTGTTTAACCAAGTCAAGTTTGCGGGGTTTGGATTAACAAGTAATTTGAAATCTGAAACCGGTAAAAGCTCACTCATTGCCCAACCGTATAAATTGTTGGCGTCAAAGTACATTATATAATTAGATTTCTGCGAGGGGTCATAGTGCTTCAGGTATTTGTTGTTGGCTTTGCAATAATTATGAGCTGCCACGCTTATTCCTCCACGAATGCCTGACTCAATCATTGTCATCATTACCTGGTCAGTTATGAGATCGATTTTAGAACCGCTAAGTTTTAAGAAAGCATCCCAACTCATTCCTGGCGAAGAAATGTAATGAGAAGGGTCGAGGGAGTAATGATGTAAACTCGTTTCTCTGTATTTTTCAAACACATCAGCCAACAAACAGACGTCGGCTTTCAAATATATGTCGTGGTAGTCACCAAGGTTTTTACAGCTGAGTGCGTTCCAGACATTCTGGGCATGTTCATAATCGGTAACAGTTATGAAGCTTTTATTGAGTGAAGAATAGAAGTTCTCTTTAGGTGGCAATTCAAGTTCTTCAAACACTTCCCAAGAATCCATGTATTCATAAGGATACACGCCTTTCCGAATAAGTGTAACGTCTGGAAAATATTTGCTAGTGATAGGATAGCTGGGTAAGTTCTTAGCTAGTGTTTCTAAACTGGAAGACAAATGTTGAAAGCTGTCGTAAAACTTTAATTTATTCAGAGTGAAAGTTTTATATTTTTCTTCTGTCTCGGCAATACATGACACTTTGTATGCTTTCGTCACTGCCTGCATGATTAAATGGGAGTCATAATTTCGAAGATTGTGAATGAAAATAGGGAGAGAGAAATGTTTGATTCCATATTCCAAGTTGCATTTCTGATGAGCTGCACCTCTAAATGCCCCTGTTATGTGACAATGATCTCTCACTCTTTGGGACTTTGTGTCCTTTGTGTCCTTCGGGTCAAACTCTTTATTACAAATGTGGCAATGTGTAGCTGCTTTAAAATTATGGGAGTCAGATTCAGTAAATATCATGGGCGCCGGATTATCTAGCTGCAATAAACACAATTTGTATATTTTGTTCATCTCATCTAAGAACTTCCTAGCTGCGTCTGGCCCTCTGTAAATTACCGGCTCTGTATGTTGTCCGTCGGCTCTAACAACTACATACCCGAAACTGCAGACTTCGTGAAGGTGTGTGAGGAATGAATTAGGCGTACAAAATCCTTGCGGGCCTTGATATTTTAAAATCAATGATTCGAAGTCGGCATAAACTATATAAGGCTGCTTGAATTGTTTGTTGATGTTTTTAAAATATACTTGAGAACCCGGCTTTGGTAACACAAGACGGGTTTGAATATCTGTCATACTTTTGCAAATTTTACTGTGCTTGTCAGCCACTTGGAGATTAGAGACTCTAGTTAAACAACGTCTGCACAAATATTGTTTGCCATGATGTTTTGAAGTGTGTCCTAATAATCTAGATATGTTTCGTATCAGAGTATAATGTTGCATGCTCGGGTCTTGCGGGTCTGTTATTAGTAAAAGATCAACGTGGTGATTGAGGTCTGAAAACGATGGGGCATTAGGAGAGATTCGTAAAGGCATAAGTTTTGATTCAGGGTCCCAAACATATACATTGACTGTTATAGGAGAGTTTTGTGATTCAAATTTGTCAATGGTGTCAAGGCTAACAGGGAAATTAATGTCTTTGAGATTTAAGTTCGTTATTTTATCTTTGTATAGCGCCACCCTTTCGGGATGTTGTTTCGACTGAATAGGATATAATTTAGCCAGAACACACCACACAAAACATTTGTCGTCAGTGTTCTTAATATTCAATACAGCCTTTTTGTCAAGAATTTCTTTGGGAAGAGGGATGTAAGATTTCCCTTTGATTGGATTATACTTTGTAATGTTCAGTTCTAATGATTCTAGAGTTCCTTCGGCCCACCCGGACCCTTTCAAAGTTGCACGCTCAATGCTGTCTTGTAACTGGTTGATCAAGATGTTGTTATAAGCATTGTCTAGGTCTGAAGATTTTAACACTTCAATTTGACTTGAAGAAATCCACACAGTCATCGTTTCATCAATACTGCCTGGTTTAATAAAAGTTATCTGCGCGTGAATGCGAATTTTAACAGGGGATTTGAAAGTAAAATTGTTGAGTACAAATTCGTAATTATTATAAACAGATTTAATAACATTTTGACTGTCAAAAATTCGAAGTTGTAATGTTTGGAAAATGTCTTTAAACAAAGGAGATTGCGAAAGACTTTTTGTGTCCGTCATTTTTATACTGATAACAAAACTTTAAATTAAAAATAATTATTTAAAAAAATGGATTTTTAGGCTTCAAACCACCAAATACAGTCAAAGGGAAGCAACCGCAACTTTACTTATAAATGCGTAGTAATGTTTTTATAAGGGTGTAACATTAATGTTTGCGGGAATTCCCGATTGAATAAACTGGGCTTAGGCCAAGAATATTGATTATTTCACACTGTTCTAGCAAAGGGAATTCCAGGTTCTGTTTTAATTGGATCACATGCTTAATATAAAACTCTTAAAAGGCCTTTTTAGTACAATATTTAGCTGTTTTGATAGCAATTAAATTAAATTTAAATTAAAAACACTCTGTATAAGGTTGTAACATTAATGTTTGCGGGAATTCCCGATTGAATAAACTGGGCTTAGGCCAAGAATATTGATTATTTCACACTGCCCTTAGCAAAGGGAATTCCAGGTTCTGTTTTTAACTGGATCACATGCTTAATATAAATTTCTATTTGCTGTTTTCAACTGGATCACATGCTTAATATAAATTTCTTTTTATATATCTAAGCAAAGGCAAAAAACTTACTAAGGATTTTACATTCACACAGAGAAAGCACACAAATATTCCTGTACACAAATTATTTCCTCTGGTCTAGTAAAGGGGAATTTCCGATTCTGTTTTTCAACTGGATCACATGCTTAATGTATGTTTAAAATACACACAAATTATTTCCCTTGGTTTAACTTACAGCTAGTAAATGGGAAACACATGCTTTAATATAAATTTTTATTTATATATCTATTTGTTGCACTTTTAAAAATTAATATGAACAATATGTAATAAAGATTGCTGCACTTAATGGTGTATTATTTAGAATTGTACATTTAGAATAACGAATATTAATGCTGGTTTGTTGTATGTAATTTCCCAAGCTCAATCTTCTTTTATGAGCTATCTGGTTGGGGATATAAAGAAATCGGAAGTGTAGATTGTCAGTGTGGTTAGTCACTTCTGTGGCATGTGTTGAATTTGCTAAGGCATTAAGGCCAAATGTCTGTCCTATTGCGAATAATAGACACAGTGTACAAAGTGGCAAAGTGGCTTGGATACATGTTGAAAATTGCCATGACAATGGATAAGACTGGAAGGTGCACGCTAACTCTCGATCCCTTCCTACTTAATCCAATTGTCAGTCCTCAAGCAACAAGTAAACAGATATTGAACGCAAGAACGAATGGTTGCATGACATTGGGTAAGACAGGAGGCTGCGCGCTGTATCCTGGGAACCTCCTACTTAATCCAACTGTCCGACTCGCAGCCAAAGTTCAGTCAGTACACCTCCGTGGGTTTCTCTAATTTCGTCTCGTAGAGATTCCCCATTTGGGGTTTGATGACAGACAACACATGCCACAACGCTTGGGCTCACTTGGTGGAGTGGGAGATGCGTGCAAAAGGTCGAGGGGTCCGTCCCACTCCACCAAGTTAGGGAGAGAGTCCAAGCGGGAAGTGCTACCACCGGTTTTTGTAAAAATTTCCAATTTCAGTAGTAAGTTTTTTTTTAAGTTTTCTAAGTAAGTTTTCTGTAAGTTTTCTACTTTCTAAGTAAGGTATTTTTTCTAAGTTTTATTTCTAAGTTTTTAAATAAGTTTTGACTAATAACTAAATAACTGGCTAAGTTTTGGAGTTGATGGGGAGACCAAAGACGCAAGATATACGAATATACATTATATTTAGCAAATGCCGGATTCCCAGAGTGCTTTGGCACGCCTTTTAAAAGCTCATAAAACAGCCATAAATTGCAGTAAAAGGGTGTCAGAAAAACATGAGGCGCTTTACGCTCATTATTGCTATCTCTAACTGAAACCTCAACTTGCAACATTACCCCATGAGATAAAAATGGCCGACTGCTTGAGCTGGCACATGTCATCATATGGGATGAAGCACCAATGAGCCACAGATTTCTCCTTGATGCCCTTGATCGCACATTGAAAGACATCATGCAAAATCATCAGCCATTTGGAGGAAAATTAATTATCCTTGCTGGTGACTTTCGACAGATACTGCCCGTAGTCAGGCATGGTAAAAGACCTGATATCGTCAATGCATGTATGACCCAATCCCAACTGTGGAAACATTGCACTAAACTCACTCTCAGAACCACCATGCGAATATTAAAATCCACAACAGAAAAAACATGTCCAGAAGAACTCCAACTCCATGCTGACTGGCTTCTAAATCTTGGAGAAGGCAAACTACCAAAAGTTTGTCATCAACATGTACCATATGATGATGTCATCATACTTCCACCTCATATCTGTGTTGACACACCAAATAAGGTCATTGATAATGTTTATGCTGGCATCGAAGACCACTACAATGACTCTCAGTGGCTAGCTGCACGTGGCATTCTCACAACTACCAACAGGGAAGTCGATAATATCAATGACATTGTCATCAGCAAACTTCCAGGAGATTCTGTCACTGTCAAGAGTGCAGACACTATCAAAGATAATAATCAAGATACAGAATTCCTGTATCCGACAGAGTTTTTAAATTCTTTGACAATATGAGGACTATTAATAATTTACAGTGGACAAAGCGGCTAAGGAAGCTCTGCATCTAGATTTTCCTTAAGAGATTTTCCAGTTTGTTCCATACTCTGACCTGCGTTGTATGACTGGATCTTATTGTAAACGGCTGTGGCAGACTGAATTGTCTACTCAAATCAATAACAAACTATTTCAAATTCTTCCAGATTTGTCAGCTTCTTTGCTTAACATTTCATCCACTCGCAAAGAAGAAACAGTTTTGGCTCGCCTTCATATTGGACATACTTATATCACCCATAGTTTCCTTTTAAAAGGAGAAGAACCACCATGGTGCTTTGCATGTGACAAATCCTTTTCCGTTCGCCATTTTATGTCTGAATGTGCTGATCTGGTTGATGAAAGAGAAAGATGTTTTGGTTCAATGCCTTTTAATGAGATTTTAAAAGTATGCACTGGTCAACACCTGTTCCAGTTTTTGCATGGTGTTGGTTTGTTTTATCGCATTTAAGTCATATCCTCTTGTTGAATATTCTTGGTTGAATTTAATTAGTTAAGACTGATTTTATTTACATCTTTTATCATATTTAAATGTTAACAGTTTAGTCTGATTTTACCTAATTTTGTGTGGTCCTGATTCGGCTCTTGGCAGTCCGCTGGACCCTATAAGCACTGAATATCTATCTATCTATCTAACATATTTTACAAAGTTTTAAAATTTGGGTCAATTTCCCACTTAGACTTATACTGTCTCCAATAGCAAAGAATGACTCAAATACTAATATTATAAGGCTCCAAAACTGTAATTATTGACATTGATTGAGCCTTGACATTATTCTAAAAGAAACTTTTTTCAATCTAAAGAGTTGTAGAGATCCGGAGTAAAAAAAGGCAATTACAGGTTTACACAGCATAGTATTGCACATTCCATGATTCATCAATCGCAGCGATATTTACACTAGTTAGTTTAAATGCATTTCATTATATTTAAAAATAGTATCCCCACTTTCTGGAAATTTAGTGTTTTAAATTCCCACTGTCACTGTCTTTCTCCTTTGTTCTTTCTCATTCCTCCTCTGTTCTACCAATCTACTTAGTACTATCTTCTTCTTCTTCTTCTTCTTCTTCTTCTTCTTCTTCTTCTTCAGAGTACTGTGCAAACCCAAATGTTGGGGAACAATACACATGTGTGGGACTTGACGTTTTTTTTCTTTTCAATAATGTGGCTACTCTGTCCTTTTTTATGCAACCCCTACACAAATTTTGCAAATGCTACACAAATTGAGATCTTATGCTTCACATTTTTTAAATATTTTTTTTTGGGGGGTGGGGTGTGTGTGTGGGGGAGGTTGGCAGCTCTGTAAATGCAAATTCACATAACTTCTGATGCTTTTGTTATGGTTACAGTTGAGTTCTACGGAGAAATATGATAGAAGCCAGCGGTATGTGTGGCAGCGGCATAGGGGAGAGGAGCTGCTCAGTCGTCTCTAAAGACATGTCCAACCAACAAGCATCACTTCAAAAAGTGGTAAAGGTAAGTTTTTAGTTATCAGTTCTATGATTATATAATTTGTTTATTTTTTTATATTGAGACGTAAAAAATGTTACTCATCAAAAGAATTCTATTGAAAAAAATTATTTCCTGGCCATGCATAACACAGTGACAGAGAATAACAATTGAAAAGAATAACAATCACAGGGTGGAGAATTTTCCTCGGATCCGCGGCCTCCGAAGTGACTTAGAAAGGGAAAAAACGCTTATTTTCGGCGGTGGGCTTCGCCCCCCTGATACCTCCCACAGGGGCGCTGACCCTTGACCTCGCCGGGGCTTACGGCGTCCCCCGGACCCCGGCCGCAAAGTCAGTACTCCCAAACCACTTATCACCATTCCCAGGCCTGAATATTCTCTCCAGTACCTTGCAAATTACACATGTAAGACTAACAGGGCAATAATTACTAGGTTCGCTTCTTGTGCCTTTTTAAAAAAATGGCTATTACATTTGCTTCTTTCCAGTCATCAGGGACAACGCCTTCGCCAATAGATTTATTAAATAATTTGCACAATGGAATAGAAAGTTCTTTATGCAACTCCATAAGTACTCTCGATGGTATACCATCAGGTCCATAGGCCTTATTAGGATCTACATTTTTTAATTTATCTTCAACCAACTTAGGTGTTATGTCAACCTCCGTAAGATTTATACCACTTCAAATCCGACACATTTGTCGACTCTTGAACATCCAACTTCAACACAACAATTTCACCTTCAACGGTAAACATTACACGCAACTACACAGGGTAGCCATGGGCAAAGCACGGGGCACCTGCTTACACCAACATCTACATGTACATGGCTCGGTGGGAGAAACCACTGCTATCTCTCATGACCCATCTAGTACTGTATCCTCTTGTCTGGAATGAGGTCACTAGTCAGGGTCGCTGCGGAGGTCATCTCTGCGTGCGCTATGCATGGAATTCCATTCAGGAATCGGCCGGTTGTGAAGCCAACAGTTGGTAAACATGAATATCCTGACTTGCTTCAAGGCTGATCGCGTGGCAGCAACCCATTTTACCAGCACCCCCAGCAGCAGTAACCTAGATTTTTTCAAACACAACTTAGAGATGCTTGAGACAGTGTCGGCTCGATATAAAACACTCAAGCCGTTATCCCCAGATGAGCATGTGACACCTGAGTGTCTGGATTGTTTGGCAGCGATAATCCGGAACCCGGATTTTAAGCCCACAACTATACAAGTGAATGGTTGTTGCGCCAGCAGGCTGCTAAAACTGTGTGGGATGTTTTGATGTTGTTTTGTGTAGGCAGCGGTGGACTTTGTGTGACAAAACTGGTATCAGTGTGTTTGTGAATGTGTCAGCTTTACAGTGGTGTAAGACTGTCTCCCTCTGCATAGACGATGTCCAAGACTGGATGACAGAAAACAAACTACAACTCAACAGCAACAAAACGGAAGCAATCCTTATTGGCTCTTCTCACTCAACAAAACTAGCATCTTCCTCTTCAAATTGTCTTCAGCTCACCTCTGCTATGATTTCGCTTTCATCTGAAGTTAAAAATCTTGGCGTGACCCTTGATAGTACACTCAGCATGAACAAAAACATTTCTTCTATCTGCCGTACCTGCTACCTCCAACTCCGTCGAATCTCCTCTATTAGAAACTACCTTACAACAGATGCAACCGCCAAACTCGTAACCTCAACCATACTCTCTCGTATTGACTACTGCAACTCACTCCTTGCTGGTCTTCTCTCCACATCCATCTCTAAACTGCAACGCATTCAGAACAGTTCAGCCCGCCTTGTTCTTCAGAAAAAAAGACGAGATCACATCACTCCACTCTTAAAACTACATTGGCTTCCTGTTGCAGACCGCATTAAGTACAAGATCAACCTCCTTACATACAAATGCATTCACGGAATAGCTCCTGTTTATCTGTCTGACCTAATCACTCTGTACAGCCCATCAAGAAATCTCCACTCTGCTGACGACCGCCTCAGACTCAAAGTGCCTCGAACCAGACTCGTGTCCGCCGGTCAGCGCTTTCTCCTACCAAGCTCCCGTCAACTGGAATTCACTACCTCTTTCACTCCGCCAGAAGCCGTCTGTACCTTCTTTCAAAATTGCCCTCAAAACCCATTTGTTTTCCCAGTAGTAGCTACCTTGATCTCACTAGTGCTGATCGGCTTGCACAACGTCTACTGACCTATCACAATTTATGTATTGCATGTGTGTGTATATATATATGTGTGTATATATATGTATGTATGTATATATATTGTTGTATGTATGTGTGTATATATATATGTGTATGTTTAAATTGATTTGATGTATGAATGCCGGAGAATGCGCCTTGAATCACTCTTGTTTGTGTGAGATATGTGCGCTATATAAATTCATGTATTATTATTATTATTATTATTATTATTATTATTATTATTATTATTATTATCTACCACAATTCGACCTTTGGAAAAGGTTCATTGATGACATTTTTGGGCGTTGTCCTGGCAATAGACAACAACTTGACCAATACCTTTGTATTGCCAATTCACTGGACACTAGCATCAAACTGGAATACCTAATCGAGGATAAGGAGGTACACTTCCTTGATCTCACCATATACCGGGACACGGAGGGCCGTATCCAACATAAAATAGATCTACATTGGAAAGACACCAACACTTTCCAATACATCTGGGCCGATAGTGCCCACCCCTCCAGTACCCACACGGCAGTGGCTGTGGATCAGTTCCACAGAACATTTCGCTACTGTTCCGCACCATTGGACCAGCAAAACCAGGCACAGTTTATCCACCACCAACTAACTCAAAGGGGCATCTCCAGGCGCCTCTTACGTAAAACCTACCGAAGGGCTTATCTCTCCTCGAGGAGAACACCAACGCCCACCAACACCACCACTCACGTCACTTCGGGTTGCGTTTTGAGTGTACGCTATCACCCGTACCTACCGAATCTTAACCAACAGCTTAAGGCATCTCACAAACGCGCCCTCAATCGGGCCTTCAGCGACCAACCACCACCACTACCTCCACCACTCTTGGCGTGGAGCAAGGCCAAAAACCTAAAAGATCACCTCGTTAGAGCTAAGACTTGAACCACCTTACAATGACCGCCAGCACTACCACCACCACCAATACACCACGCTTGGGTGGACAGCTC